>CM062816.1:375209570-375852904 GCA_031772625.1 Pinus tabuliformis | reverse complement strand
AAAACTGACTAGAAAACTAACGACTGCTCTGATATAGGAATGATCTTGTAATACATCACAAGTATAGACACAGTATGGACGCATCCATCTGTTTATGAATAGTCCACAGTATAATGAATACAAAATTCCTTGCAGCTTGGATGGTGGAAACTATTTCCAGGGTATTCATTTCTACTTCCCGAAATAGTACGATTCTATCCATGCGAATGAATGTGTCGAAGTCTAACATGGTAGAAACCACTTGATTACCAGTCAATGATGTAAACTATTAACAAGTGTGAGAGAAACCACCAGCAATGTCAATGGCTCTCAAAGTATTCAGTACAATCCATGAGATGTGAATAGATGTGTTGATGTCGAACATGTCATGGAATCCTTTGATCGAAGGTCAATGATGCAACCTATTGTCGAAGGCGAGAAACCTGCCATTGAGGCATGCAGATCCCAAGGTACTGATGATTTCTAGATCATCTTTTTAGATAATGAGCTGAAGCCGATAGAAATCGATCCATCGTAGGCAAGCCCACAACACGAAATCATAGATCTAGTTCGAAGAAATTTAGTTGCAAGGACTGACTCAGGGATGGTCAAGATGGATGATAGATATTTTGCAAATGAATGGCTTATTTGCACTGACCTCTTGAACACATAATCACACAACATATGGTTTGGTGAAAATTGACCCAAAGTTAATACCCAGAAACTGGGTGAAGACTTTCAATATGGTTTGATAAACTATTAGGCAAAGGATTTCCCAACCCAGGTGAATAAAAGTGTCGTGTTCAAGAGTGGTTACAAAGTATGACAAATAGGCTCATTTTTCTCTTCTTTCCCCCACCATTTCTGGCAAGTACCTCTTTATTTTTGACAAGCTTGCGGAGGATAACATTTGCTTGATTATAAGCTCATCCTTTGGATGAGTCCAACTTCGTTTAAATTCGAACCCTAAGAAGGAGTGGTCCGTTCCTGTTTGTAATTGAACAGGTCCTTTACTGTTATATTTTAACGAGTCCAGTATAGGAGAAACTCAGCATTTTTCAATTTTAGAGAGTCTAAAAAAACTTAAGAAGACTCCATGGTTGACCTTTTACGTAAATTTGTGTCTCCCAAGCCCGAGAAAGTATAAAATAATACTTGAGAAAACTGCTTGATCATTACGACCAAGGAGTACTTTTTGTAATTAGTGCCTTTGATCCGAAAAAAGTAAAAAGGTGATCAATAACATGTCGTTTTATAACCAATATCGAATTTGAAACGACAAAAATCCGGCAATCTTTTCATGTTTTTATGGTCAGAAAAGAGTTGTAAGTGGACCATCTTTTTAGTTCCGTTTTAACAAGTTTAAAAAGAAAAACTCGGTAATCTTTTCATGTTTTAGGAGTCAGAAAAGAGCTTAAATGTGACTCTAAAGTTTTTTCGTTGAAAATGACCGATTGCGCCTGAAAAATCTGTTATCCTGAACAAAAACTCAAACATTACTCGCACCTCTTTAAAATGGATAAAAATGCTGCAAAAGTTACCTTTTTAAAGTGAAACATAAACAAATTAAAAACTAATTTATTCAAAAAACTTATAAAAAGGACTTTTGTAAATTCACTTTTACCGTTTGAGTTTTGGGTGAGAAAATAGAGCTTTTCGTCAAAAACTTCTTGTGAAGATTGCGGAAAATCTGTCTGTTGGAATCGAATGCAGTCTCCTCCAGGTAATCTACTTCATCCTACTCTTCAATTTCATCCGTTTCAAATTTGTTTTTAGGCTTTAATTTCATTTTTTAAGGGATTCTTAGGCTAGAAACCCGCGCGCGCGGGCCCGCAAGCACAGCACAGGTAACCTGCGGACCCCGAATTTTTCGTAACGGGAAAAAAGTGAGGGGTCTGCACCTGCCGTGAAGGCAAGGTGCGGACCCACGCACTGTCTCTAACAGAGAGGGTGTGGTCCCGGCAGCAAGGGTTTTTAAACCTAAAATTCTCAAAATTCACCCAAAAACTTTGCTTTTAGACATTATAATTTTCCGTTTTGTTGAATGTAGAGTATACATCATGCTTGATTGGCAAGAACGGGAGCATGAGGATGTAGATCTCGTCGCGGTAAATCATCAACCTTCGATTGATGCATTGAAGGCATGTGGCTTATATAAATTCTGGGTCATACCTGGCATGAGGGCCCAGGTGGACTTTTTGCAGTGGCTGGTAGACAGGTGGATCATATAGGACCAATGTTTCTTCATTGGTGGTCACCAGCTCGAAATGGCGCCGGTAGACATTTACTTTTTGACTGGTTTGCCTAAGAGAGGTGAACACTTGACTCTATTCGGGACTAGGCCAAGTGGCCAGTCTGTCGATAGCCTCCGGCTAGAGTTCTGCAACAACCAGACTAGAGACAAAGGGATAGATATCAAAACCATATCCCTTCCTGAACTTAAGGTAATTGCGTTTACTGTTACCAGGCTCTGCGGGAGCGCAGCACTACATGTAGCCACTGGATCCCAGATGCAGATGGCAGTTGACTGCTTTCGAGGCACCATCTTCAACTGGTGCGATGCTGTGTTGGCTAATATAAAAGGCCAACTGACTAGAGCCAAGAACAGACAACTGAAGACCTTTGGATATGGTGCTTTAGTCGTGAGCTTTGGTTTGGAGAGGGTTCCAATGTTGGTCCCATAGCACCTCACTGATGGAGCTGGACTTCCTCGAGAGCCCAAACTGATGCGATGGGTTGCAGTTATGGCCCGTCATCCTGAGGAGGGGAGAGAGGTCATTCGATTCACTCCTGAGTATTTCCATTGGTTGGAAAACCAGGTTTTTGCTATTAAGGATTTCCCTTATCCTAGGGTAGATTTTCGTGGTGACCCAAACATGGCTCTTCCACCAGGAGAGCAATGGGATGACTCAGGTAAAATCATTTTCAACATTTTCCTAATTTAAATTTATTTATTTTATCTCGTCCCAAAATTGATAGTAAAAGTTTTAAATGCAGATGTGGGTCCACGGCAACCAGCCGCTCTCTAGCCCTATGAGAGGAAACAACCAGCTGCAGCAGCACCAGCCCCACTGGATGAATCAATAGAAACCTTGGCCGAATTGGAGAGCCATCTAGAGCGTTTGACAGGAGACATTCCGAAGACCGACATAGATGAAATTCCTCTTAGGCTACAACGCTATGTGATTGTGATCCCAGGACCTTTCAGGAGGTCCCTTTGTAAGGTGGTGTTGAACACCTAAACTTCATGATTGGGGGAATTTTGTGTAAATAAATAAATTAGGAATGTGAACAGTCATCGGGAGATGAACTGAAAAATCACTCCTATTGTATATAAAAATGAGCTACCTATGAAATAATAGAAGAATCAGTTATTTGTTTTTGTGGAGTTACTGCTTGGTCTGGCATGGTAACAGAGCCAGCTTCTTTTTAGCTCTTGTTCTTTGTAACTCCCTCCTACATGTTCTGCTCATATTCTGCCCATGTTCTGCAGGCTAACATGTCTATCATATCCCTGCAAAATCTCAGTCATTGTTTAATAATTTCGTTGTGTGTGAGTTCCATTTTGCTATGCGTTATACGCATGGATTAGTTGTGAGTCTCAACCCAAGCCTGCGCCTGCCTGTTCTTCTGAATACATTAATCACTCTCTGGTTGTCCTGACATAAACGCTTCATAATTTTTTAGCATTGTCCTTCATGGTACTGCATCTGCTCCAGGTTCTGAGAAGTGTAAATGCGCAATCTCTGCCTGTTTGGGGGTGACCCATGTGATTTTTCCAGAGCCTGCTCATTCCTTTTCAGACCCGCTGCCAACATCTTTACATCTCTGAAATGGTTGCTGCCCAAAACATAGAACACACAAAACTGTAGTAACGCACTTCTGGCCTGAACTGGTTTCTGTTTGGAGTCTGGTCGAGTAGAGATTCACGGTATCGTGGAGATGCCGTGAGCTTGGAGTCCGTAAATCCTAAACCTGGTCACGTTACTCTATTGCTGGTCGAATGGAGATGCAAACCTGAGATGTCGGGCCTTCTTTGAGCAGATCGAGGGGATGAGCATGTTCTTGGAGAGCCGTAATTGAACCTGTGACCGCACTACTGTTGACCGCATTACCTGCTTGTTGGGTACACGCTGAAGTTTGTGGGTTTATACATATGTGCAACGGTTTATTGAATACGTATTTACGTTGTGATTTATATATTAAAGCTGTGCGATGTGGTTTATATGTGTGTTGTGGTTTATATATTAAAGCTGTGCGCTGTGGTTTATATGTGTGTTGTGGTTTATATATTAAAGCTGTGCGCTGTGGTTTATATATTAAAGTTGTGCGTTGTGGTTTATATGTGTGCTGTGGTTTATATATTAAAGTTGTGCATTGTGGTTTATATGTGCGCTATGGTTTATATATTAAAGCTGTGCGCTATGGTTTATATATTAAAGTTGTGCGTTGTGGGTTTATGCGTATACATTGACCAGCATATATATTATGGTATATATTGACCAACATATATATATTATGGATTTCATTTGAATGCGTTGAATGGAATATGAACTAAGTTTTTAGAATGGAATATGTTGGATGTATTATATGAGGATCCTTTTATAAACATTGGAGGGAATTGAAGAAACATAGTGCATAAAAGTATTGGAAATATTTTTGCCCTTTTGAGTACAATTTCACTGTATATCAGCAGAAGTATTTTTTTCTATCAGCAGAAGTTTTTTTTTTTTTTTTTTTTTTTTTTTTTTTCAGAATGCATTCAATCATCTCTATGGTAGGAATAGTTCTCACTGGCAAGGAGAACTTTCCTAAATGGTCCCGGATGATAAAACACACCCTCATCTTCAATGAGTTGTGGAAAGGGGTGTGTGTCAGAGAAGGAGACAAAGACCTAGTACAACCTACCTCAGACAAAGAGCTCGTCATTTGGGAAAACAAGAATAGCAAAGCTTATGCATTAATTGTAGCATCTGTAAATGAAGAGGTGAGTTGCCATATTTCATCATATTCAACTGCCTTTGAAGCCTTACAAAAGCTAAAAGAGCTCTATGACTCACATTCTGCACTTGAAGTTGTTCAGCTCATGATTAAACTCTTCACTCTTGAACTGAAAAATAATGATCCTCTTACTCTTGCATCTGAATTAAAGTCTATAATGCATGATATCAATTCCACTAAGGTTGAGCTGGATATCCCTCTTATTGCTTTTCTCAAGGCACTCTATCCTACTTACTCCAATTATCTTGATTCTTTGCAAGCAAATGGAAATCTCAAAGATATAACCTTTGAATCTCTTGTGAAAAATTTTGCTGAAAGAGAGAAAGCTTTTGGAAAGAAGACAACCCCTGAATCGTCTGAAGAAACTATGTGCCTTGCTCATAAAGAAAAGAATTCTGCTCAAGATTCTACAAGAGGAAGAGGTGGACGAAGAAGAAGAGGAAGATATTTTAGAGGCAGGGGGGGCAGACATTCTCAAGGAGAAAAGGCAGATCTGCATTGCATTCACTGCAAAAGAAATGGATCACATGATGCTTCTACATGCAAGCTACCATGGGACAAAATTGAGCAAAAAAGAAACCAACAGAAAGGTAAAACTGATGATACAGACAAAGGTAAAGCACCTGAATCTGCTCACTATATTGAGGCACAATGTAACATTGGAGTAAATGAAGATTTGTTTAATGCTTCACTTGCTTCTTTAGAAAATGATTGGTTGCTTGATTCAGGAGCAACCTGTCACATGACTCATAGAAAATATTTTTTTGAATATTTCACTGACAATGTTGATGAAGTAGTATACTTTGCAGATCAGTTAAAAATCAAGCCATCAGGGCTTGGCACAATCAGGCTTAAACTACCTGGTCTTCCAGAATTTCTTCTGGATCATGTTCTATATCTCCCATAGCTCAAGAGAAACTTGCTGTCCTTGGTCCACATCCACCAGCAAGGTCACTCCATTCATATGTTTGATGGCAAGCTTGAGGTAATAAAAGCTTCTAACCACTCACTTGTCATAAGGGGAATAGAAGAAGAAAGGCTTCTCAAACTGCAAGGAACCTCTGCTCATGCACAACATTTCTCGTATATTTCTCATCATGAAGAAGGTACACTTCCATCAAGTTTATTATGGCATGCTAGATTTGGACATTTAAACTATGACAATTGTTACACAGCAATTTGTCACCATTTGTCACCGTCCCTGTTACCCCTCACCTGTACACTGGAGGACTCATTTCGGGACCTGTGAGAAGTGACATGACCTGAAACCACTTGCATTTTAGTCCTCTGAGTATGAGCTTCATTTGCCCTGGAGACATCTCCTGCAAAATCTCCATGAAAACAACTCTTTTTGCATTAGCGCAGGTCCACAGTTCACTGCCCGCGCCAATGAGGGAAATCCTCTAAAAAGGGCGCGCCATTGGCACTCTGTCTCAGAGTCGCACTTGCGCCAACCAAATTGAGTAAAGTTTTCAACCACCAAACTCCTGAAGTTTCTCTTCAACCCATTCACCAACTGAATCTATGTTGAGCTAGGATGGTTTGGCTTCGAATCTCCATAGAAAGGAAAGTGGTTTGCCACCTCTCATGGAAGTTTCCAAGTGACAAAGCTAATCCCATGAATAATGTGGTTGATCCTATCTCTTTCCTCTCTATCTATAAAAGCTTGTCTCTATTCCTTGAGCAAGCTAGTTACAATAGTTACAGTCACAATAGTCAGTAGTTCCAAGAGTTCAAGAATTTGAAGCTGCAAGAGCCTTCTTTGCACCCATAAGGCCAAATCTAAGTAAGGAGATTCTTGTCACCCAAAGAGAGAGAGGCTTGTTCCTCATCCCAACAAGCTTTGCAAGACTTGTGTAGCTGACTACCCAGCCAAAGGAGGATTTGACGTCAGAACAATGGTTGTATTCTTCTTTGTTATTTATTAATAATAGATGACTATCATTATGGTTCCACTCTCATTGTCTTACATTTGACGTTGAGTTATATCTTTTTTGACTGATATATAATTGCATCTACTAGATTTTATGCTTGTTTTCGTGTTGTTCTTTGCATGTGCAGGTGTCCAATCACGGAGATCATGAGGATCGTGACCGGCTAAGGCAAAGGACCGAGGGTGACATCTCTTCGACGAATACTAGCGTTGGAATCCAAGTAGGTTCTCACCATCGACTTCGTATTTGCAATTAGGAACTTGCATGATAGTATTGTGTGATTGTTGCTAGAACCGATATGGGCTAGTAGGGATCATCTCTATCCGCAGAGGGGATTTACCTCCACAACAATTTGGCGACTCCGCTAGGGAGATCTTGTTGTTTGATTTGTAAACTTTAGATGGAGCCTGAAGTATGGCTAGGTAGCCTTCGAAACGATATTGCTTTGCATTAGCGAAGTAGATCAACGCCACTTCAGTTAATCTCCGGTTTGGTTTATGGACTAAACAACTTGGAGTTTGTCTTGTCTCTTTGGTTTTTCTTGCTTTGATTGCTTAAATAGCTTTCTGGGTTGGATTTCTTGTTGTTTCTTGCTTCCTAGTTGGCCTAGATACTGTTCTCAAGCCCTGGGTCACTTGCTTTTGTTTTTGATTTAGCAAACTTGATTAGCGCGCTTTTTAGCCTTACAATCGCGCTATTGGTGCAAGTTGCTCAAAGACAACCTGCGCCAATCCTATAAAAGCGCGAGTTGCAGCCTGACAGTCGCGCCAGGCCTGTCAACTTTTCAAGTTCGCTTGTCCTTAAGCCCTCTGAGCTTGGATTTGTGTCTTGCTGTGTCTTTTTCAATTACTAGAGTGTGTTTGATCCTGGTTTGACTGGTTTTAGACCTTCATCATTTGGGTGTCTGCCTTTTTCTATCGATTTCACATTTTAGCCCTAGGGAATCTAGTGGCTTTGTGCATCGAGCCTCCCGGAGGTGTTTTTTGTTCTTTGATCATCCGGTCAACATTGTGATTATCCTTTTGCATTCACTCAGTAGTTGTCAAAGTTTTTTCTTGTTATTCAAGTGATTTGCTTCTTTTTCGCTTAGGTTTCACTTGGCTTCATTTGGGCTTGGATCACATAGCTCATAAGAGGTCTTTGTGCTTTTTTCTTGGTTTGAAGGACTGTTTTGGTGTTTTGAGGATTCGATTGTGTTCCCATTGAGTGAAATTGATCCTTTGCTCAATGTTACTGTCTCTCAAAATTTGTTTAGTGCACTTTTCCATTGAAAAGAAAAACGAATAATCTCTTTTGTGTTGCATTAGTTAATTGAAATTAGAAGCTTTTCATTGATTAAGTGATTTGAAACAAAATAAAAGCTTTGTTTATTTGTCATTAGCTGCATCAAAGTGATTCTTGCTTGTTTGTGGTCATTTTGTTTAAAAAATCCTTAACTCTCTCGTAGTTAGCATTCATCGAACGAAATGATATTCTTTGGCATATAGTTTGCATTTAGGAAATTGTGAGAGATTACATACGGTAGGACCTGGAAACTGAAACTTAACTAAAGATCAACCATAAAATGAACTGAATGAAATTAAAAATGCATTGGAACATAACGCTCACTATTTAGAGGTCTAGGCTAGAGATGTGCTCCGGCGTCGTTAAACCTAGTCACTGTTGTTTCACATTATAGTTGGGTGATTCCTCCTTTTGTGACTCGATAGTGGTCTAGCACGGACTTGAGCTCCCACGTACCATTGCGTATATAGGGGAGACCCCACTAGGTTATCATCCTTTATCCACAGGAAGCTGTGTCTGCCGCCTTACAAGCCGTAACGCACCGAACACATTATTCCGGAAGATTGACTGCCGTACGGGAAGTCCTTGGTTTTCATATGACTGCCAAGGTGTATATGCAGTTTTACGGATTTGTTTGGTAAAACCTTTTTCCTAGTTCTCCAGAGTAGTCACTTTTGATCCTTTTCAGACTCCTTAAAAGAAAAGGCTCACTTCAGCAGTTTGTCACTTCGGGCTCACAAAACATTTGAAGGCGACTAGAGTCACCTTTTTGTCTTTTTCTCGACTCTTAAAACATGAAAAGGTCAAGTTGTGTCCTTGCATCTTAAAATTTATTTGGCCGCGATTAACATTACCTAGTTAGATCTTGTTTGCGTTAGCTTGAGTAGGCTTCTTTTCGTTCTCGATGGCAACGTTTCCGGGGTTCAACAACCCAGGGATCCCCTCTGACGGTAACCCTGGTCATTTCGCTCCTTTTGGAAATGTTGGTGCTCCTTATATGGCGACGTTGTCGCTCCCAGGTTTAACTGTTGGGTTGCCAGTTTGGTTGTTCTTAACCTCTTTGGTCCCTGTCGTCTCACTGTCTAGTTAATCAGTCCCTCCACCTGAACAACATCATGTTGATTCTAAGGTGGACCTCTCCCCTTCTACGCCTACTTCTACATCCTCATCTTCTACTTCACCTGCTGAAAGTCTCGATTCGAGTAACCCGATGGCTAAGAAGAAGAAGAAGAAGGCTCCCAAGAGAGAGGCTACAAGTGCAGCTACCCCCTCAAGTATACTTGAAGTCGGGCCCCCTTCCGCTCCTCCACGGAAGGTCAAGTTGCCTTGTCGATTATACAAGGAGGACCATCTTCTTCGAAATTGTCCTGGCATTCCCAGGGTACTAGAAGTATGGTCTCGCAATCTGGCCCGCCCCTCATCATCCTCTGAAGCTCACAGTGATGCTACCTTATCAGTTGGGAATGGTAAGGGAAAAGGGAAGATTCGAATCCCCTGTAGACTTTGTGAAGGCAATCATCCCCTTCACCTTTGTCCACTCGTGGATAAAGCCTCCGGTGTCTTGGAAAGTCTTACAACTCCTTCACCCCAACTTCCCGTTGGTTATTAACGTCTCTCTGCAGCCGCAGATCGTTCCCCTGCTG
Source organism: Pinus tabuliformis (assembly GCA_031772625.1). NCBI lineage: Eukaryota > Viridiplantae > Streptophyta > Pinopsida > Pinales > Pinaceae > Pinus > Pinus tabuliformis. The sequence continues at coordinate 375,843,063 of CM062816.1, read as the reverse complement.
ACAAAGAGATTGCTTCAAATTCTTCTCATGTCCAGGCCCCTCTTCCCGAACCAGGCTGTCCCCAGCCTGTTTTAGACCAACCATTGGTCGGAAAGAGTGTCGACTCGAGTCCGTCACTCGCTCACTTTGTTTTGGAAGAGAATCATGCCCATGTTCTTCTCGTCTCTTCAGATTCTCCTGAGTCCCGAAATGACTCTCCTAACCCAGTTGCTCCCAAAGGTTCTCCTTCGGTTCCTTTAGAACATGGGGGCAATCATACGATTCCCCCACCAAGCAGTCTGGTCACTTCCTTTGATTGAAATTGCCTGATCGTCGGTCACCTTCCATCCCATATTCCTTTCCAGATCACAAAACATGCCTATGCTAAGGCAGTCCCTAGCACTGTTTTCGATGAAGGGGCGTCTGTCAGTCTTATGTCGTACAGTACTTAGAAAGCTTTAGGTTCCCCGCAGCTTGGGCCAGTCACTCAGAATCTATTGGCCTTCGACGGAGGAGCCTGTCCATCTCTAGGAGTTCTCCCAAACTTCCCTATTACTTTGGGAGGAAAAACCGTCTATATAGACGTCTTGGTTACCCAAGGTGTTTTAGACTTTAGCCTTCCCCTTGGTCGCGACTATGTTTACGCCATGGGGGCCCTCGTTTCCTCGCTTTTCCGTGTGGTTTGCTTTCCACACGATGGAAGAATTGTGACTATTGATCAAGTGTCATTCATTAGTCCCCCGATGCCTCCTACGTCGTTGTTGTCCCCTCCTAGTTTTCATCCACCAATTGCATCTACCCCACCACAGATCAACTACGTGGCCACCTATCCCATGCCTGGATCCAGTGATGCCGCCATCGTGCATAGTGTCATGGGGGCATTGGGCCCTGACTTCCAAGATGTTTCCCTTCCACCAGGAGTGGCAATCTTGGAAGCCCCGACTTTCTATTCATTATGATGAAGTTCGTGTGGAGCATAGTTCCTTTTTGGTGTCAAGCTCCTTAAAAAATGAAACTAGGTTTGGTCGGAGCATAGTTCCTTTCCTATGTTAAGCTCCTTAAAAAATGAAACAAAGAGTCCCGAGCATAGTTCTTGATCTTGTGTCAAGCTCGTTAAAAAATGAAACAATTTCCCCTTTCCAATCGCGTCTTTCAATTAAGATCTCGTAAAGCTTCATTCCATCCACTTTGTTGAATGCAATGAAGCTTGGGGGGCATGTACTTCAATTTTCGTTATTATGCTGGGGGCATGTGAACTGATAACCAGCATAGTTTTTCGTTTCAAACTTGTGTAAACATGAAACCGAATCTAAGCAGAGTTCTCCATGGTTCAAGCTTGCATAAAAATGAACCCATACCCATTTTACATCTCGTGATTGCTATCTTTATCTGCTAAATTCTGCTAGATGAGCCTTGGTTGTTTTCATTCCATCGCCACCATCTCTTTGGCCGATCATATGCTTTTACTTGGTTGTTTTACCTTTCCCGAGGGACTGCAGTTATGAGTGGTTTTGTTAGCCAGCCTCTTGACCATTACATGTTTTGAGCAGTTCCACCATTACCGGAACCAGTTGCTACCCTTTATGCCACTCGTTCCTCTAGGATGAGTCACCTTTAAGCTCTTTTATGACTCGTAAAATATGAAAAGATTGCCGAGTATTTTCCCCTTTTGACTCGTTAAAGAGAATAAAAATGGAGGTCTACTTTTAGCTCTTTTCTGACCATATAAATATGAAAAGATTGCCGAGTTATTCCTCTTGATTCGTTAAACGTAAATAAGAGGCGGTCATCTTTAAACCCTTTTCCGACCGTGTAAAAACGAAAAGATTGTCAGACCCTTGTCGTTTCTGGTTCGTGAATGGTTACGAAACGACGTGATGTTGATCACTTTTCTACTTTTTCGGATCGATGTCACTATAAATGAAAAGCACTCCTCGACCATAATGGTCGGGCAGTTCTTTCGAGCATTGTTTTATACTTTTTCGGGCTCGGGAGACACAACTTTATGAAAAAGGACCCCCCTGGAGATTTTCTTTTTGTTGTCTTTTCAGACTCTCTAAATAGGAAAAGGCGCCGAGTTCTTCCTTTTTCAGACTCGTTAAAACTTAATGACATCGGATTCCGTCATAATGACGCTCACAAGCATATGCTATCCCCGTCAAGCTTGCCAAAAATAACTTGGGTACTCACCAGAAATGGTGGGGAAAATGAATCCATAATTGTCATCGTGTCGGCAGTATGTCGCTCTTGAAGATGGCACTAGTCTGCATTCGTGTCAGGGTGGGGACATCTCATCTTATTTTACACTAGCCTCCGCGGGTTTGGGTTATCCTATTTGGCCTCTCATCTGCTCATTGCCTTGTCATCATGACCTCTGCTCATTTGATGTCAAATACTTCCAAGATGTTTCCCTTCCACCGGGAGTGGCAATCTTGGAAGCCCCGACTTTCTATTCATTATGATGAAGTTCGGGTGAAGCATAGTTTTTCGTTTCAAACTTGTGTAAACATGAAACCGAATCTAAGCAGAGTTCTCCATGGTTCAATCTTGCGTAAAAATGAACCCATACCCATTTTACATCTCGTGATTGCTATGTTTATCTGCTAAATTCTGCTAGATGAGCCTTGGTTGTTTTCATTCCATCGCCACCATCTCTTTGGCCGATCATATGCTTTCACTTGGTTGTTTTACCTTTCCTGAGGGACTGCAGTTATGAGTGGTTTTTTTAGCCAGCCTCTTGATGTTGAATTCTTCTAGATGAGCCTTGGTTGTTTTCATTCCATCGCCACCATCTCTTTGGCTGATCATATGCTTTCACTTGGTTGTTTTACCTTTCTTGAGGGACTGCAGTTATGAGTGGTTTTGTTAGCCAGCCTCTTGACCATTACATGTTTTGAGCAGTTCCACCATTGCCGGAACCAGTTGCTACCCTTTATGCCACTCGTTCCTCTAGGATGACTCACCTTTAAGCTCTTTTATGACTCGTAAAATATGAAAAGATTGCCGAGTATTTTCCCTTTTTGACTCGTTAAAGAGAATAAAAATGGAGGTCTACTTTTATCTCTTTTCTGACCGTCTAAATATGAAAAGATTGCCGAGTTATTCCTCTTGATTCGTTAAATGTAAAGAAGAGGCGGTCGTCTTTAAACCCTTTTTCGACCATGTAAAAACAAAAAGATCGTTGGACCCTTGTTGTTTTCGGTTCGTGAATGGTTATGAAACGACGTGATGTTGATCACTTTTCTACTTTTTCGGATCGATGTCACTATAAATGAAAAGTACTCCTCGATCGTAATGGTCGGGCAGTTCTTTCGAGCATTGTTTTATACTTTTTCGGGCTTGGGAGACAGAACTTTACGAAAAAGGACCCCCTGGAGTTTTTCTTTTTGTTGTCTTTTCAGACTCTCTAAATAGGTAAAGACGCCGAGTTCTTCCTTTGTCAGACTCGTTAAAACTTAATGACATCGGATTCCGTCATAATGACGCTCACAAGCATATGCTATCCCCGACAAGCTTGCCAAAAATAACTGGGGTACTCGCTAGAAATGGTGGGGAAAATGAATCCATAATTGTCGCCGTGTCGGCAGTATGTCGCTCTTGAACATGGCACTAGTCTGCATTCGTGTTAGGGTGGGGACATCTCATATTGTTTTACACTAGCCTCCGCGGGTTTGGGTTATCCTATTTGGCCTCTCATCTGCTCATTGCCTTGTCATCATGACCTCTGCTGATTTGATGTCAAATACTGCCAAATCCACTGTCGTGCCGCCGATATGTTCAAGAGAAGTTGGCCTCTGCATCAATACAACCTCCTCTGATACCTCACATAATTTTGCTTCGCCACGACATCTTTCCTCTGTCTCGTGTCAATGACGTGGGAAACACCATGGCCCACCTTTGATCAAGATCACTTCCTGTCGACTTCAGCTCATTATCCACGAAGCTGATCTAGAGACTCCCTTCAATGCCTTGGAGCCTGCATGCCTTAATGGCACGTTCTTCGTGTTCGACGAGAGGTTTTCATCATTGGCCTCCGATCGAATGATTCTACGGGTGTTCAACGCCAGCTCATTGATTCACATGCTGTAGATTGTACCTATATTACCTTAAGGGCCATTGTCATTATTGGTGGTACCTCTCGTGTCTGTTAACAGTTTTCATCATTGACTGGTAATCAGACGATGTTCATGCATGTTCGACTTCAACTCATACATTCGCATGCTTGAACTTGTACTTTGTTCGGGTCGAGATGGAGCGCAAGACCCTGGATTTTGTCTATTGGAATCCAGGCTGCGATTTGTGGCTTATTATGATTATTACATGACTCATTCATTAGATGGCTGCGACCATGCCTGAGTATACTTATCGATCCTCTCTGGATGGTTGCGCCCATACCCTGGATCTAGATTGTTATGTACTCTATTATGGATGGCTGCGCCCATACCACTTATATCATGTGCTTGAGATATCAGTTGTACTTCTTTACGCTGGTTCTCTGGCGGCCATTTTTTCAGTCACGCATGTTCTTGTAAAGCATTTCACCCCTCTCTCTCTCGGGCCTCATGCTTTAGGGGGCATCTGTTACACAGCAATTTGTCACCATTTGTAACCCGTCCCTGTTACCCCTCACCTGTACACTGGATGACTCATTCCGGGACCTGTGAGAAGTGACATGACCTGAAACCACTTGCATTTTAGTCCTCTGAGTATGAGCTTCATTTTCCCTGAAGACATCTCCTACAAAATCTCCATGAAAACAGCTCTTTTTGCATTAGTGCAGGTCCACAGTTCACTGCCCACGCCAATGAGGGAAATCCTCTAAAAAGGGCGTGCCATTGGCACTCTGTCTCAGAGTCGCACTCACGCCAACCGAATTGAGTAAAGTTTTCAACCACCAAACTCCCAAAGGTTCTCTTCAACCCATTCACCAACTGAATCTATGTTGACCTAGGATGGTTTGGCTTCGAATCTCCATAGAAAGGAAAGTGGTTTGCCACCTTTCATGGAAGTTTCCAAGTGATAAAGCTAATCCCATGAATAATGTGGTTGATCCTATCTCTTTCCTCTCTATCTATAAAAGCTTGTCTCTATGCCTTGAGCAAGCTAGTTACAATAGTTACAGTCACAATAGTCAGTAGTTCCAGGAGTTCAAGAGTTTGAAGCTGCAAGAGCCTTCTTTGCACCCATAAGGCCAAATCTAAGTAAGTATATTCTTGTCACCCAAAGAGAGAGAGGTTTGTTCCTCATCCCAACAAGATTTGCAAGACTTGTGTAGCTGACTACCCAGCCAAATGAGGATTTGACGTCAGAACAATGGTTGTATTCTTCTTTGTTATTTATTAATAATAGATGACTATCATTATGGTTCCACTCTCATTGTCTTATGTTTGATGTTGAGTTATATCTTTTCTGACTGATATATAATTGCATCTACTATATTTTATGCTTGTTTTCGTGTTGTTCGTTGCATGTGCAGGTGTCCAATCACAGAGATCGTGAGGATCGTGACTGGCCAAGGCAAAGGAACGAGGGTGACATCTCTTCGACGAATACTAGCGTTGGAATCCAAGTAGGTTCTCACCATCTACTTTATATTTGCAATTAGGAACTTGCGTGATAGCATTGTGTGATTGTTGCTAGACCCAGTCTGGGCTAGTAGGGATCGTCTCTGTCCGCAGAGGGGATTTACCTCCACAACAACAGTCTTCGCTTATTGAAGAAAAATGGTGTTGCTGGTTTGCCTACAATTCCTAGGAAACATAAGCAATGTGATGCTTGCATTCTAGGAAATCATAGCAAACAGTCTTTTCATGAATCACATTCAAGAGCACATAGGAAGCTTGAACTCATTCATTCAGATTTATGTGGTCCAATGCCTGTTCCTTCTGCAAATGGAAATAAATATATCATGACGTTTATTGATGATTACACCAGAATGTGTTGGGTTTATTTATTGAAGAACAAATCTAATGCTTTTCAAACATTCAAGAACTTTCATAAATGGATTGAAAATGATGCACAATCTCATATTGGGTCTATTTGAACTGATAATGGAAAATAATATACATCAAATGAATTTGAAAACTATCTTCATCAACATGGGATCAAACATCAAACAATTGTACCTTATAATCCCCAACAGAATGGTGTAGCTGAAAGAATGAATAGAACAATCATGAATATGGTACGATCCATGCTTTTCTTCAAAAATGTAAAGATAATGTTCTGGGTTGATGTTATTCTATGTGCTGCATATATAAAGAATAGATTTCCATCTAATGCTATAAGAAACAAGACTCCTTATGAATTGTGGTACGGACATGTTCCTTCGGTAAAACATCTCAAGATCTTTGGTTCCACCTGTTATGCTTTGATACCAAAGGTTCATAGAAACAAACTTGGTGCTAGAAGTCGTAAGTGTATATTCCTGGGGTATTCAAACACCTCCAAAGCATACCGCCTCTATGATGAAGTAAATAAAAAGTTTGTTGTATCTAGAGATGTAATTTTTCTTGAATCATCCAAATCTGACAATGTTGTTGAGCGGCAACTTGATCGCCTGGATATATTCGTAAAAACGAAATCATTTCAAGAATTTGATAATCAGATTCCACATCTTGAGGGGGGACTCCTATACTAGATCAACATGTGGAATCTTCTTCTGAAGAATAATCTCCTCTGCATGAAACTCCAACAACGGATGATGCTTAAGTGATGTAATTGATAGAATTGGGAGACTCAATCCTGATTCAGTCCCAACTCAATCAATAGAGCAGCCTGGACCATCTCAGAAAGGTCCCCCAAAGTGGCTGACAAAGACACTTGAAAGTGTTCATCCTGACGAAATTGGAAAAACAGGAACCAAAAACTCAAACCAACAAAATGGAGGTGATGTAGATGACTCTAATTCACCTGTTGATATGGATATTACTTATGATTGTGAATTGAACTTTTCTACAGATTTTGAACCAACTTCCTTCAAAGAAGTTGCTTCTCATGATGAATGGAAAGAAGCAATGCAAAATGAGTATGATGCCCTCATAAAGAACGGCACTTGGAAGCTGGTTTATCCTCCATTTGGAACCAAACCAATTGGCTGCAAGTGGGTCTACAAGAACAAGTACAAAGTTGATGGCTCACTTGACAAGCACAAAGCTAGGCTTGTGGAAAAAGGTTTTGCACAGAAGGAAGGGGTCGATTATGAGGAAACTTTTTCCCCCATAGAAAAATGGGCCACCATCCGAACACTCTTTGCACTAGCAGCTCAGAATGGTTGGAAAGTCCATCAAATGGATGTAAAAACTGCCTTCTTGAATGGAGATCTAAAAGAGAATGTTTTTATGTCCTAGCCTGAAGGATTTGCTGTGAAAGGAGATGAACATAAAGTATGCAAACTTGTGAAGTCCTTGTATGGCCTCAAACAAGCATCACGAGCTTGGTATGAAAAACTAACTGAGCATCTTCTGAAACTCAACTTCAATCATTTTGATCTTGATGATGCAACTTCATTTGTCAAGAAAGTTGGAAAAACCGTTGTATATCTTGTGGTATATGTAGATGATCTTTTAATGACAGGGAACAATGAAAGATACATTGCATCCATAAAGAAGGAATTAGGGAAAAGTTTTGAAATGACTGATTTGGGCTATGTTCATTACTATCTTGGCATTGAAGTAACCCAACATCCAAAATCCATATTTCTTTCTCAAAAGAAATACATTGGAGATTTGTTAAACAAATTTGGCATGACAGAGTGCAATCCTATTTCTACTCCAATGGAACAAAACTTAAAGCTCATATCTATTGAAGGAAAGGAATTTGAGGATGCAACAAAGTATAGACAGCTTGTAGGAAGTCTCATCTATCTCACTACTACCAGACCAGACATTTCATTTGCTGTTGGAATCCTCTCCAAGTTTATGCAAAAGCCTTGTGAGGGACATTGGTCTGCTGCAAAAAGAGTTCTAAGGTACTTGAAGGGAACTCAAGACCTTGGAATCAAGTATACACAGGTGGACGACTTTAGCTTGAATTGATACTCTGATTCAAACTTCGATGGAGAAAAAGAAACTGGGGTATCTACTTCAGGATATGCTATGAGTCTTGGATCAGGAGCTGTCTCTTGGAGATCACGCAAACAATCAGGTCCAGCAGATTCCACAACAGAAGCAGAATACGTGGCAGCAGCTGAAGCAATGAAAGAAATTGTGTGGCTCAGGAAAATTCTTGAAGATTTGTAGGTAAAACAAGTACAATCATCTCCACTCATGATTGACAACACCTCTGCAATAAATTTAGCCAAGAACCCAAAGTTCCATGATCGAACAAAGCATATCAATACTAAATATCATTTGATTCGACATCATGTTGAGGCCAAAACAATCCATATCCGTCATTGTTCCACAAATGAGCAAATTGCAGACATCTTCACTAAAGAACTTGGAAGGGAAAAGCTTGAACGATTCACAATGATTCTTGGACTCACCAACACCCCTTCAGATTAAGAGGGGGAATGTTGAACACCTAATCTTCATGATTGGGGGAATTTTGTGTAAATAAATAAATTAGGAATGTGAACAGTCATCGGGAGATGAACTGAACAATCACTCCTATTGTATATAAGAATGACCTACCTATGAAATAATAGACAAATCAGTTATTTGTTTTTGTGGAGTTACTGCCTGGCCTGACAGGTGGCTCGTACAGTGGTTTCTTATCGAGATCATCACCAGTGATAGGATGATCGCCTATTGTAGATACATATGACATTTTTTGCTTTTTGTACTATCATTTTTGCCGATCATAAGGTGTTTTTCAACCTATGATCGAAGACGATGTATATTTCGACACACTCCTATATTATACTATATCACTATTACCGGCTTATCCTGTAAAACATGTTATGGAATGTTTTTAAATTTACTTGTATGATTATTGCAAATGTCTACTTAACATTCGAGAAGCAATTGCATCTGCTAATGTATTTAAATATCTTGGAATACGCTGATATTCAATATAGTCAAATTCTCGTTCCAAGAGACGCACTCTCAAAAATAATCTTAATAACACTAGATTTCTAATGGCATATACTCTATTAATCTGTAATACAACGAGTTCAGAATCTAACCTCACTATCAAACTCTGAATCCCAAATTAAATAGATTCAGATAATAACTCAATCACTGCACTATACTCGAAAATGTTGTTCATTGTTTGACCGAGGCTTACCCCATGCATAGATACCAACTTGTCAGAGGGCGAATAAATAACCCAAGATATGGAAGAAATGTTCCATGTATTACGACAAGAACCATCAGCAAAACCAATGTATGTTTGGAGAGGCGTCGAAATCTGCAATATCAAGAGTAAATCAAAGATAAGTAGGAATAATGACGAAAAGCACTCTCTGAGCTAAGCACACTTTTTAAACTAAAACACACCAGCTAGAAAGAAAACTAACCTAACTAAAAATCTCCACACCCAAATTTTAAGCGTAATACCTCTTTAGGTAAAGACCATTTCTGGGTTTACCTAAAGAGACCCCGTCAAATTCTACCAATTCATAGGCCCCTTTTGCTCACTTTCGCTTAACAACATAAGGACCATGCCACATGGGTACGAATTTTCCAGTGCCTAATTTATCATTTGCTTGATCGTACAATAAGACTAGGTCTCCTTCCGAAAAATTTTGAGGGGTAACATTTCGATCATACTGAGCTTTAATACGTTTGACATGAGTTTCGATCGCTAATGCAGCATCGAGTCAATTCTCATCTAGCTGAGCCAAGTATAACAAACATTTTTCCTCTTTGTAAGTGGCTGGAAGTAACTCGATGGCCATTTGCAATGACGGGATTTCGCATTCAATGGGTAACACAGGTTCCAGACCATAAACTAGTTGGAAAGGAGTGAACCCTGTTGACGTTTTTACTGAGGTTAAATACGCCCAAAGCACTGAAAATAACATGTTATGCCAATTCGACCTATGAATCCCAATGATTCCTCCGATCATGATCACTAGAACTTTGTTGATGGCTTCAACCAGACCATTAGCTTGTGGATAATATGGAGTTGAACTATCGTGACGCAAGCCAAGTTGGCCTGTAAGTTTAGTCATCATAATTTTTCGAAAATGATGCCCATGATCAGTGATAGTCACTTGTGGAACACCAAACCTAGCAATTATATGATTGAACACGAAAATCGTAGTAGTTTTGTCGTCTGCCTAAAATGTAGGCATCACCTCGGCCCACTTGGTAAAATAATCTACCGCAAGGATGATATACGCATGCCCCCCGGCCGAGTGAGGGTTACATGTAATAAAATCGATACCCCATTTTGCAAACGGACCAATGGCAATTATAGGGTGGAGAGGAGCAAGTGGAGCTCGCATCTTTTGATCAAAAATTTGGCAGTTGTGGCATTTTTGGACCGCGTTAATACAATCTTTAAACAAAGATGGCCAAAAGTAGCCAGCGCGCAATATCTTTTGGGCTGTGGCAAACCCAGACATATGACCGCCACACGCTCTAGAGTGACAGTCATTCAGAACTCTTTCAGCTTCCTCATGAGTTAAACAACGTTGAAAAACAGAGTCCGCCCCATGGCGATAAAGAGTATCTCCAATAATTTTGAATTTTTGGGATTGGAATCGTATTTTTCGACATTCTGACCTTGAAATTTCTGGCCGAAAGGATTGGGTTTGGAGATAAACGATGATATCCCCATACCATGGATCTAAAGTGCTGATTAGAAACAAGGATTCATCCGCAATGGGCTCCTCTGCCACAGTTTTCGTGTCAGCACACGGGAGGTCACACATTAACTCCAAAAAAACTAAAGATTTCTTCGACTTAGACTTTTCAAACTCCAAGTCGAACTCCTACAAGATCGCGATCCATTTGGAGTACTTGCCCCCTAGCAACTGTTTGGTCAAAATATAGATCATAGGGTTGAAGTCGGAAATTACTGTAGTTTTACGTAGTAAAATGTAATGACAAAAACGTTGGACAACTTGAACAACTACCAATGCCAATTTCTCCACATGTGAGTATTTTAGCTCAGTTGGATTTGAAGTTCGACTAAGATAATATATCACATGTTCAGTACCAAATTCATCTTCCTGAACTAACACCATTCCGATGGTGGAATGGGAGGCGGCGAGATACAAGAAGTAGTCCTGGTTGTAGTTGGGAGGATGCAATAACGGTGCATGGGTCAACGCGTGTTTTAGTGCATCAAAATATTTATCAGCTATCTCATCCCAAAAGAATGGAGTATTCGGTTTCAACGGCCGGGTAAAACCCTTTGTGATCTCAGCGTAGTTAGGAATGAATCGACGTAAAAAGTTTGCTTTCCCCTGCAAACTTTGGAGTTGGCAAAGACTCGAAGGAGGCAATTTGACAATAGCTTCAACCTTCAAGGGATCAACGCGGATTCCGGATTTCGAAACAACAAACCCCAGTAACCAACCTGTTTCTATACAAAAAACACACTTGTGTGGATTCAACCTAATCGATAATGCCTACACCTCATAAAGATTGCTCGTAAATGGATGAGATGATCAGCTCGATGTAATGAATGAGCAAGTAAATCATCGAGATAGGGTTTCACAATGTGCTTGATGTCATGAAACGCATACGACATGGCTCTTTGAAAAGTTGCCTCGGCGTTCTTAAGTCCAAAAGGTAATTTGCAATCAGAAAATGTCCCCCATGGACAAATGAAAGATGTTTTTGGTTGATCAGTGATAGAATATTGATTTGATTGTATCCGGAAAAACCATCCATGAAGGAGAATATTTCACTGCCGGCACAATCATCAATGATTTGATCGATATAGGGAGTTGGGTAATTGCCTTTTGGACAGGCTCGATTAATGTCCCTATAATTGATACATATTCTTATTGTCCCTTGCTTTTTGTTAACCAGAACAATATTCGATACCCAATCCGTTAATGGAATCGGATAAATGAAACCTGCTTTGAGTATTTTTCAACTTCTACTTTAATAGCAGCAACTTTTCTCGGGTGGATCTAACGCAAACATTGCCGGACGGGCTTAGCATCCGGGTAAGTTTTGATTTCATGAACAACAATTGTTGTGTCAATTCTTGGCATTTCCTCATATGACCAGGCAAACACGTCACATAATTCTTGAAATAAGGCCTTATATGTTTGAATTTCATCTTCCATACAAGAGGCACCTATATGAATGTTTTCAACAATTCTAGGCTTAACCGAAATATCAATAGGAATAGTTAGAGGAATGTTTCCCAAATTTAACTCTGAATCAACATTTTTCATTGGATTCTGAGGTTCCTTGACATATTCAGTCGTAAAAATAAATGAAAAATCATTTTCAAAACAATCACTCTCGGGTAAAAACGAAGATCTATGATGAAGATCTTCCCATGGTAAATCATCGACACTTAGGATTTCACGAATTTGCTCATCAGTGTGAACGAGTTTGGAAAACATTATTAAATCTGAGTTTGATGTTGAAATTGATTTCTCATGGACCACATTCATTAAGTCAATTTTGGTTGAAGATGGGTTGTAAAACGACTGCACGGCCTGATACGCAATTTCATATGGACTCAAAGGCATAACATCACCAAATGAGTCTATTTCAGATTCGGAAGGTACGACCCAAGGATCATCATAAACAATATTTTCTGATGAAATCATATGAATGGTTGTAGTAGAAGACGATGCGTTGATAGGAGGAAAAGGAAAATTTCCCAGTAAACGAGAATCTTTAACTAGTCCTACTCCAACATCCTTATACGGGATAGTTGTTTTGCCGACATGATGAATACTTTCAGAAGAGGCTGGGTCGGATGAAAAGTAAGTTAGCTGGTCTATAGTTACGATCTTTCCATTATGAGGGAACTTTATAAGCTGAAAGACCGATGAAACGACAGCTGTCATAGAGTAAGACCAACTACGACCCAAGAGAAGGTTGTAATCTAGAGGGGCATCAACCACCTCCACATCTAGATTAACAGTTTTGCCTTCAACCCTTATAGGTAAATCCTGTAGAATGCCAAAAGGATGAAACCCACGGCCATCAAAAGCCTTTAGAATCGTCAGGGATTGATTTAGCGTAGGAGAACCAAGCGATCTCCAACACTGTATCGACATAATACACGTTGAGGCTCCCTCATCAATCATAGTCCTGTAACAAGGCCTGTTTTTGACTAACACTGGGATCTGGAAAGCCATTTGATGAGGTAAGCACGATGTACTATTTTCTAGATCGAAGATTATAAGGTTCGAGTCCTGAACGTCAACAGCTCCTATAGCCGACAATAGTAATTTACGCCGTGTTGGGCATGATTGCAGCACTTCCAAAGCCGACATTGTTGAAGGTGAAACAGCCAAATCTTCAACAATGTTATAGTTCTAAGCCGCTCTCGCATGTGGAGTGAAAGTTGACTTTCGAAGTATACCCTTGGTGGGGGGTTTGATTACTAAGTCTGGGTTAGATTTCTCGATCTGTAGTGGATCAAAACCGGGAGTTGAAGTTGATGGGTTCGAACAAGAAGATTCTGCTTCCTTACCATCAACGAGACTTTTACTTCCATAATCATGCAATCGGGTCGCAATCATAACATGGGACATCATCATTATGGGTTCTTCGGAGGCATTTGAGGAAGAACCTATCATCTTACTATCTTGACTAGGAAAAGGATCCTTCAAAACAACAGGCGTTTGGGAACCGTTGACAATTTTTGAAACCTCTGCACGATGAGGTCAGTCTCTTGTAAAATGCTCTTCATCACAAATGAGATAAGGATAACGAGGTTTGCGTTTCTCATCAGTTGATTCTGCTTTTTCTGGTTTCTCTTTAGAATTTTGATCTGTTTTATTTTTCTTCTTTCGTTTCTTCTTACCACCGGATTTTGATTTGGCTGTAGATGACTCTACAACATGAATATCAGCAGAAATTTCCGTGGAAGAATCTCCTGTTGGGGAATCTGGTAAAGTTATGATAGGAGAAGAATTCTTAGAAGATTTCTTCTTACTTTTGGTATTAACCGTACCAATCATACCATTAGTGGCATGAGACCCTAAAGGAGCTGCAGTTATTTGATTTTGTTTAGGAAGATCGGGGATTTTCTCGTGTAACGTACCTAACTACATATAAACTAAGTCAAGGTATTGAGCTTGAGCAATTACTTGCTCTGTAGTAACAACTCTGGCCTTAGCTACATCCTTAGTGATCTTCGGTAATAAAGATTTTACAAACCATTCAGCTAAGATCTGATCCACAATAAAAACCTTCACTAAACGCCGTCAATGTCTCCATTCATGAACGTGATCTGAAATGTAGGTGGACGTTGATTGTTTTAATGAAGTTAATAATTTTGTGCCATTGTCATATCTGACTGGCAACTAAAAATGAGTTAAAAAAGAAGTAGCTAACTAACTAAAGTTATAAAAAGTGGCTCGCAGTAACTCAATGTACCACTTGGCTGCAAAACCAATTAGAGTGCGCTGGAAAAGCCTTAAGTGGATTGAATCATCTGAAATGGAATTAGACGCACACCAGAGGTGATAAGTCATCACATGGTTCAACGGGTCCTCTCCTGATTTGCCTTCAAACTTAGGAATATCACTAGGAAACTTATTCGGCATTGGTGGCCAAAACGGAAGATAGGTAATAGGATCGTTCGTAAGGCACGGCAAGTCAGGCAAGTCCAAAGTTGCAATGAACGGTAACTGACAATTAGGGTCCCTGAAACCCTAGGTCATGAGACCAGCCCTGGGAGGAGGATATCCAGGATAACTAGGAATTGGAATTGCATTTGGGATATTATATCCTCCCGGAAAACCAGGATTAACCAGACCGTACTGGTGTTGTTGAGGTTGTTGATATGTATACCCAGGGTGTGGTTGATATTGATAGACTGGCTGCTGCACAGCAGGACCGAATTGGTACTGTCCTTGGTACGGTTGATAAGTAAACTGTGGTTGACTTGTGACAACCGTACTTGGACCAGGTTGTCCTACAGGCATTTGAACCGAAGTCTGAATTGTGGATCCAGACTGATGTAAATATGTCTGAGGAGTTGATACAGGAACAGTAGAAACCAGAGCTGTCGATACTCCAGAAGTAGGTGGGGTAGATTGAATAGATGTTGCAGTAGTTGCAGCAGTCATTTGAGGTGGAGTATGAGGAGTACTAGGCCCAGACTGAGAAACTACAGAAGGTGCAGAAGTTTGAATAGTAGACTGGATAGGTTGTTAGGGTGAACCAGAAACAAAAGGTTGTCTAGTTTGAGATGACAACTGTACATTCGGTTGCAAGACCTATTGAGTGTGAGATGGATCCCACACCAAATTCATTCCGGGGTACGGACCCATAACAGGTTGAGAATATTGAGGACCATAATCGAGTTGAGGGTAGGGTTGATAATTCAAAGGTACATTTCCAGTTCCTTGGACATATGATTGACCAGAAGGTGGTTGAAAACCTTGGTTTGGGTACTGACCTTGAGGTTGATAACCTTGAGGCAGGTACTGATACTGGGGTTGACCTTGAGGTACATATTGATACTCGGGTTGACCTTGAGGTACATATTGAGTTTGGGGTTGACCTTGAGGAACATACTGTCCTGTAGGTATGTACTGTCCTTGAGGTTGCCCCCCAAACGGAAATTGCGTACCTTGAGGTTGCCCCCCAGGCGATAATTGAGGACTTTAAAGCTGCCCCCCAGGCGGTAACTGGCCACCTTGAGGTTGAAGATTAGGAATAGTACCTGACATCATGAGAATATCTTCTACACTCAACGGCTTAGTTCCATTATTTCCAGTTAATAGCCCCTGTTCAATAAGTTGAGGAGATGCTCCCGAAAAAGTACCAGTAAGTGACTGATACCCAAAGGGAACAGAAGGACCGCCGTATAAAAAGGTTTCTGGAGATTGAGAAAAGATGGACGACTGTCTTGACATATTTAATGGAGGATAGTAACCCCTAGGTGTTGGGTGAAAAGGAATGCGAGGTGGTGAAAAACTTACTTCTGAGTTTTCCAAAAAAATTGTCAATGAAAGATACCAAGCATTGCTTCTAGGTGGACTGTAAAATATTGATTCACGCTCCCTAAGTTCTATAACAGGTTTATTTTCAGGGATAGGGATACCTTCTTCTACCGGAGTAGCAAGTTCTTCAATAGCTATAAGTCCAGAAAGAATATTTTGGGTAATTATTCTTTCTACCCTGGGTGAACCAGGACCACTACAAGTTGGAGAGGCAAATCCCGATGTTGGCGTAGCAACAAATTCAGTTTCAGGTTCGGATATATCAAGTTCCTCACCTAAATCACTAGTAGATGAAACACTACCAGTAACTTCAGAAACAAAAACAGATTGTGGATTATAAGCTGCTACGAGGGCTTGATAATCAGGATGCACCACTAAAGAAGATTCTCCTTCTTCAGGTGACCCAACTCTACAGTCTCTAGGAGTTACAAGGGCTCGTAACCCTTCAGGCTCGCTCGGTGAAAACTCAGGAGGTTGGCCCCGAAGCCTACGATACTTCCTCGATAATTCAGCCACGATTAAATATTTTAACTACTTCACACACAATCAAAGAAAAATCTCAATGAAAACCACCTAAAGCCTCTGAAGAACCAAACAATTTTGAATCACATGCCCAAATAATCTAGGAGATCAAACCACACACGAATAATAACTTTCCGTACTAAAAACACTAGTTGGTGATGAAATCCAACGTCGCAAAGTTCAATACAGAAATGGCAGTTGGAATAGTTACCCCGGTAACCTGCTTAATGAATAGACTGGCACAAGTTTCTCCACTAAACCGTCTCGAGTGAGGAGAACCCCCCAGAAAATCCAAGTGAGTCTAGCCGACATCTGCTCCAGGTACAGTGGGATCTTCCCTCCACTGTCACCTTAGGAAAGAATCCTATAAAATATGGTCACTGTGGTTACCAACGGAAACAAATATACATGGGGGAACGGTATACGATCTGATACACGTGCAAGGGCAGAGTAACAAGTTCAATCCCCTTGAAGGCTCCTTGACATAATCCAAGGTTTACAAACAAGTGACCCCAGGCTCCTTGACAATGGTTAATCCAAGGTTTACTGTTTTTAATACGCGAATATCTAGCATCGTTCCCAATGAGAAAGGATTGATTCCCACCCTGGTTCGGACACGATCTCGTGCTTCTCCTTTAAGAGGAGATTTCCCAGAGCATAGATGTAACAATTGGATTTTTCTCCAACCGCAAGATACAACTACTTGTTTTTTTTACTATCTTGGAGAGTTAATTACTCCCTACTCCAATACACTAGTCTAAGCTATATTGGTGTAATAGAGCCCTAGAAATAAAAAGATTACTAGATAGATTTTACTTTAAGCGTTATTTTTATTGGTTTTTCTTTAAGTCAAGAGGTGCGGAGATGAAACTTATGGTGTGAAGACTCGACTCGAAATCACTAAAAAATGCACTTAAGATGATAAGCAATCTTTTCCCTTCAATGAATTTCTAGCTAGGAAAGAGTTTAAGAATGCAAATGCTTGTAAAAACAAATCTTTTCCTTAACAAACAAATCAAAAGAAGATCTTTTTTGTCTTTTCTAATGCACTAAAAAACGAGACAACTAGTTATGCTCACAAAAATTTCCCTTTTCTTTCAAACACTCAAATACTACAAAAAACAAACTTTTTCCAAAAGAGATTTTTTTTATAAAACACTCAAAACTATGGAAAAATCTAATCTTGAGATCTATAAATTCTAAGAACTATTTGAAGTAAAAGCTTACAAGATTCCTTTTCAAGGATGTTTTACTTAGCTATAAGCAAACTAAGGACTAATTTGTCCAGAATCACAAATCAGTCAAAAAACAACCAATTTTTGTTTTCTTTTCTACAAATGAAATCCAAAACTTTTAGCACAAGTTTTTTCGAAGTTTCGTAAAGAGAAACACAAGATGGATTCCTCAACAAAGGTAGATTTTGCAAATGGTTAGACTCATAAGAATTCCAGTGCAAACCAAGGTGATCTAAGGCTTCTAAGGCTTCTAAGCTCTGAGCTACTACAAGACCAAAATGAAAATCAAGCCTGGCAACCAAAACTTCTATGAATTTCACCTAAAACCCTAATACCAATGGAATTAACCTAAGAAAAGTTCCTGACAAGTCATATGCAGGTCTGGGAAGGGGATATAAACACCTAAACAAAAACTAAGCTGACTGAAAGAGAAAATCTTAAGTTTTCCAAAATTTTGACACAGTTCGCAGGCCTGCAGTCCACACAGGCGTGGTACCGCTCTGTGTGTAAAGCAAAAGTGCAGACAGGTTCACAATGTGTTACAAGCAGAGGGTGTGGTCCTCTCCCAAAAGTATGAAAATAAAAAAATAATCCAAGATCTACTAAATCTACCCAAATTTCACACGCAACAAGCCAAAAACAAAAACAAAAACATAGTTTCTCAAGTCAAAGTAAAACAAATCAAAAAATCAAGTCCCCAGTGGAGTCGCCATTTTGTCACACGGAATGGGTCGTTTTTGCGGACAAGACCGACCTCCCTAGTATCTAATGATATCTAGTGACAAGCAAGCCAATCAAATTCTATCTTCCTCTAAATATGCAGTTTATAAATAAAGGCAAACAAGTGTTTTAGGCCTACCTTGGGTCCAATGCAAGTTTGTGGAAGCCTCGCTCCTTTGATCCAAATGAGCTCCCTTGTAGCAAATCTGCAAACACAAACAAGCACACAAATTAAATAGCACCTGAAAAGCCAATATAATAAATCATACTTATCATGATGATCAATGAATTCATGAAACAAATCACATAAGACAATTTGTTGAGAAAAATGAATCTGATTGTATTAATTTAAATCAAAGAAGAACTTTACAACCTGTGCCTTGATGTTGTACAAGCTCCTCCCAGGGTCCAACAAGAAGTCTCCTCTACTTTCACAAGTTTCACTCTCTTCCCAATGAAGCCAAAAGGTATGTGATCTCTCCTCTCAAGCTTAACTAGGAAGTCTCAATTCCACCAACATTTACCCTAAAAAATGTTCATCTTTTAACCTCCCTAGCAACCAGCCCAATGCCTTAATTTATAATGCAATGGAGGGAAGTTACTAGGTCCACCTTCAAAGGGATAAAGCCCTCCTTCAAAGGGATAACTCCTCTCATCAAAGGATTAGCTCCTCTTTTGCGATGCATGAACCACCTAAGAGCGAACCATCCACATCAAAATTCCTTCTAGAATCATCTAGAATTAACCCGAAGTGAGTTTTTTAGTATAAACTTGTGCCTTTTTTACTTTCACAAGGGTCCACACCCACTCATTTAGAGACAGAGCGGGCAGGTCCACAGGTAACATGAACAGGGGGTGTGAGACCGCAGGCAATAGTGAGAGAAAGTGCGGAACCAGAGGTTTATTGATTTTTAAGGTCTTTCTCTCATTTTCAAAGCTTGACATGAAGAGCTAAGGTTTGATACTTGCTTAGGAGGACAATATGAGTGATGATAGACCCATACTGACTACAAATAGTCATGGTGACAATATTTTGTGTAAAACTCTTGCTCTCTCACACTCTCTCTCTCTCTCACTCTCTCTCTCTCTCACTCTCTCACTCTCTCTCTCTCTCTCTCTCTCTCTCTCAAACCCTCTCTCTCCCCCAAACAGGGTGTTCTCTCTCTCTCTCTCTCTCTCTCTCTCTCTCTCTCTCTCTCTCTCTCTCTCCCACGCTCCCTCAAACCCTCTCTCTCCCCTAAACAAGGCGTTCTCTCTCTCTCTCTCCCCCCCCCCCCCCCCCCAACTAATGCATTCTCTCTCTCTCTCTCTCTCTCTCTAACTCTCTCTCCCCCAAACAGGGCATTCTCTCTCTCTCTCCCCCAAACAAGGCGTTCTCTCTCTCTCTCTCTCTCTCTCTCTCTCTCTCTCTCTCTCTCTCTCTGAAACCCTCTCTCTCCCCCAAACAAGGCATTCTCTCTCTCTCTCTCCCCCCCAAACATGGCATTCTCTCTCTCTCTCTCTCTCTCTCTCTCTCTCTCCACCCCAAACAAGTCACTCTCTCTCTCTCTAAGATTCATGGTGTTCTAATTAGTGCATCAACCACCACATTCTCGTTTCCCTTAGCATAAAAAAGTTCAAAATCATACTCCTTCATGAATCTATCCATCACCTTTGACTAGTATTTAGATCTATTTTAATTAAGATAAGATTTAGTATCTCATGATCTATATTTATCCCAAATCTTCTCTCAATGAGGTAATGCCTCCAAATTTTTGAAGGTAGCATTGCTGTTATCGATTCTATGCTTTGGATAGCATACAAATCGTTATGTTTCTTAAACTTCTTCGATGAATAAGATATTACCCCTTCTTACAAAAACATTGCTTATAATCCTTGAGTTGAAGCATCCATGAAAATTTTTTATTCCTTCTCTGCGTTAGGAACTTGAAGGATCATGGCATCGGTTAGTAATCTCTTTAACTCAATGAATATAATTTTGCATTTATCAGTTTATTTATACCTAAATTTGTTGCAGTATAATGAGGTGATGGATTTCACAATCTTAGGAAACCTTCCGTAAATATATGATATTAATCTTCTATCCCCATGAATCTATGCACTTCATGAGCGTTTTTTGCTAGTGGAAAATCCATTATGGAATTTACCTTTTCTAGTTCCACTAAAATCCCCTCACTTGATATTATGTGGCTAAGGTAAAAGATCTCGTTCTGAAAAAAAATAGAAAAAAAAGGGGATCATAGTGACAATTTTCCATAAACATTTTCCTTTAATAATGTCAATACACTCAAGTTCTCTTCATGCTCCCTTTCATTCTTCAAATACACGAGGATGCCATCCAAAAATATTTACACAAAGTGGTCTAGATAAAAAGGGATCATAGTGACAATTTTCCATAAACTTCTTCCTTTAATAATGTCAATATACTCAAGTTCTCTTCATGCTCCCTTTCATTCTTCAAATACACAAGGATGCCATCCAAAAATATTTACACAAAGTGGTCTAGATACATTCAGAAGATATTATTCACGAGGCTCATGAACAATGTAGTGCATTAGTCAAACCAAATGGCACTATTATGAACTTATAATGCCAAAACCAAGATTGAAATGATTTTTTTGGGGTGTCACCCTCAATACTCAACTAGTGATATCTAAATCGCATATCATTTTTTGAGAAAGCCATTACTCCCTTCATTTGATCAAAGAGATCATTTATTCTGGGTATTGAGTATCTATTTTTCACTATGGCTTAATTTATGCCCCTATAATATATGCACACCATTAAGAACCATCATTGTTCTTGACAAAAAATAGTGGTGCATACCAAGGTAAAATATTGGGTTTAATAAGTCCCAAATCTGAAAAACATTTTAATCACGTATACAATTCAAAAAGTTCTAGAGCCTTAATACCATAGGGTGTTTTTGATATTCCTTCACAAAAGGCTTTAGCTTGATTGTGAAAAAAATCTCAAAGGGGACAACCTTGATAACTCTTTGGGAAAAACATCCTTGTACTCAAAGAGTGGTTCATGACCTCCCCATTAAGTTCATTCTTTAGAATCATAAGCATATCATGTTGCTTAATTAGCTGCCACTATGGAAAAATCTTACACAATGTTAATTAAATTAATAATCATATTAATTACCATCAATTTAATTAACCATGGTAAGATTATATATAACTCTTTGATTAAATTTCTTCATGAATATCATGTATCAATAATTATTTCTTGATCAATTTTTATTATTAATTAATGTCAATTCACACTCCCTCTTTCTTTCTTTTTTCCTTGTATGAAATGACTTAATTTATTTTATTGATTAATTTATTACATATTTAAATAAGAAGTTTTCCATTTTCTTCATTTAAATAAATAAATAAATCCTCATAAATAATTATAACACATGTGTAATAGATAAATCAAAATAAATAAATAAATAAAATAAACATAATTACTAAACATAAAAGAATTCCACAATTTTCCAAGATTCTACATAGAGTGAGATTTAGGGAAAGTTTCTTCATGTATGAGGCCCAATTTCCCTCCCCTCTTTATTCCATTATCGCAATTTACGAAATCAATTAATCTTGACTATTCGCATTCCCTCAACTGAGTTCATTTCATTTTCAACTATGGAGTTTTCTAAGGTTGCTAAGTGCATGGCCTTAGTTAGGCTGGTAGCCTTCTCACATCCTAGTTTTGTGTAGAAAAAAAGAATGGGTTCCATGGTAGCTCTACCACAATGAATAGGTGGTTGGGTTCAATTAGGGATCATTTCGCGTCTCTAAGGTATGCATATTTTATTAACTCCATAGTTAGGAAACACATGTTTGTTGAAATTGGTAGTATCAATGCACTTCGATTGGACACACCCACTATTAAAACTAACATAAGTTTGGGAACAAAAATTAGATGATGTGATAGGGGTAAAATTTATTTTGTGAATAAGAATGAGAGAGGTTTGATATCCTTGAATTGCCCCAATTTTCCCATAGGGAGGAATGGAGAATCCCAGATTGATATTCTTAAACCCAACTATCATCGTAGAGGATTTGAGTAGTGGGAAGGTTAGCGAAATAAATTTTTATTAGGTTCCAAATCTTAATAAGGAAATAAGTTTGGAAGGGTGCAAACCATATAAAAAGCTAAAGATATGTTACATTCCATTTAACTCTCTAAAGCATGAAGTGAAGTTTGAAGTTGGAGTGAGCAAATATATAGAGCTTAAGTTGGAAAGGTTCATGTTGACTATTATTTTTGTCTAATCAAAAGGTACATGGTTCTAAAACATTCTCCAGTGGTTACTAAAAGGCTACTAATTCATAATTCTTCTTTGTCTAATTTTTGATAAAGATGTTAGGAAAAACATTTGAAAATTCCTTATGCACAAATTATTGTCCTTGTAGGAACCTCACCGTTTATATAAATCAAATTGAAATGACTTTGTTGACTTCTTTCTTACTTGGAACAAATCACCATAATATATTTTGCATTAAATTAACTATTACAAATTAGATTGACATAGGAGTGAATAAATTGATGTTTCCAATTATCTGCTTATTTTCTAGCAAAGTGATTACATTTCTATTATGCCCATATTTCACACACACATACACACAAACTTGTTATTCTTGATTGAATATGATGATAGCTTATCATGTGGGTAATTATTATGGCCACATAAATTTAAATTAAATTAATCATATTATTCATTCATACCCAATGGATATAAATATTGTAATAAAACACTCGTGGCAGATCCCATCAGTTCATAATGCAAATGCCTAAAATTTAGCTTATCAATTTGTCATTTTAGTTTATCACTCACAATCTCTCTCTCACACACATATTTCTTATCATGTGAGTAAGGATTTTGGCCACAAAAATTTAACTTAAATTAATAATTTTATTCATTTACAACAAATGAATATAAATATTGAATATTGTAATAAAACACTCATGGTCGATCCCATTAGTCCATATTGGGATTGCTTAAAATTCAACTTATCCATTTTTTATTTTTCTTTATCATTTTTTTTCTAAAATGATTGATTGTGCTTTCATATGTGGCAATAGGGGTTGTGAACAAAAATATTCAAGATAATTTATCATAGAATAATGAAAAATCGAGATAATAAAGGAAAAGGGAAATGAAAAATATGATTCTGTCCTAAGAGAACACGAGTGAATTTCATAATTAGAACTAGACTTGCTAAACTTTAATTAAAATGATCATTTAGCTCCAGTGGGACGTAAAATGAAATCATTTTAACCTCTATTCTTTACCATAATCAACAAACATGAGCAAGAAATTCTATTTGTGCAAAAAATATGGTATTTTTTTCTTTTTACTGTCATTAAATATCAAAATAAATATCTTATAAAGGAAAAATTAGTTACTACACATGAATACTATCTACCTCAAATATCCTAAAATAAACATAATTACATACTTGCAACATTCATTTTGAGATGCTGACATTGTTCTTCCGACTATAGAATTTCATGTGGAGTTGGAGCTTCATAGGGTAGTGTAGTAGGGTATTATCGCTTTACCATATTAAAACAATGCCTCTTCCATAGTGAAACAAAGTGAGTCTTTAACGATTTTCATAGCAATTCTTTTGGTAGCCATTTATCTAGCATGGCCATTGCCCATAAATTTATTCATGCTAGTTACTTCTAGCCTACCTTATTCAAATATTTTATTGAATAAGTCACACATTGCAAGCTTCAAAAGCGTTGGTCACAAAATGTGTGCACCTTGATCACTACTCCACCCTATTATTACTAACCATTTTTTTAAATGGGGGATGAACTTTATTGAGTGCAACGTCGTATTATAGTGATCAAGAGAAGTAGTTATACTTCTCTTAACCAACTCCTCGAATCCTACTAGGAAAGTGAGATATTGGGGCATATTTCCCATTGATTAATACTTTAAGGATTAGTGACTTTTAGGGATAATTTACAAGTATTTACAATATGAACAATGTTTTTTATGATAAGAGATAAATAAATAGTTAAAAAAAAATAAACATGTAAAAATTATAAAAGTTACAAAATGTTATATTAATAGACCATGTACAAATAATATCAAGAATTAAAATAAAATTCAAACTTAATTAGGAACAAATTAGTGAGTGATTCAAATTCTTATGACTACACACTATATAGTTGAAGTTGTGTTTTAATTCAAAGGAAATAAGAAAACAAATTATTGTTAAAATATTAAAAGATGATAGAAATATGCACAAAATATGGAGAAAAAAATTTGATTCTTATATAATAATGTGATGATCTGAGTTGATTCAACTTCCATATTTAACCAAGATATTTTGCTTTCGTCATGTACTTAAAATTGCATTTTATAAGAGAATAAATGAACATATGTGCATTCTTAACCAAATGGAAACGTACTGATGATAAACAAATCATAAATAAGAGACATTGATAATGGAGTTCATCCAGTGTGGACTATATCTCTCGAGCTCAGTGTCAAGATGGTGTTGGCCGCTTCATTCAGTGCTGGAAATGATAAAGATGTACATGGACTATGTCCTCTATCATAGAATGACATGTGCCCTCTACATGAGTGGAAAAGTATCTCCAAGAGACATCTCGCCACCGAAACAGTCACTCACAATAGACGTCCTATCAGCATGACATAACCTTACACATGGTGACAATGAGTATCCCTCCAGCATGGCATCAAATGGATCTCAATTAAAACATACATAACAATCAAAAATGAATACATCTCACATGAAATAGACACAAATATTTTGTATCATACATCAAGAAGGAATTGAAATAACATAGTACATCGCACAACAAATGATCAAAGAAGTACATCACAATAACACTTCATATATCTCAACTCTGATGTTGGTTGAAGAATAAAATAATCAGTTGCTGGATCTGAATGCACCATAGAAATCATGGCTTCGAATGGCATAGAATCGACTATCCACACTTTGAAATCTGACACCATCACTCCAATCTAGAAAATGGATGAAAAATAGAAGGCTCAATGGCAAAAAATGACTGCAGAAATTAATTTGTGTCATCGAGAGGTGTAAAATCGACTATCCATTTTCTGAATTCTCACACCGGAAAAATCTATGCCTGTAGGAATCTTTTAGATTCCCTCGTGATTGTCTAAAGATTCCCTCCTCTGGGGTGACTAGAGATCTGCAACTCAAATCAAAAAATTGATGTCTCCATTAACATCCTTGCAAAATTATAAGAAGATTGAGTATAAAGTTGGTTGCATTCTGAATTTGGGAAATTTTAGCCTCCAAGGAATCTGGAAGATTCCCTCAAGATTCTCAAAGATTCTCCTCTACATGGAATTTGAAAATCCGCTACTAAAAAGGTGAATCTGGCCTTGCCATTGCAGTCCTTGTGAAAATCTGAGAAAAATGACTATAAAATTGATAACATTCTGACCATGTAGAATTTTACCTCCCCATGGAATCTCCAAGATTCCTCATAGCAAAAAAAGATTCTCTGCAAAGATTCCCTCAAAAGGCATGCCTCCATAGTTTTGTCTCAGGACTAAAAATCATGGTTCCACTGCACAGAACTTCATTCTTGACACCTTCGTTTTGTTTCATTCATGTATCTATTCCATTCAAATCCGCCTTCGTTTTTCTCCCCCCGCGCAAATGAGTGAGGAAGGTTTCTAAACATGTGGGTTTAGAGTTTTCAATGAGGCACCATTGATGCATTGGTTAGGGTAGAGGCGATGGGGCCTGAAGTCGGGGGATCAAATCCTGACCCCTCCAAAAATATGTGCGCAGTTATGATACACCAACGTATATTTTTGTAACGGTTAATTTGTATTGATGTGTTTCGGTATAACTATGATATGTTTGGCGTAATGCCACATGGGGCCGCCTAGTGGGGCAAGAACACATGGGCCGGGCGGGCTCAATCACCATCGAAAACATAATTTAATTCAATATGTCATTAAGTGGGGGCGTATGGTGGTTGGGTATGGGCCAAGTCCAACGGAGGTGGCCCGCCCACACCAGTTTGTTTTAAAACAACATGTGGTTGTATAGTTGGGTGGTGGTTGGGGCCAGTGGGGGTCACGACATGTTGTCCCTTTTAAAATACAATTTTTTTTTAATACATGGTTTTGGGTCTGATGCAAGTGGCGGGGGTGATGGCCGACCACCTTTTTAGTATTTATATTTTTTATTTTTATAAATAAAGATCATTTTTTATTTTGTCTAATATAAGGGATATTAGACAAATTAAAGAGGCAATAATTTCACCCACTCTAGAGAGCTAACTTCCCATGTCCATTGATGTTGAAGTTGTAGGACACTTACACCTAGCCCACTCCCCAACGTTGACCACAAATTTGGCTATCTCTATCTCCTCCATACGAGCTTCTCTTTGAGTGTCGTTCACACCATTGGAATCAAGGTGACGACCACTTCGATCTGGTGCTAGTTTTGGACCAATCTGACCACTTTGAATTTTAACACTTCATACATCCTCTTGGACTTCTAGATGTGTCTGGAGCCACCTGGATCAATTCAACAAATGATTTACAAAAACATAGCCAGAAAAATCTAGCATATCTAGGGTGGTTTTGCTCGTCGAACAACTTTTTCAGTTGGTTCATGCACCGACACTTCGTCTTTAAGGTGCTGCTCTGGATGGAGCCTCCAACACATGGCTCTTTGATGGCCACCTCTATCGTAATGATTGCAATAAGTCTTCTTCCTCTAGATCTACTTAACTTATTCTTTGCCTACTGTTGAGAAGGTTTTTTGCGCCTCATGCTCTTTCATGCTACCATTCTCTTCCAACACTCATAAAATACATGGTTATGTAAACCAAAAAAGGTACATGTTTTTCGATGCCATGTTTTACGTTCATCATTAATAACATGATTGTAATCAAAATGGACATCCAAATATTAAGACTTGTTATACCTTTCTTTGTTGTCTCTGGCGTAAGTATGGTGATGAGAGCTTGCCTCAGCTCTTTCCTTGCAATGGGCACTGCCCTGGGATGATGGTGATGCATCCCCACCATTCTCTTTCCTTGATGATTTCGTGGAAGCTTCTACAGCCTATGAGAATTCTCCTTCGGTGTATCCCAAGCCTCTAAATCGAGGTATTTACATGACCTCCAATGGCAGAGTTATGCCTTTGTTATTAACACCATGTTCTTCTCCTCCTTGTACCTCATCCTGGTAAGGAACCCCGGGTTTGTCCTTGTAATTGTTATCTCCACATCTCCAATAGAGATAATACTATGTGATGACAAAAATGAAGGGAAATAAACATCTTTTACCTCCTTCGTTGATTTGGAAAGAATCGATGAGGGCTTCTCATCATCTGTTGTTCGTGGTTCACTGGTTGTCTTGCTACATTCCCCAACTTCCTTCTCGAGATACCCAAGTCCTGCCTGTCAGGGTAATTCCTCTTCTTTTATGGGGTTGATAATGCCTTGGCCATTAATTCCGAAGCCTTTTCCTTCATACCCCATTCTCTTCGACATTTTGGAGCCAATTTCTATGGCCTCATCCTTAGCTTGCAGCCATCATAGCGACCTTTTTTATCTCCTCTTTCTAGTCTTGTAGAAGCATATTCAATTCAACATTATCTGCTTGAAGAATCTATTTGTTGCACATCAGTTCTTCCAAGGGCCTCTACCGTGGCTCACAACTGAAGCTGCAATCACTGTTTTTCCTCTATATATTCTTATCGAGCTTCATACAGTATGTTCATCTTTGGGGACATTTTGAGCATGGTTTCATACATCGCTTTGTCATCCTCCATCACTGCACGTTCCATTGTTCATGCTCACAATTCACATCCACACGAAGATTGCTCTGATATCAAATTTGATCTGAGTTGACTCAACTTCCATATTTAACCAAGAGCTTTTGCTTTTGTGATGGAGTTATAATTGCATTTTATAAGAGCATAAATGAACATATATGCATGCTTACTAAAATGGAAACATACCGACGATCAACAAATCGTAAACAAGAGACATTTATAACAGAGTTCATCCAATGTGGACTACCTCTTCGGGCCCAGTGTTAATATGGTGTTGGATGCTTCATTTAGAGTTGTAAATGGTGAATATTTACATGTACTATGTCCTCTATCATACAAGGACATGTGCCCTCTACATGAGTGGCAAAGTCTCTCCACGGGACGTCCCACTACAGGAACAATCACTCACAATAGACCTCCTATTAGCATGACATAATCTTACACATGGTGACAATGAGTATCCCACCATCACGGCAACAAAGGGGTCTCAATCAAAATATACATAAAAATCCATGATGAATACATCTCGCATGAAATAGAAACAAAGATTTTCCATCATACATCAAACAAGAATTGAAATAACATACTACATATCACAACAAATGATCAAAGAAGTACACGAAAACAACACTTCATAAACCTAAACTATGATGCGGGTTGAAGAATAGAACACTCAACTATTGGATTTGAATGCACCATCAACACAATATCACTTTCAGAGTTTAAGATGCAACACAAAATAAGTCAAGACATCATTGTTGCTGCAACAAGTGATGGAAAACACATCATTACTTTTAGAGTTTAAAATTCAACAAATGATTTACAAAAACATAGCCATGAAAAGC
This sequence comes from Pinus tabuliformis, assembly GCA_031772625.1. NCBI lineage: Eukaryota > Viridiplantae > Streptophyta > Pinopsida > Pinales > Pinaceae > Pinus > Pinus tabuliformis. The sequence continues at coordinate 375,813,902 of CM062816.1, read as the reverse complement.
TAACATATCTAGGGTGGTTTTTCTCATCGAACAAATTTTTCAGTTGGTTCATGCACCGACACTTTGTCTTTAAGGTGCTACTCTGGATGGAGCCTCCAACACATGGCTCTTTGATGGCCACCTCTATCGCAATGATTGCAATAAGTCTTCTTCCTCTAGATCTACTTTACCTTATTCTTTGCCTATTGTTGAGAAGGTTTTTTGTGCCTCGTCCTCTTTCATGCTACCATTCTCTTCCAACACTCATCAAATACATGGTTATGTAAACCAGAAAAGGTACATGGTTTTCGATGCCATGTTTTACATTCATCATTAATAACATGATTGTAATCAAAATGGACATCCAAATATTGAGACTTGTTATACCTTTCCTTGTTGTCTCTGGAGTAAGTATGGTGATGAGAGCTTGCCTCAGTTCTTTCCCTACAATGGGCACTACCCTGGGATGATGGTGATGCATCCCCATCATTCTCTTTCCTTGATGATGTCGTGGAATCTTCTACTGCCTATTATAATTCTCCTTCGGTGTATCCCAAGCCTTTGAATTGAGGTATTTGCATGACCTCCAATGGTAGAGTTATGCCTTTGTTATTAACACCATGTTCTTCTCCTCCTTGTACCTCATCCTAGTAAGGAACCCCAAGTTTGTCCTTGTAATTGGTATCTCCACATCTCCAATAGAAATAATACTATGTGAAGACAAAAATGAAGGGAAATCAACATCTTTTACCTCGTTTGTTGATTTGGAAAGAATCAATGAGGGCTTCTCATCATCTCTTGTTCGTGGTTCACTGGTTGTCTTGGTGCATTCCCCAACTTCCTTCTCGACATACCCAAGTCCTGCCTGTCAGGGTAATTCCTCTTCTTTGATGGGGTTGATAATGCCTTGGCCATTAATTCCGAAGCCTTTTCCTCCATACCCCATTCTCTTCGACATTTTGGAGCCAATTTCTGTGGCCTCATCTTTAGCTTGTAGCTATCATAACGACCTTTTTTATCTCCTCTTTCTCGTCTTGTAGAAGCATCTTCAATTCAACATTATCTGCTTGAAGAATCTATTTGTTGCGCATCAGTTCTTCCAAGGGCCTGTAACGTGGCTCACAACTGAAGCTGCAATTACTGTTTTTTCCTCTATATATTCTTATAGAGCTTCACACATTATGTTCATCTTTTGGGACACTTTGGTCATGGTTTCTTACATTGCTTTGTCATCCTCCATTACTGCACGTTCCATTCTTCATGCTCACAATTCACATCCATGCAAAGATTGCTCTGATATCAAACTTGATCTGAGTTGACTCAACTTCCATATTTAACCAAGAGCTTTTGCATTTGTGATGTAGTTATAATTGCATTTTATAAGAGCATAAATGAACATATATGCATGCTTACTAAAATGGAAACATACTGACGATCAACAAATCGTGAACAAGAGACATTGATAACAAAGTTCATCCAGTGTGGACTACCTATTCGGGCCCGGTGTCAAGATGGTGTTGGCTGCTTCATTTAGTGTTGGAAATGGTGACGATTTACATGTACTATGTCTTCTATCATACAAGGACATGTGCCCTCTACATGAGTCACAAAGTCTCTCCACGGGACGTCCCTCTACAGGAACGATCACTCACAATAGACCTCCTATTAGCATGATATAATCTTACACATGGTGACAGTGAGTATCCCACCATCATGGCATCAAAGGGATCTCAACAAAAACAACCATGGTGACAATGAGTATCCCGCCATCATGGCAACAAAGGGATCTCAATCAAAATCTACATAAAAATCCATGATGAATACGTCTCGCATGAAATAGAAACAAAGATTTTGCATCATACATCAACCAGGAATTGAAATAACATAGTACATATCACAACAAATGATCAAAGAAGTACACAAAAACAACACTTCATAAACCTAAACTATGATGCGGGTTGAAGAATAGAATACTCAACTATTGAATTTGAATGCACCATCAACATCATGGCGTCGAATGGAATATAATCGACTGACCACACTCTGAAATCTAACACCATCACTCCAATCTAGAAAATGGATGAAAAATAGAAGGCTCAAATGCAAAAACTAACCACACCAATGAATTTGTGTCATCGAGAGGTGTAAAATCGACTATCCATTTTATGAATTCTCACACAGACAAAATTTGGGCCTGTAGGAATATTTTAGATTCTGTCATGATTCTCCCAAGATTCCTTCCTTCAGGTTGACTAGAGATCTGCAACTCAAATCATAAAACTAATCTCACCATTGAGATCCTTGTGAAATTATGAGAAGAATGAGCATAAAGTTGGTTGCATTCTAAATGTGGGAAATTTTGGCCTCCAAGGAATCTGGAAGATTCCTCAAGGTTCTCAAATATTCTCCTCTAATGGGAATCTAAAAATCTACTGCTCAAAAGGAGAATCTGACCTCGCCATTGTGTTCCCTGCGAAAAATATGAGAAAAATTAATGTAAACTTGATAACATTATGACAATGTAGAATTTTACCTCCCCATGGAATCTCAAATATTCCTCATAGCATCAAAATATTCTCTGTAAACATTTGCTCGAAAATCATGTTAGCATAGTTTCGACTCAGCGTTGAAATTCATGGTTCCGTTGCACAAAACTCTATTCTCGAAACCTCTTTTCTGTTTCGTTCATGCCTTCGTTCCGTTCAAATCCGCGTTTGTACTTCTCCCCCCTTGTAAATTACGAAGGAAAGTTTTTAAATGTGTGGGTGGGGGAGTTTTCAATGAGGCACCATTGGCGCATTGGTTAGGGTGGAGGCGATGAGGCAGGAGGTCAGGGGATCAAATCCCAACCCCTCTAAAAATATGCGCGTAGTTATGATACACCAACGTATATTTTTGTAACGATTAAGTTGCATGGATGTGTTTTGGTGTAGTCGTGATATGTTTGGCGTAATGCCACATGGGGCCACCCGGTGGAGGCCGATCCACATGGAGCCCGCTGGTTCAATTCCCATCGGCTCCACAATTTAATGTGATAGGTCATTAAGTGTGGGCATATGGTGGTCACCCGGGCTTCTTTTAAAACAACATGCAGTTGTATATTTGTGTGGCAGTTATGGCCGACAGGGGTCATGGCCTGTCAACCCTCTTAACATGGCTCACCACCTTTTTAATATATATATATATATATATATATATATGTCATTTTTTATTTTGTCTAATATAAGAAATATTAGACAAGTTAAAGAGGCAACAATTTCACCCACTCGCAGGAGATAAGTTCCCACACCGGTTGACAATTAATTTGTAGGACACTTAAACCTGGCCCACTCCCCATCTTTGACCGTAACTTTGACTAGCTCTATCTCCTCCATACAAGCTTGGATTTGAGTGTCATTCACACCATTAGAATTAGGACAACGAGCACTCCGATATGGTGTTGGTTGGGGAGCAATCTGGCCACTTTTAATTTTTACCATTCCTGAGTCCTCTCAAACTTCTGCATGTGTCTGGAGCCACCTGGATCATGTGAGTACAAAAAGTCAAACTAGTATGTTTCTACAAAAACCCTTAGCCAAACACAATTATAGAACATTTGAAATGTAATTCAAATGATATAAAAATATTCTAGGAAAGAAACAAGAGATATGACAACTTCAAAAAACCCTATAGGAAATATGATATAATTTTGGATAGTTTTCCTTCTTTGCAAGATTGGTGGATATTAGCGCTAGTCAAAAGAAACCAAAACTTCTATCAGCAAATCAATTGAAGAAAATTCAAGATACCTAAGAAAGTACTCAAAAAGGTTGAGAGGTGTTACACTCAACTTTGTTTCCCCTTTGAAGAAAGTATGATACCACCATTATATTAGTCTCTTTGACTCAGAGAGAAAAAAAGAGAGGAGATAATGACAATAGAAAAATAAGTGCGTACCTCTATTCACATTTTTCTCTCCCTTACCTTCATAGACTTAGTTCCCTTTTAAGGACCCTCAATATAGTTATCAAGTTCAACTGCTTGATAATTCATTGTATTTTATTGCTAACCATGTTTGAATTAGGAAGCGACAATGAGTTTTCTAAGGAGGAAAGTTAAAACAAACTTAACTTTCACTATTATATTTATGTTTTTGTAGGTGGGGCCCTCCTAGTCCTTAAAGTAATTTTTTTCATTTCACTTCTTGACCATATTTATTAACTAAAACTAAATCATTTGAAAATAACCATAATATTTATATGTCTAAGAAATGTTTATGTAGAACCATGCTTAAGTATAACATTGATTATATAATCTAATGAATATACATGCACTATAATATGAATCATGTGAAGCATGCATCAAACCGTGATCATAATGTAGAACATAAGAAAACATTATGCCTTGTGCCTCCCATCATATGTTGTCATTAAAATTCCTTGTACCTCCCAACATCATGCATAAATAATCCATAAAATATCAACAAAAAATATGCACCCATATCCTCAATATTTTTGTCCCATGTCATAAAAATCCAAAAAATAGTGTTGTCTCAAAAGTATATGTACCATGCATAAAACTATCCATGTGGTACCATATCCTGTAATAAAAATTGAAATAAAAGTGTTGGAATAATCATATTTTATAATTGAAATATGTACTAAATATGTAATGATGCTGACAGACAATCAAAATTGAAACTCTAGTCTATCCACACAAAAAATCCAAAACCAAAATATCACATGAATCAACAACTAAAAACCATATTTGTAATGAGGTGCAATATTTCCTTAGACCATACTCTCAACTTGATGTTCTTGTCGGTTATGGTGAGCATGAGAAGTCAAAAAAAGCGAGGAGCCATGGGAGGAGTTAGACTTGGTATCTTGGACCTCTTGTTTTCCTAGAATGATATTTGGTTGAGGTGATTCAATAACTTGCTAGGTCGTGGGGATGGAAAATGAATTGGTAGATGCAGATGCCACGAAGCATGTATCAAAGGAGGGAGTATTCAAGGATTTCAAGAGGTAGTGCCCCACCTCTCGATGTAATGTAATGGTTGAGGATGAATCATGTTTTTCCAAACATCATTTGTAAGAATGGTGATTTGTCAATACTCATGTGGGGCTATAAGAATACCAATATTGGGTTGATTATGAAAATATTGTGAGGAGGTAGTACGATGGACTAAATAGTAAGGTTGAAAATTTTCGTTTGCAACATTTGTCGTAACTATTCAGAGCCACCATCAAGATTCCAAAAGAACTAAGAATCTCACATTTTCTTTCCTCTCACCCCAAGGCCCTACCTCTATTTTTTCTCCCTCTACCATGGCTATGTCATCTGAAGAAACTCGTGATGTGAAAGTACATAAATATGTTTATTAACTTAGTAAGCATTGTAATCAAATATTTATGCATACTTTTTCTTTCCATGCCAGAATATAAAATAATAACATGGGCATAAGTATTGATGAAAGGAAGGGAAATTTGTGTGTGTGTATGGAATAAATTTTATATCATGTTAGGCACTTAAAGAATAGTCACAACATAGTTCAGGAATATCTTAATGATGTGAAATTATATCAGAGTGAAAAATATTAAAAACTGAATTCAACTATGTGTATGTAGTGAAAGAATTTTGGTAAATTCTGGAGACACATGGGTGTATTTCGATAAGGGTTTTATTGTTGTTCAATATATGTTGTATCCCAACTCTAAACAGTGTATTTCATAAACTAAAGTTATTGAGAATTCCCAATAGAATAAAATCATAAAGACATTGGGCAATATTCAAACATTGAGTGACATGCCCTCCTTCAAAATATAAATATTGGCATATTGTGCTTGGATTGGATATGACCTAAAACCTATTTCAAGGGTGACCATTGTGTTCTAACAAAACCTATATTTCAAAGATTATGGAAATATAGCTAAAATCCAAATGAAAAGTAGGTCATATACATGTGACTTATGGATAAGATCATAGATTGTTAACAAAGTGCCAAGGAAATAATATTTGATAGTTATTGTAATTCCATTGCATATACCTCATCTAGACCTGAAACTAATGGTGTCGAGGATCTAGGAAAATGTAACCATGTTACGTGACGACTAATAAGATTCTCAAGGGGGCATGCAATATTTCACATATATGAGTTTGGAGATGTGGGACTGTTATAGGGAATTATGCTCAGTTGAACAAACAAGAAAACCTCTCGAGTCTTCCCAGAAACACAATATAGACACACCAAGGCATATATAATTGTAAAGCTAGATCTAATCATAGATGCAAGAATTAGAATGAAATTGACAAAGTGATGGCAAAGGAGAAATTAAGTATGGGGGTTTACGCAGTGCATTATATTAGATATCATTTTTGGGATTCAACTGCGTTAAGTAAGTCATTCACATATGACCATTTCCATGAGAGGTAGTCGTAACTGACTAATTTCCCATGACTTTTGAATAGTTCACTTAGCACTCATTGCATCGGGTGATGCTCACAGGGGTGAAGAAGTGGGATTGAAACTAGTGAAATGAATCACATAGCATCAATCATCACTTCCGGGGCTTGCACGCGGTAACCAGGACTTCCCAGGAGGTCACCCATCCCAGAACTCCTCTGGCTCAAGCACGCTTAACTGTGAAGTTTTCCCCCCAATCAAGCCCACTTAGCTTGCTACCCCATTTGCAAAACCTTAGCAAGTATTGCGCCTCATGAACCATTCAAGTGGAGATCCCTTGACTCTTTTTGAATTTAAGTATGGGGGTTTACACAGTGCATTATATTAGATATCATTTTTGGGATTCAAATGCGTTAAGTAAGTCATTCACGTATGACCATTTCCATGAGAGGTAGTCGTAACTGACTAATTTCCCATGATTTTTGAATAGTTCACTTAGCACTCATTGCATCGGGTGATGCTCACAGGGGTGAAGAAGTGGGATTGAAACTAGTGAAATGAATCACATAACATCAATCATCACTTCCGGGGCTTGCACCCGGTAACCAGGACTTCCCAGGAGGTCACCCATCCTAGAACTCCTCTGGCTCAAGCGCGCTTAACTGTGGAGTTTTCCCCACAATCAAGCCCACTTAGCTTGCTACCCCATTTGCAAAACCTTAGCAAGTATTGCGACTCATGAACCATTCAAGTAGAGATCCCTTGACTTTTTTTGAATTTAAGTATGGGGGTTTACGCAATGCATTATATTAGATATCATTTTTGGGATTCAACTGCGTTAAGTAAGTCATTCACGTATGATCATTTCCATGAGAGGTAGTCGTAACTGACTGATTTCCCATGATTTTTGAATAGTTCACTTAGCACTCATTGCATTGGGTGATGCTCACAGGGGTGAAGAAGTGGGAGTGAAACTAGTGAAAGGAGAAATTTTTTTTCTTCCTACATAGATCAGTTGGAGGATTTAACATAGTTGAGAACCACTCCAAGCTACCTCCAAAGGCTAATCCTACACACAAAGTAACACAAGAAAAACCTTGACAATGTAATAATATTTTCAATCAAAAAATAATAAATGAATAACTACATAACACTAAATACATAGCTATAAGGTTTATGTGTTGAAATTGTAGAAAGGAATGGCTTCTTTGACTTATGCCTTAGTCAAAGATGCTAATTTGAATTCAATCTCATAGGTGCTTGAGTTAGTTGTTAGTTAGCATGTGTGATGTCGCCTATCACTGAGTTATTGCCATTTTGTTGGGTGTGTAGCCTGATTATCTTCTGTATTCAAAGGTTTCAGCTGGATGTATACCCCAGGAAGATTGTACACTCCTCCACGTGGGGGGACCGTTCATTAGGCGAATGATCTAACGGTAGAAGTTATGTTTAATTTAGGGCTTTTTCCCTAGAAGGCAACCCCTCGCTATATATGAGCGAATTGTATTGCGTCTATGTATATCTGTATTATGAGTGAGGAAGAGAGAGGAGGTTGAGAGAAAAGAGGGAGTTACAGCGGATCTGCTACAGGTTGTATCTCTTTAGTTTGCTGGATAATATAATAAAAGAAGGACTAGTTGTTTCTCCGTGGATGTAGCCCAAATTGGGTGAACCACGTATATCTGTGTCTCTCTTGTTTTACGTGTTTTTTGTGTTTATATTTCTGCAATATTTTAAGTGTTCCATTGCTCTATAATATATAATTTTCTAATAAATGGTATCAGAGCCGAAGGTCTATTTGGCTGATAAATTCACAGGAGACAAGGGTTCCTAGTTCGAGTGGGAGCAATGGCGGAAGATGGTAGGTTTAGGGTTGAAAAATTCAACGGCCAACACTACTAGTTGTGGAAGATGCAGATGGAACATTATCTGTATCAGAGAGATCTGTACCTACCATTAAGCGGAAAGACAAAGAAGCCAACGAGTATGACAGGCACAAAATGGAATATTCTCAACAGAAAGGCACTTGGAACAATACGGTCATGCCTAGCAGCGTTAGTAGCGTTTAATATTTCAAAGGAAATGACAACAAAGGGTTTAATGTCAACATTGGCCAAACTATATGAAACACCCTCAACCTCAATTAAGGTATTTCTTATGAAGTGTTTATTTAATATGAAGGTTCAGAAGGTGGATCTGTTGTTGATCATTTAAATGAATTTAATACAGTTACAAGTTAGTTAAGTTCTCTAGGGGTAAATTTTGATGATGAAGTTAGGGCTCTGTTATTTCTGTGCTCATTGCCAAAAAGTTGGAATCATTTAGTTATGGCCATTAGTAACTATGTCTTTGGATCTAGTACTTTAAATTTTTATGATGTTGTCAGTGCAATCCTTAGTGAGGAAATGTGACGGAAAAGTTTCGGTGAGACGTCAGGTAATGCTTTCACTGCAGAGACGAGGGGAAGAAAAATGGAAAGAGGAAAGAGCCCTGGATATCGCAGTAAGCCAAGAAAAGGCAGATCCAAGTCCAGATTGGGTATAGTGTGCTGGAAATGTGGGAAGAAAGGACACCTGAAGAAAGACTGCAAGTCTCGGAAGGGAAAAGAAGGAGACACGCAAAAAGAAACTAAGCATGAAGCAAATGTAACAGGTGATGTGTTGCAAGATGCTTTGATTCTTTCATTAGAAAATATTATTGATGCATGGGTGGTAGATCCAAGGGCCTCATTCCGTGCCACACCTGATAGGAAACATTTTTATGATTATGTTCAAGGACATTTTGGACAGGTTCAATTGGGTGATGATGAACCCTCTAAAATCATTGGAATGGGTACAATTTTCATAAAATAACAAAATGGAAATCAGTGGCTACTGAAAGAGGTAAGGCATGTTCCAGATCTGAAGAAAAATCTAATTTCAATAGGGCAGTTGGGAGGTGAAGGTTGCGTAACTAATTTCACAAATAAAACTTGGAAGGTCACTAAAGGATCCTTGGTAATAGCGAAAGGAGGAAATTTTGGTACATTGTATTTATGTAATGGTATTTCAAATTCTGTTAATGCTTTAATCTCTACAGGAGAAGATACGACATTGTTCCATCGTAGACTCGGGAACATGAGTGAGAAGGGGATGTAGATTCTTCACTCAAGAAATTTGTTGACATGTTTGAAGCATGTTGATTTAAAATTTTGTGAGAATTGTGTTTATGGAAAATAGAAGAGAATCAGATTTCTCAGAGTTGGGAAAGAAAAGAAGAGCGAAAAATTAGAGTTTGTGCATACAGATGTATGGGGACCTGCTCAGGTATCATCTCTCAGTGGCTCTCATTATTATGTTACTTTTATTGATGATGCAACCAGAAAAACCTAGATTTATTGTATTTGAAATAAATCTGATGTATTTGATACTTTCAAGAATGGAAAGCTTTGGTTGAAAATGAGACAGGAAAAAGGTTGAAGTGTCTCAAATCAGACAATGGAGGGGAATATTGCAGCAAAGAGTTTGATAGGTACTGTTTAGAGAATGGAATCCATAGAGAGAAGACAATTCCAAGAACACCACAAGAAAATGGTGTGTTAGAAAGGATGAACAGGACAATCATGGAGCGTGAAAGGTGCATGAGATTGCATGCAGGATTGCCTTTATAATTTTGGGCAGATGTTGTAGATATTGTTGTTTATCTAATAAACAAAGGGCCTTCAAGTTCCTTGGATGGTGGTATTCTAGATGAGGCATGGACAGGTAAAAAGGTAAACTACTCTCTTTTAAATACTTTTGGTTGTGAAGCCTTTGTCCACATTAATAAAGAAAATAGAAAAAGCTTGAGGCAAAAATCAAAGAAATGTACCTTTATTAGATATGGTGTTAATGATTTTGGTTATTGCTTTTATGATTATGAAAAACACAAAATCAACAGGAGCAGAGATGTAATATTCAATGAAAATGTTTTGTATAAGGATCAGCTACGGGAAAAGAAACATGAAAAAGAAAACAGAGAATACACAGTGCTTGACGATATCACAGGAAAAGTGATGGTGCCTGAAAATCATAATGATCAACAGCCAAAACAACAACCACAATAGCAACAAGCACTTAAAACACCTGAAAGTGGTGTTAGAAGATCTACCAGGATAAGTAGACCCCCTCAACAATACTCTCCTTCATTAAATTATCTATTGTTGACTAATTCTAGTGAACCAAAATGTTATGAAGAACCAGTGCAGGTAGAAACCTGGAAGAAGTGGGAGCAAGCCATGAAAGAAGGGATGGAATCCTTAGCACATAACCAGACTTGGGACTTAGTCAGGTTGCCTGCAGGTAAAACAACATTTCAGAATAAATGGGTTTACAAGTTGAAGGAAGAAGATTGAGGTAGAAAAAGGTACAAAGCTAGACTTGTGGTGAAGGGTTTGCACAGAAGAAAGGTATTGATTTTGATGAAATATTTTCTCCTCTTTTTAGAATGACTTCAATTTGAACTATTTTAAGTCTAGTAGCAGTTGAAGATTTTCATCTTGAGCATTTAGATGTAAAGACAACCTTTCTCCATGGGGATTTGGAGGAAGAGATATATATGCAGCAGCCACAACGATATGAGGTAAAAGGGAAGGAGAAATTAGTGTGTCAGTTGAAGAAGAGCTTGTATGGCTTAAAACATGCTCCAAGGTAGTGTTATCAAAAATTTGACAAGTTTATGTCTAAACAAGGTTATACTAGATGTCACTCTGATCATTGTGTTTATCTGAAAAAGAAAAATGATGGCAGCTATCTTATATTGTTATTGTATGTAGATGGCATGCTTGTTGCAGGGTCTAACATGCAGGAAATAAATGTGCTCAAAAGAAAATTGGAAAATTCATTTTCAATGAAGGATTTAGGAGCTACAAAACAAATCCTTGGTATGAGAATAACTAGAGACAGGAAAAATCACAAATTAACATTGTCTCAAAGAGAGTACATAAAAAATGTGTTGAAAATATTTAATATGCGCAATGCAAAACCAGTTATTACACCATTTTCTAGCCATTTCAAACTTAGTAAGGAGATGTGCCCAAAGACCCAAGAAGACATGGATTATATGTCTAAAGTTCCATATGCATCAGCAGTTGGAAGCTTAATGTATACAATGGTCTGCACAAGGCCTGATATTGCACATGCAGTGGGAGTTGTAAGTAGGTACATGAACAATCCAGGAAAAGAACATTGGACGACAGTGAAGTGGATTCTCAGGTATTTGAGAGGTACCACAAATTAAGCATTATGCTTTCGTGGTTCAAACATTTCTCTACAGGGATATGTTGATGCAGATATGGTGGGTGATAGAGATAACACGAGGAGCACAACAGGGTATGTGTTTACTGTAGGTGGAACAGCTGTCAGTTGGGTCTCAAAATTGCAAAGTGTTGTTGTGCTCTCAACAACAGAAGCAGAGTATGTTGCTGCTACAGAGGCTAGTAAAGAAATGATTTGGTTACAAAGGTTTCTGAATGAGTTGGGTAATAAGCAAGTGTTGGGCAGGTTATACAGTGATAGTCAGACTGCCATACATCTTGTAAAGAACTCTACATTTCATTCCAAGACTAAGCATATACAGCTCAAGTACCATTTCATACATTCAACATTGGAAGATGGACAATTGAAGCTGGAAAAGATATACACTAGCTAGAATCCTACAGATATGTTAAGAAAAGTTGTAACCAAGGAGAAACTGAGAATCTGCTCAGTTTCAATTGGTCTTCAAGTATGATGAGGAAGATGAGAAACAGCTAGGTCCAAAGTGGAGTCATTGTTGAGCAAATGAAGCAATAGTGGAGTTGTTATAATCAGTCTCCAAGTGGGAGATTATTTAGTGTGGAACTTGATTATCTTGTATATTCAAAGGTTTCAGCCAGATGTATACCCTAGGAAGATTGTACACCCCTCCACACGGGGGGGTGTGGGGGGGGTTAAACCCCCAGGTTGGGTGGTTCGGGGGCTAGCGGTCCCCTGGCAGGTGTTCAGGGGAAGCACCCCCAAAGCTAAAAACATATGTAAAATTGCCTTGTAAAAGTATAGTAATTTCTTGTCAATCTGGGCCATTCATTAGGCGGATGATCTGATGGTAGAAGTTATGTTTAATTTAGGGTTTTTTGGCCTAGAAGGCAACCCCTCACTATATATGAGGGAATTGTATTGCGTCTATGTATATATGTATTATGAGTGAGGAAGAGAGAGGAGATTGAGAGTGAAGAGGGAGTTGCAATGGGTTTGTTGTAGGTTGTATCTCTTTAGTTTGCTGGATAATATAATAAAAGAAGGACTAGCTATTTCTCCATGGATGTAACCCAAACTTGGTGAACCACATGTATCTGTGTCTCTCTTGTTTTATGTGTTTTCTATGTTTATATTTCTACAATATTTTATGTGTTCCATTGCTCTGTAATATATAATTTTCTAATACATTTAATTCGAGTAGATGATTTTCAATGTGTTTTCCACTAGTTGATGGAAAAAATAAGTTATATAGTCGAGTTAACTCTAATTTCTGTCAGTTAACTGATCTCTAGTTCTAGAATAGAGATAATCATTTTAGTTGAGTAGTTGAATTTCTATTAACTCAACTTACGCACAGTTAACTAGTTGCATATGTTAAAATTAGCCCTAGTAGGTCATGCAATTTGAATTTCCTATTGAGATTGAATGCATTCATAGATGTATTTTTTATTATACTCAAGTTGTTTTATACAAGGCTTGAGGATCAAGAAAAGAAACTTATATTGAGAATTTCACAACGAAATAAAAGAAATTCCTTATTTTTAAGGGTAGATTTGTGCTAGGAAATAGGAGCTCCAATAAAACCTTATTTTCCTAAGTGTTGGGAAAGTCTTGTGGAGAATTGATCATTATTGTAGCAAAGCTTCAATATTGAAGGAGATTCTATGTAATAGATCAGATTTGTTAGTTGATTCAATACAATCAAGGAGGGTTTTTTCCAAGTTTGGTTCCAAGTATATATTTTGTGTTCTATGAGTGATTGTGTTTCTATTCGTTGTTTTCTTTCTGAATATTTTTGGTAGAGACATGTTGTGTATTTTGTGATAAGTTTGATCTCATTAGTATTTTCAAGGTTTTGAATATTTTCTACATGGTATCAGAGATGAAAACAAGATAGATATTGAATTCTTGATTAGATTCAAATCGCATTGGAAAGAAAATCATTTAGTGTAGGAATTCTACAAGCGCAAGAATCATGTAATTCTTTGGTTTGAGGACATAGCATGACCTAGAAGGGACTTCTAATTTATTTTCATGGAAGGACATAAAGTAGGTTGTTTTAGGTGATAATCCAGGGGTTTTAGAATACATCATGAATGATATTCCTAAATCTTTTGCCTCATATGTAGAAAAACTAACTCAATGGAGGAAGGACACTATCAAAGCTAAGAGGGCAATCCTGGAAGGAGTTAAAGACCATATTTTTCCAAATTTTCATTGGAAGGAGACAACATTCCATATGTGGAAGGCCCTTATTGATCTATTTGAAAGTAGTAGTGATGTCAGAAAGTTTTCTTTGAAGAACAAATTCAGGGACATTGTTACATATGTATCCAAGTTTTCTCAAGTGAGGGATGAAGTTGGAGTTGTTGGGGAGAAAGTTCCACTAACATATCTTATGAGCCTTGATATTATTAGGCTTCACAAATCTTGGCATAGTTTCTAGGATGCAGTGAATGGTAGCAATAAGCTCCCTATTTGGGAGAGACTGTGGTCAGATTTTGCATAACAAGAGATAAGGAGAAACAAAAAGGATTGAGTCTAAGGTAGAATTGATAATGAAGATAAATTTTGTTTAGCTATAAAGGGGAATAAATCCAAGGGATAGAAGGCTCAAGGCAAGATCGAATCTAGTCAAAATGGAGGCAAGAAAAAGAAATATTTTAGTAAAATCAAGTGTTTTCACTATCATGAATTTGGACATTATGCTACAAAATGTCCAAAGAAGAAATCCAACAAGCATTTTGCACCAATAGAAATAGGAGAATCACTCTATTCTCTTTTCAGATTGGATTCTCTCTAATAGCTTGCATAAAAAGATTAGTTCTAGGTAGCGTGTGGTATATTGATTGAAGGGATTCATTCCACATTACATGAAATAAATAATTCTTCATCAGTTTGGAGGAGAAGGACATGCAATTCCATATCAATCTTGGAGATGATGAAAACCACATTGCCAGGGATTTGGTGCATTTGGATTTAAGATGGATTATGGTTCCCTTCTCCATCACAAGAATGTTATGTATGTCCCAAGATTGAACAAAAACATTATCTTAGTAGTAGTCCTTGAAGACAAAGGGTATGATGTAGTATTCAATAAAGGGAAGGCCTAACTCAAGAATTCTGCTTCAGGACAAGTCAAGTAAATTGGTGGTAGGATAAAGAACCTCTAAAAATTTGAGGTTGATTCATGTGCATCCTTGAGCAAAAAGGAAGAGAGTTCTTAGAGTAGATATGCAACGGTTAATTGAGAGAAGGTTAGGGTTCTCAAGATTAAGCCTCATCTAGTATCTTAGTTTCAGTCTAATCTTGTTGACAGTTGGGTTGACCAACATGATGATGATGAGGACCATATCCCAAGGCAAGTGGAGGTAACCACTCCATAAGAGGCTTTTAATATAGGGGAAGTTTGAGCCAATTGGTCAGAGGATTTAGTTAAGGGAGATTAGAAGAGAGTTGAGTCTCCCAACATCAAGAATCAGACACATAGATGCATAGGTCACTGGAACTTATGAGAAAAATGGTGAAATCATAGATCATTGTGAGAAATAAGAGGTCTTGAAAGTAGGTTTTGTAGAAGGAATAAATGTAGTATTCTATCTCAGAGGGAGAAACTACAATAGTAGAGAACTTGGTAGATTTGAAGGAAGATCTAGGTGGACAAAATTCTTCCAAGAATCCCTTCCCTGCTAAGAGAGAGTTTTGAAAATGTAGCAATGAATGGCTTATTTGACTTTTACCTTAGTTAAAGATGTTATTTCAAATTAATTCTCATAGATGATTGAGTTAGTTTTCAGTTAACATGTGTTATGTGGCCTATCACAAATTTAATGTTAGTTAATTCTAGATAGAAGGCTTTCAATGGGTTGTCGAATAGTTGATGGCTAAAGTTATCTATGTAGTGGAGTTAACTCTAGTGTATGTCAGTTAAATAATATCTATTTTTAGAATAGAGATAGCCTTGAGTTTAGTTAAGTAGTTGAATTTTTGTTAACTCATGTTACTCTTAGTTAACTAGTTGCAACTGCTGAAATTAGCCCTAGTAGGTCATCCAATTTTAATTTCATATTGATATTGAATGAAGGCACATATGTATGTTTTCATTGTACACATGTTTTCATGAATGAGGCTTGAGGATTTAGAAAAGAATTTTCTCTTGAGAATTGTGAAAGGAAGTAGGAGAAATTCTTATCGTTTAGGGGAATATTTGTGCTAGGGAATAGGAGCTCCTTGAAGGCCTTATTTCCAAAGTGTTGGGCAAGTATTGTACAGAGTTGACAACATTGAAACAAAGCTTTAGGCTTGAAGAAGATTCTATGTAATAAATCATATTTCTCAGTTGATTCAATACAATCAAGCAAGGGTTTCTCTTAGTTGGTTTCCCTAGATATATTTTTTGTTCTATGTGTGATTGTGTTTCTATTCATTTTTTTACTTCCACAAATTTGTGGTGAATAAATATTGTCTCTTTTGTGATTATTTTTTTCTCATTAGTAGTGGCAAGGTTTCAAGGATTTTCTACATTATGAGAATTAAACAACAGTATAGAAGAATGCATAGTAGATCTATATATTGATAAATAGGAGGAAGATTACACCCAAAAGTAGTCGCAACATGACCTCCTTCAACTCCTAGCTCCAAAAACACTCTTTCACAAGTAAAATCATGACAACATAATAATGCATAGAGCTTTGATCCCTTATCAATGGTCTAGCCTTCAATTTATAGGAAGAATTGTGGCTATGAAGAATTTATGTCTCTCTTCAGTGTAATGGGAAAAATCTAGAGGGTGCATTATGTTGTTGGACATTGTATAAACCAACACTCCCCTTATGTTTTATGACATTGACTAACTACTTCACATGGATCAGTATCTCTGGTGATGTAATTGTTGACTAACACATGTGGGTTTTGGTCTAACTGCAATCGTGATCACCAATAAGTGGTATCAGAGCATAGGTCACGAGTTTGATAAAAACTCGACTTACGTGGGGGCGCGGGGGAGATTATTGGACATTGGATAATCCAACTATCCTCATGTGTTTCGTAACATGGACTAACCACCTCTCGTGGATCCTTATCTTTAGTGTTATGATTATTGACTAACACCTTCGGGTTTTTGTCTAATAAAACTTGTGATCACCAATAGATGTTTCCTCAACTTTAATTCTTTATCCAAATTTACTGACTTTTTTCAGATAGGCAATATCTATATATGAGTTTGAGGAAAACCAATTCCAATTTTTAAGAGTTTACTTGAGTGAACTAGTGTGTCATAGTTAGTTAACTCAGGTTTTTTCCTCGTGGCTATTTGAAACTCTGATAATGAAGTTTTACTAAAGCTAAAGTGCATTATTGGTAAGGGTAACACAAGTTTCATGACTATGACCTGTCTTATTACACTATGCATATGAAGATAGTGTGCATTATAGTCTCAAAAAGCTAGAGAAAAGGGTGTATCTTAG
The DNA here is from genome assembly GCA_031772625.1 of Pinus tabuliformis. Lineage (NCBI taxonomy): Eukaryota > Viridiplantae > Streptophyta > Pinopsida > Pinales > Pinaceae > Pinus > Pinus tabuliformis. The sequence continues at coordinate 375,796,818 of CM062816.1, read as the reverse complement.
GAAAATGCATGATGTTCTCCTCAAAGATAATTAGGAGCTATTTTCACGTATAAAATATACCCCATAAAGTGTTAGTTCAGAGAATAAGGTGATGGTCAAAATACTTAATAAAATGGCCGAGGAGAGGCAGTTTCAGAGAATCATAATAGAAGGATGCCTACAAACAAGAAACATATTTCAGATAGAAATCATGTCTTGAGTGAGGCATTCCCTTTCTCAGTAGATAAAGTAGAATGATATCATGTGGATACATGACATATCATGTCCACTAATAAGAATAATGGAATAATTTCATAGGGTGATCAATTTGATATAAAATGACTCCAAAAACAATATACACATCCTGGGATAGGAAACAAGGCTGAGTGATGTAATCCTCTACCCAAGGTATTCATTACAAACTAAAAATAACATAATTCTACACATGTGAATAATGAGATGAAGTCAAACAAGTGAGAAATTGTTTGATTACTGGTTGATGATGATATTCCTTAACAGACATGAGGATGATACCAATAAGGTGATGGTCTCCAAGATGGATAGTAAAATATAACGAGAGTTTATGTCAAACACTCATAGAGTCATTCAATTTGGAGCTAGTGATGAAAAACCCCTATAAAATGCATGAAAACATACCATTAAGGGCTGCACGATCAAGGGTACTATAATGTTTCTCACTCTCCTTCTTGGATAATGTGCTGAAGTCGATAGGAATGGATATGTTAAAGGTAGGAACTAGTGACTCCTACATTAGTCAATGACATGACAAAAGTGATTGGTTTTGGAGATAATATATAACAATAACATGAATTGACTTAGGGAAAAAGGACATATGAGCAAGTAGTTGATAAGGTCAAGAGAAAATAGACAATCCCTTGAAGAATAAAAGGAATGACACCAAGGAGACCAGGTATCTTAGACTCAAGAACACCAAGAGGAGTGCGATACGAGGATTCACGGACATCGGGGCATCAAGGCAAGACTTATAATGTGGTATGGTTCACAAAGAATCTGAAAAAAGTTGAATATGTTGGATAAGTGCCATGTTGAAGGAAAGGATAGTAGACTGCTACCAACAACTTCTGACTGATATAGAGAGTAACAACAATGCTTTCTTCCAATATTTTCCCAATCCACTTAGGTTTGAGTCGACAGAGGGTATAATTAGTGTTCATTTCATGTTTAGAGAGTCTGTAAAAAACTTAAAGAACACTCTATAAGGCATATTTGTCATGGTTGATAACTAGGTGTAACAATGATAGAATAATATACCTAGTACAACTCCTTTTCTGTAGTTAGTCACTTGAGTCTAAATAAAGAGATAAACCTATACTTAATAGACGTTAGCCTCATTTCTCTATGAGTATGAGAGGAATAAAGTAAACTTGATAGTATTTGTAAACTTTGAGATGAGTTAGACAAAGAAAAATCATGGTATCCTTTTCATATTAACGAGTGAGAAAACAATAGAAATAGAATGGCTCAATCTTCTTTTCGGGAGTTTTACCTTGAAAATGGAAACAAGAAATGTTAAAATTAGCACTAAGAAAAATCTTAATTTAAATTTTCCTTGAATTAAATTAGGAATTAAATTGTAATTATCTTCTAACATAAACTTGTAACAGTTAACTTAGTTAATTTGACTTAGTTGGCTCAGTAAATTTTGAGTTAGGAGTCTATCTAGATTCATGTAGAGTGATCCATAAATTTTAGGGGCCCATGTTGAGTTCTTATTGAGTTGTAATGATTTAATTCAGTTTAACTGACTTAAATTCAGTTAAACAAGTTCTAACTGTTGGAGGAACTAGCGAGTCGTCAAGTGAATTAAATTAGATTTAATTCACATGCAATGCTCAATTATATAAATGATAGTTCACCCAAAACTAAATCATGCATGTCAGTTTAGAGGAAAACCTAGTTGAAATTAGAGTTCAGGGACAATGTACTATGAGTTGTAAAATCATTGAAATTAAATCGATGGTGCATGCAATCCAAGGAAGGCCTACAGATGGATTGCACAACTATTAGTGAGGAATTTCCTAATTGAATATGATTTAATTCTCAAGGGAACATTGCAAGGAAATAGGGGCTTGGAAGGTAGAAGATTTGGCTAAGTATTGGCTTGAGATGGTTTGTGAAGCAGTGAGATAGATTGTACTTGTGCAGAAATTGGTCGAGTTGAATAGGCATTGTATTTTCAATCATATCTTCGGGTTAATGAAATATTTACATAGCAGGTGTTTTTAGTCGAGGCTTTCCCTAGAAAATTATTGTGTTATGTGTGATTGAAATATTTCCTTTTCTACTTTGTGATTTCATTGATCAATTTTTGTTTCTGTTGATGAGTAGAGTAGATTCAAGTCAATTTTTTAGCATATCACAATCTGTAGTTTTAATATATAATAAAAACGTACATGGCATTAGATATGAAATCACTATAGAAGAGGAGAATAAAAGTTTTTTGTGCAGGTGAAATTGAATTTGCAATTTCACACCTCAGATCCAGTAAGATGTCATTATACGGTTTGAGACTTTTGTATGCCCTTGATGGTAGATAGAATTACATAGCTTGGAAGGACAAGATGGACGCAGTGTTTTTTTTTTTTAACAAATTTAGTTATTGGATTTGTATTCCAAAAAAAAAAAGGAGGGAGACATCGTCCCATTACATCAATCCAAAATGGGAGAAGGCTTCCTGGAAGATAAAAAGAGGAAAAAGAATCCCTATCTTCCAAGCTCTTCCCCTTTTGTTTCTAAGGTTACTAATTGCACTATCCTTATAAATACTTACATATTGATTCAACAACAATTTACACTTACATAACATAAAAAACTAGTAGTGGAAAGACTTTGCAGAAAAGAGAAGAATGAGGCATTTGCAATTAACTTTTGTTCACTAAGGGTTCCTTATGGGACTAATTCCATTTCTTGCTGCTTTGAGCATTGGAGTTTTTTCCTGTCAGATTAATAAGTAATCTTTTTGGATAATTGATTGTATCCTCCAAATGCGTACACTTTTGTTTTAGCACAAACATTTATTTCCTCTACTCTTCTATTTGTCTCTTTAGGAAGGAATTCTCAGATTTTCCTTCGAGTTTGTAGTCTTTGACCGTTTCTCTAACTTGCTCAATCATGAACTTGTTAGATTGATAGGCTATGCATTTTTCACACTTTGGAACATATGTAAGTAGGTTCCATTTCATTGTTCTTAACCAAAGAAGGTGATCGATCCAACTGAGAGTAGAAGGGGAAATAAGGACAACCTCTAGACAGTCCTACGAATACCCACAGCTTCTAGAGAGAGGGAAACCCCAATCCAAAAGCAAAAACCACAAGATTAGTGTGATAGCTAAAGAATCTGGGAGGTGGGGGCCTCTAGAGCTATGCGGTGGCTAGGGCAACAGGAGCTGAAAAAAGGGAAAAAGTTTGAAGCTCCCTCTAGAGCTACGTGAAGGCGTGGGCCACTAGAGTTGCGCGAAGGAAATAGGATCTGGAAAAAACCCACCATAGTTACGTGAAGGAGAGACGCGGGGTTAAATAGAGAAGATATGCCCAATCCCCATAGGGTCACAATGACATAGGCAGGAAAAAAGATTACAACTTCTTAGATAGAGTGGAAAGAAATGGAGGGTGAAGATGGAAAAAATAAAATAAGACAAGTGGAGGGGGAGAATATATTGATGCACAACTTTCCACATCATGGAAGAGAAATTTAGCATTTCACGGGAAGCTTGAGTAGCTGCAGTGTACTTGATAGCCATAGACTGACTATCCTATTTGTTCTTAGGGATATTCTTAGATTTCCTGATTTTCTCAAATACAACCTTTTGAGTCAAAGTGATTATTGCCCACCTTCATGTTTTCTCTTTGATTGATATTCTCTGCACATTGAGGCAAGAGATCCTATGGAATCAATTTCTGAGCAATCACATTATCAATTCTAGATTCTCCCATAGGATAGTTGAAAACAAGATCTCAGCATTATGGTTATTTTCTCTAAGAATATGCTTTAAGGTGACTTCACCTAGAAACTACAAGTCTTTTTCCCACCCTTTTTGTTATTTGTCTCAGGGCCTTGTTCTTGGAGCTTCTTCTTTTCACGATCGATTGGATTATTTTTGAAGAGTCCCCCATTATGAACGGATTATTCATAATTCACCGCCCTAATATTTCTGTTCCCAAGAAGAGGCCATATGCTTCTACCCTATTTTTGGATAATTCTCTTAATGCCCATTCATATGTAATAGGATTTTACCCTCCTGGGTCAAAAGGTATACCTCCCTCTGTTGGGTCGTATAATGGGTATAAGTTTACTCTTGATGACACCGTCTTTTTCCTTATTTATTTATGCATTTGTGCCCTGATATAGTAAAATGTCGATAAAACTTCGATGAGAAATGAATAAAAAACTTTTGATACGATTCAACTAAGAAAAGCCAACTTTCATTGTTTTTATGCAGAAATTGGCAAAGTGAATAGCTGCGATTCAGAACATGGAACAACAAATGCTAAACAGAGGAAAAGGAGCATGTCTTATGTGGACAAATCAAGGAATAGATCAAGAGGATCAGCACAAGTTGAAATATTGTCTGATAATAAAATTTAGATGTGAATCCCTCAAGATCTCCTAATCCTGAGGGATCTAATTTATCTCTTTTACTTCTTGATTAGAAAAAGGGAACTTCTCGCCCTTTCGAAGGAGAGTAATTTCATATATAGAAAGTGTAATTTTGAAGAAGACAACGCATTGTAATGACATTTGAATTGGATGGTTAATACATGAATTGAGTTGTTGTTCCCTTATGATATTCTGAAGCAGTTAAGTAGTATTCGCTTATGGCTTGGGCCCAATCACTGGTGGATTCCACTATTGTTCCCTGTGTTTTTACTTTACCTTTACCACAAGTTTAATTACTCTTCTTTACAGTTTTACATACGATTTACTTTCATTAGTGTGGAATTCGTATATGTATTTCATTTCTTCTTAATTCTGCCAATTGATTTCATTTACTTATGTTGTGGATTGAATTAATCATTAGGAGAGGGTTATTTCTGGTTCATTAAAAGCTAGAAGTGTTATTGGTTGAATTGAATGCTCTATTCATCCATAGTAGTTTAGAATTAGCTAGAAGAGCTATATTATTGCTACAGGAACTCATTTGATATGATTGTAATTAGAATCTCTTGATTAAGATTGAGTCTTATTTCTGATTAAGGTTGAGTTTTGATGCTTAGATAGATTATTTTTCCTGAAATTACAAGCTTGAGACTTATGATTTAATCCATTTACTCTTGTATTGAATTTAATAAATTATCTAAATTCATTACTCTCCATAGATAAAGAATTTGCACATATTGTGTACACTCTTGGAACATAAAGACGTGCCCAGGTTGATGATTAATATGAGGCAATTAGGAGTTTTTAAAGACACCTTATAGCACCCAACATTTTGGTGCCATTGCTAGGGAGAGTGTTGCCATTTCACAGAAGAGTGATGTATGTTTGATAGTTGTTGCTGGGAAAGAATTGGGTATTAAAAACAGAAGGTAAGAACTTGCATACGGGTAAGTAAAATTCTTGCTCCCTCACCCGCTTTTTAGCACAATTAGGTAGGAATTGAAAGTAGAAATAGAAATTTTATGTTTATTTGTTGTGAAAGAACTGGTTATTAAAAATGGAAGGTAAGAACCTGCATATGAGTAAGTAAAGTGCTTGCTCCCTTGCCCGCTTTTCAGCAAAAATTGCTTAGAAATTCAAGTAGAAATGAATGTTTTTATTTTTGTATGAATGACTAAGAAGCAAAGAGCAGAAAAAGATTAATTCCTCCATCCAAATCCGAAAAATCCAAGGTAATAGTGACCCTTGGACGATCAACCTTCATTGATGAAATCATAAGAAAAGTTGAGTCTCAGTCATTAGTAGGACCCTGAATCATTTCCACTAGAAATCCTATTGTAACCCTTCAGGCTGCAACATCACCATCTATAGCTAATGCTAATATTCACAGCAAAACTAAAGGATCTGAACAAACTTTTCATAATACTAAAAATTTGCAGTTTAGCCCTTTACAAGAAGGGAATTCTTGCAACTTCTGTGAAGGAGGAGGAGAAACAGGTAAATTATCAAAATCAAAATCTCTTCAAAAAGTGTTTGAATAGAGGACCCCCAATTTTCTGGACCAAGGAAGTGTTGTTAAAATCATTTTACAAGTCTCTTCTAACCCTCCTCGGAACAAATCTCCAGCTCTGGAAATCCCTAAAGAGTATTGGCATATTTTTAACCAAATGGCGAATAATCAGTGACAACCTCAAACCTCTACACTACAATATCCTATCATTGACACAGCTGTCAATGCTCTCATGAAAGCCATCCTGCTACAAAATATTCCTACCTTTGATGGGCTAACTTCAAAGGATCCTAATGCATTCCTTTTTGAATTCAATGTTTTATGTAGAGGTTATGATTACACTGCTCACCCCCAGAAACTGAAGTTGTTTCCTTCTACTCTGAAGGGAGCAGCTCTACGTTGGTTTATGGGGCTTGCCAGGGGTACCATTAACCACTGGGAACAAATGAAAACAACCTTTTTGAAAAAATACCAAGATTTTTTCCGAAGTAGAGAACTGAAGGATGAAATCTTTCAAATGGTATCTAAGACTAATGAGACTCTTGAGGAATATGTAGAATGTTTTCAATATAATCTACAAATATCTCCTTATGTAAATCACCCCTTGAATATCTTAAAACCACAATGATTAATGGCATGAAATACCAATGGGTAGAAACATTAAACTTAATGGGGAAAGGGATATTTATCAAAATTACTTTGACAATATTGTACAATTGTGTATCGGGTGTTCCAGGGGCAGTACAAGGTTGAAACCAATCGAGCACAATGCGATCACTAGAGATAATATAACCTCAAAAGGGAGCATTACACGAGTTGAAATTGGTAATTTGCTCAAAGATTTAAAGACTGATATCTTGGGGACCCTAACGACACAATTGGATATAATGCAAGCCAAATAGAAGTAAGCCGAAGTAGAATAGAACCTGGCTATTTTCTATACACGATGTAGGAAGAAACACCATCATAGAGAATGTCTACTAGATATGATACAGACATGTGTCATTTGCACTAAGGATCATACTATGGAAAGTTTTCCATCGCTTCTTGGGTTAAAAGCAGCCTTCAAGGAAGCCAAGGAGGAAGTGTAACCACTATATCTGATGAACCAGTGCTTTTAATGGCAAGCACGACCGACAGGTATGCCTATAGACCCTTATTCGTTCTTATCTTCCTCACAATATAATTCTCAACAATATCCAGGGATAGCATGGCAAAACCAACCACCCTTCTCTAATTGTCCACCTCAAGCCTTTTCTATGCCATCATGTCCCAATCAATCAAATTGATCAAATCCATTTTATCCTCCACCATTATGGCAGAGTAATCCCTATCCCTTACAATGGTCCCCTTCTACCTCACAAAATCATAACTAGAAACCGAATTGGAAACAATCCACAAACCAGCCTACTGGAACAATTCCAATATCTCAACCAACCTTACTAACACCTTACAAACTGTAGTAAAATCCTCAATCTAATATACGGCCACAACTCCCAACCCAACCGAATCCAAATCCTAACAACAGACCCATCTAGTTTGTACAAATTATTGAGAGTTTGGACTCTGAAGTTGAGACAAGATAATGTAATGAACTTAAGTTAAGATCTAGATGCATAATTACCCTAGATGAGGATAAAATTCTACAACCTGAAACTAAAGAGACATATCCAGGTAAGCCTTCAGTTGTAGATAGCCAACAAAAAATGTAGGGAGAAGATATAGTCAGGCAGAAGGATCCCGAGAAAATCATAACTTCTTCTCCCCCATTCCCAGAAAGATTGATAATACCTTGACCTATTGAATATCTTGATTTTGATCTTCTGGGTGAACTCAAGAATATTTGTATAAAAATACCCCTCCTCCAGGCTATTCAAGACATTCCAATATATGCCAAGACTATTAAAGAATTGTGTATAAAGAAGTATGTGAGGAAAACAAAAATAACCCCAACTTTCCATGTTGTCGGGAATTTGTCTAATTTATTACTAGGCAAAGAGACACCTATAAAATATGAAGACCTAGGAAAACCCATTGTCACAGTGTAGATAAATGGCTACTCTTTTCCCAATGATTTAGTTGATTTAAGGGCAGTCATTAACATTATCACAACAATAACCTGTGAAATTCTTGGAATCACAACCTTGGAACCAACAACTACCTTGCTGGAACTTGTCGACCACTCAGTCATTAAGACAAAAGGAACATTACCGAATGTGATGGTTTCTCTAGACACTTGGGAATATCTAGAATATTTTTTGATTATTAACCCTAGGAACCGACAAGATGGACATCCCTTAATATTAGGAAGGCCTTGGCTAGCAACTGCTGATGCTTATATCAGCTGCCAGATAGGCAGTATGACCATAACCCAAGGAAATGATGTAAAGAATCTAGTCTTATACCCTCCCGCTCAGCCAAGACTAACGATTGTAAAAAATTGGAAACAACCTATAACATATTTAACAAAAAATGCTCGTTCACCATTGACTGTGGTAGATGCCCTTGAATTCAAAAACCAAATAGAAGATGACGTCATTAACACTTTTATCAATCACCCTGCTATGGTGTCTAATTTGAGAAGTCACATGATTAAAGCAGTCCTTGACAATGGAATTGAAGAATATTCCCTAAGAGATATCAATGACCAACCAATACCAACAACCACTGTCTATAGTAGCCAACCTATTGAAATCAAGCCAGGGAAGATCTTGAACATCAACAGTAATATGAGTAGTGACCAGTAACAGAAACTTATCCAAGTCCCTAATAAATACAAAGGGCTTTTGCATGGGAATACATAGACATGAAAGGGATTGACCCTCAGTTATAAATGCACCACATCTACACTGGAAAGGATGCAAGACCCATTTTACAACCGCAATGTAGATTAAATCCTCATCTAAAGGATATTGTGAAAGAATAACTTCAAAAATTATTAGATGTGAATTTTATTTATCCTATATCTGACAGTAAATGGGTCTCCCCATTAGTCGTTGTCCACAAAAGGAATTTAAAATGGAGGATATGTGTTGACTACAAAGAACTCAAGAAAGAAACACAAAAGAGCACTTTCCCCTTCCATTTATTGATCAGGTCCTAGATACACTGGTAGGGAAGAAATTCTTATCTTTCCTGGATGGCTTCAATGGCTACAACCAAATTCAAATTATCCCTAAAGACTAGGATAGAACTAATTTTACATACCCATGGGAACATTTGCATACAAAGTATTTCCTTTTAGATTATGCAACGCACATGCTACATTCCAAAGAGCCATACTCAGTATTTTCGCAGACTTGATAAATGAAGGATTGGAGGTGTACATGGACAATTTTACACCCTACGGGGATGACTTTGATCAATAATTACACACATTGGATAAAGTCCTGGAATGGTGTATTGCTACTAGGCTATGCTTGAGTCATGAGAAATGTCATATGATGATGACAGAGGGCCTAATTCTAGGTCATTACATTTCAGCAGTTGGAATTCAAGTAGATCCAGCAAAGATACAGGCAATCCTTTTATTAGCTACTCCTTGCACTCAAATAGAGGTACGTAGTTTTTTGGGATTTGATGGATATTATCGTAGATTTATAAAGAATTTTTCACATATTGATGCACCTTTATATGTATTGACAGGGAATGTTGATTTTATATGGACTGATAAATGTGACACTGCATTCAAATATCTCAAATGGTTAGTATCGACAACACCATTATTAGGAGGGCCGAAATGGGATATACCTTTCCAGCTTTCATCAGATGCATTAGATACAACTATTAGAGTTGTTCTTGGCCAAAAAGATGACAAGAAACCCTACGCTATATATTACATCAGAAAAAACCTAACTCCTGTTGACTTGAACTATAGAGTCACAGAAAAAGAGTTTCTAGCTATTATTTATGCTACAAACAAATTTAGACACTATATAACTGGATATCCTACCTTTCTATAAACTGACCACTCTTTTGTTAAATATTTAGCCAAAAAGTCTATCACAAATGGAAGAGTGACACGTTGGCTACTACTTTTGCAGGAATTTGACATAACTATAAGGGATCGACCAAGGATGGAGAACCTTGTGGCAGAATTCCTCTCCCAAGTACCAAGAACAGACGATACAGTGGCAGTGGAGGATCAGTGCCCAGTTGAACATTTGTTTGTTGTGACCATAAAAACACCATGGTATGTATATGTGGCGAATTACTTAGCAATGGGAAAATTACCAAACATCTGACATCTAGAGAAAGGAAATTGATTATGCAGCACAACACTCGTTTCTCCCGGATTGGGGGATATCTTTTCCACATAGGAGCTGACATGCACATCCGCAGGTGCATCAGAGAGGATGAAATTTATGATATCTTAAAAGCTTGTCATGAAGGACCTTGCGGTGGACACTTTGCAGACTGTAGATTTGGACATAAAATTCTATGAATGGGCTACCACTGACCCACTATTTTTAAGGATGTTAAGAAATTTGTTCAAGCTTATGATAGTTGCCAAAGGATGGGCCACCCTACACAATATGATGAAATTCCCCTAAATCCACAACTAGTGATAGAACCTTTTGAGTGTTGGGCATTAGATTTCGTTGGGCCGATCAAACCATCATCCAACCAAAAGTCATATATATTGGTTGCAACATAATATGTAACTAAGTGGGTGGAAGTAGTAGCGTTACCAAGAGCAACGGAGCAAACTGTTATTAGCTTTCTTTTCGAAATTTTTGTGTGTTATGGTTTACCCAGAGAAGTGATTACTGATGAAGGGCCACAACTCATGGGTCACAATATTGCTACTACACTAAAAAGTCATCACATTACACACAAAAGTACCTCTCCGTATCACCCACAGGCAAACGGGTCGGTAGAGAGCACCAACAAAATTATCTAAGTTATTTTAACCAAGATAGTCTCATCGTATAGACAAGACTGGAATGCTTGACTACCAGAGGCCTTGTGGGCATATCACACAACTTGTAGAAACACTACTGGATACTCTCCATATCAGCTAGTATTTTGTAAGGAACCCATTTTCCCCATAGAATTTGAAATAAAAACACTAAGGACAGCCCACGATGTAGAATTGGACTTAATTGAAGCCCAGGTTAATAGGTTATAGCAAATGAACAAATTAGATGAAATTTGATTATTAGCTCTACAACATACTGCACTTATTCAACAACAAAGATCCAAATGGCACGATACCCTTATTAAGAAAAAGACATTTCATGAAGGCGACTGGGCACTCTTACATGATTCCAAGTTCCAAGACTTTCCAAGCAAACTGCAAACTAAATGGCCAGGCCCTTACGAAATAAAGAAAGTACATGACAATGTCACCCATACGTTGGCCACCATTGATGGGTCTGGTTCTTCTTTTAAAGAAATTGACCATTAGGTACGCCTCTACCAAAAACCACTTACCAGAGAATCTTTCTACCAGAAGATACGTGAGGACCCCACAATGTAAGTTTTAGTTGAAGAGGGCAATCCCTCAGCAGCTTCATGATGATAAAAGTTATTTCTTCATTGTAAAATATGTAAATATGATTTCTGATTTTCTTTTCTTTTCTTTCTTTTTCTTTTTTCTTTTTCTGTTGTTCAAACTTTTGAACAACACTTTCTTCCATGTGTTTCTGTTCAAACTTTTGAACAACACATTTTGCACATTTTTGCTGTTCAAACTTTCGAACAACACTTTTATTCAAGTTTTTGTTGTTCAAACTTTTGAACAACACATTTTTCCGCATTTTTGGTGTTCAAAATTTTGAACAACACTTTTCTTCGCATTTTTGTTGTTCAAACTTTTGAACAACACTTTTTTCCGCATTTTGATGTTCAAACTTTTGAACAATACTTTTTTTCGTGTTTTTGTTGTTCAAACTTTTGAACAACACTTTTTTCTGCATTTTTGTTGTTCAAACTTTTGAATAGCTCTTTTCCTCATGTTTTTGTTGTTCAAACTTTTGAACGGTTGTTGTTCAAAGTTTTGAACAATACTTTTTTCCACATTTTTTCTATTCAAACTTTTGAACAACATTTTTTCGCACAATTTTTTGCTGTTCAAACTTTTGAACACTTTTTCGTGCATTTTTTTGCTATTCAAACTTTTGAACAACACTTTTCTCCATGTAATTGTTGTTCAAACTTTTGAATGACACTTTTCTGTGTGTCTTTTCTATTCAAACTTTTGAACAACTTCGATTCAAATCTTTGAACAACACTTTTTACATGTTTAACTCCTATTCAAACTTTTGAACAACACTTTTTTGTTGTTCAAACTTTTGAACAACACCTTTCTCTTCCTTATTTTTGTTGCTCAAGATTTTGAACAACACTTTATTTCGTGTATTGTTGTTCAAACTTTTAAATAGAACCATTTTATTTTTTGAATAATTGACCGGAGAATCCACAGTTTTATCATTTTTGAACCAACGTTTCAAATCCCAAGTGGGATCCATCTTCAGGATGAGAGAATGATGATGGCAGAAGAGCAGCGGAGAATCCACAGTTTTATCATTTTTGAACCAACGTTTCAAATCCCAAGTGGGATCCATTTTATTTTTGTTGTTCAACAACACTTTTTGTGTATTTGGCACTGTTGTTCAAACTTTTGAACAACACTTTTTTTGCGATTACGTTGCTGTTCAATCTATTGAACAACACTTCTTTTCCTTTTGTGTGATTTCTCTTAGCTTATCTCAGCCCCATTTTGTTTTCTTTTCATGGCAGGAAGTACACTATTTTCATGAGGGCAAGAAGTATGGATCTTATTGAAGGGAGTTAATAATATTAATGTTATGATCTTTAACAGGACAATCTCTTGATGATAGATTCCTTCCAAGAAAAGGGACACAGTTATTTATATACTACTCTACTGCATTGTCTTCTATTGTACCTAATACTGATAGATCATCTTGAATACCATGCTGGTTCTAATTATATTGGTTATAAATTTCTCTGTCTGTAACAAATAAGACCATGGGTATATTTTTTTCTGTTGACATATTCAACCTTTTCCACCATCCTTGCTCTTAAGGAATATTGAGCCTCCCTCTATTTATCATAAAAATATGTAACAATAGCAAAATTTTGTTTGCAGATAGAGGATAGGGGGTCTCAGTGAGAGCCAACCTACCATGTTCATAAGGATGTAGCAAAGTGGCATTCTCACTATGGCCACCACACCAGGGTTATGATCCCTTGGACAAATATAATATCCTTGGAATAGGAGGTCTCATCATGAGCCAACCTAATCAATTTTTCTACATCCCAGTGAATGGAAGTGTGGTCATCTTGTTACCATGCCAACACACTGATCTCTTCTATAGAACAACAATGGAATTTTCCACTTATAAATTGAGGATCCTGGCTCATAAGGGTTAAAAAGCAACCGTGCCGAGGCTATGGACACCTGCTGGAAGCAGAGGCTCTGCTTATGGTATTGAAGTGATATTTTAATGTCAATAATCATTATAATACCTTCTTCTTAGTCTTTCTTTTTCGAATAAATTATTTCCTTAATTGTTTTTTTAGAACCTTTATGCATGAGATACTGTTTTTTTGATCAATCGTATCATTCCTATCTAAGATACCATCATCCATGTTTTTTCCATATTGTTGTCCTTTCTCACATAACCTATCATCAACCCAAATAATCTTATCTTTTATTTCATAACTACCTTTTTACACTCCACTTTCATTATAACCATACCTCTTGTTGTCTCATCATTGATATGCATACTCTATCTCATTTACTTTCGTCCCCTTCACCCTCTTCCCATGCCGTTAGAACAACACATCCATGTTTATTCAACCGTAGACGACCTCTCATTTGAAGGAGGGGGAGGACTCCTATTACACACTTGCATGCACTATATTTATTTTATTGGATTTCATATGTTGCTATGGTATTCCATGATTAAAAGACATGTGGCAATATGATAGTCCTTGAATTAATTATATTAATTCTCATGGAAATGCCGCTTAATGAAACTTAGCCATTACATCTGCTTGTTATTCTATCTCACCATTGCTTTTCTCTCCTATATGTTTCTTGCTATTGCTATTCTCTATTGCATTTTTCTTGCCTACTATTATTTTTGAAATTGTAGGAAGAATTCAAGCATTATGGGAGGAAAATCAGTGCACCGAGAACCTCTAGTATTGGAAATTTAGAATAGATCCAGGGAGATTCTGGTATGCGCAGGATGGATGTCATACTTCACCAGGCTTCAGGCCCCTAACAGTGAAGTTGGTATTGAATTCTTACAATATTTACGAAATGGGAAGTCCATGGTGAAAGGAAGAAGAATCACAGTATTAGAAGTTGTGATAACTGAAGTATCTAGGCTACCAGCAGAAGGAACTATAAGGCCTAAAAAGCATGTAATGTTGCAAGATGCAGTGGAGATTTTCAGAGATGTGGGCGAGGAATTAACCAAAAAAGGCAATGTCATCCAAACATCTTCTCTAGGAGAACCATGGCGTGAGTTGGAAACTGTTTTCCAAAGTTACATTACATGTGATGGATGACGAGATGTGGTAATACCATGACAACTCAAACTCTTAGTTGTTTTAAAACAAAATCTCACTATTAATCTACCATCTTTCTTGAATTCATTGCTGCATGATACTGCTGATAGAATAAGATGGGTTAGGCACCCTGAAATTGTAGTTAGCCACCATGGTTTGATTAGATTAATTGTTAGCCATAATCTTGCTCAACAAAATTGAACTTGGGATGGCCTCATAGTGCACCTAGAGATTAGTCAAGACCCTGTAATCCAAAATTCTGCAAGCTTGGAGATGAGCTAGCAGAGCCCTGTTCCAAAGAGGAAAAGGACCGCTCACTCAAAAATTGAACCCCATAAGTGCAAGCAGTCTGCAAGGTTAAAACTAGCCCAGAGGATGTTTGTAAATCCTCAGGGTATGGCCGAACAACTCGCAGAGCCATCCAGACCAGTTAGTGTACAGGACTCTGAGTCAAAGCTAGAGGAACAATGTAATTTTGAGCCAGAACCCGAAGAAAAGGATAATTCAGAGCCTGAGCCCGAGGAAGAGTACAATTTTGAACCTGAACAAAGGATAAAATGTCATTCTGAATCAGAACCTAAAGAAGAAGCCAATTCAAAACAAGAACCTGAGGAAGAACATAAGTCACACTCAGAATAAGAGGGAGTACATCATTTTGATGATGAACTAGGAAATGAAGTAGGACCTCCTCAAATACCACCTATGAACCCCCCAGATGATATTTGCAGGATTTTGAGGAAGGGATGGCATAGGTCCTGGAAAATTTGAATGCATACATGCAACCTAGACAATCACTCGATCCTAACCTTATGGAAGCTCAATCCTCAAGAGATTCTAGTCATACAGAAATTCTACCTTCTCCAGAAGCTACAGAACGGGAAGAGGGAGCTAGCATAGAAATTATCCATGAACCCGATAACCAGTCTAGAGACACAATTATATTGGATCAAAACCATGAAGAGCACCACAAACCCTTTGATACAAAGGGTATTGACAAACCAGTTCTTACAAAGAAGGAACCTCAGAAAAAGCAGGTAGCTAAAGCAAAACTAAAGAAGTTGACGAAGAAATACCAAAAGCTCCAAAAGATAGTTAGAAGGCTACATCAAAAATTGAACAAAACTACAAATAGAGAAGCCCAGAGCACTACTCCTGAGGTAGTCACGATGCCCACACAAACGGAAATATGTGAGGGCAGGGCAACTGAAACCTAGATCGAGCCTATTTTTACTCAAACGGTAGCCACTCAAACAAATTTAGATGTAGACTTAATGGATACAACTTTTTAGATAGAGGGTTGGTCCTCCCACAATAAAAGAACTCAAACAGAGGGATGGTCCTCCCATAATAAGAGAATTCAGACCAAGAGCATACCCTCTCATAGCACAAGCACCAGAACTGAAGAAAAATTTAAGAACACCCCTTCAAGAAGTGATCCTACTCTTTGGAGGTTATAGGAGGAACTCGCACAAGCCCAGATTTATTTAAAGCAATATAGGAACAAGACAGTTCCTCTACAGAATTATCAAGTGTTGCAAAAGAAATTCAGATAGTTAACTATAATAGAGGATGAAACTTTTGCTAGGTTTAGACAGGTGGAAGAAAGACTAAAGAAGATAAAGACTAAGTTGGACAAAGTCATGGATCAGATTGACACCATTTGCTTGCTATATTCATATGTCTTATCTTGCAGGTCACCTTCTATGAATTATGACTATTTCTATTGGAAAGATACTTATTATTGAATATTAAAACCGTAAAGGTCATCAAACCAATAGAAATAAAAACAACTAAAGAATTTATAACTTGTTGTAAAGAACAGGGGGTAAAAGTTCAATGACTTCTTTGTGAATTTTATTTACATAATTTTGTATTAGAAGAAGAGGTAGATAATAATCCTAGCCCTTTTGCTGGGGACATCTAGTTTCAAGCTTTTATTTCCTTTGCAGTTAATCAATTTAAGTAGTTTAAGACCTATAACTCTTTCCAGGGAAAAGAACGTGAAATGGATTTATGGGTAAGAAGCGAGCCTACTCACCCTTTACAACTATTTATTAAGCACAAAAGGCTTATGACACAGGAGGGTGTAATTAAAACTTTGGGGCCTATACAGAGGGAAATCATGCAAACAGGAAGGGCATATTTCCTCTCCATTCAGGAAAGATCTTTGGTTGCATCCAAGATGAGATGGACAATCTCAACTAATAGTGTCAAGAAAAGAGAACCATTTAACTACAGGAACTTCAAAGCTGTTTCAGGCTATTTGGTCACATACAACAACATTATCCTAAGAGAAGGACCATATTGGTTGGGATGTCGATGCAGGAACCCTATTATTTGGTACCCTCCTGAAGGATGTCGTTCTAAATATGAGTTTCCTAAAGGAAGGGAGAAGTAGCCTTTGCCTGTTTGATACAACATCATGGTTTAAGGTATGATAAAGAAACAGGTTTTCCAGCTTACTATCTAACTGCACTACATAAGAACAAGTTGTTTTTCATGAGGACATGAAACAAGGTAAGCAGGGGAGTATGTTGGGCCGTACAATGGGTATAATTTTACTCTTGATTACACTATCTTTTTCCTTCTTTCCTTATGCAATTGTGCCCTCACATAGTAAGATGTCGATAAAAATTTGATGAGAAATGAATAAAATTGCTTTTGATATGGTTCGACTAAGAAAAGCTAACTTTCGTTGTTTTTATGCAGAAATTGGCAAAGGGAATAGCTGTTGTTCAAAAGATGGAACAAAAAATGCTAAACAAAGGAAAAGGAGCTTGCCTTATGCGGATGAATCAAGGAATAGATCAAGAGTATTAGTGCAAGATGAAATATTGTGTGATAATAGCATTTAGGATCATGTTTATCTCTTTTACTTCTTGATTATAAAACGGAACTTCTCGCACTTTTGAAGGAGAGTAATTTCATATATAGAAAATGTAATTTTGAAGAAGACAGCACATTGTAATGACATTTGAATTCGATGATTAATACATGAATTGAGTTGTTATTCCCTCGTGATATTTTTAAGTAGTTAAGCAGTATTTGTTAGCAGCTTGGGCCCGGTCACTGGTGGATTCCATTGTTGTTCCCCGTGTTTCTACTTTTCTTTTACTACAAGTTTAATTACTTTTCTTTATAGTTTTACAGATGATTTACTTTCATTGGTGTGGAATTCGTGTATGTATTTCATTGCTTCTTAATTCTGCCAATCAATTTCATTTACTTATGTTGTGGATAGAATTAATCATTAGGAGAGGGTTATTTATGGTTCATTAAAAGATAGAAGCATTATTAGTTGAATTGAATTCTTTATTCTTTCGAAGTAGTTTAGAATCAGATACAAGAGCTTTCTTATTGGTACAGGCACTCAGTTGATGTGATTTTAATTAGAATCTCTTGATTAAGATTAAGTCTTGTTTCTGATTAAGGTTTAGTTTTGATGCTTAGATAGATTATTTTTCCTAAAATTACAAGCTTGAGATTTATGATTTAATCCATTTACTCTTGTATTGAATTTAATAAATTATCTCAATTCATTACTCTCCATAGACATAGCATTTGCACATATTGTGTACACTCTTGGAACAAAAAGACGTACCCAGGTTGATGATTAATGTGAGGAAATTCAGAGTTTTTAAAGCCACCTTATAAGACACACACCCGCTGCAGCCTTTCCTAGGTTGGACTTAGAAGCACCATCAAACAGTAATCAGGGTCTATTTAAAAATTTTATCCATGCTTTGAAATCCTCTCTTTTAATTATGATTTTCCAATTCTACATGCTACTAGGAGATTTGATGATGTGTAGTTTTTGTTGCTTTCTCATCGTGTAATTGGCTCTGACTCTTTCCTCGTGCTACATGTGTTTGACATATATTGCTTTAAGCCCTTTAGAGTTGATGAATTCATATGAATTTCTCCAAGTTTTAGCCAAGATTGTTCTGATATTTGGGGTGCAATCTTTAAAGATCCTCTAGTTTCTTGCTAACCAAATTTCCCAACACATAAATGAAGGAAACTCATCCAATATTTTTTTACTATTTCTTTATTTTTGAAGAAATATGGATATTTTTTCCCTAGGCTGATAAAATTTCATGTAAAGGAAACAATTTTAGAATACTAACCTCCAAGGGACTAACTAGCCCTTTCTAGCAAGCCCTAGCAAAGGGGCATCCCACAAAGAGATGTTGAATATTTTATTCACTTCCTTGACACATAATAGAGCATGATGGGTCATCTTATTCTTTATTTTTAAGATTATGAAAGGTCAGTATTTTGCCTTTGAGAACCCTCCACATGAAAACATTGATTTTTAGCAATGTTTATATTTTCCATGCCTCCCTACAATAATCAGAATTTTCATTTCCATGCTGATGTAAGGTAGCATATCCAACTTTGACTATAAAATCTCCTCCATCAAGATCCCATCAAAGGCAATCTTTTGAGTCTAGACTTAGTGGAGAAAACCCCTTAAGATGTCAAATTAGGGACTTCCACTGAGGGAAAAGGCCATGAGGGAGGATGAGAAACCTCCAATCTCCCCATTCTCCATATCTCCAAAGAGATATGTCATCGAGAGTGATGATTCCTTTTGCTTTCATCCATCTTCTCAAATCCTGAAGATTTTCTTGGTAGGCTATAGGCTGATTTGCCATTATTTTATCCTTCCATATTTTGATGAGTTTACCATTACCAAGGATCTTAGAAAAATATTTCTTTGATGAGGTAAATGGATTTTTTAATCAGATTCCAGACCTGGGAGCAAGGTCTGATTGTATAACCTTTTCTCAATAAGAGGGTTCTATTGCGGTTCATGTATTTTTCTTCTAGGATTTTCTTCCACTAGCTACTCTCTCCTGTTATAAATCTCTGTGTTAGTTTTCCTCCTAGATCCAAGTTCATTATCCCTGGGAGTCTTATTTCCAACCCACCTTTCTCATATGGCAGAGTTACTTCATCCCATTTGACTAAAATGTGGTTCCTTGTCTCCACTTTACCTCATTGCCATAAGAACCCCCTCATTACTAGCTCAATCTGTTTGTGTATACTTTCTAGGGCTAGTATTGTTGCGTATTGGTAAATTGGGAGAGTTGTGAGTAGGGCCTTAATTAGTACCACCATTCTTGCCATATTCAGCCAAATCATACCCCAATTCTACACTTTTTGTTTCATTTTCTCAATGTACTTATTCCATATTTCGGTCTTCAAATTTTATTTGTAGATAGGAAGTCCAAGATATTGGAAATGGCTCCATTTTTCTTGAAATGGGATTTCCAAAATTTCTGAGATTTTTTAGAGTACGAGAGGGTGTGTTTCAACCAAATATTATGCATTTATGATTATTTAGTAGTCCTCCAGAGGCTTCCAAAAAAATTTTAGAACCTTTTTTATTCTTCTTTCCATTATGCAGGAGGCCCCTCCCATGATGTAGGTGTCATATGCAAATAGGGAGTGGTTTATGCTTTTAACTTCAAGAGAGATTGAGAATCTTGTGATAGTCCTATCTTGTATGCATTTCTCAAGGCTTCTACTCAGTGAGTCCACCATTATGATATATAAAAAAAGAGAGAGAGGACAACCTTCGCGGAGCCCCCTTGAGCTCTGAAAATATTCACTTGGTCTTCCATTGACCAATGGTGCAATCCAAGGACCCGCAATACAAGATTTTATTATATCTATTGCCTTTTTTGAGAAGCCAAATATGTGTAGGATAGCAGCAAGAAAACCCAGGTTGACCCTATCGAATGCATTAGCCATTTCGATATTGACAATCATTCCTTATTTTTTTTCATAAGGCTAGAGCGAAAAGCTTCCTACACTAGTAGAATGTTGTCGAGGATTTGTCTTTTTGGAATGAATCCTCCTTGGTTTCTTGATATTATTTCTAGAAGCTTTTATTCTATTTGCCAAAATTTTTCTTATGACTTTATAGGATGCGTTACACAAATAAATGAGCCTGAATCTACTAAATGAGTTAGCATTGGACTCTTTTGGAATAAGGGAAAGGAAGGAAGTGTTTGTGAATCCTCCAACCTTGAATTTCCCGAAAACATTTCTGATCATTCTTATCAAATATTTTTTAATAATTTTCTAGTTGTTTTTATAGAAGGAAGGAGGGAACCCATCCGGGCCTGTGGACTTATCCGGATGCAAATCCGAAACAACAGTTGAAAATTCCTTTTCTTCAACTGCTCTTGTGAGTTCATTGTTTTCTTCTTCACTGATTTTCCTGGGAATATGCTAAAGATAATATTCATGCTCGTTATTTGATGTTGGGGATGATAATAGATTTTATAGTGTCTGTAAGCCCCCTTCTTTATTTCCTATTGACCTCTAGCTTCTTTTCGTTCATTATCTTTTATGTTGTCTATTTGGTTTTTTATTTCTTCTTATCTTGGTTGCATTATGGAAGAACGTTGTGTTCTTGTCTCCTAGTTTGAGCCATAGACTTCACAACTTTAGCCGACACTCTTCTTCTTCCTTTCTGTTTTGTCTATATATCTCCCAATATGCCTATTTTTCCTGCCATATACTCTCCTGTGTTTCCTCTTGCTGCTCTTTTTGCACTTGGATTCTATCATTTTTTTTTTGTTATTTCTATCATTTTTTTGTGTTTCTATTTAGTTAATCCTTTCCCACTGTTTTAGTTCTCTCGTCAAGGCTTTTAATTTAGTTTCCCAAAGATAGCTAGGGAGTTGTAGGTTTTAACCTTGTACAGAAAATTACCTGCATACAAATTCTAAAACACAGAAAATAAACAATGCAAGAGCATAACACATAGAACACATATACACAGAGATTTTCCCCTAGATCCCAAAACCGGGACTACCAGCTTGATTTTTCATTATATTCCTTTCAATGTTACAATACATCTTTATACATGCCAAAGAATCCAAAACCATGGACCGAAAACCATAGGTAGGTTCGCCCAACCTAACATAGGGTCCAAAAAAAAATTATTTCCCAGGGCGCTGCCCCGGACCCCGTACAGGGGGGCTACCCGCCCCCCTCAAACCCCCCTGACAAGGGGGGGCTGCCGCCCCCCCTCGAACCCCCCAGTTCACTACGTATGTTACTCATGGAAAGAATATAACACAACCCAACAATCTCCCACTTGTTGTTTTATTTCCACAGGGAGCCACAGGAGAGCTTACTCATTTTTCCAACCCTGAAATGCCCATTGTTTCTCTACACCAAGAGAACTTCTCAGAGCTCGCAGATTTTGTCAATGCATCTGCAGTATTCTTCAAAGTGTCCACCTTTACCAGCAACACCTTTTTTGGTTCTATCATATTCCTCACAAAGTGATACTGAACATCAATGTGCTTTGTCTTTGAATGATAAGAAGAGTTCTTTGCCAAGAAAATTTCACTTTGGCCATCACAGTATATTCTTATAGCTCCCTGTAGTAACCCCATACTTGAACACAATCTTTTCAACCAAATTGATTCCTTGCTTGCATGAGTGGCTGCCATGTATTCTGCCTCTGTAGTTGATAGTGCCACTATAGATTGTTTCTTACTCATCCAAATGACTGCACCTCCAAATAGGTTAAACACATACCCACTTGTAGATCTTCTCTGATCCAGATCTCCAGCCCAGTCTGCATCAACAAAGCCACGAATATCCAACACTTTGTCCAATCCTGGTCTTCCTTGGTAGCACAAACCATAATCATTAGTGCCACGCAAATACCTGAAAACCCGCTTCACTGTTGTCCAGTGCTCCTTCCCTGGTTTTGACATAAACCTGCTCAATACTCCCACTGCACTTGCAATGTCTGGTCTAGTACAAACCATTGAATACATCATGCTACCGACTGCACTCGCATATGGAACATGGGACATGTCCTCTTCCCCTTCTTGTGTCTTGGGACACTGTTTAGCAGATAACCTCACACCTACAGGAATAGTAACCTTCACCGGTTTACTATCCTGCATATTAAACCTCTGCAATATTGTCTCGAAATACTTCCTCTGGTTTAACCAGAACTTCCTCTTTTCCCGATATCTTTTAATTTCCATGCCCAAAATATAGTTTTCTACACCAAGATCTTTCATGTCGAATTTGGAGGACAATAAGGTCTTCAAATCCTGGATAATTTCTTTCTCATTTCCAACTAGCAACATATCATCCACATACAAGACCAGATAAATAACACGGTCACCAATTAATTTAAAATACACACAGTGATCTGCTTTGCTTCTGGTGAAGCCAAGTCCACGTATAAATGTATCAAATTTCTGATACAGCATCCTTGGTGACTGTTTTAACCCATACAGATACTTCTTTAACTTTCATACCAATTCTTTATTGCCCTTCACCACAAAGCCTTCAGGTTTCTTCATGTAGATTTCCTCTTCCAAATCCCCGTGAAGAAATGATGTCTTCACATCCATCTGTTCTACCTCAAAATCAAAAGCAGCAACAACAGATAAAAGTAACCTAATAGAAGTTACCTTAGCAACAGGAGAAAAAATATCACCAAAATCAATTCCCGGTACCTGGGAATAACCTTTTGCTACCAACCGAGATTTGTATTTCTCCACCTTCCCTTCTGCATTTGTCTTCCTTTTGAACACCCATTTGCTGCCTTTTCTTCCAGCTGGCAACTCCACCAGATCCCAAGCCTCATTTTTGTGCAAAGATGCCATTTCATCAACCATGGCCTCTTTCCAGAGTTTTCCATCCTCTGAATCTACTGCTTCCTTCACAGTTCTGGGATCATCATCAGTAATAGACAAAACAAAATTTGAACAGAAAGTATAAGGACTATACCTTTCTGGCTGCCTTCTTTCTCAAACTGATCTTCTCACAACCGGAGTTTGTGGCTCTTCATCTTCTGATTCCTCCTCTGCTGCAGAGTCTGATTCTTCCTCCTTTAGCTCAAACTCTATCTTCTCATGTTCCTTTGGTTGGACTTCATGTTTAATAACATCTTTTACCTCTCTGAACACCACATCTTGGCTGTACACAACCTTCTGTGTGACTGGGTTCCAAAGCTTATAACCCTTTAAACCATCCTTATACCCAATAAAGATGCACTTTTCATATTTACTATCCAACTTGGTTCGTTTCTCCTTTGGAAGATGTACATATGCATCACATCCAAATACCCTCAGATGTGAAAGAGAGGGTTTCTTACCAGTCCATACTTCTTGTGGAGTCTTATCCTCCAACGCTGATGAAGGTGACCTGTTGACCAAGTAACATGCAGTATCCACCGCCTCTGCCCAGAATTCCTATCCTAACCCGACACCACTGAGCATGCTTCTTGCCCTTTCCATCAACGTCTTGTTCATTCTTTCTGCGACTCAATTTTGCTGGGGTGTATATGGAGTAGTCTTCTGCCGTGGTATACCACACTTCTTACAGAATTCTTCAAATTCCTTGCTGCAAAACTCTCCACCATTATCTGTCCTCAGCACCTTTATCTTCTTCTTTGTCTGATTTTCTACCAGAGCCTTAAATTCTTTAAACCTGTCAAAGACTTCAGATTTCTTCTTAAGGAAATATATCCATGTATTCCTTGAGAATTCATCTATAAATGATACATAGTACATAGAATTACCCAGTGATGGAACTTTCACAGGCCCAAACACATCACTGTGTACAAGCTCTAATACATGTTTCGCCCTCTTAGCACCAAAGGGGAAACTCACCCGATTCTGCTTCCCATATACACAATTTTCACAGATTTCAAAATCCAGAGAGCTATTACTCATACCTTCTATCATACCTTTACCATGAAGTATTCGAAGGCCCTTCTCTCCAATATTTCCAAACCT
Source organism: Pinus tabuliformis (assembly GCA_031772625.1). Taxonomy (NCBI): domain Eukaryota; kingdom Viridiplantae; phylum Streptophyta; class Pinopsida; order Pinales; family Pinaceae; genus Pinus; species Pinus tabuliformis. The sequence goes on along the minus strand of CM062816.1, from coordinate 375,772,352 downwards.
TTGATGCCACAGCATGGTCTTCTCTCCAGAGACCACTAGATTTTCAGCTCCACGTTCAGGAACCACAGAACTGTTGCACCCATCAACAACAGTGCTACCTTGCAGCTTGTACAGAGTTCCAGTCCAAACTCCCCGCATCAATACCAATGATCCCCGAACCATCTTGCAGGTATCCTTCTTGTTACACTAAAATTTTTCACTATGACTATTTGCAGTCAGTATGGCTCCGTCAATAGTCATACTGTCCTCCTTGGCAAGTCTTATGCCTCTGCTCCTCATGTCAAACTCCAAGAAGGAGAGAAAAGTCCTTAAAGTCAATATAACTCTGGTTACGCAGTTTCTCTTACCCTTACCTGCGTGTACGCACCTCTTGTTCATAATACCTGCGTACTTGTACGCTTTGTCTGTAAAGGGGTGGGTGCGTACTCCTGTAAAGGTCAAAAGGCGCAAGTTTTACTCCAAAAAACTTACTTGTGGTCAATTCTAGAGCATTTTAGAAGATGGTTTGACGTGTATTGAGCGCCTCCAGATGGTTCATGCATCCCAATAAAAGAGGAACGTATCCCATCAAGAAGGGAGTTATCCCATTGAAAGAGGGGCTTATCCCATTGATGGTGGACCTGATTAACTTCCTCCAAAGAACTATAAATACAGGCATTGGGCCAGAGGGAGAGGAGGTCGAAAGCTGAACATTCCTAAGGGTAGATGCTGCTAAAATTAGGACTCCCTTATAGAGCTTGAGAGGAGAGATTCCAATCCTTTCGTAGCTTCATTTGGAAGTGGGTGAGCTGATCAAAGTAAAGGAGAACTCTTGCTGGACCCTGGGAGGGACCTGCACAACACCAAGGCACTAGTTGTAATGGTTTCTTTTGTTTCCAATTAATACAATTAAGTTCATTTTTCTCAACAAGTTGTTATATATAATTTGTTTCATAAACTCGGTCTTTATGATGAATATATTTTATTATATGAGTTATTCAGGTGCTATGTAATCGTTTGCTTGTTAGTGAATGCAGGCTTCAAGTAGAAGGAGCTCATCTAGATCGAAGAGGCTTGGCTGCTGCAAACAAGCGTTGGACTAGAGGTAAGCCTTAAACACCTGGTTGCTTTTATGTAAATGCATATTTAGGGAAAGATAGTGCTTGATTGTTTTGTTTGTCACTAGACGACCTTTGGTTGCTAGGGAGGTCGGTTTTGTCTGCAAAATTGACTCTTTCCGCATGACAAAATGGCGACTCCACTGGGGAATCCATGGATTTGATTGATTGATACTTTGATTTGAGAAACGTTGATTTCTTTCTGGTTTTTGACTGATTGACTGTGAATTTGGGTGTAATAACTTAGGGTTGAGTTAGTTTTTATTTTTCTTGATTTTGAGAGCAGTACGCACCCTCTGCGTTAAGCACAGTGCGTACCTGTACGCACTTTTGCTGTGTACACAGAGCGTGGCCGCACCTGTGCAAACAGGCTGCCTGCGTACCCTGTCAAAAGTCTAGAAAAATTCCATTTTTTCCTTTTTACCTTTTAGATTTTGTTTCTAGTTGTTTTTTGCTGCCCAAATCCACTGTTTACCTGTCAAAAGTTTTCATCTAAGCTTGTTTCATTAGCATCAAGGGTTTTAGTGAAGTTCATAGAAGTTCTAGCCCTAGGTTTGATTTTTGTATTGGTCTTGTAGTGACTTTGGCTTTAGAAGTTGTAAAAACCTTGGATCTCCCTGGTCTTTTCAGTCTTCTTAGGAGTCAGACCTTTCATAAAATCCACCTTTGTGGGAAACCTACCTTTGTGTTGTCTCTTTGCGGAATTTCGAGAAGGCTTGTCTGTTAAGCTGTGAATTTCATTCTTAAGAAAAAGAACAAGAACTTTTTGTTTTTTGTTTTTGACTAGTTTATGATTCTGCATGAATTAGTCCTTGGTTGGATTGTAACTGAGTAAAACAACCTAGAATTATATTTTGTAGGCTTTTACCTCATTAGATTTGTTTTTAGGTGAATTTCTCTTAGATTTTCATAGATCTTAAATTTGATTTTCGTTTTCATAGATCTTAAAATTGATTTGATTTTTATAGATCTTAATATTGATTTTTGTTAAGTAGTTTTACATGCTTTGTTAAAATAGGGAAAAATACAAAAAACTCTTTTGAAGAAAGTTTGTTTTAGTAGCGTTTGAAGTCTTTGAAAAGAGAAAGGAAGTTTTCGTGAAATGATTAGTGGTCATGTGTTGTGTGCTTTGGAAAAGATAAAGAGATTGTTTCTTTGATTTTCATTGCCAAGAAAGTTGTCTTTATAAATTTTGCATTCTCCAACTCTCTTAGCTAGGGAATTCATTGAAAAGGAAAGTTTGTTTTGTTTCATCCTCGGTGCATCTTTTTAGTGGATTTGAGTCGAGTCTACGCACCATCAGTTTCATCTCCGCTACCTTTTGTCCTGAAGAAAAGCCATAAAAATTAACGCTTAAAGTAAAATCAACGTAGTAACCTTTTATTTACTAGGGCTCTGGAACACCAATATAGATCAGGCTAGTGTCTTGGAGTAGGAGAGTAATTAACTCTCCAAGACAGTAAAACCAAACAAGTAGCTTATCTTGTGGTAGGATAAATCCAAGTGTTTCATTTGTACTCTGGAAAAGCTCCTCTTAAAGGAGAAGCACGAGATCGTGTTCGAAACAGTGAGGGAATCAATCCTCCTTCATTGGGAATGAAGCCAGATATTCATGTACTACAAATGGTAAACCTCGGATTAACCATTGTCGAGGAGCCTGGGGTCACTTGTCAGTAAACCTTGGATTATTGTCAAGGAGCCGGCAAGGGGATTGAGCTTGTTACTCTGCCCTTGCATGCTATCGGATCGTAGACTATTCCCCCAGGTATATTTGATGCTGTTGGTGACCTTAGTGACTATTATCTTTAGGATTCTTCCTAAGGTGACGGTGGAGGGAAGATCCCACTGTACCTGGAGCAGATGTCGGCTAGACTCACTTGGATTTTCTGGGGGGTTCACTTCACTCGAGACAGTTAAAGTGGAGGAACTTGGTCCAGTCTATTCATTAAGCAAGTTTCCGGGGTAACTGTTCCACCCGCCACTTCTGTACTGAATTGGGCGATGTTGGATTTCATCACCAACTAGTGTTTTTGGTCCGAAAGGTTACTGTTTGTGTGTGGTTTGACGCCCTAGATTCTTTAGGCATGTGATTCGAATTTGTTTGGTTCTTTAGAGGCTTTAGGCGGTTTGGTTTGAGATTTTACTTTGTTTGCGTGTGCAGTAGTTAAATGTTTTTAACTGTGGCTGAATTACCAAGAGAGTCCCGTAGACTTCGGGGCCAGTCTCCTGAGGTTGTAACCATGGTTGATTTGTTGAGGAAGTCCCGTAGGCCAACCTCCTGAAGACGTCCCGGCCCATTACGAAGGTTTGAAAGTCCTTGTAACTCCTAGTGGCAGTAAAGTAGGGTCACCTGAAGAAGGAGAGTCTTCGTTGGTTGTTCATCCTGATTACCAAAGTCTAGAAATAGGTTATAATCCTGAAGCTGTTTCGGTTTTCGAACTTGCTGGTAGTTTTTCATCTACTAGTGATATAGGCGAAGAACCCGAGATATGTGAACCTGTTACTCCAACATCAGGGTTAGTCTCTCCAACTTCTAGTGCTCCTAATTCACCTAGGGTAGAAAGAGTCATCACCGAAAATCTTCCTTCTGGTTTGATAGCTATTGAAGAACTTGCTCCGGAAGAAGAAATAGGCATCCCTATCCCTGAAGATCAACCTACTATTGATCTAAGGGAGCGTGAATCCATTTTTTACAGTCCACCTAGAAGTACTACTAGTATCTTTCTTTAACTAATTATTTGGACAACTCAGTGTCGAGTTTTTCACCACCTCGTGTTTCTTATCCACCTAGGGGTATTTATACTCCCGTAACTATGTCAGGTCAGTCATCCATGTTTGCTCAATCGCCTGAATCTTTTTTGTACGGACATCCTTCTGTTCCCTCTGGGTATCAGTCACTTGCTGGTACTTTTTCGGGAGCATCTCCTCAACCCATTGAACAAAGGATGTTCACTGGAAGCAATGGTGCAAAGCCGTTGAGTGTAGAAGACATTCTTATGATGTCAGGTTCTATTCCCGCTTCTCAACCTCAAGGTGCCCAGTTACCGCCAGGGGGCCAGCCTCAATTAACGCCTGGGGGGCAACCTCAAGGTACACAATTTGCATCTGGGGGGAAACCTCAAGGATAGTACGTGCCTACGGTACAATACATTCCTCAAGGTCAACCCCAGACTCAATATGTACCCCAAGGTCAACCCCAGTATCAGTACATGACTCAAGGGTATCTGTCCCAAGGTCAGTACTCAAACCAAGGTTTCCAACCACCCCAAGGTCAATCTTATATTCAAGGCATGGGAAATGTACCTTTCAATTATCAATCCTACCCTCAACCCAGTTATGGATCTCAATATCCTCAACCTGTTATGGGTCAATACCCCGGAATAAACATAGTGTGGGATCCATTGCAAGTTCAACAGGTGTTGCAACCAAGTGTACAATTGTCATCTCAAACTAGACAACCCTTAGTTTCTGGTTCACCCCAGCAACCCGTCCAGTCTAATATTCAAACTTCTGTACCTTCGGTAGTTTCTCAGTCTGGGCCTATTTCACCTCGTACTCCATCTCAAACGACTGCTGCATCTACTGCAACATCTGTTCCATCTACCACACTTACTTCTGGAGTATCAACAGCTCCAATTTCTACTGTCCCTGTAACTACTCCTCAGACATCTTTACCATCGTTTGGATCCACCATTCAAACTACGGTTCAGATGCCTGTAGGACAACCTGGTTAAAGTACGGTTGTCACAAGTCAACCACAGTTCACTTATCAACCGTACCAGGGTCAGTACCAATTCGGTCCTGCTGTCCAACAACCATTTTACCAGTATCAACCGTATCTTGGGTACACTTATCAACAACCACAACAACCCCAGTACGGTCCGGTTAATCCTGGTTTCCCAGGAGGATACAATATCCCGAATGCGATTCCTATTCCTAGTTATCCTGGATATCCTCCTCCTGGGGCTGGTATAGTGACCCAGAGTTTTAGGGATCCTAATCGGCAGCTACCGTTTATCGCAACTTTGGATTTACCAGACTTGTCGCGCCTCACGAACGATCCAATAAATTATCTTCCGTTTTGGGCGCCAATGTCGAATAAGTTGCCCAGTGACATTCCCAAGTTTGAGGGTAAGTCTGGAGAGGACCCGTCGAATCATGTGATGACTTACCACCTCTGGTGTGCCTCTAATTCCATCTCGGATGATTCGATCCGCTTACGTCTTTTCCAGCGCACTCTCATTGGTATCGCGGCCAAGTGGTACATTGAGTTACCACGGGCCTCTTTTTATAATTTTATCCAGTTAGCTACCTCGTTCTTAACTCATTTTCAGTTGCCGGTCAGATATGATAATGGCACGGAGTTACTAACTTCATTAAAACAATCGACATCCACTTATATTTCCGATCATATTCATGAATGGAGACGTCGAAGACGATTATTGAAAGTTTTTATCCCGGACCAGATCTTAGCTGAATGGTTTGTTAAATCATTGTTACCAAAGATTACTGAAGACATAGCTAAGTTCGGAGTATTTACTGAGGAGCAAGTGATTGCTCAAGCGCAGTACCTTGACTTAGTTTATACTCAGTTAGGTACCTTACACGAAAAGATCCCAGATCTTCCTAAGTCAAATCAAATCGCTGCTACTCCTTCGGGATCTCATGCTGCTGATGGCATGATTGGTACGGTGAACACTAAAAGCAAGAATAAGTCTTCCAAGAATTCTTCTCCTATTATAACCTTACCAGACTCCCCGACGAGAGATTCTTCTGCTGAACTCTCCGCCGACATTCACGTTGTAGAATCATCTACGGCTAAATCAAAATCCGGTGGGAAGAAGAAAGGGAAGAAGAAGAATAAAGCAGACAAAACTCCAAAGGAGAAAATTGAAATGGTGGAATCCAATGATGAAAAGCGCAAGCCTCGTTATCCATGTCTTATTTGTGAAGAAGAACACTTTACAAGAGACTACCCTCATCGAGCAGAGGTTGCGAAGATCGTCAAGGGTTCCCAAATTCCTGTTGTCTTGAAGGATCCATTTCCTAAAGATAGCAAAATGATAGGTTCTTCCTCGAGTGCCAATGAAGAACCCATTTTGATGATGTCCCATGTAAGGATTGCGACTCGATCGCAAGATTATGGTAGTAAAAGTCATGTTGATGGCAAAGAAGTAGAATCTTCTCACTCTAATCCATCGACCTTAGCTCCCGGTTCCGATCCACTACAGATCGAGAAGCCTAACCCGGACTTAGTAATCAAACCGCCCGCCAAGGGTGTACGTCGAAGGTCTGCTTTCAATCCACATGCGAGAACAGCCCAGAATTACAACATTGTTGAGGACTTAGCTGTTTCACCCTCCGCAATGTCGGCTTTGGAAGTGTTGCAATCGTGCCCAGCACAACGCAAATTAATTTTGTCGGCTATAGGAGCTATTGATGTTCAGGATCTGAACCTAATAATCTTTGATCTAGAAAATAGTACACCGCGTTTACCTCATCAAATGGCTTTCCAGATCCCAGTGATAGTCAAAAACAGGCCTATTCATCGGACTGTAATTGATGAGGGCGCTTCCACGTGTATTATGTCGATACAGTGTTGGAGATCACTTTGTTCTCCTTCACTAAATCAATCCCCGACAATTCTTAAGGCATTTTATGGCCGTGGGTTTCATCCTTTAAGCATTCTACAGGATCTACCTATAGGGGTTGAAGGAAAAACCGTTAGTCTAGATGTGGAGGTGGTTGATGCCCCTCTAGACTACAACCTTCTCTTGGGTCGAAGTTGGTCTTACGCTATGACAGTGGTCGTTTCATCGGCCTTCCGAGTAATAAAGTTCCCACATAATGGAAAGATCGTAACAATAGACCAGCTGGCTTACTTTTCATCTGACCCAACTTCTTCAGAGAGTATTCAGCATGTCGGTAAAACGACTATCCCATATAAGGATGTTGGTGTAGGATTAGTTAAATACACCAGTTTACTGGGAACTTTTCCTTTTCCTCCACTCAACGCATCATCTTCATTCACAAATATTCATATGATTACATCAGACACTATTTATTACGACGATCCTTGGATCGTTCCTTCTGAATCTGAAATAGACTCATTTGGTAATTCTATGCCGTTGAGTCCATATGAGATTGCCTATGAAGCCGTGCAGTCTTTTACCGACCCGTGTTCAACCAAAGTCGACCAAATGAATGTGGTCCATGAGGAATCTCTTTTCACATCAACCTCGAAGTTAATAGCGTTTCCCGAAGTTGTGTCATCTGACGAGAAAATTCGTGAAGTCCTATGTGTAGACGATTTACCATGGGAAGATCTCCATCATAGATCTTCGTTTTTACCCGAGGATGATCGTTTTGAAAACGATTTCTCATCAATTTTTACAGCTGAATATGTCAAGGAAGCTCATAATCCCATGAAACATCCTGATTCAGAGTTGAATTTGGGAAATATTTCTCGAACTATTCCCATTGACATTTCAGTTAAGCCCGAAATTGTTGAAAACATTCATATAGGTGCCTCGTGTACAGATGACGAAATTCAGACATACAAGGCCCTATTTCAAGAATTCCGCGACGTGTTTGCCTGGTCCTATGAGGAAATGCCAGGAATTGATCCCACAATTGTTGTTCATGAGATCAAGACTTACCCGGACGCTAAACCCGTCTGGCAATGTTTGCGTCAGATTCACCCACGAAAAGCAGCAATTAAAGCAGAAGTTGAAAAGTTGTTGAAAGCAGGTTTCATTTATCCGATCCCGTTAACGGATTGGGTATCGAATATTCTTCCGGTTAACAAAAAAGGGAACAATAAGAATATATATCGATTATAGGGACATTAATCGAGCTTGTCCAAAGGACAACTACCCAATGCCCTATATCGATCAAATCATTGATGATTGTGTCGGCAGCGAAATATTTTCCTTTATGGACGGTTTTTCCGGTTACAATCAAATCAATATTCTACCTGCCGATCAAACAAAAACTGCTTTCGTTTGTCCATGGGTAACATTTTCTTATTTCAAATTACCTTTTGGGCTTAAGAACGCCGGAGCAAGTTTTCAAAGGGCGATGTCTTACGCGTTTCATGTCATCAAACACATTGGGCAACGGTATCTCGATGATTTTCCTGCTCATTCTTTACATCGAGCTGACCACCTTGTCCATTTACAAGCAATCTTCATGAGGTGTAGGCATTATCGTATTTATTTGAACCCACACAAATGTGTCTTCTGTATAGAAGTGGGACGATTGCTAGGATTTGTAGTTTCAAAAGCCGGCATTCACGTCGATCCCTCAAAGGTAGAAGCTATCATTAAATTGCCTTCTCCTTCGAGTCTTCACCAACTCCAAATTTTGCAGGGGAAAGCAAACTTTTTACGACGATTCATTCCTAACTACGCCGATGTTACAAAGGGTTTTACACGGTTGTTGAAACAGAACACTCAATTCTCTTGGGATGAGATAGCTCAGAAATCTTTTGATGCACTCAAACACACGTTGACCCATGCACCATTGTTGCATCCTCCCAACTACAACCAGGATTACTTTTTGTACCTCGCCGCCTCCCATTCCACCATTGGGATGGTCTTAGTTCAGGAAGATGAATTCGGAATGGAACATGTGATATATTACCTTAGTAGGACATTAAATCCCACTGAGCTAATATACTCACATGTGGAGAAATTGGCCTTGGCAGCCGTTCAAGCTGTCCAACGTTTTCGTCACTACATTTTACTCCGTAAAACTACAGTCATTTCGGATTGCAACCCTATGATTTACATTTTGACTAAACAATTGCTAGGGGGAAAGTACTCCAAATGGATTGTTATCCTGTAGGAGTTTGACTTGGAGTTCGAGAAATCTAAGTCTAAGAAATCTTTAGTTTTTGCAGAGTTAATGTGTGACTTCCCGCGTGCTGACACAGAAACTGTGGCAGAGGAGCCCATTGCGGACGAATATTTGTTTCTAATCATCACTTTAGATCCGTGGTATGGGGATATCATCGTCTATCTCGAGACCCAATCCTTTCGGCCCGAAGCTTCAAAGTCGGAATGTCGGAAAATCCGATTCCAGTCCCAACAATACAAAATTATTGGAGATACTCTTTATCGCTGTGGGGCAGACTCTATTTTTTGACATTGCTTAACTCACGAAGAGGCTGAAAGGGTTCTAAATGACTTTCACTCTGGAGCGTGTGGCGGTCATATGTCTGGGTATGCCACAACCCAAAAGATATTGCACGCTGGCTACTTCTGGCCGTCCTTATTCAAATATTGTATTATTGCGGTTTGAAAATGCCACAACTGTCAAGTGTTTGATCGAAACATGCACGCTCCACCTGCTCCTCTCAACCCTATAATTGTCGTTGGTCCTTTTGCCAAATGGGGTATTGATTTCATTACATGTAACCCTCACTCGGCCGGGGGGCATGCGTATATCATCCTTGCAGTAGATTATTTTACTAAGTGGGACGAGGCGATGCCTACATTCGAGGCAGACGGCAAGACAGCTGCAATTTTCGTATTCAATCACATAATTTCTAGGTTTGGTGTTCCACAAGCGATAATCACTGACCATGGGCGCCATTTTCGAAACGTTATGATGACAGAACTTATAGGCCAGCTTGGTTTACATCACGATAGTTCAACTCCTTATTATCCACAAGCGAATGGTCTAGTTGAATCCATCAAAAAAAATTCAGTTATCATGATCCGACGAATTATTGGTATTCATCGGTCGAATTGGCAAAACATGTTATTTTCAGCGCTTTGGGCATACCGAACCTCAGTGAAAACATCAACATGGTTCACTCCTTTCCAACTAGTTTATGGTTTGGAAGCTGTGCTACCCATTGAATGCGAAATCCCGTCACTGCAAATGGCCATAGAGATACTTCCAGCTACTTCCGAAGAGGAGAAGCATTTATTATACTTATCTCAATTAGATGAGAATCAACGTGATGTTGCATTGGCGATCGAGACTCACGCAAAACAGATGAAAGCTCAGTATGATCGAAATGTGACCCCTCGAAATTTTTCGGAAGGAGACCTAGTGTTATTATATGATCAAGCTAATGATAAATTAGGTGCTAGGAAATTCGTTCCTATGTGGCATGGGCCCTATATTGTCAAGCGAAAGCTAGCAAAAGGGGCCTATGAGCTGGTAGACTTTGACGGGGACTCTTTGGGTAAACCCAGAAATGGACTTTACCTAAAGAGGTATTATGCTTAAAAGATGGGTATGGAGATCTTTAGTTAGGTTAGTTTTTCTTTCTAGCTGGTGCGTTTGTTAGTTTAGACAGTGTGCTTAGCTTAGAAAGTGTGTTTTCATCGTTATTCTAGCTTATCTTGGTTTTACTCTTGATGATGCAGATGTCGATGCCTCTCCAAACATACATTGGTTTCGCTGATGGTGCTTGTCATAGTACATGGAATATCTCTTCCGCAGCTTGGGTTATCTATTCGCCCTCTGACGAGTTAGTTTCTATGCATGGGGTGAGCCTCGGTCAAACAACAAACAACATTGCAGAATACAGTGCAGTGATTGAGTTATTGTCTGAATCTATTTCATTTGGGATTCAGAGTTTGATAGTGAGGTTAGATTATGAACTCGTTGTATTACAACTTAATAGAGTATATGCCATTAGAAATCCAGTGTTATTAAGGTTATTTTTGAGAGTTTGTCTCTTGGAACGTGAGTTTGATTACATTGACTATCAACATATTCCAAGGTCTTTAAATACATTAGCAGATGCAACTGCTTCTCGAATGTTAAGTAGACATTTGCAATAATCATACATGTAAATTTAAAAACCATTCCATAATATGATTTACAAGATAAGCCGGTAATAATGATATATATAGATAGGAGTGTGTCAAAAAATACATCGTCTTCGATCATAGGTTGAAAAACACCTTATGATCGGCAAAAATGATAAGTAAAAAAAACCAAAATGTCACATGTGTCTACAAAAACGACCATCCAATCATTGGTGATGATCTCTATATGACACCACTACACGGGCCACCCTACACAAGAACCTCCTAAAAGGTCCTGGGACCCCGACTACATAGCGCTGAAGCCTGATAGGAATATCATCTATGGTAGTCTCCGGTATATCTGATGTAAGACGCTCTAGGTCATGTTCCAACTCAGCTAAAGTCTCTGTGGCCTCGCCCTGTGGGGCCGGTACCACTACAACTGGTAGTCTCCCCTCGAAAGGCCGGAGATTGGCTGGACGTCGTGGGCCTACATCTGCATTTTGAAAATTGTTACTGTTAGTTTTGAGATGATATAAAAACAAACAAAAAAAAATAGATAGTTTAAAAACTTGGGGAAAATAAAGTTACCTGTGTCATCCCATTGTTCTCTCGGTGGAAGAATCATGTCCGGATCTCCACGAAAATCTACGCCGGCATAAGGAAAATCCTATATAGAAAATCCTATATAGAAAATACCTGGTCCTCTAACCAGTGAAAGTAATCCGGAGTAAATCGAACAACCTCCATTTCCTCGTCAGGATGACGGGCCATAACCGCAACCCATCGCATCAATTTGGGCTCTCGATGAAGCCCAACACCAACAGTGAGCTACTGTGGGATTAGCATTGGAACCCTCTCTAAGCCAAAACTCACAACTAAAGGCCCATAACCAAAAGTCTTCAGCTGCCCGTTTTTGGCTCTAGTCAGTTGGCCTTTTACATTGGCCAACACAGCATCGCACCAGTTGAAAATGGTACCTCGATAGCAATCAATCACCATCCGCATCTGGGACCCAGTGGCAATGTGCAAAGTGGCAACCCCGCAAAGTTTGGTAACTGTAAAGGCAATCACCATAAGTTCAGAGCGGGATATAGTTTTGATCTCTATCCCCTTCTCCTGGTTCTGAGTGTTACACCACTCTAGTCAGAGACTAGCGATGGACTGGCCACCCGGCCTAGTCCCGAACAGAGTCAAGTGTTCACCTCTCTTGGGCAAACCAGTGAGAAAGCAAATATATGAGGGCTCTATCTCGAGCTGGTGCCCTCCAATATAAAATCACTGGTCCTTAATGTTCCACCTTTCTACCAGTCACTCTAGAAATCTCACTTGGGCCCTCATGCCAAGTATGGCCCAGTATTTATAAAGGCCACATGCCTTCAAAGCATCAATTGACGGTTGATGATTAATGGCGGCCAAATCAACATCTTCGTGCTCTCTATCGCACCAATCAAGCATGGTGAACAATCTACACACCATAAAACATCTGTTAGATTCAATGACATCAAAAACGTTTTTCCATTTTGAAGAAATTGGGGTTTGAAAACTCGTTTTGCGGGGTATGCACCCCGCCTTTAGGAACAGAGCATGGGTACGCGGGTTCCCTTAAGGCAAGGTGCGTACGCCCGGCATTTTCCCAACTGAGAAAATGTCGGGGTACGCAGGTCCCTAGTGTGACACCTGCGTACCCCGAGAGGCGGTCCTTGAAACCCCAAAGCCTCCAAAAAATGAAATTATGGGCCTAAAAATGAATTCTAAACGGATGAAAATGAAGAGGAGGATGTTGTAGAATACCTGAAAGAGACGGCATTCGGTTTCGACGGTCGGATTCTCCGCAATGTCCACGGGAAGTTTCTTTCCAAAAGCCCTTTTGCTCTCCTCAACAGTAAAATAGTAAAAATGAATTGGTAAAAGCCCTTTTTATAGGTTTTTTTAGTAAATAAATGGTAAATTTGTTTATTTTTCACCATGAAAAGGTATTTTTCAAAGTATTTTTATCTATCGTCAACAGGTATGAGTAATGTGTTGGTTTTTGTGCAGGATAAAGGATTTTCAGGGAAAATTGTCACTTTTTACAAACAAAAAACATCAGAGTCATCTTTAAGCCCTTTTCTGACTCCTAAAACATGAAAAGATTGCCGAGCGTTTCTTTTACACTCGTTAAAACGGAATTAAAAGACGGTCCTCTTATAGCCCTTTTCTGACCGTAAGAACATGAAAATATTGCCGGATTTTTGTCGTTTCAAATTCGATATTGGAAATAAAACGACGTGTCCTTGATCGCTTTTTACTTTTCAGGTCAAAGACATTAATCATGAAAGTACTCCTTGGTCGTAAAGATCAAGCGGTTCTCTCAAGTATTATTTTATAACTTTTCGGGCTTGGCAAACACAAACTTATGAAAAAGGTCAACCCTAGAGTCTTCTTAAGTTTTTCAGACTCTCTAAAATTGAAAAACGCCGAGTTTCGCCTATACTGGACTCGTTAAAAATTCACTATAAAGGACCTTTTCGATTACAAACAGGAACGGACCACTCCTTCTTAGGGTTCGAATCTAAACTAAGTTGGACTCATCCGAAGGATGAGCTTATAATCAAGCAAATGTTATCCTCCTCAAGCTTGTAAAAAATAAAGAGGTACTTGCCAGAAATGGTGGGGGAAAAGAGAGAAAAATGAGCCTATTTGTTATCCTTTGTCTCAGAGAAACCTTATCAGCACTCTTGAGCACGACACTTTTCATTCACGTGGGTTGGGAAATCCTTTGCCTCATAGTTGATCAAACCACATTGAAATACTTCAGCCAGTTTCGAGGTATTAACTTTCGGTAAATTGTCAGCAAGCCATATGTTGTGTCGTTATGTGTTCAAGAGGTTACTGCAAATAAACTATTCATCTGCAAAATACTTGTCATCCATCTTGACCATCCCTGAGTCAGTCCTTACAGCTACATTTCTTCAACTTGATCTGTGATTTCGTGTTGTGGGCTTGCCTATGACGGATCGCTTTCTATCGACATCAGCACATTATCTAGAAAGATGATCTAGAAATCGTCAGTACCTTGAAATCTGCATGCATCAATGGCAGGTTTCTCGCCTTTGACGAAAGTTTACATCATTGACTTTCGATCAAAGGATTCCGTGACATGTTCGACATCAACAAATTCATTCACATCTCATGGATTGTACTGGGTACTTTGAGAACCATTGACATCACTGGTGGTCTCTCTCACACTTGTTAACAGTTTACATCATTGACTGGTAATCAAGTGGTTTCTACCATGTTCGACATCAACTCATTTATTCGCATGGATAGAATTGTACTATTTCGGGAAGTAGAAATGAAGACCCTGGATCTAGTTTCCGCCATCCAGGCTGCGAGGAGTTTTGTATTCATTATATAGTAGACTAATAATAAACAGATGGTTGCGTCCATACTGTGTCTACATGAGTCTATGATTATGATGTACTGCGAAATCATTCCTATATCAGAGCAATAGTTAGTTTGTTAGTTAAAGTTTTTGATCTGAGTATGGGAATGCCTACCTCAGTGATGATATGATCTCATATATGTATTTTGTGTTGAATATTTGCAGGTTCCGACTGGGATCTCCACAAGATAATCCTTGAAATCATAAAGTCCTTCACCCTTCCTAGATGATATAAAACCCTAATCTACTACAGGCTTCGCACTTTAGGGGGCAATATGTTACACTAAAATTTGTCACCATGACTATTTGCAGTCAGTATGGCTCCGTCAATAGTCATACTATCCTCCTTGGCAAGTCTTATACCTCTGCTCCTCATGTCAAACTCCAAGAAAGAGAGGAAAGTCCTTAAAGTCAATATAACTCTGGTTACGCAGTTTCTCTTACCCTTACCTCCGTGTACGCACCTCTTGTTCATAATACCTGCGTACTTGTACGCTCTGTCTATAAAGGGGTGGGTGCATACTCCTGTAAAGGTCAAAAGGCGCAAGTTTTACTCCAAAAAACTTACTTGTGGTCAATTCTAGAGCATTATAGAAGATGGTTTGACGTGTATTGAGCGCCTCCAGATGGTTCATGCATCCCAATAAAAGAGGAACTTATCCCATCAAGAAGGGAGCTATCCCATTGAAAGAGGGGCTTATCTCATTGATGGTGGACCTAATTAACTTCCTCCAAAGCACTATAAATACAGGCATTGGGCCAGAGGGAGAGGAGGTTGAAAGCTGAACATTCCTAAGGGTAGATGCTGCTGAAATTAGGACTCCCTTATAGAGCTTGAGAGGAGAGATTCCAATCCTTTCCTAGCTTCATTTGGAAGTGGGTGAGCTTATCAAAGTAAAGGAGAACTCTTGCTGGACCCTGGGAGGGACCTACACAACACCAAGGCACTGGTTGTAATGGTTTCTTTTGTTTCCAATTAATACAATTAAGTTCATTTTTATCAAAAAGTTGTTATATATAATTTGTTTCATAAACTCCTTGGTCTTTATGACGAACATGTTTTATTATATGAGTTATTCAGGTGCTATGTAATCGTTTGCTTGCTAGTGAATGCAGGCTTCAAGGAGAAGGAGCTCATCTGGATCGAAGAGGCTTGGCTGCTGCAAACAAGCGTTGGACTAGAGGTAAGCCTTAAACACCTGGTTGCTTTAATGTAAATGCATATTTAGGGAAAGATAGTGCTTGATTGTTTTGTTTGTCACTAGACGACCTTTGGTTGCTAGGGCGGTCGGTTTTGTCCACAAAATTGACTCTTTCCACATGACACTTCTCGAACATTGTTTTTACACCTGCATCATCCAACTTACTTACAGAAATCAGATTTCTGGCCAATGCAGGAATATGCAGAACACCAAGAAGTGTTCTAACCCTTCCACCTTGCAACTTCAACTTTACTTTTCCGCGACCAATGATTCTAGCCTTCCTATCATCTCCTAAGAAGACATCACCACCATCGTATTTCTCATACTCGCAGAACCACTCTCTATGGGGAGTGAAGTGAAAGGATGCACCTAAGTCAATCAACCATGCCTCATGATCTACATGTGTACTTGAAGAAGCCAAGTACACATCCCCATCTTCATCCGAGGTGGTTTTCGCCTCTGCAGAAGGAACATCATCAGATCCCTTTCCTTTATCATGAGCTTTAGATTTACAGTCCCTTTTGAAGTGCCCTTCCTTTTTGCATTTCCAACACACCACCTTTACAGGTTTTCCTGGAGATTTAGATCTCCCTCTAGATTTAGATCTCCCACTCGATGACTTATTTTTGTTTCTATTCTGGGACCGTCCTCGTACAGACAAGGCATCGCCATTCTGGTTCTCCATATTTTTCCGTCTCATCTCCTCCATCAGCAAGGCTGAGACTATTTCATCAAACTGAAAAGCAGTTGCATTGCTACCTATTGCAATAACCAGACTATCCCACGAATCTGGTAGAGAACACAACAAACTGATGCACTTATCTTCATATGAAATTTTAATATCAACAGATGCTAACTGACTTACCACAATATTAAATGCATTCAGATGCTCTGTCACTGAGTCTCCATCTTTCATCCTCAGGTTATACAGCTTTTTTCGTAGGAACAATTTATTCACCAGAGACTTAGATTGGTACAAAGTCCCTAACTTGTCCCACAAAGCCTTCACCGTAGCTTCCCCTGATACATTCAGCAATAGTGAATCTGAGACACACAATCGTATTGTGCTCTTTGCCTTTCGATCCAACTTCTTCCATTCTTCATCGGTCACTCCCGTTGGTTTAGTACCTAGATCTACCGCGATCCACTGATCTTTATCCACCAACAGATCCTCCATATTGAGTTTCCACAACTCAAAACACTGACCATTGAACTTCTCGATCTCTATCTCTCCACTGCTCGCCATCTTCTTTCACCACCAGAATCGATCTCGCAAATCTCCCGCTGAGCAGGGTCTACCACAGGCCCGAGTGAAACACCTCAGCAACAAAGGCGTCCCCTTGAAACCAAAACTTCTCTGATACCAAATGTAGGTTTTAACCCTGTACAGAAAATTACCTGCATATGAATTCTAAAACACAGAAAATAAACAATGCGAGAGCATAACACATAAAACACATATACACAGAGATTTTCCCCTGGATCCCAAAACCGGGACTACCAGCTTGATTTTTCATTATATTCCTTTCAATGTTACAATACGTATTTATACTTCCCGAAGCATCCAATACCATGGACCGAAAACAATCGCATCTAAAACCATGGACCAAAAACCATAGGTAGGTTCACCCAACCTAATATAGGCTCCAAAAAAAAAAATTCCCGGGGCGCTGCCCCAGACCCCGTAGAGGGGGGCTACCCGCCCCCCCTGTGACCCCTCCTGCTGTGCAATCGACGCAACGAAGGAGGGGCTCCGCCCCCCCCTCTAACCCCCTGGTTCACTACGTAGGTTAGTTGTGGAAAGAATATAACACAACCATACAAGAGCTAGTAATTTATTTTGTCCATTCTTCAAAAATGATTTTTTTTTAACTTCTTCGCTATCGTTCCAAGTGGAGCTGAATCTGAAAGGGGCTGGAACTAGATTCTCTAACTTCCCAAGGGTGAGAGCCACCATTTTATTATCTGGTGCTATATTGTGGATAATCTTGGATTTAATCTCACTAAAGACATTGGAAACTTTGTCTTGTATTAGAAATCTATCCAACCTTTCCTTTATGTTATTTTTCCCAATTCTTTTGTTGCTCCATTTAAACTATTCATCGTTAGGAGGTATTGGGAGAGGGTCCCCTAGGGTAAACTTTGGGAAGAAAGCCCATATTTTTGGGGCAAAAATCCCAAGTTTTGTTGTATAAAGTGTAAAGTCTCCGCAAGAGTGGTCATAGGGCATGTAGATAGTTAAGAAATCATAGAGGGTTTACCCTTATTTTATGTAAGTTGATTCGACTTTTATAGATCTACCCATGGTCCGTGGACCATGCAATTGTATAAATAGGTGTGTCTTAGGATGTCTAAAGGAAGAAATGAAGTTTGGTCTATGGGAGAATTCTAAGGAGTTAGAAAAGATAAGTAGAAGAAAGGCTCTGTAGCTGTGTGCATAGAGGCCTAGAGTAGAGTTTGTAGCTAAGTGCACAGACCCTTGTAGGTGAATGCATAGGGAAGTCTTGAGTCTATAAGAAGAAGTGAAGTATTAATAAAGAGATTATTCTAGAAATAGCTATGTTTTATTTGTTTACTTATGTTATGAATAAATGCGCTTTTACTCTTTGATGAATGATGGGTTTATGAAATAATGTTGTATTGATGTGCG
Organism: Pinus tabuliformis; assembly: GCA_031772625.1. Classification (NCBI taxonomy): domain Eukaryota; kingdom Viridiplantae; phylum Streptophyta; class Pinopsida; order Pinales; family Pinaceae; genus Pinus; species Pinus tabuliformis. The sequence continues at coordinate 375,754,206 of CM062816.1, read as the reverse complement.
ACTTTACGTGACTTGTATTATTGTGTGAACACAATTGCTGTTAACTATTTACACAAAGATTATATTGTTATACGTTGAAGTTATCGAACTCTTAAGACGATCTAAGTAATTACCGTGTTATAAGTAATCTTTGATGCGTGTAAGTGGTTGATTCACCTACTCAGCGTCTATGAAAGACAGCCCTAGACCTTCACAGAGGTCTAGAGGTTGATTAAAGGGAGTTATATCGATCAGCCATAAAGGCTTATCGATATGTGTGAAGGAATATTTAGGGAATAAAGTGGCATTACATTGGTCTATGGGTGTGGAAACTTGGTTCCAACATCCCCCCATACTACTTTGGGTGAGACTTAAGTCCATGCTCTGCGAATTGATGCTGAAAGTGCTAGTAGTGCAGGGATTTGTTTGGAGAAACTAACTCTGAACCTGGATCAGGGGCCACTAAGCCAAAAAATGGTTCCTTTTTCAGTATCAAGATCTGCATAAAGAGATGTGTGATGTCGCATAACTGGAATCCAACAAAGAAAGAGATTGAGAAGTGGTTGGATAGAAATATTCATGAATTCACAGTGCAAGAAAACATAAATCCAATCCTGACGAAAGAATAATGGTTGGATAGATACCTATGTACAGAGATACATGAAATCTTCTTCTACACCTTCCCGATTGAACTATACGAGTGGATCACTAAATTGGCAGATGACTGAGGAAGGTGGAGGCTTGACGGTCCAATAACCTAGACCCTGGAGCTAGTGCGGAGATTGGAAGTGTCTAAAGATAACATCACACATGGTGTTGACCACTGGCTTGATCGTGTCATAGGAGGATTTTTGATAGAATTCATGGTCGATACCTTAGTCAGATATAATGAAACAGAGAAACGCTTCTTCAAGGGACCATGAGGTAAGTATTTATGATATTTGAATACTTGGATTAAGATGCTCTTCTGTGTAAAGTGGTTTATGCCATTACCTTGATGTTTGGATATGCGCAAAGTGGAAAGTTCCTCAAGGATAGAGGGAGAACAAGCCTTGAATATATCCCACTGATTGAGCCTCCTTGAGTGATGATGAGGAGGCAGCACAAGCTTCAACACAGAGCACTATCCAGTTAATAAGGCAAGGTTTTCCACGAATAACTCATCCATCCACACCAACTCCACCTTCACCTCCTCAGCATACACCTTCACCCACACCACCACCACCTCCACCATCGTTCAATATGTCGAATACGATGAAGTTGCCCATTTCCAAGGGATTGGTGAATGAGGACCCAAACCAGTTTTGGTTTGTTGCGAAGGCTGTATGGACAACAAATAATATTACAGATAACCATATGAAGAAAGCACAGTTGGTTAGTTCTCTACAAGATCACCTGTTGACATGGTGCATTAAGTACTGCACTAATAACCCGATGGCATCATTAGAAAACACTTAGACTACATTAAATAAGGAATTCAGTGGGCCCAATTCTGAATCACAATCAATCGTTGGATTCAAGTAAATCATGATGAAGCCCAGTGAAACACCCTAGGAGCTAGATCAGAGACTGAAGTCCTAGATTCATGAAGCTAACATGAATCTCATGGATGGTCAACACCGCAAATGGCTGGTAGCCTCACTCCTACCCCACCTAAGGGTTTCCTTATCGCAGCAAAGGATAGGAACCTAGGTGGAAACCCTAGAAATCATGATGAGATTGCATGAAATGTCTATTCAAGATGGTTCTTTGGGAGTTCAATGGATTCACCCGAAGTTACATAATCTTTTCCTCAAGTTTCAAAGATTTAAGAAGGATAGAGTAGCTCAATTGAAGGTGCACGAAGAGGTTTGGTGCCTAAAGTTAAAATTTAGGGGTATGATAAAGATCACTTCCCTATATTTGCAAATTATGTTGCAGGAGGAGGGCCAATGCCTCTAAGGCCGGAAGTTCAAGCAGGGCCAAGTACAAGGCCCTTGTTATGGTGCGCTATCTATCAAGTAGCAGGAAAACATGTAACAGGCAATTGCCACTTGATGAAAAAATTTGTGCAAACACTAGAATAGTTATTCTGCAACTTCTGTAAATTAGTAGGTCATGATGAGCATAACTATCGTAGCTATGAATTGGTGATAGAAATAACGCCCCCATATTGAATGTAGAAAGAAACCTGGCCTCTGAATCAAGGTGCTGGGGGAGCACACGAAGGATATTAGGTGCGTGGATGAGGCTGACGAGGAGGAGGACCTGGTAGAGGCTCGGGACAAATTATTTTCTACAACTATGGAGTGCGAGGATACTACACACGGGAGTGTACGAGCCAAAGATTCCTGTAGTGCCGTGTTGATGCCCCGAAAATCGTTGCAACAACATCGGGGAAACCACCCGGTCCGGACCTTAGTGCAGCTCCTTTTCCGTTTGGGATAGTGGCTCCGACTGGGGATAATGGGACCAGTTTCCCAAGAATTATAAGTAAACGGGATGGATGAATGACTTACGATATAAGGTGGTAATAAGCGAACAACTAAACTATAAGAGAAATATAATAACTATAATCTAATCCCTGGACTTATCAATTTGTAGAGTGTAGCGTTTGATAATCTGTGCTTTATGGCAGGCATATAGATGACTCTAACACTAAAGCATAGATGTTTAAACCATTTAAGATTGCTCTGCATAATTAGTTATGCAGAGCGATGATAGTGAATTACTACACTTAGTCATTTATATCATTGCTACACGCATGAGTAAAAGAGATAAAAAATCACAAAACATTCAATAGTGATATGAAATGAAGATTTGCTGTTATATTGCATACATGTATTCAACAATAGCAAAGATAATAACACAGCAATTCATATAATAGGAAAAAACACAGATACAGATAATAGTACCATGTAAGCTGTTTGATCAATCCAGTATATTAATCACTATGTCGCAGTCCTTCCTTCAAACCAGAAAGCATTCCAAACAAGAGACAGTAGTGCACAATAGCATAAAACAACCTTCTAATCAAAATTAAGAACCATCGGTCGAGTTTCACAAAAGAATATAGACTGAAGCACAATAGTCCAAACTTCAGCCTTTAAGTCTTTTACAAAATTTTATGACCCTTTCCAAAACAATGAAAGGGTCTATAAATACTATGCTAAGCTAAATATCTAAATATCTAAAAAACTGAAAAGCTACTAAATTGGCATTAACAAATATCATCTTCTTTTCTGGCGATCTGGAAGTCGGCGGCGATGCTTCATTCGGTGGTCTCTTTGCCTTTACTCCTTCGCTCACATATCACCAGCATTAGCTCTACTTCTGGTGGAGTGTTGAGACGCGAAGTTAGCTGGGCATCATATGTGGCATCCTGAATGTCGGAAATCAGGTATCGGAGGGCATCTGTTAAACAGTTAAGAGCCGACCTTTGAGAGTGTGGTTTAATCAGAAAGAGCCAATATGCGTCGGAGGTTAAGGTATTTACTCCAGCGATTAACCGTCCTTGTTTCTCCAGATCAGGATAATTTCTCTGCTCCAGCATGTTTGCTGTTGTTATGCTTCCAGGTGTGCACTGGGAGATCATGTTTGCCAGATAGAGTGTGTCGTTGACTAGATTGATCATGTTGCTGGCAATCATTTTACATCTTGAGGCCGCCCTTTCCGCTTTCATTACCTGGGTGTTCCATTCCATGAAGAGTATGTCCTTGTACGTTTCATAGATTCGGGGCAAATTTGCCGCTTTCCCTTCTTCGGAATCTTGCCACTCAAGATATTCGGATATGGTGTCTTCAGCCTGATCTAGCTCATTTCTGGCTTTCCTTATCTGCTGACATACTACTGTGGATGTTTCACATAATGACTCAGCGTCAGTAAGTTGTCGGCACAAGAGTCTGATCTGAGATATTAATGCGCCATTTATTCGAGTTGCCTCTGCTCTGAAATCGTTAACACTCTGGGCGTCCTTGATACCTTCGAGCTATGCCGATAGCTGAGATATTTGCTCATCTTTAGATTTCATCATCAGCTCATTTGACGCTTTCAACTGTGACAATGCCTCCGATAATTCTTTTGCCTTCCGAACCTCACTTTGGTCTATCCTCTGTTTTTCAATTTGCAACTGCTGGGTTAACAAATTGTTTTCTTGCTGTTGAGCCAGCAACTGCTCTTCTACCTGTGCTGCCTTGTTTTTCGCCTCAATTACTTTTGCCTGTAATGCATAAATTTCATGGTCCTTAGTCTTTAACATAAGACTTACCTCTGATGCTTTGTCAATAGTTGCTGCCGAATAAGCTCCCGCAAATTGCGACAGCTTAGTTAGATCATCGGAGGGGTCCAATTCCCCCTTCCAGACCACATTGCGCGTGACTGTTTGCTCAGGAGAAATAGAAGGTTGATCAAGCCTTCATCTTTTCCTAGAGCACCTAACAACGGCTCTATGCTTTGGGCTGTAGAAAATATCTAGGGGAGGAATTTCTTCCACCTGAAGATCAATATGATCGGACAGGTCTTGAGTGATTACCTCGACATCCTGTGAAATGGGTGGGCCGCTGGTTCCTTCTAGAACCTGAGAAGAAGTAGTATCGGGAGCATTGCTTGTTTTAGAGGTGTCTGAGTCTTTGGAGGCTTCCTTACCACTGATAATGGAATCGAATTGGTTCCATTCTTTAATCAATTCAGGATCGGTGGAGGTTTGCTCATGTTGCTCTGTGTGGGCTTTGCTCCGTTCTTGTTCTTGTTCTGCCCTCTGCTGTTCTTCAAGTGCCTTCCGCTGCTGCTCCTCCTGTGCTTTCCGTTGCTACTCCTCCAATTCCCTTTTCTGCCTATCTGCTAGTTCTTTCTTTGCTTTCTCTTCTTCTTCCTTCTTCCTCTGTTCCTCTATCTCTTTTTGCTTTCTTTGCTCTTGATCCTTTTGTGTCTTTTGCTACCTTTCTATCTGCTCCTTTTTATGCCTCTCTGCCTGCAGCTTATTTTGCCTTTCCTCCTGTTGTTTATCATGCTCTTTAATTGTAACAGAAGGTGGATGTATCTGCTGCCGACCAGGCTCGCTTGAGGAAGATGCTGGGGTTGTGGATAATAAATCTAGAGGCAGAGTTTGCAACCTCTGCTCTCTAAGTTTATTAAACTCAGTTAACGCCACATCTTCGTATCTCATTGCAGCAAGCTATTTGGTTTGGCTTATTGAGTCGGCACCTGCGAACAGGTCATCAAACTCATCCTCTTGATGGACAATCTTTGACAGTTTGGCCTGTTCCAAGGCAATGAAAGCAGTCTTGTTCGGATCATAGAGTCTGTTTGGGAAAGTGGCCAGGGATATCATTTGGAGTTTTGTTGCTTCTTTTTCTGCATGCTTGTAATTATGCAGCGTATAAACTCCAATTCTTAAAGGAAAAGAGGGCCATCCTCTCTTCTTCTCATCTTTGAGAGTTTGTGTGACACTCTCGGACATAATCTGGTAGCAGATTTCTCGGGCTAACAATTTGTCTGGGATGTATAAAGGGAGAACGTGCGGCCTAGCTTTGCTTCCAAAAACTCTAATATAGGTGAAATTCTCTTCCCCGAACCAATGCGCTATGGCTGGTAAGTCAAAAGAAGCTTCATAGGAAATTCTTGGGATGGGTATGTCGAAAATAGAATAGTGAATGGGCACCATGAAACCATTGCAAATTTGATACAAATGGTCCTTGTAAGAGGATTTCCACAATTTCCGATGGTACAAATGAATGGGTGTTGGATCATGGGTGGTCCATCTCCAACCGAGGACAGGAAACTCAGAATTAAAACACAGGGTATCCATAATGTAAGCAGAGTAATAAAATGGTGGGATTTTCCTTTCGGTGACTCTGGTTTTGGCTCTAAATTCACGAACAACTGTGACCATTTTATCAGACAGAATAGTGGCCCAATCCATAATTGTACTATTGACAGCCGCTTCCATTAGGGGAACCATGTCAATATGGATATTAGCGGAGTCATGTAATCCCCACAATCTACACATCATAATCCCAGCATAGCAATAGGGAGAAGACAAAGAAGCATTGGAGTACTTACCCGAACTTTCATGCTTGTGTTTGGCTGGGTTCTGCCTCCAATCTCGGAGGGGTTCGGATGGTGATTCATTCTCGTTCGTGAACTTCTCCACGAAGGCTCTGTTATAGACTAGCTCCGGTTCAGGAAAATGATACATTCGCCTCAGGTCATCAGGCTTGAACGACCCGAAAATCCTTCCATCCCTTGTATGGAAAGTTCTATCAGTAATGGGGATTTCCTCAATTTCCCAGCGTACCACATCAGTGTAAGGTAGGACCTGCTCTCTGGCTACTATTCTGTGCAAAAAGGAGTCGGCCAAGTCTTTGAGAGTTGCCTCGGACTTCCTTTGTTCATCCACACTAGCCTCAGTCACTGTCTTTGCCGGTTGCTCGGCCTCTAACAGATTATATGTACCCTGCCATGTAGTGCTAGGAAGACCAGTGCATGTAGTATCTGAGATTAGGCCTTTCTTCGAAACTGTAGTAGCTTGACCTGCGACAGGTGTTGCAGTAGAACCCACAGCCTTCTTGAATTTCTTCCCCATCATGTTCAGGCTTCTCTCGACAGCTGAATTCTACACAAATGCAAGAGAAATCGTAACAAGGAAATAACAACGACAATCCATAACGGGATAGATATATTACTTGAAGCGTGGCAAGATTAATTCTAAAAGTGGCTGCGGATCTAATGATTTGAGAAGACACCGCAGATGCAATGATGGTGATTTTACGGCTTGCAGCTCCATAAATGACCATTACATCGTTATTAGGCTGAATGACCCCTTAAAGCATGCAACAGATATCTAAAAGGTCTAATCGTAAGTGTTCGTTAAATCGAAGGGGCAAAGTTTTAAATACGCATGCATTACCTTATCCCTGCATTTAACGGCATTTTGAAATCTGTGCTTTTGTCAACCGGATTTAAATATAACTTTAAAGCTTGAAGCAATCACCTTTTAGGAACTCTGATCATCGTTAAGCGTCATCGCATCGCATCGGGGGTGTGAGTGATACTATCGTTTGGGAGAGGTCTTGGCGAATGCCGATTGCGACATCGCATCGAATTAGCGCGTGAACACATTACTAGATGTATGTCAAATGATTTGCCGAATTCCGATTGCGATATCAAATCACATCGGTGAAAAGATATGAGCGTCTTATGAAAGTGTATGGGATTCCGCCGACTACCGATAGCGATATCGCATCGGGTCGGGGCTTATAACTTAAGGCGTTTTTCCACAAGAGGCAGCGCCAATAGCCGATCGCCGATATCACGTCGCATCGGGGTGTAAGATATGTGCTCTTTTTGTGTGTGCATTGAATACCGCCGATCGCTGATAGCGATATCGCATCGGCAAGGACCAAGGTGATATTTAAATGTGTTTCTCTTGTTATTGCGACATGCGATCTTGCGATTGCTTTTTCGCACTAACCAAAAATTGCTTTATATTTATTCAAAAAGGCTTTCATTCACAAATTCATTTGATTATCATACCTTTTTCGAACAAATTCATTAATCCCAATTAAATTTTTAAAAGGGACCCATTTCATATGTTAATTGTTTGTGAATAAAAATGTTATGAAATGGGGGGTTGTTGTAGGGCACAACAATTGGTGATTCGTTGGTAGAACCAGTTATCTCTGGACTGATAAAAATACTTAAACTTTTTCAAATAGAATCTCTATAAGGGAAAGAAAGTTTCTAATATAACTAGATATCTATTGATTCTGAATAAAGTAGAATTCTTCTGTTGAGTTCCTCTTTTTGTAAAGAAAATAAATGCATTCTAAGTTTTAAAACAGGTCTTTAATGGTTCATAATGGTAAAACAGAAAACTTTTCCTAAATCAGCTTTTAAAGTAAACTCCTCTGTCATAGGTAGAGCCTCTGCTGCCAGCAAACGTTTATAGTTTCTAGCACCAAAAATGTTGATGCCCCGAAAATCGTTGCAACAACATCGGGGAAACCACCCGGTCCGGACCTTAGTGCAGCTCCTTTTCCGTTTGGGATAGTGGCTCCGACTGGGGATAATGGGACCAGTTTCCCAAGAATTATAAGTAAACGGGATGGATGAATGACTTACGATATAGGGTGGTAATAAGCGAACAACTAAACTATAAGAGAAATATAATAACTATAATCTAATCCCTGGACTTATCAATTTGTAGAGTGTAGCGTTTGATAATCTGTGCTTTATGGCAGGCATATAGATGACTCTAACACTAAAGCATAGATGTTTAAACCATTTAAGATTGCTCTGCATAATTAGTTATGTAGAGCGATGATAGCGAATTACTACACTTAGTCATTTATATCATTGCTACACGCATGAGTAAAAGAGATAACAAATCACAAAACATTCAATAGTGATATGAAATGAAGATTTGCTGTTATATTGCATACATGTATTCAACAATAGCAAAGATAATAACACAGCAATTCATATAATAGGAAAAAACACAGATATAGATAATAGTACCATGTAAGCTGTTTGATCAATCCAGTATATTAATCACTATGTCGCAGTCTTTCCTTCAAACCAGAAAGCATTCCAAACAAGAGACAGTAGTGCACAATTGCATAAAACAACATTCTAATCAAAATTAAGAACCATCGGTCGAGTTTCACAAAAGAATATAGACTGAAGCACAATAGTGCAAACTTCAGCCTTTAAGTCTTTTACAAAATTTTACGACCCTTTCCAAAACAATGAAAGGGTCTATAACTACTATGCTAATCTAAATATCTAAATATCTAAAAAACTGAAAAGCTACTAAATTGGCATTAACAAATATCATCTTCTTTTCTGGCGATCTGGCAGTCGGCGGCGATGCTTCATTCGGTGGTCTCTTTGCCTTTACTCCTTCGCTGACATATCGACAACATTGGCTCTACTTCTGGTGGAGTGTTGAGACGCGAAGTTAGCTGGGCATCATATGTGGCATCCTGAATGTCGGAAATCAGGTATCGGAGGGCATCTGTTAAATAGTTAAGAGCCGACCTTTGAGAGTGTGGTTTAATCAGAAAGAGCCAATATGCGTCGGAGGTTAAAGTATTTACTCCAGCGATTAACCGTCCTTGTTTCTCCAGATCAGGATAATTTCTCTGCTCCAGCATGTTTGCTGTTGTTATGCTTCAAGGTGTGCACTGGGAGATCATGTTTGCCAGATAGAGTGTGTCGTTGACTAGATTGATCATGTTGCTGGCAATCATTTTACATCTTGAGGCCGCCCTTTCCACTTTCATTACCTGGGTGTTCCATTCCATGAAGAGTATGTCCTTGTACGTTTCATAGATTCGGGGCAAATTTGCCGCTTTCCCTTCTTCGGAATCTTGCCACTCAAGATATTCGGATATGGTGTCTTCGGCCTGATCTAGCTCATTTCTGGCTTTCTCTATCTGCTGACATACTACTGTGGATGTTTCACATAATGACTCAGCGTCAGTAAGTTGTCGGCACAAGAGTCTGATCTGAAATATTAATGCGCCATTTATTCGAGTTGCCTCTGCTCTGATATCGTTAACACTCTGGGCGTCCTTGATACCTTCGAGCTGTGCCGATAGCTAAGCTATTTGCTCATCTTTAGATTTCATCATCAGCTCATTTGACGCTTTCAACTGTGACAATGCCTCCAATAATTCTTTTGCCTTCTGAACCTCACTTTGGTCTATCCTCTGTTTTTCAATTTGCAGCTGCTGGGTTAACAAATTGTTTTCTTGCTGTTGAGCCAACAACTGCTCTTCTACCTGTGCTGCCTTGTTTTTCACCTCAATTACTTCTGCCTGTAATGCATAAATTTCATGGTCCTTAGTCTTTAACATAAGACTTACCTCTGATGCTTTGTCAATAGTTGCTGCCGAATAAGCTCCCGCAAATTGCGACAGCTTAGTTAGATCATCGAAGGGGTCCAATTCCCCCTTTCAGACCACATTGCGCGTGACTGTTTGCTCAGGATAAATAGAAGGTTGATCAAGCCTTCGTCTTTTCCTAGAGCGCCTAACAACGGCTCTATGCTTTGGGCTGTAGAAAATATCTAGGGGAGGAATTTCTTCCACCTGAAGATCAATCTGATCGGACAGGTGTTGAGTGATTACCTCGACATCCTGTGAAATGGGTGGGCCGCTGGTTCCTTCTAGAACCTGAGAAGAAGTAGTATCGGGAGCATTGCTTGTTTTAGAGGTGTCTGAGTCTTTGGAGGCTTCCTTACCACTGATAATGGAATCGAATTGGTTCCATTCTTTATCAATTCAGGATCGATGGAGGTTTGCTCATGTTGCTCTGTGTGGGCTTTGCTCCATTCTTGTTCTTGTTCTGCCCTCTTCTGTTCTTCAAGTGCCTTCCGCTGCTGCTCCTCCTGTGCTTTCCGCTGCTCCTCCTCCAATTCCCTTTTCTGCCTATCTGCTAGTTCTTTCTTTGCTTTCTCTTCTTCTTCCTTCTTCCTCTGTTCCTCTATCTCTTTCTTCTTTCTTTGCTCTTGATCCTTTTGTGTCTTTTGCTGCCTTTCTATCTGCTCCTTTTTATGCCTCTCTGCCTGCAGCTTGTTTTGCCTTTCCTCCTGTTGTTTATCATGCTCTTTAATTGTAATAGGAGGTGGATGTATCTGCTGCCGACCAGGCTCGCTTGAGGAAGATGCTGGGGTTGTGGATAATAAATCTAGAGGCAGAGTTTGCAACCTCTGCTCTCTAAGTTTATTAAACTCAGTTAACGCCACATCTTCGTATCTCATTGCAGCAAGCTGTTTGGTTTGGCTTATTGAATCGGCACCTGTGAACAGGTCATCAAACTCATCCTCTTGATGGACAATCTTTGACAGTTTGGCCTGTTCCAAGGCAATGAAAGCAGTCTTGTTCGGATCATAGAGTCTGTTTGGGATAGTGGCCAGGGATATCATTTGGAGTTTTGTTCCTTCTTTTTCTGCATGCTTTTAATTATGCAGCGTATAAACTCCAATTCTTAAAGGAAAAGAGGGCCATCCTCTCTTCTTCTCATCTTTGAGAGTTTGTGTGACACTCTCGGACATAATCTGGTAGCAGATTTCTCGGGCTAACAATTAGTTTGGGATGTATAAAGGGAGAACGTGCGGCCTAGCTTTGCTTCCAAAAACTCTAATATAGGTGAAATGCTCTTCCCCGAACCAATGCGCTATGGCTGGTAAGTCAAAAGAAGCTTCATAGGAAATTCTTGGGATGGGTCTGTCGAAAATAGAATAGTGAATGGGCACCATGAAACCATTGCAAATTTGATACGAATGGTCCTTGTAAGAGGACTTCCACAATTTCCGATGGTACAAATGAATGGGTGTTGGATCATGGGTGGTCCATCTCCAACCGAGGATAGGAAACTCAGAATTAAAACACAGGGTATCCATAATGTAAGCAGAGTAATAAAATGGTGGGATTTTCCTTTCGGTGACTTTGGTTTTGGCTCTAAATTCACGAACAGCTGTGACCAACTTATCAGACAGAATAGTGGCCCAATCCATAATTGTACTATTGACAGCCGCTTCCATTAGGGGAACCATGTCAATATGGATATTAGCGGAGTCATGTAATCCCCACAATCTACACATCATAATCCCAGCATAGCAATAGGGAGAAGCCAAAGAAGCATTGGAGTACTTACCCGAACTTTCATGCTTGTGTTTGGCTGGGTTCTGCCTCCAATCTCGGAGGGGTTCGAATGGTGATTCATTCTTGTTCGCTAACTTCTCCACGAAGGCTCTGTTATAGACTAGCTCCAGTTTAGGCAAATGATACATTCGCCTCAGGTCATCAGGCTTGAACGACCCGAAAATCCTTCCATCCCTTGTATGGAAAGTTCTATCAGTAATGGGGATTTCCTCAATTGCCCAGCGTACTACATCAGTGTAGGGTAGGACCTTCTCTCTGGCTGCTATTCTGTGCAAAAAGGAGTCGGCCAAGTCTTTGAGAGTTGCCTCGGACTTCCTTTGTTCATCCACACTAGCCTCAGTCACTGTCTTTGCCGGTTGCTCGGCCTCTAACAGATTATATGTACCCTTCCATGTAGTGCTAGGAAGACCAGTGCATGTAGTATCTGAGATTAGGCCTTTCTTCGAAACTGTAGTAGCTTGACCTGCGACAGGTGTTGCAGTAGAACCCGCAGCCTTCTTGAATTTCTTCCCCATCATGTTCAGGCTTCTCTCGACAGCTGAATTCTACACAAATGCAAGAGAAATCGTAACAAGGAAATAACAACGACAATCCATAACAGGATAGATATATTACTTGAAGCGTGGCAAGATTAATTCTAAAAGTGGCTGCGGATCTAATGATTTGAGAAGACACCGCAGATGCAATGATGGTGATTTTATGGCCTGCAGCTCCATAAATGACCATTACATCGTTATTAGGCTGAATGACCCCTTAAAGCGTGCAACAGATATGTTAAAGGTCTAATTGTAAGTGTTCGTTAAATCGAAGGGGCAAAGTTTTAAATACGCATGCATTACCTTATCCCTGCATTTAACGGCATTTTGAAATCTGTGCTTTTGTCAACCGGATTTAAATATAACTTTAAAGATTGAAGCAATCACCTTTTAGGAACTCTGATCATCGTTAAGCGTCATCGCATCGCATCGGGGGTGTGAGTGATACTATCGTTTGGGAGAGGTCTTGGCGAATGCCGATTGCGACATCGCATCGGATTAGCGCGTGAACACATTACTAGATGTATGTCAAATGATTTGCCGACTTCCGATTGCGATATCACATCGCATCGTGGAAAAGATCTGAGCTTCTTATGAAAGTGTATGGGATTCCGCTGACTACCGATAGCGATATCGCATCGGGTCGGGGCTTATAACTTAAGGCGTTTTTCCACAAGAGGCAGCGCCGATAGCCGATCGCCGATATCACGTCGCATCGGGGTGTAAGATATGTGCTCTTTTTGTGTGTGCATTGAATACCGCCAATCGCCGATAGCGATATCGCATCGGCAAGGACCAAGGTGATATTTAAATGTGTTTCTCTTGTTATTGCGACATGCGATCTTGCGATTGCTTTTTCGCACTAACCAAAAATTGCTTTATATTTATTCAAAAAGGCTTTCATTCACAAATTCATTTGATTATCATACCTTTTTCGAACAAATTCATTAATGCCAATTAAATTTTTAAAAGGGACCCATTTCATATGTTAATTGTTTGTGAATAAAAATGTTATGAAATGGGGGGTTGTTGTAGGGCACAACATGCCGATACTATACTTAGTTTGACCATGCAATATAGTATTGCCCTATATTGATAGCTAAGATGCAAGAGAAGAGGGCACAACCTCAACAACCTACATAGAACCTATAGATGATGAGGGCCGAACCCCGTGAAGAGCAACCCAATGTGAATATCGTGCTGCGAAGTGGAAGGACTATTGGCGAGGATAAATGAAAGCATCCTGATGAAAGTGAGTGGATCTGCAAAGCTCCAAAAAAAAGAGGTTAGTTTGATTTGGAGTGCATGAAAGAAACATTCATGGAAATGAAGAAAACCTTCACTAAGGCCTCTACCTCAAGAGTTCAAGACAAGTTGGCTAAAGAGGTTGACCCCTCCATGCTTACTACCTTCTTGGAGACCTGTATGAAGTTGCTACGTGATAGCAAGACCATGAAATGGTTACAGGAACTGATAAATAAGTTCGCGAGTAAATAAAATGATCATAAAGGACCTTGCATAGTCAGAAAAATTGGTAAGCATTAGGAAAGAACGAGGCACGAGATGAGGCTCAATGCGCAATTAGGAGAGTATGAAATGGATCAAGTTATTTTGGATCTTGACTCGGATGTGAATTTTTTACCTAAACAGACTTAGGAAAGAATGGGGAGACTTGTGCTGTAGTTCTCTCCGATTCAATTTAGGATGGCAAATCAACAAAATATTATCCCCATGGGAAGATTGCAGGAAGTGACAGTAGATATTGAAGGCACAAGCGCTTTGGCGGATTTTGAAGTAACAGAGATTGTTAATGACAGAAACCCATACCCCGTGCTCCTTGGAATTGATTGGGATATCGACATGAAATAGGTAATCAATCTAAAGAAGTAGACAATGTCATTTGAAAGGAAATCGCTTCGCTTAGTAGTAACTTTGGACCCTGCAGAAGGACCATGCTACACTAAACCGGTCCTCGATTATGACGAAATTGATGATGATTTAGACAAAATCTATAAGATAACAATGTGATATCAAGATTGGGTTAATCGATATCTAATTGACGCATTCCATGGGACCATGAAAGTTACTGTACATCATATTCAGATGAGGAATTGGAACACTGGTAGAATAGGTTGTACGAAGTATCTACGCTGTGCTATAATATGATGACTAAATCACTTGCACTATGTATCATCTGAGGTAAGAAGTTTTCCTTATTATGATGGTCTAACTGATGAAGATAAATTTTTGGATGCATTCAAAAGGGAGGTACCAAAGAAGCATCACTTTCAAGCCTTGGATTTGGCACTGCACACTACACCCGCAAGTTGGTGGGGTACACATAAAGACACTTTTGGTGGGTGGCACAAGTACAAAAAAATGATGAGATTGTGGTTTGGTCACTCAAAAGTTCGGTTAGAAAATAAATATGATGGAAGGAATGATATGTGTGATCATTTAGAAAAATGGACTGGGGTTTATGGAATGGAGCCGCAACCTGAGTGGGTGAATTTATTCTGTCACACTTTGGATGTAATACCAATGAATTGGTACCTAGAAACAGAGCTCTGCCATGGCACTGAAGAGTGGGACATTTTGAGACAGGGATTCTTGATGACATTCATCTTTGAGGATGGGTTTGAATGCATTGATGAGGCACTACAAGAGATCAAGGCAGTGATCTTCATAATACTGCAAGATCACTTGGAATTGATCCAACCAGATTGGAGCACCCAGCTGTGCCATGCGCTGGTGTGCTATAATGTGATTATCAAAGAAGAAGATGAGGATCCAATGACTATTAACATCCCAAAGATAGAAGGCCACCATTAAGTTGTGGGACCACAGATAGAGAATCCATATATCAATACGCCACTGAAAACTAGACAAGTGAACATTGGCACAGAGGTAGAGCCGAATTTTTCAAAGATTAGGGACTACTGGGATGATGCCACAGTAGATAAGGTCGTTGAGTTGCTCCGCGAGTATCAGTATTTGTTCCCTACAAAGTTTTCAGACCTGAAATGGATCATATGGGACCTAGATGTAGTGAATATCTCCTTGAAGCCAGAAACGAAGCCGATTAAGAAAAGGCCCTACTGCCTTAATCCGAAGTATAAAGAAAAGGTCTGCTTGGAGCTAGACAAGATGCATGCAGTGGGTATTATTGAACCGGTGGAGGAATCTGATTGGGTGATCCCAATGGTCTTCAGGAAAAGAAGCAGAAGGATGAAATAAGGATTTGTGTCAATCTTGTGAAGCTTAATGATAATTTCATTCATGATCCTTTTCCAACCACATTCACAGATTAAGTACTGGATAATGTTAGAGGGTAGTTGGCCTATTCATTCACTGATGGGTTCTCTAGATACTGTTATCACCCCAATAAACTCTCCTAGGTTGTATCTCAGAGATTCTTGGGAACATTACAAACTCAAAAAAAATGTTGGAAAATGGTGGATGAATGGAAGGAATGATGCATATTCAAGCCAGATAACCACTTCTACTATGCTTAACCCCAGACATGGGTGAACACCCCCAGACTACAAGGCTTTAGACCACCAATTACTCACAGTTTGAGGAACATGTGAAGATGGAGAATACTGACCACACTAGTAGATGCACAAGACCATGTGATGGCTGGCTGCAACCAGTTAAAAGGTCTGTAAATCTATTTCCTAATGCACAGACAAGATGACATCTCTCTGACATTAAAACAACAGAAACCTGCATGCACATTCAATAATACTAACTGGATTCTAACACAGAGGTGGGATGATAGCCCCTCTAATGCTAAATATCAAGAGCACATGAAAAATGCATAACAGGCATAGTCTGGAACAAAGAAGAAGTGGAAAGTGAGCAATTAACAGCAAAAGAAGCTTGTATTAACTAAAAATGAAGACCACATGCTGCAGGTGTCACAGTAGTTACATTCTCCAGAAGTTGAACCTTACATCAATACAACATCCATCAACCCTCATTACATCTTGATTCTGGGTATATATGGAG
This sequence comes from Pinus tabuliformis, assembly GCA_031772625.1. NCBI lineage: Eukaryota > Viridiplantae > Streptophyta > Pinopsida > Pinales > Pinaceae > Pinus > Pinus tabuliformis. The sequence goes on along the minus strand of CM062816.1, from coordinate 375,738,032 downwards.
GTAATTACAAAAAATATCTACTATCCTATGCATGGAGGGGTCATAACTGACAACCAACCACATTAACTATTTAATATGGGTCTCTGATATAGTCTGACTGTTTAAATGAACAAAATGACCCTTTCTGGTACTCTTGTTGTACTTCATGAACCAGTGGAATTCTGTATGGAACAAGTTCCATAACTCTTGAAGGCATTTAACTGCTCGAGGCTGTACTTTCCTTCCATGGTTGTGCTACTAGTTGAACATGGTCATTGCGGATTTAATGCGCAGAGTGATGGATCATGGCCTCCTTCCTCCTTTGGGTGCATAGGACAGGCCAAAAGCATGAAAACCATATGGAAAATGAACGAGGGCCTGGGAATGAGTTCTAGCCATTGAATGGAACTGGCGAACGATTGAGATCTCATGGCAGGAGGTGATGGGAAGATGCGAGGCAGAGTGAATATGAATTGTCGGATCTCACAAATAGACGTCAGGGATCAACTTGCAAGGGATATCGGGAGATACGTGAATGGAGAAATGTGGGTCGTTGAATCATGGTCGGGCAGATCCGATGGCTATCGGGAGGTCAAACAGCGTAGGAGATAATGTGCGAGGGATCGTATAGGACGGTGGTAAGTGGTTTCCCTGCACTACTTATCGGAGGCGGGTGGTATCTGTATGCGGGGGCGTGATCCAATACATTTGTGACGCGTGGCTGGTAGGTCCGGCGGGAAACCGCTTTCCCCGCGTGCTATCGAGCGTGCGGCTTTCGGCAGCGGGAATAGCGTATATCGTTGGATTGAGCGGGAGGTACAATCGAACGATGGAAAAAGAATAAAGGTTAACGGGAGTGATGTGACCGGGAAAGGCGCGGGTTATGGTGTGCGGTCACGTCATCAGGGTTTTATAATGTTTAAACCCCAGCAGCCGGGAGCTAAGGAAACACGGGTTTTATACTAAATGCTAGTGTGAAACAGGGATAGCACGAGCTATGGGAACGTAGAAAAATGAATGAGGAGGAGGAAACAGAGGTAGCGGGGCTATAGAACTATAAAGAAAATGAAGGAAAACCAACTGCTGCGACCCCCTTTTTGATCATTAATAACCCAATCAGGCCTGCATTTGTCCTTAAAAGGTTGAAAGTAATAGCAGAGCTAACACTGGCTCCTTCTGGGGATGAGATCCTCCCTGTGAGGTCTCAAGAACCTACAGATCAATGCCTTCCTGATGAAAACAAATTAGCAAAATTCCTAGTGTTCCATTGGGCATGGAGTCTGACTAAAACTGATAAAAACAAATATTTACAACTTTTAAGGCCAAAGACCTTAAACCACATAATTTTTCAGAAAACGCCCATTAACTGGGCCATCAAAAGCTATCTCTCCTCCCATACTTTTCAGTATGAAGGTGTTGTTCCCTTGAATTTGAGAAATGATGAAAGGCCCTGTCCAGAAAGCATCAAATTTTCCATGGTTGCCTTTCTTTTCTTTTAGTGCATCCCACTTCAAAACCAAGTCTCCAACCTGAAAATTATTTGTCTTTGTCTTCCTGTCAAAAGCATCCTTGATCTCTTTCTGATGTGCTGCAGCCTTTTCAACCAAATGTTCTCTAATCTAATGTAACTCTGCTAAATCAGTGATCCTTTTCACCATGTTTTCTTCCACATTCTGTTCTGTTTGATGGAATTTTGCCACAGGGAGAGTTAGCTGAATTGGGAATACAACTTCAGTACCATATACCAGCTTGAAAGGAGAATTCCTTGTGGATTTTTTAATGGTCACTCTGTCAGCCCACAGTGCATACTTGAGCTTAGAATCCCAATTTTTTTTATTGTCCTCTAACAGCTTCTTAATTATCCTTATCAGGCTTTTGTTAGAGGATTTTTCTAGACCGTTTCCTTAAGGATAATATGCAGTGGAATGAACAAGTTTAATACCCATTGAATTACACATATCCACCAATTATTGCCCTGAAGTCTGATGCATTGTCTGTGACTAGTTTATGTGGACAACCAAATCTGGTAAGGATATTCTCTGTCAAAAACTTCATGACCACATTATGATCAACCTTCCTGGTAGGAATTGCTTCAATCCACTTGGTAAAATAATCAGTGGCTACTAATATCCATTTTTGCTAGCCACTGGAATGTGGATTGATCTCTCCAATGAAATCCAAACCCCACTGCTGAAAAGGTCCTTTTGCATGTATTGGTTTTAAGGGCAGGGACTTCAACTGCTATTTTTCTTCAAATCTTTGGCACCTGTCACAAGATTTAACAAAATAAAATACATCAGAAAACAAAGTGGGCCAATAGTACCCAGCTCTGAGGATTTTATGGGCTGTAGTCTTCCAATAATGGTGCCCTCCACACATGTTGGAATGAAAGTGCTGCATGACTTCTATTGACTGTTCTTTGTCCAGACACCTCAAAAGCACTCCAGATGGATCCCTCCAGTAGAGCAGATTTTCATGAATACAATATTTTTCTGCCCTAAGTTTTAAAGTTCTGGCTTGACTTTGAGTAAATCCTGAAGGAATTTCTAGCTTCAGCAAAAAAGTAACTATTCCAGCATACCAATCACAAGAAGCTAGATTCTCAGCCACTGACTGCTTTCTGTCTGGTTCAGCTGCTTCCTCTTCTTCATTTGTCTGACCAATCTCTGCATTTGTGCTCAGGAAATCAATGTCTAATGATCTGCAATTTTCTTCAGCTAACAACCTGGCAAGACCCTGACCTCTGACCAGCTTGGTGGGCTTTAGTTCTATATTGAATTCAATTAGCTTTGCAATCCATTCAGCCCTTCTTCCATTAGCATCAGGTTGTGTTAAAACATCGTTTATTGTAGCAAAGGGTACATATGCAATTATCATGGAATGCAAGATATAAACTCTAAAGCTTTCAAGGATTTGATAAGAGCATATGCTTGTTTTTCAATAATATCATACCTCATTTCAACATCCCTTAAGTTTTTGCTGAAAAATGCCACCGGATGCTCTGAACCTTCTTCATCTACTTGCAGTAAAACTACTGCAATGGTGTCTTCAGAGGGAAATGAAAATATATGGAATTCCTTACCATAATCTAGGTTGCTTAGAGTGGGAGCTTCCATAATGGCTTTTTTAATAGACTCAAATGATTTTATTTCTGCATCAGTCCACTTAACCTCTGCTCCTTTCTTCAACATGGAAGTAACATGCTTCACCAGTTCTACAAAATTTGGTATGAACCTCCTGACAAAATTAATTTTTCCCAGAAAGGACTGAATATCCTTCTTTGATCTTGGGACAGACAAGGTCTGTATTTCCTTTACTCTTTCTAGATTAATCCAAACACCTGCAGTAGAAACAATATGTCCTAACAGCTTGCCTTCTTCTAAATAAAATTGTGACTTTTTAGGATTGACTGAAATTCCAAACCTCCTGCACTTCAGGAACACCTTTTTCAAATGTTGCAAATGATTTTGATGGCTGCTAGAGTATACTGTTATATCATCAAGGTAGATAAGGACAAACTTATCCTTCTCTCCCACAAATGCTATATCTATAGCTCTCTGAAATGTTGCTCCAACATTCATTAATCCAAAAGGCACCTTGGCATACATAAAAGTTCCCCAAGGAGTGGTGAATGCAGTCTTCTCTTGGTCATTTGGATGCACAACAATCTAATGAAACCCTGAAAATCCATGCAGGAAAGACATCCCCTTGGCTCCTAAGACATTCTGCAGTAAATGCTCCATCTTTGGTAGGGGATAATTGCCCTTCTTTGAGCATTTGTTCAAGTTTCTAAAATCAACACACAGTCTGATTTCTCTACTTTTCTTCCTTACTACCGCCAAATTTGCTACCGATTTTGAATATCTGAGAGGGACTACGATCTTGGCAGCCATCAATTTTTTAATTTATTTTTCAATTAGAGGAGTAAGCATAGGATTTATTGGTCTCAAATTCTGTTTGAAAGGAATTGTGTCTTTCTCCAGAGGGATTTTATGCTGAACAATCTTTTTTTCAAGTCACTATACTCCCAGGCAAACACATCAACAAATTGCTTCATTAATTTGCAGTATTCAACACATTAATCAGCAGATAGATGAGTGGACAAATTTATGTATCTAGGCTGACTTGGACTTCCTATATCATGCTTACAAATTGCAGATTGGTCTTCTTTTTGGGCAGCCTTGTAAGGCACATCATTTTGGTCAAACAGTATTTCAAGAGGAATTAAACCCTTAGGAATATGATTGCTGGGAAGCTAGACAATGCTATTTTTACCAGTTTTGTTTCTAAGTTGGGACTGGGGGCTTTCTTGTAAGGCTTCATTATCTTGATCAATTTTCATTTCAGAAAACTCATCAATGACTTGAAGGAACCTATTTATCTCATCATCATCATCAAAAACTTTCCAATGCTGGACATTATCAGGCAAGGTTGGTTTGTATTTCATTTGGACTTCATACGCCAGTCTGGGAGGCATGGGAGGGATAAATTGACTAGCAGAGATAGCAAGGGAACCAACAAGCTGATTTTTGGCTCTAGGGATATATGAAATATAGAAATTATCAAAAGAATTTTTTAGTCTCCATACCTCATCTCTGTATGCTTTCAGCATTGGATGCTTTTCCTGAAATGTTTTATTTACTTGTTGAATGATCAGATCAGCATCTCCAAATACCTTCAAATTCTTGATTCCTCTGTCTTTTGTTGCGTTAAGGCCCAATAACAGAACCTCATACTCTGCTATATTGTTTGTGACTTGAAATGCCAGCTTAAAAGATAGCTAAATGCTTTCTTGTTTTGGAGATACTAGCACCACCCCTGCTCCTGCAATCTCCCTGGAACATGCTCCATCAAAGAAAATCTCCTAAACCTAACTCCCTTGCTCTTCCACGACCTGAACTATTGGTTTCCTGATCTACAAAGAGGCCTTCTGAGATTATTCTCTTTGGAGAATACATGCTCCAAAATCAGTTTCCACTGCATATATGGGATGATTAGTAGGATTCTTCTCATCACTGATGATGTATGCTAACTGTGATTCTCTGTACAATCTCCTGCTTTCCCCTCCAAAAACTGGGACAGTGGCATAAGATAGGTCATTATGTAATGTCCCACTTAGTCTCTTAATCCATCCTCTAGACAACAGCATGCCAAACTTGGGAGGGACATCTGCTACCACAATATCCATCATCATACTCTTCATGGGCAGCTGATTTAAGGTAATGGCCAGGTCTTTAATTAATCCTAGGCACTTCACTTTCCTTGAATCAAAAGAGAATAACTCATGATATGGTCTAGTGATGTCAAGGCCTAACTCTTCCATGGCAGCTTTGGGCATCAAGTTGTGGTTGGCCCTTGTGTCTAGCAGGTAATTGTGGAGGATTTTGTCATGAATGGTCAAGGAAACATAAAAAGATGGAGAATTATTATCAGCAGGTTCAATCATGGGGCTAAGCACAACAACAGGCTTATCATCTTACAAATTTACAAAGTTAGTGGAGGTTTGTGTGGCTTCTAGCACAAGAGCTTCAAGGATAGGCTTTCTAAACACTTCACTCTTTACCAAATCTATCAGGGGAATATATATTTTCAATTTTTGAACTTCTAACTCAAAGCTGAAAGAGGAAGGAAACTTATCAGAACCTCTAACCTCTTGAATTGGTGCTTTGAGGATGACTGGTTCAGCTGCTGGTCTTCTCTGTTTGATATTCTATGACTCTGTTTGGACAACAGCTCTTTGGGCAGGATTCTCCTTGACATTTGCATTTGACCTCAAATTGTATTTTTGCTGTTAACTAGTTTGTAGAACTACCTCTCTCTCCCACTACTAACTGTCTTGTTCCTGCAACAATGATTCTTCATACATAGCCAATGTCAAAAATGCAACACTACCTTTATCTCCCATGCAGTGAATTTCATCCTCATCTTCAAATTTTTCCTCCTCCATGACTACATTTTGGAAAGGAGCTTTAACTTTTTGTTCTTCTTTTGATTCTTCACCCCTATAAATAATTTTCAACTGCTCATTTTCTCTTCTAAATAGATTTAGATTTCTTGGATCAAATGTTTTTTGTTGCCTTCTTTTTCCAGAATTTGGTCAACCTTCAGCTTAGATATTTCAGCAGCCAATGACTCTATCATCTTAGTCATTTTTTCTAATTTATGCTTTGAATATGATATAGAGGAGGTAGAAACTTGACCTCTCTGCCTCCTTCTGTCAGCTTGACCTTTGAGCTTCTTACAGCCAAAATATTAGATTCTACTTCTAGGGCTACATCTTGCATGTCTGCCAGTGTAGCACATCTTCTTTCTCTCAATAATAGGCAGAAATCAGAGTCAAAAGCATTGGCATAAGTGATTTTGGCATAGCTAGGGGTAGGTTTTACCTCAACTGGTATCTTCCTATACATACGATTGAATCTTTTATTAAAATTAGGCAATGATTTCCCATTTTCTCTCTTCATGTTACCAAACTCAGTATGATAATACAGCAAGTCCTTTTTATCTCCCCAGTGCTTCAAAAATGCATCCTCTAAGGCCTCGATATCTGTTATATATCTCTGGGGTAACTCTCTAAACCACTTCCTGGCCTCTCCATCAAGGCTCTAGACAAAAGCTCTCATCCACACATCATTGTCACTTATATCTAAGTTATTAGCATAACTGTAAAAAGCTTCAAGGTGTTCTTCAGCTGTTATTCCCTCTATGCCAGTGAAATTGGGCATATACTTTTGATATTCTCCTAGAGGCATGGGATTTAAAGGGGCAGACAAGACCAAGGGTCCATATCTGGCAGCTACAATTCTTTCTATCTTCATGGGTGTTTGCTGGCCTATCATGATTAGGATATGTGGAAGAATACAGGCAGATTGAATGGTAGGAAGTAATGTGGTGGATGGCAGAGACAAAGGGATATTATGGACTATATGGGAAGTTTTCTTCGGACTAATATTCAAAGCTGAACTAATTGGACTAGGGGCTGTATTAATTTCTGCAGGTGTTTTTTCACTAGCAGCACTAGGCTCTAATTCTTCAAATTGTGTATTTTCAACTAAAAAATCCTCATGCAGAGACAAATAAGATTTCTTAGGCTTACCTAATCCTGATGCCCCTTTCTATGATGTTTTCTTCAACTTAAAAATCTTCTCAGAGTCAGGCACTAATTCAGCTGGTGATTTCTAAGGATTTATTCGAGTATGTCTCACAAATTGAGCTATAACTTCAATGTGGAGTCGCCAAAGGTTGGTCTTCCTCGAGTGGAGTCACCAGATAGACAATTACAACCAGAAATGTGCCTAGACCTTGTCTATCATCAAAATTTGGAACTGTGTCATTCTCCTAGGGAAGTTAAGATTCAATCTCATCTCCCCAGAAACGATGCCAATTAATGTTATCACCCCAAGAAACTCTCCTAGGCTGTATCTCAGAGATGCTCGGGAACATTACAAACTCAACAAAAATGTTGGAAAATGGTGGATGAATGGAACGAATGATGCATATTGAATCCAGATAACCACTTCTACTATGCTTAACCCAATACATAGGTGAACACCCCCAGTCTACAAGGCTTTAGACCACCAATTACTCACAGTTTGAGGAACATGTGAAGATGGAGAATACTGACTACACCAGCAAATGCACAAGACCATGTGATGGTCGGCTGCAACTAGTTAAAAGGTCTGTAAATCTATTTCCTAATGCACAGACAGGATGATAGCTCTCTGGCATTAAAAAAATAGAAACCTGCATGCACATTCAATAATACTAACTAGATTCTAACACAGAGGTGGGATGACAGCCCCTCTAATGCTAAATATCAAGAGCACATGAAAAATACATAATAGGCACAACCTGGAACAAAGAAGAAGTGGAAAGTGAGCAACTAACAACAAAAGAAGCTTATATTAGCTGAAAATGAAGACCAAATGTTGTAGGTATCACAGTAGTTACAGTCTCCAAAATTTGAACCTTACATCAATACAATATCCATCAACCCTCATTACATCTTGATTCTGGGTATATATGGAGGTAATTACAAAAAATATCTGTTATCCTATGTGTGGAGGGGTCATAACTGACCACCAACCACATTAACTGTTTAATATGGGTCTCTGATACAGTCTGACTGTTTAAATGAACAAAATGACCCTTTCTGGTACTCTTGTTGTACTTCACAAACCGGTGGAATGTTGTATGGAATAAATTCCATAACTGCTGAAGGCATTTAACTGCTTGAGGTTGTACTTTCTTCCTTCCCTGGATGTGCTCCTAGTTGAATGCGGTTGTTGCGGATTTAATGCGCAGTGTGCTGGATCATGGCCTCTTTCCTCCTTCGGGTGCACAGGATAGGTCAAAAACACAAAAACCATATGGAAAATGAACAAGCGCCTGGGAATGAATGCTAGCCATTAAATGGAACTGGCGAATAATTTAGATCTCATGGCAGGAGGCGATGGGAAGACGCGGGGCGGAGTGAATATGAACCATCGGATCTCGCAAATAGACATCAGGGATCAACTTGCAAGGGATATCAGGAGATACGTGAATGGAAAAATGTGGGTCGTCAGATCATGGTCAGGTAGATCCAATGGCTTGCTGGAGATAATGTGTGGGGGATCGTACAGGACGGCGGTAAGTAGTTTCCCCGCACTGCTTATCAGAGGCGGGTGGTATCCGTATGCGGGGGCGCGATCCAATACAATTGTGATGCGTGGCTGGTAGGTCTGGCAAGAAACCGCTTTCCCCATGTGCTATCGAGCGTGTGGCTTTCGGTGGCGGGAATAGCGTATATCATTGGATTGAGTGGGAGGTACAATCGAACGGTGGAAAAAGAATAAAGGTTAACAGGAGTGATGTGACTAGGAAAGTTGCGGGTTATGGTGTGCAGTCACGTCATCAGGGTTTTATAATGTTTAAACCCCAGCAGCTGGGGGCTAATGAAACACGGGTTTTAGACTAAATGCTAGTGTGAAACAGGGATAGCACAAGCTATGGGAACGTATAAAAATGAATGAGGAGGAGGAAACGAAGGTAGCAGGGCTATAGAACTATAAAGAAAATGAAGGAAGGAAGGAAAGCCAATTGTTGTGACCCCCTTTTTAATCATTAATAACCCAATCAGGCCTGCATTTTTCCTTAAAAGGTTGAACGTAATAGCAGAGCTAATAGATACGATCAGATCAAGATCGCGCCAAGAGACATGAGCAAGATGACCTTCATGAGAGAATGGGGATGCTTCTAGTATACCATGATTCCTTTTGGACTTAAGAATGCAGCGATGATCTTCTCACACGTACTCATCACAATGTTCAAAGAGTTCATTCTCAAATTTTTGGAGGTATATTTTGATGATTGGATGGTGTTTGGACTGGGAAAATGTCATGTAGCTAGCTTATGCTTGATGCTATATACATGACAAAGGTATCATATGACACTAAAGTTGTCTAAGGCTGAAAATAATTACAAAATGACAGAGCATAAAGTGTTGGCTAAGGTGTACGCCCTCCAGAAGTTTAGACATTAGCTACTAGGCGAACATTTTAAGATGTATACAACCCATTCTACATTAAAGTACCTAGTCAACAAGCCTGTGTTGGGGGGGGGGGGGGATATGCAAATGGCTAGTGTTGTTTCAAGAGTATGATTTCAAGGTGATTGTGAAGCCAAGAAGGTTGAATACAGGGCCAGATCATCTGTCGCACATTGAAACAGGAGAGGAGCCTACTAATTTCGAGGAGGGTTTGCTTGATGCAGAGCTCTTCACAGTGCACATAGTGGATAATAACTTTGCAGACATTATCGACTTCCTGACTACAGGAATGGCACCAGAGGGATACATGAGTCAATAGAAGAACGAAATAGTGATGCGTGCAACACACTTTTCCATTATTGCAGGCCATTTGTATAAAATGGGATGGTATGAGATATTGTGACACTGTGTGCCTGATTTTGAACGAAACAGTGTCCTCGTTGAAGCTCATGGAGGAGCTGAGGGAGGCCATTATGCAGGAAAATAAATAGTGCAGAAGATTTACATGCTTTATTATGGTGGCCAACATTGCATAAGGATTCCAAAGCATATTATAGGGCATGTGATGCATGTCAGAGAATGGGCAGGCCATCGTGGAGGGATGGGCTATCTTTGAGTCCATAGGTATCATTACAGCCATTTGAGAAATGGGCAATTGATTTTGTAGGACTGATTGAACCTCCAGGCAAGAAGATGGGTTCGTGATATATCATCACCGGGACCAAATATTTGACTACGTGGGCAGAGGCAGAGTGTGTGAAGGACTACAAAGGGGCAACAACATTGAAATTATCATTTTGATATGTGTTGACGAGGTTTGGTTACCTAAAGATTTTGATGAGTGGTTGTGGTACATATTTCCTCAATGAAACAATTAGCGGGCTGACAGAAGAGTTCCAATTTTATCATCAGAAAAGTATGCCATATCATCCTGAGACCAATGGGATGGTTGAGGAATTTAATAAGATATTGGAGAATGCATTGAAAAAGGTTTGCAATGCACAACGGAATGATTTGGATGTACACATACCTGCAATGTTATGGGCTTATACAACAACCTGTAAAAAGCTTACTGGTCAGATACCTTTTAGGCTGGTCTATAGCGTAGAGGCAGTGATGCCTATGGAGTATATCATGCCTAGTATACACATAGTAGTTTTCATAGGAATGGAAGACCGTGGAGCTTTAGAAGAGAGGCTTACGCAGCTGACAAAGCTCAAGGAAGATAGGTTTTTGGCTGGATTCCATTATCAGGTTCAAAAGGAACGTGAAAAATATTGGCACGATCGGCACATCAAACTACGTACCTTGAAGGTAAATGATTTAGATTTAGTTTTACTATATGACAACAAGTTTGATAAGTTTCCAGGAAAATTTAAGATGCACTAGTTGGGACCATATGTTATCAAAGATATTACGGATGGTGGAGTAGTTCAACTCATGAAGTTGAATGGAGATCCATTTCTGGGAAGGGTAAATGGAAGCCAATTGAGGCCATACATTGGGGATTTGGCCCAATGTCCACATAAAGGTAGCATAGTCTTAGTGCTCCAGGCAGATGCAAGGAGGCACGGGACTATAAACTACTCTACTTAATTTGTAGAGTTGTGTGACAAGGGGTTTGCGCGGAACAAGATGGTGTCACAGTACCAGAAGAAGCATGAAGGGAGATGCGCTATAGGGGAGAGACCATGTAGCTCAGCCAGAAAGTGACCATTACTATTATTTTTCATGATGTGACAGTGAGGAGACGATTGAGAGGAGTGGGGGGGAGGCATTTAAGGCTAAATTTAAGAGTGAAATATTTGTAAATATGCCACTAATCTAACATTTATGGATGGATTTTGGGGGGAACAGTCGAATTTGAATTCAAATTCACCTATAAATTACATGTGATTTTCTAGCAAAAAGTAATTTGCATCCTGAGAATTTCTATGTTGATCTGTCGACTATCTATGAATCCTTAAGTTTATGTGAATTTGGTCACTGCTTCTGTATTTCAAAAACTACCCGAAGAAACCCAGGGGTTTATTCTCAACATAATGTCTGTACCAGGAGAGATTGTTAGTACTGGGGGAGCTATCATGTCTAAGGGAGCTTCTCCAGACGTAACGAGCATGGAGGTTCCAACTGCAGTGCCTACAGTGTGGAGGTCGCCTAGGATGAAGCCGACACTAGTGAAAGGGGTCCCCAAGCCAAAGAAACATAAGAAAAAGAAACTGGTGCCGGTTCCCGAGTCATTGAGCAAGCATGTCGCTATGCAGGCCTAGAGAAAAGAAAATTCGAGCACGAAAGAGAGGAGGAAAGTGGTGGATTTGGAGGTTGAGGAGGGCGTGGAAGATATAGACATCAGCGGAGTGGACCATATATCTAAGTTTCCGAAGTATATCCCTCCATGAAAGGGAAAAGTGAAGGTCCCTAAGTACCCTAATGCAGGGAAATTCCTCCTCAACACACTCTGTTACCAGAGAATCTAACCTTTGAAGGTACATGCTTGGTGCGAATCCCACATTTGAAGCTAGATGATTGTGATTTGGTGGACCACGAGCGGTTCCTCCACCTTGCTACAGACATCTACATGAAGAAGGCTTCTACAAAGAGTATGGTGTCATTGCACTGGAGCCTGTGGAATGGATTCACGTAGTAAACAAGCCGAGGTTTTTGAACCTATTATGGGTGCCCCACTACCATTGCTCCAATACTAACCTGATTGTCATTAAGAATTTTCTGTGCCTAGTGCATGACGAGTGCTTATGGATGAGCGCATCGAACCCCATCACTAAAATGTTGATCCATTAGATCATGGTGTTGCCACACTCAGGATTTAATTCGGCCAAGGCATTTGGTGGAAAGATGAGTGAGTAGGACCTCATGGAGAAAATGAAGGACAAGTTCAAGATGCTCAAGAAGCCACACAGGAACTCTATTACCTTGATCATAGAGCATACGGTAACGGTTTCCACACAGATCCTGGCTGGCAAGGTTATGAGAAAATGTCACGCGGATAAGGTTCTGACACCAGTGTTTTCTTTGGCTACACAGTGCGTGGAGGGCGTGCAATTCAACTGGGCATGCTACTTGTGTAGTGAGTTCCTCACAAACTGACGTGAAGCGTAGGACAAGCGTAAAACATTCCACTATTTGTGGTTTTTTCTCTCTATTGTGCTCCTCTCCTAGGATCTCCTAGAGGACATCCATTTTCCTCCCATGGAGAAAGATCTACCGGAAGTGACAAAGTTTGCATCTCTCTGGGCCACAAAATATGTTGTGTGAGTCACGGATAGCAAAGTCTTCCGGGTTCTAATGGAGGTGAGAATTCCCACCGCTATCAACCAGAAGCGACGGTTGTCACCAACTATGTTTGAACAACTGTTAGGATACATGGAGTTCAAAGTCGACTTCCACCGTGTATACATCCGGATGCAAAAGGATCCAGAGAAAAAATTGTTTGACCCACCCTACCTCGCTACATATGATGTTGTCGAGGAGGTCATCAAGCGTTGGCCAACAGATTGGCATTATCATTCTAATATAGCCGCAAGGACTAGGAAGTTCACAGATAAGAAGAAGAAAGAAGCAGCCAAATAAAAGGTTCAGTAGTTGGCTGCGAAATGGATGAAAGAGGTTGAGGAGAAGGCAACAAAGCGCACGGTGAAGAAGCAGGTAGAGTAGGAAGAGCATGGATCTGAGTGGAGTGATAAGTCTCATTCACAACAGAGGAGGAAGAGCAGTCAAAGTAGGGTGGAAGTGGTTAAGATGAGCAGAGTACTCCCTTCTGAGTGAAGCAGTATAGGTAGTAGGAAAAGCAAGAGCTGTGGAAGAAAAGAAAAGTCACCAACCCAGCAGTGGACCCAATTACTTTGACTAATGGTGACCTAGTTGAAACATGTGATAGGTGCAGGATACCACCTCAGAAATGCTACAGTAGTTTCAGCAACAACAACAGAAAGCACTGAACACTATCCAGAAGGATCTATGCAAGCTGCAAATCCAGATGACTATATTCCAGGTAGGTGCAGGACAAATCAGTGTTGCATCAAATCAGTGTTACATCAGTAGAGATGATTCAGTCACTAGATATTTGGGCAGTTGTGTTGTTAGATGGGTCTTCAAGAATGGAGGCAGCTATTGACAAGGCTATTTTCATCTCTCTGAAGAACATCGACCTCAACTTGGTCGTGCTCCCCAGGATTTTCTTCACACGCTGCAAGCTAGTGTGATAGTAGAGGTTAAGGCCTGGGAGTAGTGCGCACTGAGCCTTATAAGAGAGTACAGAGTTAACAATGAACATATGTTTGCTAAGAATTTTGAGGCACTCGAGGCGAAAAAGAAAGTTTAGGCACAACAAGACTAGCTTGCAGTTGTGGTAGCAGAAGCCTGCCGAATAGTTCGAGAACCGCATATCCCAGAGCAAGCGTCGTTGGAGGAGAAGATCAGAAAGCTGGCTACATGAATGCTTGACACCAAGATAGAAATGACTAAGGTTCATTTTGAAATAAATTTGAAGATCATGGAACTGGAGTTGAATTCATAGCCTTCAACTTCACCAAAGGTAAGAGAACAACGCCAAGCTGATGTGAAAGATGGAGTCGCAATAGTGGATGCCGCGGTGGTGGACTTCACCATGCTCTTTGAGTAGTCTATGGAGGTAGTCACGGATCTACAAGAAGATCCTAACCTACAAAGGTTAAACATAGAGGTTCGTGAATTGCAACAGCAGTATGATGAAGAGAGGGCGACAGGGGGCACCGTCGCTACAACACAATGATTGGCCAAGCTGCAAGAGGTGAAACAACTTCTTGAAAAAGTGGAAACAGCGTAGATGAAAGTGGTGGTCCTCAAGGCCAGATTGGATGCTTGGCTGGATGAGGCCTACATTATATCTTCCAACATTCAGGAGAAGTTGGCGAGCCTACAAAGCATGCAACAGAAAATCAAGGAGGATAGTGCAGGGCCAACGACAGAGTAGCTGGCAGAGCAAATCAAACAGGCATCCACACAGAGTGCGACTGAAGTAGCACTAGCACAAGTAGATTTGTGAGGTTTCCATATTAAGATCTCTATGCGAACAGAGTGACTTGAGGGCATGTCACGATATTTGTGTTGGCGGCATGTTGGCATAGGGTCCCCAAGGTTCAATTTTGGGGAAAAGCCCAAGTTTTGTTGTATAAAGTGTAAAGTCTCCACAAGTTTTGTCACAGAGAGAGTCAATATTTAAGAATTCATAAAGAGTTTACCCTTCTTTTATGTAAGTTGATTCGGCTTTTGTAGATCTACCCATGGTCTGCAGACCATGGGATTGTATAAATATGTGTGTCTTAGGATGTCTAAGGGAAGAAATGAAGTTTTGTCTATGGGAGGAGTCTAAGGAGTTAGCAAAGACAAGTAGAATAAAGGCTCTATAGATATGTGTGTAGAGGCCTAGAGTAATGTTCGCAGCTGATTGCATAGACCCATGTAGCTGAGTGTGCAAGGAAGTCTTGAGTATGTAAGCAAAATTGAAGTATTAATAAAGGGATTGTTCCAAAAATTATAGTGTTTTTTCTATTTACTTATATTATGAATGAATGCACTTTTATACTATGATGAATGATGTGTTTATGAAATAATGTTGTATTGATGCGCGAATTTACATGACTTGTATTATTGTATGTACACAATGGATGTTAACTGTTTATGCGAATATTATCTTGTTCTATGTTAAATTTATCGAACTCCTAATCGATCTGAGTAATTATCAGGTTATAAGTAATCTTTGATGCACGTAAGTGGTTGATTCGCCTATTCAGGGTCCATGAAAGAGATTCGTATACCTTCACGAAGGTCTAGAGGTTGATTAAAGGTAGTTATGTCGATAATCCAGAAAGGCTTATCAATTTGCTTGAAGGCAGATTTAGGGCATAAAACGACATTACACTGATCTTTGGGTGTGGAAACTTAGTTCCAACATTCCCCCAGACTGCTTCGAGTGAGACTTCAGTTTGTGCTCCGCGGATTGATGTCGAAAGGGCTAGTAGTGTAGGGATTTTTTTGGCAAAACTAACTATCAACCTGGGTCAAGACCCACTAAGCCAACACGCGGCATGTCCATTAATTTTCATGATTCCATAATAGATTCTAAAATTTCATTATATGGATCAGCATGGTATATTTCCTTGAATTTCTCCTCTATGCTCAATACCATATTGAGATTTCCTCCTACTATTATGCCTCTGATTTGGTCCTGCATAAGATGATTTTTTAAGGTGGACCAACAAAATTCCTTATCCCTGTAATGGTTTGGGGCATAAATATTTATAATACAATATTTCTCTTTTTGGTTTTTTGTTTTTCAATTATATTTTTCTCTAGTGCAACTCTTATTTTTTGCTGAATGAGCTCCCAATTTTTGATTTTCCATATTGTGCATATTCCTCCCGAGGCTCTTGTCACTGGAATTGAGGTTCATTGATAGCTTTTTGTTTTTTATATCATTATTTCCATTTCCTTTTCATTTTTCTTTATCTCCTAAATCATAAAGATATCTAGTTTTCTAAAGTTATTAAATCTTTCATTGCCTTAAATTTTGGCATACTTCCCATTCCTCTATAATTCTAGGAGACTATATTCATTATCAATTGATGTTATGGGTAGAGGGACCTTTCCATCTGATAGAGAGGCCGATTTTCTCCTTATTTTTTTTTCCAAGAAAGTATCCAGAGGTTGTTGGGTGCCTAGAGCTATTTCCTTTTCTGCAACTTCATCTATAATTTTTCTGTTTGTTTTTTTGCCTTCCCTTTTAGGGTGGTCGAGAGAGGAGAGGAGCTATTTGGAGAGGGTAAATGTGATTATTCAGTCGAAGGAGATGGGGAGAGGGATTTGGGAGGGGATAGGTGAGGAAGGGGAGGGGTTAGAGGGAAATGGTAGAAGAGGGGGGAGGAAGGGGGAGGGGATGGGAGATTAGGGTTCACAAGGGAGCCAAAGGGATTAGAGACCAAAAGATCTGATAATGGGGGAGGGATTAAAGATGGAGGGAGGCGGGCTAAGGGAGAGGGGGGGTATTTATATTAAATAGGCCTAGAAGGAGAGGATAAGGGGGAGAGGGGGGAGGGTCGAGGGAGGGAGAATGAAAATTGAACAGGGTTTTGGTTTGGTTGATGACTTTTTCTTCTTGACTTGCTCCAATTTTGGTTCCTAGTTTTCTATTTCTTTTGTTTCCTAGTTTTTAGTTCATCTATTTACAAAATGACCATATTCATGACATACATTGCATTTTAACGGAAATTTTTCATAGTCTAGCTGTTGAATGTGAACTAAACTATCCAATTTGATCTTGACTTGTTCCAAAAGTCCTTTCCCCATATCTACTTCTACATATATTCTCGTGTAGGCATGCATGTTTTCCTTTGGCTCACTTTTGTCGATATATTTCTCGACTGCATTTCCTATTGCTTTAAAAAATTCATATCCCCAGCAATGTAGAGTAAGATGGTGAAGCCTCACCCATTTTGGCACTACATTTGGCACGTCTAACTCTGGATCGAAGTCCGGAGTCCATCTGTTTAGATAAAGCCCTCTTGAATCCATGAAATATGGCATGTTTCTGAAGATTAAATCTCTGTCCTCTTTTATTTCAAAGTGGAAGGTAAAATATCCTCTTCCACAAAATATGATGGAGATTTTCCCTGTGGTAAATGATGCCCAATTCCTTTCTACCCATTTGAGGACCGAATAGGGAGAGGGCGAGAGTCCACTAAATTGACCCACCAAACCTAGTTCAGAGAGGGATAGAGTGACGTTGCAAGGAAGAGAGGGAGGAAGAATTATTTCAGGTATTTCATCGATTTTATTAACAAACTTTGATATCGACGGTCTGGGACAAGATGGTCCCAAGGAGGAGAGAAGAGAGACAAAGGCTTCCACATTTTATCCTAGCTGAGCTAAAGCTACGACATATGAGATAGGAATTGGTGCACCCTCAGGAGGAGGCTCCACATGTTCCATCGTGTACTAGTTGAGGGAAGCAAGCCCTAGGAGCAGGAGGCCCCAAGAGCCAAAGGAAGAGGTTGCACTCAGTGATTAAATTCATCAAGGTGTGAGCAGAGCACACACGTAGAATTCATCCTTTGGGGTTTTTAGGATGGAGGTAGTGTTGGAAAACAACTAACTGAGGTCATTCATAGATCATGATATCTCAAAGCCTCCAACATTTGATGCTAAACATCAGATATTAAGGAGTGCAGAGCAATGTTGACAGTAGAGCACGAGGCTTAGGATTAGAGTTAGCACCAACACCATTTTCCCAATAGACAGTTGCAGACACCTTTGATTCAGTTTATTTTGTTTGGATGTTTGTTTTGCTTTCCAATGTTGCAATAGAAACAAGAACAATGACAAGTGTTGCATATGAAACATTCAAAAGGTACCAAATTGGGATAGATTTGAATTCATTTCTTGTTGAGAGGGACTGTTGAAAATAGCAACAAGAAATGTTAAAGATTGCAGATTGGGATATATTTGAATTCCTTTCTTGTTAAGAGGGAGTGTTGAAAATAGCAAGAAGAAATGTTAAAAATAGCAGCAAGAAAAATCCTAATTTAATTTTTGCTTGAATTAAATTAGGATTTAAATTGTAATTCTATTCTCATAGCAACTTGTAATAGTTAACTAAGCTAAGTTGACTTAGTTGGCTTAGTAAATTCAAGTTGAAAGTCTATCTAGATTCATGTAGAGTGATCCCTAAATTTGAGGGGCCTAGGTTGAGTTCTTGTAGAGTTGTAATTATTTATTCAGTTTAACTGAGTTAAATTCAGTTAAAATAGTTCTAAATGTTGGAGGAACTAGGGAGTGGTTAAGTGAATTAAATTTTAGTTAATTCACATGCAGTAATCAATTAGATAACTGATAATTCACTTAAGAATAACTGATGAATGTCAGTTTAGAGGAAGACCCATTTGACATTAGAGTTCAGGGATAGTGTAATACCAGTTGTAAAATCAGCTAAATTAAACCGATGGTGCATGCAATCAAAAGAAGGCCTATTGAAGGATTGCATATTTTTTTTTATCTATTAGACTAACCTAAGTACCAACGGGGATTTTAACCGGTGACATATTTCAAGGAGTGCCTTAACAGCACACCCATTCACCGCCAATCCAAAGCCCCGTGGGCGATGGATTGCATAGTTATGAGTGAGGAATTTTCCCAATTATATATCAATTAATTCCAAAGTGAAAAACACAAGGAAGTAGGGGCTTGGAAGGCAACACATTTGGATAAGTATGGGTTTAAGCTAGTTTGTGAAGCAGTGAGATAGATTGTACTTATGCAAAGATTTTTTAGCTTGAAAAAGACTTGTATTTTCTTCTCAAATCTTCTGATTAATTCAAGATATAGGTAGCAGATTTTTTTAGCTATGGATTTCCCCATAAAATTATTGCGTTATGTGTGATTGAAATTATTCCTTTCATTCTTTGTGATTTCATTGATCAATTTTTGTTATCGCTAATGAGTACAGTAGATTCTGTTAGTGTCAGTATCTTCATCCCTCCATCAGTGATCAAATTTCTCTTTTTGCATGCATGTTAAGTGTCCCATCTGATCAACTGCATTCCATTAGGTCATGGATCAACTGATGGTAGTGGTTTCATGTCAATTTCCCTCATGACGTTCAACTACTGACCTGTTCACATATGTTTTTGTAGTCATTTACTGTCATCCAGTTTCAGTTCATTTATAAAAACCAATTTTAGGGTTTTAGTCTCACTAGGTCTAGGATTTGTTATCATAGTCATCCAAAACTGAATAAAAGGTCAGTAGGCACATGAGGAGGATAAATAAAGTCATAAAATCATAAATTTTACTTCTACTGGGCTCAATAAAATTTTGTTACCTCCAAACTCTGTTTTGAGGTGAAAACAGGGTTTTTTTTCATATTTGTAAAAATTTCATGTAATTTCAATGTTTCTATATGTAATATGTATTCAAAGATGTTCTTGATGACCTAGTGAAAAATGAAGTTGGGTTTCATGCATCTGTGGTGATCGGGAGGCTGTTGGTTCGAGGTTTAGGGTTTAGCGCTTCAAACCTGCAGAACCAGAATCAGTTCTGGATGCACACAGGGTTAGAATAGTGGAACTGCTCAGAAGAGGACAAGGACTGACCCAACAAATGGTAAACGGGGGGTCCATTGGGACCCCATCCTTTAAACAAATAGTTATGCAAAAACAAGCAGCGCAGGAGGGAGTAAAGATAACAGGATATGGAAAGCTTAAGCAAGATAGCGAAACAAGCAAAGAGAAGAAACAAAGGGTGCACAGAGAAACAAACAGTAACCCAAAAATGAAAGAAAAAGAAAGCAATGGAAAGGAGGACAGCGAAAGGAAGGATGATACAGGGCAAAGACACATAGCCCATAAAGAGAAACAAATAGAGGAAGAAGGGGAACGAGAGGAAGGGAATCAATCAAGAGATGAAGAGAAGAAAGAAACCGCACCAAACCCCAACAATAACAAAGCAACAAGAGGAGCATGCAAACCAAAAAAAGCAGAAACCCTAAGAGTGGTGATCACAGATCCGGAGATACAAGCCTATAGAGAACATATGTCGGAACATGCAGTAATATGCAAGTTCATGGGACTGTGGCCAACTGAAAGAGTGCTATGTCAGTGGATCAGGCAGCAATGGAAACCCAAAGGTGATGTCAAACTGCACTTAGGAGCAAAAGGTTTTTTCACTGTTGTTTTTACGAATTTAGAGGATAAGGATAGAGTATTTGATGGGGGTCCTTACTTCTTCGCTTCAGCGGGTCTCTACATGAGGCCCTGGAAACCCAACTTCGTGCCAGAAAAAGAGACATTCACACAGGTCCCAGTGTGGATCCGTCTTTTCTCACTTCCAATAGACTACTGGGGCTTGGCAGCATTAAAGCAAATAGGGGATCGACTAGGAACTTTCATCAAAGCCTCAGAAGCAATGATGCAAAGAAAATACACTTCCTGCGCGAGAATTTGTGTGGAGATGGATGTATCAGGAGCTTTACACGAAGGATTGTGGCTGGAGTACAGGGATGAAGACTATTTCCAAGCCATTGACTATGAGAAAATCCCCTTCCGCTGCAGAAAATGTCACGAACATGGACATTTAGTAAGAGAATGCCCATTAAACAAAACAAGGGAAGAACCTAAGCCAGAGCAAGCAGTAAAGAGCAGGGATGCCTTCATAAAGCCAAAAGCAAGACAAAGGGCTAACAGAAAAAGAACGAACAGAATAGGGGCAGCACAAGGCAACACCAGCAACGCCTTTGGAATCTTAGAGACAGATACAGATTCAGAAGAACAAAATAAGGAATCAAATAATAGTGAAGGGAACAAAGAAAGGACAGGTCATGAAACCAAAGAAGGGGAGGAACATCCCCTCAGAACAGTAGTCCAAATGCAGGAGCCAATAGGAGAGCCAGATGAAGATGCAGATATGCTTACCAGTGATGGTGGTAGTGAGGAGATGGAGCTAAATGAGGTTCTAGAGCAGGAAGGAGTGAACTTACCAGTCATGGCAGAAATCTGGAAAACTCAAGGAATAGAAAATATTCCGGAAGAAGAGATTAGAAAGATCAATAATCTATTCATTGCAAGGCAGAAGGCAGAGTTGGATAGGCAAAATAGGAAGTTAGGCATAGCAAAGGGAACATGCAGCCATTCAAAGAGCCTTTTATGCAATTCAACCAGCTCGAAACAGAGAAGGAAGAGAGGCCGAAGAACAAATGGTGAAGTATTGCAGGAACTGGGTATTTTAATGTTAAACTCTGGCAAGATGAAGGCTCTGAATGCCTTCCCGTCTTACCAATAATCTGTCTAGTTAAAAATGAAAGTTATATCGTGGAATGCAAGAGGGCTTAATAGCCAAGCGAAACAAAGACTTCTAAAGAGAAAATTCCAAAAAGAGAAACCGGATATCATGTTCATACAGGAAACCAAGTGTGCTAACAACAACATGGTGAATATCAGCAAAAGGCTTGGTAAATACATAGAATTTATGGAAGTCGCCAGTCAAGGTTGGGAAGGGGGTTTAGTAACTCTTTGGGACTCCCGAGTGATAAACATCCTCTCGACAGAAGCTACAAGATCATTCATAGCCATGGAAACTCAATTGATAGGTAATTCTGAAACTTACTTATGCACAAATGTTTATGGACCTCAAAAGCTAGAAAATAAATTTTCTTTTATCCTCTCTCTTTTAAGTCTAAAGCTCAGATATCCCAACTCGAAAATCATCATGGGGGGAGATTTTAATATGATAACCTCTCTTTTGGAAAAGAAAGGAGGGATTAGAAAACTCAATAAGGATGTTGAGCTCTTCGTTGAATTCATTGATTCTGCCAAACTAGTGGACATCCAGCCAAAAAGTGGAACTTTCACTTGGAATAATAGGAGAGGAGGCGAGAAGTAGATAGCCTCTCGTTTGGATAGATTTCTTATTTCTGAAAGCATTATACTTGAAGGAATAATAGTGGAATCCGACATCCTTCCTAGTGGAGGATCGGATCATTGGCCAATCTCTTTGGTAGCGGCCATCCAAGGAACCCCCAGAAACAAGCCTTTCAGATTTGAGAAGTTCTGGTTGAATCACCCTAATTTCATTCAACTGGTGGAGAAATGGTGGCACGAACCAATGGACATCAGAGGAACCAGAATGTTTAAACTTCAAAGCAAATTAAGATACATCAAAAACAAAATAAAAGAATGGAATACAACAGAGTTTGGGAACATTTTTAAGGAGAAAACCATCATAGAGGGAAAGTTAGAACAGATTCACAAAGAATGGGCTAATGGGCACAACAATGAGGACTCAGCAGAACAGGAAAAAGTCCTGTTGCAACAGTGGCAAGCACGCTGTCAACAGGAAGAGACCTTATGGAAACAAAAATCCAGGATACAATGGCTAAAGGAGGGGGAACAGAACACCAAGTTCTTCCATAGGTCTGCGCTAGACTACAGAGGGGCAAATAAAATACTCTGTCTCAACAATGAAAAAGGGGAAACTTTACAAAGTCACCAAGAAGTAACAACACTGCTCACAAGGCACTTCAATCATATAGCCCAGGAGCCGCAAGCAGACAGGACGGAAGCTATTGAGGAACTAACTCAGGCTATTCCTAAAATTATTACCAATGAGCAAAACCTAGCTCTTATTAGGGAAATCTCATTGGAGGAGGTGGAAGAAGCGGTTAGAAGTATGCCGAATGACAAGGCACCTGGGCCTGATGGTTTCACCATCAATTTTTATAAAGCCTGCTGGAGCTTTGTTAAGACTGAAATATGGGAAGTAGTAGAAGATTCCAGACGCTCCTGTTCTATCCTTAAATCGCTAAATTCTACCTTCCTCGCTCTAATTCCCAAGGTAGAAGAGGCCAACTCCCCAGAGAAATTTAGACCTATAGCCCTATGTAATGTAATATATAAAATCATATCTAAAGTTATAGCCAACAGATTGAAGCCCATTCTTCCTGGCCTCATTTCGGAAGAGCAGTCGGGGTATGTTGAAGGAAGACAGATTTTGGATAATATTCTACTAGCCCAGGAAATGGTTCACACTCTTCAGACCAGGAAAATAGCAGGGATGTTGATGCAGCTTGATCTTTCTAAAGCCTATGATAAGGTCAACTGGAACTACCTTGAGGCCATACTGAATGCTTTTGGCTTTGATAAGCAGTGGACTAAATGGATTCTCGCCCTGATTAAATCCACTAAGTTTTCCATCCTTGTCAATGGCTCCCCCTCCGACCCTTTCTCTCCCTCCCGAGGCATCAGGCAAGGAGACCCTCTGTCTCCTTTCCTTTTTGTAATCCTTATGGAAGGTCTGAGCAGACTCATCAGCAAAGCAAAGAATGAGGGAAAAATCAAAGGACTACAACCCCTTCATTCCATACCAGCGACAACGCACCAGCAATTTGTGGATGACACAATGCTGCATGGGACGCCAACTGTGAAAGAAGCCATGGCTTTCAAGAAAATACTAAATCTCTTCAGTAAGGCTTCAGGTATGGAAATCAATCTTTCAAAATCCACTATTTTTTTCTTCAATACTCATTTAGCCATTCAGAAGCATCTATCTAGTATTCTAGGCTTTCGAAGAGGTAGCCTACCCTCTAAGTATCTGGGGGCCCCTCTGACGGACAAACCCTGGCAAAAGATACACTGGGAGAAAATCCTGGCCAAAATGAAGAAGAGATGTCAGCACTGGACCCACAGAGCCCTCAATTTCGCTGGAAGATTAGTCCTCACCAAAGCAGTATTGCAGGCCATTCCGCAGTACCTGCTCTCTATTATCCCTGCCCCTAAAGGAATCCTACAACAGATTAGAGCAATCCAGAGATCCTTTGTCTGGAATGGCAATGCGGAAAAAAGGAAATGGGCGCTTGTTGCCTGGAACAAACTTTGCAAATCGAAAGAATTAGGGGGCTTAAATCTTGTGGATCCCTCCACTATCAACATGACCTGTGGAGCCAAGCTCTGGTGGAGATGGTTGAAGGAACCCAATCTTCCATGGGCCAGACACTGGAAGGAAAAATATACCCCAGAGTGCAACATTCAAGAATTAATAAGGCTGTAGGAGGTTCCTGAAGGGTCTCCTATATGGAATTTAGCAAGAAGGAATCGCGACATTGTGCAGGATCACAGCTTTTGGGAAATCCAAAATGGGGAAACAACCTTATTCTGGGAAGATGCTTGGTAGCAACTCCCGAAGCTTGAAAGACTAGAGTTAGCAGGCCTTCAGAGACAGCGCTACGACAAGGGCAGATACACTATCCATCAATACTGGAATCACAGTGGCAGGGACCAGGAATGGAGAGAGTGGTTGATCAACGAGACAGAAACCTCAAATGAGGAAAACAACAATATAAGAAATTTGCTCGACCAACTAAACACAAGGAAGATAAGAAAAGCTGAAGAAAAAGACCAGCTAATATGGGGCATGAAAGGGAGTGGTAATTTTACGCTCAAGGAAGCCAGGGAGCATCTCGAGAATACAGAGCAAATGGAGGTGATTCAATGGAGTAATAAGGTCTGGGATACTCTGTTTTGGCCTAAGATTAAAACATTCCTATGGCTCCTGATGTGAAGGAAAACTCTCACTTGGGAGAATCTTCGCAAAAAAGGGTTTAATGGCCCATCTAGATGCCCCATGTGCAATTCAGCTGAAGAAACAATGAACCATCTCTTCAACACTTGTGACTGGGCTTGTCACCTGTGGAAATGGGCGGAAAACATCATGCAAAAGACAGATAGAACCAGGGACTCCATCTAGGACACCATCATGAATTGGCAGAGCGGGTACTCAAATAATATAAGAATTAACAGCATATGGAAAACCTTGCCGGGATTTATAACCTGGACCATATGGAAGGAACGAAATAGAAGAATCTTTCAGAATGAATACAGAGACATAGAGCATTCGCTAGACACTATAACCCAAGCTTCGGCTAGAGACTTACACATTTTGAAAGCATTCAAATTGGATAACGGCCGAAGTATGGGCACCACAAATTGCCAGCAAAATCAAGGAAAATTTTAAGGATGGAAAATTTTCTTGAAGTTTAAAAACATTGGCGAATCTCACTAATCCCTAATATGCAAACTATAAAATGTGTATTGATATATTTGTAAAATTATTCAAATCTATAATGATTTTATATATAGTCTCTATATAATGTTGGCGATTTTTGAGGTAAAATAATTTTATATTCTAAAATTTGGGCGAATCGTCTTTTA
Source organism: Pinus tabuliformis (assembly GCA_031772625.1). Lineage (NCBI taxonomy): Eukaryota > Viridiplantae > Streptophyta > Pinopsida > Pinales > Pinaceae > Pinus > Pinus tabuliformis. The sequence goes on along the minus strand of CM062816.1, from coordinate 375,712,775 downwards.
TAAAAATTGGTAATTGGCGAATCTTTTTTTGGAAAAATCAAGGAAAATTAGCCCATTGGGCGAACATTAGCCCCTAAAATTTTCCATGAGCAAAATCCAAGTACTGCGTCAATTGGCTAGAAGCGTCCTCCTGCAGGCTTTCTTAAGCTGAATTTCGACGGAGCCTCCAGAGGCAATCCAGGCTTGGCAGGCATCGGAGGCATCATAAGGAACTATGCAGGGGAAATTCTTCACATCTACAGTAAAGCCTTGGGGGAAGGGACTAATAACGAGATGGAGTTTGCTGCCATGGAACAAGGACTCAGAATTCTCAGAGATACTCAGGGTGGCACCGCGGTGGTTGAGGGAGACTCAGAGTTGGCAATAACAGCGGCAAGGAAGCTCTACAGGGGAGCAAAAGCAAGTAAGGTTACTAAACATTGGAGACTTGCCAAGGTTACAGACAACATCGCAGGAATGCTGGGAGAAATGAAAGGTCTGATTTTTCAGGCGGTGCGACGGAAAGCTAATATGGTTGCGGACCACCTGGCGAACTATGGAATCGAGCACCCAAACACCACGTGGGACAGCTGTTGGCAGAATGTAGACTGCCCGGAATTAAAAGAAAAGTGCACCCAGCTCTCCAGGCAAGATCTGGGTGACGACAATTGAGAATGAGTGGGAGGAAGAACATAACCACGTCACACTATGATGAGACATGCTGGCACTGCAGATACCATTAAAGATTGGCAGGGGAAAGAAGGACACATGAGTTCAGCACAATTATGGCGCGAGCAGAGGAAAGAGGATATAGGATCAGATATGATAAGTAAGGATATGCGCCGCCGAGGCCAGATCAAGGAGGGGGACACTTGGCAGGAACTGGAGCAGGAGAGAAAAGGTGACCGTAAGGGAAAGAATATGAGCCACTACACAAACAATTCGACATCACGCAGAAGTTATTATGATAGGACATGCAAGTTGCAAAGAGACAGGCGGTCTTCAACCGGTAACATCCCAGGCAACCTCTATTTAACATCCACCAAAGGCAAGGGAAAAAGCACTGTTTTATCGTGTAGTAGACCAGAGCCCACCCATTCTGCAGAAAGCACCCAGAATTACACCGTGAGAGTAGGCACGACAATGGCAGGGGAAGGAAGTCGCAACGCTTCTGCAAACAAAGATCTCAAGGTCGCTAGAGAAATGTATGAAACACGTACCTCGCAAAAGAACAAGCGTAAGATCATTGACCTGGAAGCCATGGTCCATGAGGAAGAAAAGAAGCTGTCAGAGCAGGACATAGAAAAGGAAGTGGATTGGCTTCAGGACCCTGGAACTGTTACCACGCGGGCCACCCAGTTCGTCAGGACTCAAGCAGAGAGCTGGCATATGAAAACACTACTTGCTCAAGCCTTGAGCATGCAGGGCAATTACGCAGAGCAATTGCGAAGAGTCCAGCACATCTCAGAGGCCAAGACGGAGGAACACATCGCAATCTTAGAGAGCCTGGAGTTTAAGGTTAGTGCGCTGGAACAACAGGTCGATAGCATCACCAAGAAGCTCACAGTGCTGATCAAACTCCTAAGGCATACTATTGGACAAGATACAAGGCAAGCCGAAAATCAGAAGGATGAACCGGCGGGAGATCATCAAGGCCAGCATCCCAAGCCTGCGCAGGCAGGCATCTCAATGTCTGAACCAGCTCCGGAGACATCCAGGAATTATGTGGTGCTCAAGATGTAAAGGGGTTGTTTCTACCGCGGCTGGTTTCTTTGTTCTTTCGGCTGGTCCTCTATGTTCCCTTCTGTTATGCTGGTTAGTTGGTCTGTTGCTTCTGTTGTCTGTCTGCTACCTTATTCAGGTAGATGTTTAGGTGTTTGTCTTTTGTTAAGCTCTATGACAATGCCACCCTGCGTGGTGTGCTTATGATAGTATGGTTAGCCCTTTTGGTCAATTTTGAAGGTAGGCCTGCAGTCTGGCGGCCCTCTGTCTGCAAGTGCAGACTTTTTGTACTATATTTTCCTCTTTTTTAATATAACAAGCTGACTTAAACAAAAAAACAAACATTGGTGATTTTTGTTATGGGTTTTTGTTCTCCCATTTTATTCTATAATTCAATGTTATACAATTATTCCTCGTATATAATCAAACAGATTTAGAATATTCGGTGAAGGAGCGGGCTGTTAAGGTGCTCCATAAGCAAAGGTCACTGGTTGTAGTCTCGCCAATACCAAAAAACCCAGCATGGTTTCCGCTGGTGCGGCTCAGGCCAGGTGCGATCCCTAGGTGACTTTGATGGCTTAGATGCCCCTGAGTCGTGGCCTCTTAGCCATAGGGTAAGAGTGATTTTCAGGATTCAACCACTTATCAACGAAAAAAAAAATTATTCCTCATATATAAATAGATGTTTTTATAAAAGAATGTAAATAAAAGAACATTCCCACTGCAAGCCATATTAAAAATATTTCCCAATGAAAAAATTATCACTTTCTCAAAACAATTAAAACAAACTTAGATTCATCTAACACTAGATCTATCATGTGTAAAGAGGGATCAAATCCCTTAAGGTGAAAGCCTGCTTTTTGGAGTGTAGAAATTGAGGAAAGGTTTGCACCTCAAGGGATTTGACCCTCTTGGCACAAGATAGATCCGGTCTTAGATGGATCTAAGTTCATTCCAGTTGAGGGCAATAGTGTCACATTTTTATATTACCATTATTATGTATATGTTTGAGATAAAATTCAAAATCCACATTATGTTTTCTTTGCTTGACATGTCCATATCATTCTATTCTTTATTTTGGTATGTGTTGCTTTCTTTGAATGGTTTGTATGTCTTTGTTTGGATACTTTGAGTGGTTCGTGTCTTTATGTGTTTGGATTTGGATGGTAATGTTTGTGAATGTTATTGTTGTTGTGTTATATTTCTCTATGTGTATGTAATTGTTTATTAGTAATTAGTTGGTGATGAATATGAAGACAATCTTGTCAATGATTTGCAGGGGGATTGATATCGCTGTATCTATTTCATCTAATTTTAGGTATCACAATTTTTGGCAACTAATTAATTCTAAACAATGTTCCTCCAAATATTACAAAATATATCTTGAAGAGTAGTTTTAATAATTTACTATGTCAAGGTTACTCTTGAAATAAAAACTTTCATTGTTTATGTTGGAAATAATTTATTTCCTTCAAGAAAATTTTGATGATTTTTTCTATCTATAGTCTATTTTTCAAAGTCAAGAAATAATGTATTTTTTTTTTTTTTAAATGAGTGGCAAGATTTATAAAATATTTACATTATTTATTTATCCAAACAGTTATCACATCTCCTTCAAGAATATTTTGATTTGTTTTGATGTTTATAAAAATAATTTGAATATATGTAATTGTCTATTAGTAATTGGTTGGTTATGAAGAAGGGAGACGATCTTGTCAAGGCTTAGTTTTCACTTTGCCGGAGGATTGATTCTACACATATTTTTCATTTTAATTCTAGGTATCGCAACTTTTCACTGCTAATTATTTCTTAATAGTATCCCTCTATGTATCACTAAATATATCTCGAAAAATATATTTTTAATAATCTACAGCCTCAAGATTAACAACATCTAATGTGTCTCATGCAAACAATGAAATAGGATTAAGAAACAACATCTACACTCTAATCAATGCATCTAATGTAAACAATCAAATGATATTAGAAATCAACATCTACATTGAAATCAATGCATCTAGTGAAAGCAATCAAATAGGATTAGAAATCCACATCTACACTGGAATCCATGCATCTGGTGAAAACAATCAAATAGGATTAGAAAGCAACATCTACACTAAAATCAATGCATATAAATCAAACAATCAAATAAGATTATAAACCAACATCTACATTGAAATCAATGCATCTAGTTCAAGCAATCAAATATAATTAGAAATCGACATTTATACTAAAATCAATGCATATAGGACAAGCAATCAAATAAGATTAGAAATTACTATCTACGCTGAAATCAATGCATTTAGAACAAGTAATCAAATAGGATTAGAAATCAACATCTAAACTGAAATCAATGCATCTAGTGTGAGAAAACAAATATAATTAGAAATCAACATCTACAATGAAATCAATGCATCTAGTGCAAGCAATAAAATAGGATTAGAAATCATCATCTACATTGAAATGAATGCATATAGTACAAAAAATATTTTTCCCTCTCCTCCCTCCATCTACATCTATATCTCCCTACTTCTCTCTTTCTTTGTCTCTCTATCTCACCCCCCACAAACAAACACACCCACACACACTCTCCATATCTATCTATTTCTCCCTCCCTATATCTCTCTATTCTTCCCTCTCTTCACCTCCCATCTATATCTTTATCTCTCTCTACCTCTCCTTTGTATCAATATATCTCCCCCAAAACGTACACACTCTTTCTCCATATCTATATATCTCTCCCTCCCTCTTCCTCTCCCTCTCTCTACCCCTTCACTCTCTCTCCCCCATCTCTCTCTCTTCCCTCTTGATATCCTCTTCCCCCATCTCTCTATCTCCCTTATCACTCTCTCTCTCTCTCTCTCTCTCAACCTTTCTCTCTCTATGTATTTCTTCTTACCTCCCTCTCTCTTTCCCTTCATCTCCATATCTCTCTCCCTTCCTCTCTCCTTCTCTCTCTCACATTCTCTCTCTCTTCCTTCCTCTATCTCCCTTTATCTCTAACCTCCCTTTGTCTCTCTCCCCCCTCTCTCTCTTCACCCTCCAACTTTATCACTATCTCCCTCCCTCTCTACTTCTCTTTCCTTCTCTTCCCCCATCCTTCCATCTCTCCTTTATCTCTCTATCTCACCCCAAAACATACACACTCTCTATCCATATCTCCCTTTTCACTCTTCTCTCTCTATGCCGTTTTTCTTCATTTTATCTCTATTTCTCCCTTGTCACTCCTGCTATCTCTCCACCTCTATCACTTTATGTCTTTCTTCTTCTCTCCATATATATCTATATAGAGTTAATATATATAATGATATATTATAATATATTATAATATAACAAATTGAATATCATATTAAATTGAGTATTGTATTAATCCAAAGTTATTAAATTTAATAATATTAATATTAGTCTTAATAACGTTTTTTATGGAATGATAACAAAAATTATAATAAAACTACATCAAATTAATATTTTCAAATATTAAAACTTTTATGTGGAAGTATTTGTCTTTAAAGACTTTAATATATCCATAGGATATGGTTTTTTCCTTTAAAGATTCATTTTACAGAGATTTAATCAAAATAAATATTAAAATATTTTGGAGTAGGATTTTAGATTCTTTGTGTTGAATTAACATTTTTCCATTGATTTAAGAGATGTTATTAGCTTTAGTAAATGGGAGTAAACATGTTTAATATTTTACCTAATTTGGAATTTATCGTGGTAAATTGTTTTGTTAAAGATAATTTTATGATCCATTCAAATTCAAGTATATGATAAAGAAAATATTAAACGCATGGGACAATTTGTTATCCATTGAATTTATATATAATAATACATAGTTATATTTTAATAATTAGTCTTAGTCCAGTAATAAGATTAAAAAGTTGTATATACTTTAAGATTCAAGCTAATGTTCTGGCTAACATTACTAAAAAATATTTTTATTATTTTTTAGGACGTGACATACTTACACATCCAGGTCATACTCAGTTGTAGAATGCGCCTAGAGGGATCAAATCCCTCAAGGTGCAAACCTTATTTTTGGTGTGTAGAACTTGAAGAAAGGCTTACACCCCGAGGGATTTGATCCCTCTCGGCGCATGATAGATCTGGTGTTAGATGGATCTAAGTTGGTTCTAGTTGAGGGAAACTGTGTCACATTCTTATATTATCATTATTATGTATATGTTTGAGATAAAATTCAAAATTCACATTATGTTTTCTTTTCTTGGCATGACCATATCATTCTCTTCTTTATTTTGGTGTATGTTTCTTTCCTTGAATGATTTTTATTCCTCTGTTTAGATACTTTGAATGGTTTGTGTATTTATGTGTTTCGATTTGGATGGTAGTTTTTGTCAATGTTACAGTTGTCGTGTTATATTTCTATATTTGTATGTAATTGTTTATTAGTAATTAGTCAGTGATGAACAAGGGAGATGATCTTTTCAATAGTTTGTAGGAGGATTGATATTGCACATTTATTTAATTTAATTTTAGGTATCACAAATTTTGACAACTAATTAATTCTAAATAGTGTTCCTCCAATTATTACAAAATTTATTTTGAAGAGTAATTTTACTAATTTACTACGTCAAGATTACTCTTGAAATAACTTTTTTCATTGTTTATCTTAGAAATAATTTATTTCCTTCAAGAAAATTTTGATGATTTTTTTATCTATAGCTTTTTTTGCAAAGTCAAGAAATAATGTATTTTTGAATTTTTTTTTTAATGAGTGGCTATATTTATAAAATATTTATATTATTTGTTTCTCCAAATAATTATCACATCTTCTTCAAGAATATTTTTGTTTGTTTTGATATTTATAAATATACATTTTCCTCTTATAGATATTTTGAATACATTGTTGTACGCAATTACTCTATTATTAATTTTGAATATATGTAATCTTGAATATACCTTGAATATATGTAATTGTCTATTAGTAATTAGTTGGTGATGAAGAAGGGAGACGATCTTGTAAATGATTAATTTTCACTTTATGGGAGGTTTGATGCTACATCATTTTCATTTCAATTCTAGGTATCACAACTTTTGACATGGAATTATTTCTTAATAGTGTTCATTTACGTATCACTAAATATATCTTGAAAAATATGTTTTTAATAATGTACAACCTCAAGATTAACATATAATCCATATAATGCAAGCAATCAAATAGTATTAGAAAACAACATCTACAGTGAAATCAATGCATATAAATCAAACAATCAAATAAGATTAGAAACCAATGGCTACACTAAAATCAATGCATCTAGTTCAAGAAATCGAATATAATTAGGAATCAAGAACTACAATAAAATCAATGCATCTAGCACAAACATGCTGAAATAAATGCATCTAGTGCAAGAAATCAAATATAATTAGAAATCAACATCTATAATGAAATCAATGCATGCAATCAAATAGGATTAGAAATCATCATGTACACTGAAATCAATGCATATAATACAAGAAATATTCTTCCCTATCCTTCTTCCATCTATATCTATATCTCCCTACTTCTCACCTTCTTTGTCTCTCTATCTTACCCCCCCAAACACACACACACACTTTCTCTCCATATCTATCTATCTCTCCCTCCCTCTATCTCTCTCTTCTTCCCTCTATTCTCCTCCCATCTATATCTCTATCTCCCTCTGCCTCTCCTTTGTCTCTCTATATCACCCCCAAAACATACACACTCTTTCTCCATATCTATATATATCTCCTTCCCTCTTCCTCTCTCTTCTTCCCTCTATTCTCCTCCCATCTATATCTCTATCTCCCTCTGCCTCTCCTTTGTCTCTCTATATCACCCCAAAAACATACACACTCTTTCTCCATATCTATATATCTCTCCTTCCCTCTTCCTCTCTCTTCTTACCTCTATTCTCCTCCCATCTATATCTCTATCTCCCTCTACCTCTCCTTTGTCTCTCTATATCACCCCCAAAACATACACACTCTTTCTCCATATCTATATATCTCTCCTTCCATCTTCCTCTCCCTCTCTCTTCTCCTTCACTCACTCTCTCCCCTGTCTCTCACTCTTACATCCTGCCCTCTTCTCTCTCTCTCTCTCTCTCTCTCTCTCTCTTATCACTCTCTCTCTCTCTCTCTCTCTCTCTCTCTCTCTCTCTCTCTCTCCACCTTTCTCTCTCTATGTATTCTTCTTACCTCCCTCTCTCTTTCCCTCCAACTCCATCTCTCTCTCCCTTCCTCTCTCCCTCTCTCTCTTCCTTCCTCTCTCTCCCTTTCTCTCTCACTTCCCTCTATCTCTCGCCCCCCTCTCTCACTTCACCCTCCAAATATGTCACTATCTCCCTGAATCTCTCCTTCTCTTCCCCCTTCCTTCCATCTCTCATTCTTTGTCTCTCTATCTCACACCAAAACATACACTCTCTCTCACTCTCTCCCTTATCACCCCCCCTCTCTCTCCACTCTTCTCTCTCTATGTCTTTATTCTTCATTTTATCTCCATCTCTCCCTTGTCACTCCCTTTATCTCTCCACCTCTATCACTTTATGTCGTTGTTCTTCTCTCTCTCTCTCTCTCTCTCTCTCTCTCTCTCTCTATATATATATATATATATATATATATATATCATAATATAACAAATTTAATATCATATTAAATTTAATATTTTATCAATCCAAATTTATTAAATTTACTAATATTAATATTAGATTTAATAACGTTTTTTATGGCATGATAACAAAAATTATAATAAAACTACATCAAATTAATAATTTCAAACATTAAAACTTTGATGTGGAAATATTTATGCCCTTAAAGACTTTAATATATCCATAGGATATGGTTTTTTGCTTTAAAGATTAATTTTACAAATATTTAAAAAAAAAGAAATATTAAAAGATTTTGGTGCAGGATTTTCAATTCTTTGTGTTGAATTAACTTTTTTCCATTGATTTAAGAGATGTTATTACCTTTAGTAAATCTAGGTAAATATGTTTAATATTTTACCTAATTTGGAATTTAATGTGGTAATTTTTTTTGTTAAAGGTAAATTTATGATCCATTCAAACTCACATATATGATAAACGAACTATTAAATGCATGAGATAATTTATTATCCATTCAAATTATATATAATAATACATTATTATATTTTAATATTTTATTTTTGTTTTTTGAGAACGTGACATACTTAGAATTCGCCTCTCCGGAGAGGGAGAGGGCTAGATTCCACTAAACTGACCCACCAAACCTAGTTCAGAGAGGTATAGAGCGACATTGCAAGGAAGAAAGGGAGGAAGAATTATTTCAGGTATTTCATCGATTTTATTAAAAAACTTTGATATCGACGGTCTCGGACAAGATGGCCCCAAGGAGGAGAGAAGAGAGACAAAGGCTTCCACATTTTATCCTAGCTGAGCTAAAGCTACGACATATGAGATAGGAATTGGTGCACCCTCAGGAGGAGGCTCCACATGTTCCATCGTGTACTAGTTGAGGGAAGCAAGCCCTAGGAGCAGGAGGCCCCAAGAGCCAAAGGAAGAGGTCGCACTCAGTGATTAAATTCATCAAGGTGTGAGCAAAGCACACACGTAGAATTCATCCTTTGGGGTTTTTAGGATGGAGGTAGTGTTGGAAGACAACTAACTGAGGTCATTCATAGATCATGATATCTCAAAGCCTCCAACATTTGATGCTAAACATCAGATATTAAGGAGTGTAGAGCAATGTTGACAGCAAAGCACGAGGTTTAGGATTAGAGTTAGCACCAACACCATTTTCCCAACAGACAGTTGCAAACACATTTGATTCATTTTATTTTGTTTGGATGTTTGTTTTGCTTGCCAATGTTGCAATAGAAACAAGAACAATGACAAGTGTTGCATACGAAACATTCCAAAGGTACCAAATTGGGATAGATTTGAATTCATTTCTTGTTGAGAGGGACTGTTGAAAATACCAACAAGAAATGTTAAAGGTTGCAGATTGGGATATATTTGAATTCCTTTCTTGTTGAGAGGGAGTGTTGAAAATAGCAACAAGAAATGTTAAAAATAGCATCAAGAAAAATCCTAATTTAATTTTTGCTTGAATTAAATTAGGATTTAAATTGTAATTCTATTCTCATAGCAACTTGTAACAGTTAACTAAGCTAAGTTGACTTAGTTGGCTTAGTAAATTCAAGTTGAAAGTCTATCTAGATTCATGTAGAGTGATCCCTAAATTTGAGGGGCATAGGTTGAGTTCTTGTAGAGTTGTAATTATTTATTCAGTTTAAATGAGTTAAATTCAGTTAAAATAGTTCTAACTGTTGGTGGAACTAGTGAGTGGTTAAGTGAATTACATTTTAGTTAATTCACATGCAGTGATCAATTAGATAATTGTTAATTCACTTAAGAATAACTTATGAATGTCAGTTTAGAGGAAGACCTGTTTGACATTAGAGTTCAGGGATAGTGTAATACCAGTTGTAAAATCATCTAAATTAAACCAATGGTGCATGCAATCAAAAGAAGGTGTATTGTTGGATTGCATAGTTTTTTTTATCTATTAGACTAACCTAAGTACCCACGAGGATTTTAACCGGTGACCTATTTCAAGGAGTGCCTTAACAGCACACCCATTCACCGCCAATCCAAAGCCCTATGGGCGATGGATTGCATAGTTATGAGTGAGGAATTTTCCCAATTATATATGAGTTAATTCCAAAGGGAAAAACATAAGGAAGTAGGGGCTTGGAAGGCAAGATATTTGGATAAGTATGGGCTTAAGCTAGTTTGTGAAGCAGTGAGATAGATTGTACTTATGCAAAGATTTTTTAGCTTGAAAAAGACTTGTATTTTCTTCTCAAATCTTCTGATTAATTCAAGATATAGATAGTTGATTTTTTTAGCTATGGATTTCCCCATAAAATTATTGTGTTATGTGTGATTGAAATTATTCCTTTCATGCTTTGTGATTTCATTGATTAATTTTTGTTACCGTTGATGAGTACACTAGATTTTGTTAGTGTCAGTATCTTCATCCCTCCATCAGTGATCAAATTTCTCTTTTTGCATGCATGTTAGGTGTCCCATCCGATCAGCTGCATTCCATTAGGTCATGGATCAACTAATGGTAGTGGTTTCATGTCAATTTCCCTCATGACGTTCACCTACTGACCTGTTCACATATGTTTTTGTAGTCATTTACTGTCATCCAGTTTTAGTTCATTTATAAAAACCAATTTTAGGGTTTTAGTCTCACTAGGTCTAGGGTTTGTTATCATAGTCATCCAAAACTGAATAAAAGGTCAGTAGGCACATGAGGAGGATAAATAAAGTCATAAAATCATAATTTTTACATCTGCTGGGCTCATTAAATTTTTTTACCTCAAAACTCTGTTTTGAGGTGAAAATAGGGTTTTTTTTTCATATTTGTAAAAATTTCATGTAATTTCTATGTTTCTATATGTAATATGTATTCAAAGATGTTCTTGATGACCTAGTGATAAGATCCACTCCTTCCATGTAAGAAATCAATGTAAAATTCCAACTACAAAAAGGCAAAAGTTAGAAATAAAGTGAAACAGGGCATTTGTGAAAAAGCTAGCACAACATTACAAAAGTGCGTTTGGTTAATGAAAAAATTAAAAGAAAGGGGATATAAAAGTCATCTATGTGTTTGAAGTCTTGATTGTTGCAAGTGAATGAGCTTAAGGCAAAAAATCATGTTTTTGGAAGAAAGAGGCAAAAACTGAGCAAAAAGCCCAAAATTTTACCGGCGTTGCACACCCGACGCAGGTTTTACATTGCAAATTGTTCAGACGTTGCACATACAAAGTGCACTGCACACCTAAGAGGAAACGCTGCGCACCTGTCTATTGAGCATAAAAATGACTCCCATCTCCTTCCTTTGCTTCAAACTCCTCAATTCACCTCCCATCAAGTAAGTAAAGCTTCTCATCTTGTTTAGCAAGGAGTTATTCATCAGTTGTGGTGAGTTTCATGTTTCAAAAACTAAACCCTAGATACCACCAAATTGTCTTATAAGATTTGCAAAGGGAATTGTTTTCTATTGTTTCAGTTCCCTTAGGTTATTTTCCTACACCCTATTCCCTTAAACTATTTTCCCAAAATCCCTTTCCCTTTCCCAAAATCATTAACACTCACTTCCCAAACCCTAACTCCCACTTCCTATTCCCTCACTACATCTATTTCATTATCAAAACCCTCATCTACATTCATAATACCAGTCATTCCCTCATTCCCCAAAAGAAGCCAACATTTACTTCATATACACATTATTCATCCTCATAGTATAAAATCTCTTCATACTCATCAATTTTCACTCCAAATTCATAAGCATGGAGACAGATTCAGACTATGAGAAGGAAGAGGAAACTTTCAGTGATTCTTCCCGAGAATCTCATCTACCAATAAAACCACATAAAGGAGGGAAAATCATCCGGGAGGAGCCCACCACTCTCACATAATTACTTGCTTGCCCTCTTGCTGTAACTTGCTTTAAACACCAACCTTGTTATCAGTTTTGTAAAATGGTAAGGAGGGTGAAATATCATCATGAGCTTGCTAGGTTGTTTGTTCTTCATCTTCACAATGGCTAGGTGAACCTTGTTGGTGTCTCTTTCACCTTGACACCTAAAACCATTGCAGCAACAACAGGCATCCCTAATGTAGGTGAACAGTGGAATAAGGGTCAGCATGTGGGCAAAGAGCATTATGAGCCTTACATTAAGGCTGGTTATCACAGGCAAATCAGTATGGTTTTTCCTTTCAAACACTTGCAGAACATTTATGCTCCTCTCATGAAACTCATCATCAAGTATTTTACCTGTGAAGGGAGGTTTTCTCGCCTATATACATATCATGTCAGATTGTTGATGCATTTCACAAGAGTGAGGATGATGAACCTCCCATACTTTATATGCAGGAATATTAAGAAGATGGCTCTATATGTGCAAAGGAAACCTTTTCCTCAGCAGTTCAACAACATTTACCACTTCTCACTGATTAAAATTGTTGTCTTGCATCAGCTAAGCTTGTTGAACATACCATGGGATACCTTCATTGCACATGAGATTTTCAAAGGCCCTTAGGTGAATCCATCGGTGCTTCAAGATGAAGGAGGGCCTTCAAGGTAGCCAGATGTTCATGAGATTGAAACTACAGGTGTGTCAGTTTTTGTCACCTATGAGAGAGGCACCAAGAGGCTTGTTTCTAGTGCCAGGCGAGTACTATCTTCACCAGAGGTGGAAGGGGTCTTGTTTTCTTCACCAAACTACAAGAAAATGCTATCTTCACAAGAGGTGAAAGGGAATTTGCCTTCTTCTTCAACTGAACAGGTACATAGCAGAGACAAAGGAATGCAATAGGTGCATGAAGAAGGCCCTACTAAAGGGCAAGACATGGATTTTGTTTTGCTTGAGGATGATAATACTGATTTGGGCTCTCAAAGCTCAAGACTCAAGGATATTATCATTAAAGAGAATAAGGCTAAAATCAAAGCCTTATTACTTGACCTTGAGAGGGCCAAATGGATCATCAACTATCTTGAGTAGGAGAACAAGAAACTGGAGGAAAAACAAGCTATTATGGAGCTGCAAACAATTAGAGAAAATAGGCAAGCGGCAAAGAGAAGAAAAATCAAAATGACATCCCTTGAGAAAGAAATTGAGGCTGACTGGGAATCACAGTTAGAGAGGGAAAATGTTCACCTATAGAGATTTCTTGAGAAATCCAACAAAGAGAAGAAAATGTTGCGCCATATGGCCTATCACTACCTAACCCAAAACAAAATTTGCAAAACAAGGGTGAAGAGGTTAAAGGCTAAGCTAAAAAGATCTTTGAGAAGCAAAAAGGAGCAAGATAAGCTCAATATCTTGGTCGAAGCATCATTGCCCTAGAAAAGCACCTAAAAAGGATCACTCATGCCAAATTTCAAGAAATTTGGAGCATTTTTTATCATTTTTGAAATTTTTGAAGAAAAAAATAGGTTTTTTTTTCAGCAGGTGGCGCTGTGCTTTTGTTGGGGGCCTCCATTTGCAAAAAGGTTTGCATTTCTGGAATTAGCATGAAAAAATATGCATGATCAGAAATGGCTGAAAATTTTGGACAAGTTATGGGTATCCAAAAGGGAAAAAACACCCAAAAAGTGCCCTCTCTTCCACTTTTTTGCCACACAGGAAGCAGTCTTGGGAGATTCCTTTTTTGGAGGGTCAAATGGACTCCGAATCCAAAAATTCAAGTTGTTCCAGAATGTATATTCAACAAAATTTCTAATGAGCTATTTTGAACCTAATTTGGACTTTAGGAAGCCTTCCGAAAGTGGCCTATAAAAAGAACTACGCATAGGATCAGTGACACTGTGCATAGGAGGAATTTTGCCAGTTTTGCCTGTTTGTCCAGAATTCCACCCAGTTTGACTATCAGTTGAATTTTTCTTTTCTCCTTGGTAAATTTGTAATGGTAAATCATGTAAGATGATGTAAATTTGATTAAAAATGACTTTGTGGGGTAGATACATCAGTTAGAGGTAGTTTGAGGTTGAATGAATTAGTTTCCATAATTTTAGAGGCCAGTTGTTCCACTACCTATTTTGTAGTTCCTAGTTTAGATATTGTTGAAAAAGATCCTTGACTCATGGATTCGACCCCTAATGGCTAGAATAGGTGGTTTTATGCCTATATCATGTACCTTCTTAGTCATTTGTAAAGGTTGGACTCTTGTGGATGCATTGAGCACTATTGTAAATCACTTCTGCAGTTTGGCAAGGAAATGAACCAGGGTTTTGCAACATTTTGTGGGATTCTTGTGGTAATGTGTCTTGGAATTATTTCTTCCTTTGTTATTTAGTTTCTCTTATGTGTATATGTACCAACATCTACTTCTTTCTTCATAACTAAATGAATCAAGAGAATTAGGTGGAATCCATTAATGCTTAGTGCTTTGCCTTGAGGATACATTTAGTTTCTAATGTTTTCTGTTATTTGAAGAGGACTCATGAATTTTACATGCCCTTTCCAGCTCCTCACCAGTCTTTAGACTCACCATCACATCCAGTTCAAAGTGCTAAAACACTTTCCTATCTCACCCCACAGAAACCTTTGCAAATCTGAGTTGATTTCCCAGACCCAAAACTGCCTTCCTCATTTGATCTAGCAACCAACCATTAAAATCAATCAAAATCCTCTGAGAAAATATTCCTAGCCTAAAATCAACATTAAAATTTAGTCATCTCAAGCTGTAGTTGCCATAATTTAATCGATATTGACAAGGAGAGAGCCCTCTCCCGACCTAGTAGGACTAGCTACCAGGTTAAGCGTGGTTTGATGTTACCCTAGACTTGCCTTCCCTCAACCTAAGGTAGATCCAGACACTAACATAGTGGTGACCATATTGGGGAAGAAACTGAACAATATTACCCCAGTACATTAAAAACAATTCTAGACTTTTGGATGATAGGTTTAGAATTCAGTAGGCTGAAAAGATTGTAATGTCCATTTGAATTTTGGGAACAATTCAACACACTCACTTCCAGACGATACGCCAAGGCCAATCTTGATCCTGATCCTCCTCATGTGTTTTAAAACCCAAATCTCATTCCAAGGATTCTTAGGCAAGAAATTTCTTTGGGTCTAGCACCGGTTTTCAGATCTCATTCATGGCCAACCATTTTTCAGCACCTCGAAGATCTCTTGTTTGATGAACATTTTGATCTATCTTTGTTTGAAACTAAATTTGAGAGTGTGATTGGTGATACTGTTTTAAATCCAGAATTTTTCCAATATCTTGAAACTGAAAGAGTGAATAGATCAATTGATGCTTATATTTTGAATTCACTTCAAACATCTATTGTGGCTACCAATATTCCCGAGCTCTTAGAATCTGCATCTGCTATTATTGGTTCATCCGTTGTCTTGTCTAGTTCTGAAATACTAAACCTCCTTTTATTCCCACCGTTCCCATGCAACCTACCATATCCGATTAGAGATCCGTTGTCTCTTCTCCCCCTTCAACACCTCAAACATCTGTCATTTCTTCACCTCCTTCGACACCTCATACACCCATCACATCGACTGGCATCATTGCTACAAATCGTCCTGCTTCTCCAAGTCCAGTTTCTAATCCGCCTCGAGCAATGGCTGCCAGATATGCACCTTTTGTTTTACCATAGAACTTAGATGCTATGCCCGCTGATTACCAAAGTAAAATTCCATTGTTTGATGCTACCCAAGGTATTACAGCACAGTAGCATGTTGATAGGATGAGAAACTTCTTTGATCTTCATGAGATAGATGAAGAGAATGTGACCATGCAATTATTTGTACAAAGTTTTGGAGGCGGGGTATGAAAGTGGTTCAGAGCACTACCCGTCAGGACTATCAATACAATGCAAGTTGTCCAGAGACAATTTTTGGATCGTTTGGAGGTAAAGAAAAACCCACTCCAAATTCTTTCCGAGTATGAAAATATAAAGAGGAATGTTGGTGAAAGTCTTCAGGATTACTGTGTAAGATTCAATACTATCTATAACACTATTCTAGCTGATATCAAGCCATTGGTGGGGCTGGCTTTGATAAAATTCCCCGATGGTTTTGATCCCGACATGGCATATCGATTGAAAGAACGACATCCTGCTACATTAGAGGATATGGAGAAAATTACAGTGAGTGTGGAGGCAAATCTACTAGCTAAGAGAGCTAGGAAAAAGACCGAGATGAAGGTGACCATAAAGGAAGAAGCATCTTCCTCTAATCATTTGCTTCGTAAAATTGAGAAAATGTTTGATAAACTCACAATTGCAGATAATCCTGAGGCACAAATCAAAAATCCAAATTTCTATGGTTAGCAGTAGCCACAGTTCAGGATTAAACAGCGAGAGCAAAGAGCATAAGATCAATCAGCATAACAACAAGTCAAGACACCTCTACAGTGGAATTATGTGCATGGCTTGGATTCAAAGGATGACGAGAATCCAATAGGAGAGGAGAATCACTTTTTTACAGCACATGGTTTTCCTATTTATATCACGGAGGATGAAGAATATTCAGAAACCCCAGCTGTACAGAAAGATGAGGATTTTATACTAGCCAATGAAACAATTTTGGAGGAAGAATCAGATGAATATGAGAGAGGATATATGAATGCACTGACAATGTAGCAAAGACACTATTCACTTAGGAGCAAGGATGTACTAATCAATACAATTCAAAAGTGGAAGGAAGCAGCACAACCAAATAATGATTCTCCAAATGTTCAGAAAAAAGAAAGGGGCTAGCAGATCCTACTTCTAGCATAGTGCAATATGAAAATGAGAAGTCAACTCAACCAAGTGCAGCAAAGGAAAAGTATAAAAAGAAGGATGCTCTGGTCAAGGACTTAGATAAAACTATAGCCTTTAGCTTAGAGAATGAGATTTCTAAGTTAAAAGTATCGATATCTTTGACTGAATTAATGAAGAATAGAAATTATAAGAGTCAAGTGTCAAATATTTTGAATGTAGATCCCCTATCCAATATGGTTAATGTGGAAGATGACCAACCCAAGCTTATTGTTGGTCCGGCATTACAAGGCCAATCTAAGGATAGTGAAGTAGCCCCGTTTTACATCAGCCTTAGATTGCATGATTATGTCTTGCAGAATGCCATGTTTGATTCAGGAGCATCTCACAACCTGATGCCAAAGGCAATTATGGGAAAATTGGGTTTAGACATCACTCGCAAATATCATGATCTTTATTCATTTGATTTCCGTAGGGTTAGATGTATTGGTCTCATTAAGGATTTGGTTGTGACTTTAGATCAGAGTCTAGCAAAGAATGTTCTCATGGATGTAGTTGTGGCCGACATTCCCCCTAGATTTGGCATGATTTTATCTAGGTCGTTAGGTGCAAAACTCAAAGGGACATTGCAGTTACATTTCTCCTATGCCACTATTCCTGTGTTTGGTCAGTTAAGAAAATTATATAGGGAGAAGAAGATGAAGTATATGATCACAAGCAAGGAGAAACCTTTGAATCATCCAATTAACTATGTACATACAAATCTAGAGTCTTTTGTTCTTTATTCTGGCAGTTGCTTTAATGATGTAAATAGTCAACTAGTTGAAGTGGAAGATATTCCAGAGATAATAGAAAATTTCAGGGAAATGCTTGATCAAGAGAGACAAAGTATTGAAAGTACCGCTAAACATTCTACATTCCACCAGTAGCAGAAAATTGATGGACAATAGCCAAAGGTAAAAGAGCAGGCAGAATTCCAGCACTTGGAGGAAGAAGCCAGTTTGTGGAGTATGGATTTTGATGGAGCAGTAGGTAAGGATGGTGTAGGAATTGGGATTTGGATACACAACCCTGTTTTCCTACCAAATAAAGTTCCAAGTAATGTAAGAGTTTTTTCATATAAATTGGCTTTTGATTGTTCCCATAACGAAGCCAAGTATGAGGCACTGATTGCAGGTTCGAAAATCCTCAAGAAGTTGAATGCAAAGATAATTCTAGTTTATGGTGACTCCGAATTAGTAATCAAACAATTCAAGGGTGAATACCAAGCCAAACATCCTCGAATGAGGGCTTACCGTAATGCAATTCTAGATATTTTGAGGTTGTTTCCAGATCATACTTTGACATGTCCCTCGTACAAAAAATGTTATTGTGGATTCACTTAGCTACAACTGCAAGTAACTTAAAGACTCCAATGAATTCAAATAATAAGTTTGAAATTCATGTGAAGCATCGCCCAACTATCCCTGATAATCTAAGATATTGGTAGGTGTTTTAGGATGACAAAGAAATTGAAGATTTTCTGCAAAATGAAGGCAAATATAAAGACACTTCTATAGATGGTAAGCAAGATGATGGTGAAATAGAAATAGAGGTAAATCAAATGGAAGTCTTACAAGATAATGTCATCCCTAAAGGCCTCATACCTTTAGAGGAATTATTTGATCAAGATGATGTAGCTCGGAAGCCAAGCTTAGTGCCAATCGAGAAGGGTGTTGAAGATGTAAATATCGAAACAACAGAAAATCCAAAGATGGTGAAGTTGTCAAAGGCATTACCTCCTCAGGTAAAAGCTAAAGAAATTAGTCTATTGTCTTCATTTTCTAATGTATTTGCATGGGACTATACAGATTTAAAGGAGTTGGACAAAAGTATAATTCAACATATCATTCCAATTAAGCCAAATCAGAAGCCATTTCACCAAAAGCTGAGAAGGATGAATCCGAAGTTGCTGCCATCAATAAAGAAAGATGTGAATTGACTATACAAGGCTGGTATAATCGTTCCGATCAGATTTTCAGATTGGATCTCCAATTTGGTCCCCGTGAGGAAGAAGACAGGTGAGATTAGATTGTGCATAGATTTTAGAAATTTGAATAAAGTGTCATTGAAAGATAACTACCCGTTGCTGAAAATGGACCACATACTCCAAAGAGTAGTTGGAGCATCTCGTATGTCGCTGCTCGATGGGTATTCCGACTACAATCAAATTTTGGTTCATGAAGATGACAGGGACAAGATAGCATTCACCACTCCTTGGGGGACATTCCACTATGACAAGATGCCGTTTGGTTTAAAGAATGTTGGAGCAAAATTCCAACTTGCCATGGACATTACCTTCGCAAATGAAAAAGATGTATTTTTAGTAGTGTATCTTGATTATTTGACTATCTTTTTAAATTCCGATGAGGAGCATCTTTACCATCTGAAAATTTCTTTTTAGCATTGCAGAAAATATGGAATATCACTCAATCCCAAAAAGAGCTTGTTTTCCATGGATGAGGGGAAGCTTCTTGATCACATAATATCAGAAGAAGGAATCCACATCGATCCTACTAGAGTGGAAGCTATACAGAAAATAGATTTTCCTTGTAATAAGAAAGAGATTCAAGCATTTAACGATAAGATGAACTTCTTACGTCGTTTTGTGCCTAATCTAGCTGAACACTTGAGGGAAATTACAAATATGTTGAAGAAGGATAGTGTGGTCAAGTGGACCAAAGAAGCTCTGAAGTCTTTTAACCTGGTGAATTTGGCTCTTTCTTCATCCCCGATTTTTATCAGTGTGGATTATTCATAGGATTTCATATTATTTTCATTCTCTTCTGAACATACTATGGTAGTAGTTCTAATGTAGAAAAGAGATCAGCTAGAAAATCCAATTGCCTTTTTCAGTAGGAAAATAAGAGATGTAGCCTTGAAATATAACATCATTGAGAAGCAAGCTCTTGCCTTGGTGAAATCTTTGAAATATTTCTGGGTATATATTCTTCACTCTCATATTCTTGCTTATGTCACAAACGCAGCAGTCAAAGATGTTTTGGTATAAACAGATCTGGAAGCTAGGCGACGCAAATGAATCACAACACTGCTAGAATATGACTGGGAGATAAAGCCAACAAAGCTAATCAAGGGGCAGGGTCTAGCAAAGTTGATGGTGAAGTCTAATTTACATGCATTGGACATAAACCTAATGCATCGATTTCTGAAGAAGATGAAGATAATTCGTTGATTCATGTATCTCAAATGTTTCTTCATTCTCCTTGGTATTCAGATATTGTATACATGCTTCAGCACCTTTCACCGCCACTGGGGATGGCTAAAAATAAAGGTAGAACTCTGAAACTTAAGGCTACTAGATTTTGCATTTTGAACAATGCACTTTATTGGAAAGATCCCGGAGGCATTTTGCTGAATTTTTTTACCGAAGAGGAAGCAAAACAAGTCATGAGTGATTTTCATAAGGGAGACTGTGGAGGTCACTTATTTTGGAAAGCGACAACTAACAAAATTTTGAGAGCAGGGTACTATTGGCCTACCTTGTTTGATGATGTTTATAAAACTATCACAAGCTGTCATGAATGCCAGATTTTTCAGGGAAGGAGAAAGTTGCAGCCTCTACCTCTCAAGCCAGTCGAAGTTAGTGCATCATTCCAAGAATGGGGTCTAGATTTTATTAGACAGATTCATCCCACATCTTCAGCTCAGCACAAGTGGATATTAACAGCGACAGATTATTTCACAAAGTTGATTGAAGTGATCCCCACTCGGTAGGCTACGGACTCTGTAATAATTCAGTTTCTTGAAAATAATATTTTGTCACGTTTTGGATGTCCTAAAAAACTTATTACAGATAACACAACGAATTTCAAGTCCAAAAATATGATTGACTTTTGTAACAGATACAAAACTACCTTGGGACATTCTACTGCATATTATCCATAAGGTAACGGATTGGTTGAATCTTCAAACAAATCATTTGTCAACATCATTAAAAAGTTGCTGGAAACCAATAAGAAGAGCTGGAATAAAAAATTGGTTAATGCACTATAGGCAGATAGAGTAAGCCAAAAGAATTCAATTGGCATATCTCCATTCAAGATTATATATGGCACTGACACAGTATTCCCTACATCTCTCGTAGTCCTGGTTGTTAAACTTCTACAGGAAGCTGGTAGTGAGGAAGATCATTTTCAATGGAGAATAAGCCAAATGATCCATTTACGGCAAACGAGAGAGGAAGTTTTTCAAAATACCTTCAGGATGCAAGATAAAATTAAGAAGATTTATGACCAAAAGGCAAACGCGGAAAACTTTCAGATTGAAGATATAGTGCTCAAGTGGGATCTAGAAACAAGGATAAAGGCAAGAGCGGCAAGTTCGAGAACCTGTGGAAGGCGACATTTAGAATTGCTGCATATAGAGGTCAAAATTCTTTTCTACTCAAAGAAATGAATGGGGAAGATTGTCCAGGAGGGCCAGTAAATGGTCGGCTTCTAAAATGGTACTATCTCTGAGAAGTTTTCTGCTGTCACATTTTGTCATTGTACATACCAGTTTATTTCTTTCATTGCAAAGTTTGCACTATCATCATTCATTCAGTTTGGGGCCCGAAGTGAAGGCTATAAGGCTGAATGTTTGGCTTCAGTCTTTGGTTATTCAGTGTTAGTTATTTGAGTCATAGTTGAGTCAGTTTTGAGTCAAGGTATTTGCTTTAGTCTTCTGAAGTTATTGACTCCATATAAACCAATGGATGAAGGAATTTATCTGCTTTTTTTAGATATCAGTGGTTTTTGGCACCTCCCAGGAGCTACCATCCCCATTAGAGCCAATGTTAGTGTTGGTATCTTCATCGCTCCATTAGTGACCAAATTGCTCTTTTTGCATGCATGTTAGGTGTCCCATCCGATCAGCTGCATTCCATGAGGTCATGGATCAATTGATGGTAGTGGTTTCATGTTAATTTACCTCATGATTTTCACCTACTAACCTGTTCACATATGTTTTTTTAGTCATTTATTGTCATTGAGTTTTAGTTCATTTATAAAAACCAGTTTTAGGGTTTTAGTCTCACTAGGTCTAGGGTTTTTCATCATAGTCATCCAAAACTGAATAAAAGGTCAACGGGAACATGAGGAGGACAAATAAACTCATAAAATCATAAATTTTACTTCTATTAGGCTCAATAATTTTTTTTTACCTCAAAACTTTGTTTTCAGGTGAAAACATGGTTTTTTTTCATTATTGTAAAAATTTCATGTAATTTCCATGTTTCTATATGTAATATCTATTCAAAGTTGTTCTTGGTGACTTGGTGACAAGATACACTCCTCAAATGCAAGAAATCAATGTAAAAGTCCACCTACAAAAGGCAAAAGTCAGAAATAAATTGAAACAAGGCATTTGTGAAAAAGCTAGCACAACATTAGAAAAGTGGGTTTATTTAATGAAAAAATTAAAAGCAAGGGGATATAAAAGTGATCTATGTGTTTGAAGTATTCATTGTTGCAAGTGAATGAGCTAAAGGCAAAAAATCATGTTTTTGGAAGAAAGAGGCAAAAAATGAGCAGAAAGCCCGAACTTTTACCGGCTTTGTGCACCTCGTGCAGGTTTTACATTGCAAATTGTTTGGGCACTCTACATACAAAGTGCATTGTGCACCTAAGAGGTAGCACTGTGCACTTGTCCGTTGAGCATCAAAATGATTCCTATCTCCTTCCTTTGCTTCAAACTCCTCAATTCACCTCTCATCAAGTAAGTAAAGCTTCTCATCTTGTTTAGCAAGGAGATTTTCATTAGTTGTGGTGAGTTTCATGTTTCAGAAAATAAACCCTAGCTACCTCCAAATTGTCTTATAGGATTTGCGAAGGGTATTATTTTCTACCATTTTTATTCCCTTAGGTTATCTTCCTACACCCTATTCCCTGAAACTATTTTCCCTAAATCCATTTCTCTTTCCCAAAATCATTAACACTCACTTCCAAAACCCCACTCCCATTTACCAAACCCTAAACCTATACCCTATTCCCAAACCCTAACTCCCACTTCTTATTCCCTCACTACATCTATTTCATTATCAAAACCCTCATCTACATCCATAATAACATTCATTCCCTCATTCCCCAAAAGAAACCAGCATTTACTTCCTATACACTTTATTCATCCTCATTCTATAAAATCTCTTCATACTCATCAGTTTTCACTCCAACTTCATAAGCATGGAGATAGATTTAGACTATGAGAGGGAAGAGGAAAATTTCAGTGATTCTTCCCAAGAAGCTCATGTACCAAGGAAACCACCTAAAGGAGGGAAAATCATCCAGGAGGAGCCCACCACTCTCACAAAATTACTTTCTTGCCCTCTTGATGTAACTTGCTTTAAACACGAATATTGTTATCAGTTTTGTGAAATGGTAGAGAGGGTGAAATATCATCATGAGCTTGCTAGTTTATTTGTTCTTAATCTTCACAATGGCCAGGTGAACCTTGCTGGTGTCTCTTTCACCTTGACACCTAAGACCATTGCAGCAGCAATGGGCATCCCTAATGTAGGTGAACAGTGGAATAAGGGTCAAAATGTGGGCAGACAACATTATGAGCCTTACATTAAGGTTGGTTATCACATGCAAACCAGCAAGGTTTTTCCTTTCAAACTCTTGCAGAACATTTATGCTCCTCTCATGAAACTCATCATCAAGTATTTTACCTGTGAAGGGAGGTTTTCCCGCCTATATACATATCATGTCAGATTGTTGATGCATTTCACAAGAGTGAGGATGATGAACCTCCCATAATTTATATGCAGGAATATTGAGAATATGGCTCTATATGTACAAAGGAAACCTTTTCCTCAGCAGTTCAACAGCATTTACCACTTCTCACTGATTAAAATTATTGTCTTGCATCAGCTAAGCTTGTTGAACATACCATGGTATACCTTCATTGCACATGAGATTTCTAAAGGCCCTCAGGTGATTGCATCGGTGCTTCAAGAGGAAGGAGGGCCTTCAAGATAGCCAAATGTTCATGAGATTGAAACTACAGGTGTGCCAGTGTTTGTCACCTATGAGAGAGGCACCAGGAGGCTTTTTGCTGCTGCTAGGTGAGTACTATCTTCACCAGGGGTGGAAGAGGTCTCGTTTTCGTCACCATACTACAGGAAAATGCTATCTTCACTAGGGGTGAAAGGGGCTTTGCCTTCTTCTTCAGTTGAACAGGTATAGGGTAGAGACAAAGGAAATCAACAAGTGCACGACGAAGGTGCTACTAAAGGGAAAGACATGGATTTTGTTTTGGTTGAGGATGATGACACTCATTTGGGATCTCAAAGCTCAAGACTCAAGGATATGATAATCAAAGAGAAGGGGGCTGAAATCCAAGCCTTATTACTTGACCTTGAGAGGGCCAAATGGATCATCAACTATCTTGAGCAGGAGAAGAAGCAACTGGAGGAGAAACAAGCTATTATGGAGCTGCAAACAATTAGAGAAAATAGGCAAGCAGAAAAGAGAAGAAAAATCAAAATGACATCTCTTGAGCAAGAAATTGAGGCTGACCAGGAATCATGGTTAAAGAGGGCAAATGTTCACCTGGAGAAATTGCTTGAGAAAGCCAAAAAAGAGAACAAAATATTGCACCATATGGCCTATCACTACCTAACTCGGAACAAAATTTGAACAAGGGTGAAGAGGTTAAAGGCTAAGCTAAAAAGAGCTTTGAGAAGAAAAAAGGAGCAAGATAAGCTCAAGATCTTGGATGAAGCATCATTGGCCTAGAAAAGCACCTAAAAAGGATCACTCATGCGAAATTTCAAGAAATTTGGAGCATTTTTTGTCATTTTTGAAATTTTTGAAGCAAAAAACAAGTTTTTTCAGGTGGCATTGCGCTTTTGTTGGGGGCCTCCATTTACAAAAAGGTTTGAATTTTTGGAATCAGCATGAAAAAAGATGCATTCTTAGAAATGGCTAAGAATTTTGGACAAGTTCTGCGTCTCCAAAAGGGAAAAAAAACACCCAAAAAGTGCCCTCTCTACACTTTTTTGCCACACAGGAAGTAGTCTTGGAGGGGCAAATGGACTCCAAATCCAAAAATTCAAGTTGTTCTATAAATTAAATTCACCAAGCTTTCCAGTGATCTATTTTTCACCTGATTTGGACTTCGGGAAGCCTTCCAAAAGTAGCCTAGAAAAAGCATTGTGCACAAGAGGAATTTTTCCAGTTTTGCCTGTTTGTCTAGAATTTCACCCAGTTTGAATTTTTCTTTTCTCCTTGGTAAATTTGTAATGGTAAATCATGTAAGATGATTTAAATTTGATGAAAAATGACTTTTTGGGTTAGATACATCAGTTAGAGGTAGTTTGAGGTTGAATGAATCAGTTTCCATAATTTTAGAGGCAAGTTGTTCCATTGCCTATTTTGTAGTTCCTAGTTTAGATGTTGTTGAAACAACTCCTTAACTCATGGATTCGACCCCTGATGGATAGAATAGGTGGTTTGATGCCTATATCATGTGATTTATTAGTCATTTGGAAAGGTTGGACTCTTGTGGATGCATTGAGCACTATTGTAAATCACTTTTGCAGTTTGGCAAGGAAATGAACCAGGGTTTTGCAGCATTTTGTGGGATTCTTGTGGTGCTGTGTCTTGGCATTGTTTCTTCCTTTGTTATTTAGTTTCTCTTATGTGTATATGTATCAACATCTACTTCTTTCTTCATAACTAAATGAATCAAGAGAATTAGGTGGAATCCATTGATGATCAGTGCTTTGCCTTGAGGATACATTTAGTTTTTAATTGTTTTCTATTGTTTGAAGAGGACTCATGAATTTTTCATGCCCTCTCCAACTCCTCACCAGTATTTAAACTCACCATCACATCCAATTCAAAGTGCTAAAACACTTGCCTATCTCACCCCACAGAAACCTCTGCAAATCTGATTTGATTTCCCGGACCAAAAACTGCCTTCCTCATTTGATCTAGCAACCAACCATTAAAATCAATCAAAATCCTCTGAACAAATATACCTAGTCTAAAATCAGCATTAAAATTTAGTCATCTCAAGCCCTAGTTGCATCGAGATGGACAAGGAGAGAGCCCTCTCCCAACCTACTAGGGCTAGCTACCAGGTTAAGCGTGGTTTGATGTTACCCTAGATATGCCTTCCTTCAGCCTCAGGTAGATCCAGGCACTAACAAATTCAAGTCAATTGTTTTATCATATCACAATCTACAGTTTCAATATACAATAAAATTCTACATTTTATGAGCACAAGGAAGTTAACTCAAGGTTTTTTCAGTTTTACGAGTGAGAAAAATACCATAAAAAGAAGGTTTGTTTTGGGCGTGAAACTGTCAATTTTCTCATAAAAACTATTACAAACAACAATAGCATATGAAAAATATATTGCAAAGTAGTAAGAGTGATTGATAGAAAGAAAAATGACGAAAAAAATAACAAAAATGACCAAACTATGGGTTTAGGCATACCGCCAAATCTATAAATAGGAGTTAGAACTCCCCATTTTCACAATTTAAGTTGTTGGGAGCTATTTTGATGTGAAACGTAGCAAATCTGCCAAGGACATTTTCTCACAATATGACTAACCATTTCAAAATTTTTGTCATATCTTTTGTTATTCGTTGATTTCATTTAAATTGATTTTCATTGTGAATGTATTAGCTTTTAAAAATTATGTAGTTTTGGTTGGATGCAACAAAGTAAAAAAAAATTGTTATGGCATAGACGTGGAACTAAATCATATTGTATGGATTTTGTATAAGCATATGAGTTTCAGGATTTTTTAGGTACTAAAAACTTGATCTAATTTAAAACAAACCAAGAAAAAAGGAAATAAACTTGTACGTAAATTTATAAAAGCACACGGTATCGACACATTAGGCATAATAATTTTTGAATGGGTCTCAATCATAGTCCATAAGTTCATAAGCCCCCTTTAGAAACGACCTTAGTAATATTATAAGAACCATGTGAGATGGGTGGAAGGGTTCTTTCCCCTAAGATATTTCTTATGTTTCCTTCCGGGTAGAATTCTTGAACACTTGTCAAAGAGGAAGGGATAAGCTTAGGTTGATTAAGGGACATGATTTTTAGAGCATTCATGTTTAGTGCAGATGGAAAAAATATAGATACATTATGGTGGAACTCATCCCAAGGTTGCTCAACCAGAGACATGATCTCCAGAAAAGCTTCATTAGAGGGAAATCCAATGTCAAGAATATTAATAGAGGGAGTTGAAGTGGAAGAGTCTATAGGACCATGGGCCCCAACTAAGGAAGAAGAAGTTTCAAATGTAGATGGATTAGCTTGATAAGCCAGTTCTACTGGTGAAAGAGGCACATATTGTCCAAATGTTTCAATGTTAGAGCAAGTGAGTATGATCCATGGATCCATACTAGATTCATCAGATACAGTAGAGACCATAGAAATGGTCAGAGGAACCTAGCATGGGGGAAGAAGGAAACACCCTGAAGCATAGAGTCTTTTAAAAGGTCGGTACTGATGCTAGCAACAGTTTCAGGAGTACCACCTACAAGGATAATTTTAGGGGCGAATGTTCGCCCTTTGGCGAAATTAAGGGGTTTTAAATTTTTAGTGGGCGAATATTTTGTATCATAGTACATTTTTACAGATCACCTCAAATAGCCCACCTTATTTTAAGGGAGAGGGTAAAAAAGGTAAATTTAGCCCTTCAAATTAAGACTTACAACCTTCCATTCGCCCGTTTTCAAGAATAGGTTTAGGTTTTATTTAAGTGAATCCATTCGCCCATTTTCAAGAATAGGTTTTATTTAAGTGAATCCTATGGGCCAAATACCATATTTATAAAAGAGGCATGGTAAATTAATAAAAATATAAATAAATGAGAGGTATGGTAAATAAATAAAACATTTTTTATATTTACTCCATAAGTCACCTTATATACATGTAAGGGTGTAAACAAATAAAAATATAAGTAAAGTGGAGGTATGGTAAATAAATAAAACTTCTTTTTATACTTACTCAAAAGGTATGGTAAATAAATAAAAATATAAATAAACTAGATGTATCGTAAATAAATAAAACCTCTTTTTATATTTAGTCCATAACCCTCGTTCTATTTATGAAGGCTCAAGAAAGAGGTTTTATTGAAGTGAAAATACCATATTTGTAAAAGAGGTATGGTAAATTAATAAAAATATAAATAAACGAGAGCTATGGTAAACAAATAAAACATTTTTTTTATATTTACTCCATAAGTCACCTTATATTTACGAACACTCAAAAAATGGGTTATATTTAGGTGAAACATATGGCCAAAATACTATGCGACAAATACCATGGACTAGATTGTTATTAATACCATGCAAAAAACCATTATTAACCCTAATATTAGAATTAATAAAAATAAAAATTGCACATGGTATTGACCCATGGTATTCACCAAAATGGCACATGGTATTGACCCATGGTATTCACCAAAATGGCACATGGTATTGACCCATGGTATTCACCAAAATGGCACATGGTATTGACCCATGGTATTCACCTGGAATGTAGCCTATTTAAATGGGGGAATTAAACCAGCATGTAGCCTATGCTAAGATTCACTAGGACTTTACAAAGTTTTATTATTTAGTGAAAGACTCGCCAAGATCTTACAAGATTTTATAATTGAGTAAAATATTCGCCATGCCTGGTGAGAGATTCGCCAAAAAATTATATATACATATTATATTATTGATAAAATCGCCTTCCATTTTTCCTATATACCATGGAGATTCACCCATTTATTATATTTATAAATTTATGGGGGGTTCTTAAAATTTTCCCTGACCACCTACTAAGGGAACATTGCTAGAAGTTGACAGTTGAAAGTTAGGTGTGCAGAAAGGTACTTCGTCTCGAGTCCTGATTTTCCCTTCATGTGGAAAATAGATAAGACATAAAATGGACGAGACAATGGATATCATTTCACAAGTCCAATTATGTCCCAGAAGAATATTTTAACTGAGCTAGTGATCAACAACTTCAATATCAACCAAAATAATTTTCCCTCCAATAATGATGGGAAAACTAGCAAGATATCCTTTAGGGGTGAAAATGTGTCCATAAAATGCTTTCAAGGAATTTGATGGTGGGGAAAAAGTAGGTGAACCTAGGGCGACCCAATAGGAAGTAGCCATCACATAGGTGGATGCACCTTCATCAATGAAAGTGCAGTGAATGACTCTACCTTTCACATGAACCTGCACTTGGAATACAAGTTGGTGGGAAAGGCATGGTGTACTTTTATCCATGTCGAAAATAGCTACATTTAAATCTTGAGAGTCGACCCAACCTATAGTCGAAAGAAGGTATTTTCATTACATAGGACAACTTTGCAGTACTTTGAAGGAAGACATAACAGAACGAACCTACACAGGATATTTTACAATAATGTTGTTCTAGGAACTACAGGTAGACAAATTGTGCATAATTTTGTGAAGTGTCCCTTTGGGGGGATGAATCAAAAGGTTAGAAATAAACCTCTCGATGAGGAGATGATTAGGTGGAGGCAAAGTAGAATATGACGGGGTATCCAAAGTTTCTCGGACACAATTCTCATAGTTCTTGGCTTTAGTTTGTAAATTAACCACTTTAAAAACATAGCTGGTTAACGACCCTTCTATACAAAGACGGCAATGAGAACCACCATTTCCCCCTTGTGGGAGTGGGGGTGGGTTCTCAACCAAATATTTTTTTTACTACTATTGTTGGCCAGGGATAGGTTTGTAAGGATAGTAGCGGTCCTAGAATATTTGGTGCAAGGAGATAAATGAACTCCTGTAGATGAGGACATGTGTAGGTTAAATGATCTTTAGAGAGGATATTCCAAGGAAAATTTACCACTTTCTCTTTCCTTTGTTGGAATTAGTAGTGAAAGATTCTTTATGGGCTTGATTAGTCTGAGAAAGTTGTTAATATTTGTATCTTGGGAGGTACTCCAAGGCCTACGGTTTAGTGTTTGGAGGAAAGAGCACCACAAATGTGCTTGGTGTGCTTAGAACCTAAGCTTGGGGTTTTGTGCCCAAAAGTGGAGGGTGAAAACCATGAGGAGTTTTATTGGTTTGACTCTTGTAGATAGAAGATGAATCTTAGAGAAGAAAGAGGAAACTTCAAGCACCAAGATTGGAGGTCTACAATGAAAGATATGAACTTTTATTTATATGCATACGATAAAGTGACACAAAAAAACAAGTCATCCTTGTGTTAGAGGTGCCTTTTCAAGGGGTTTCTTATTGCACCCACAAGAAGATATAAATAAATGGAGTCATAGAAATCATTAGACACATCCAAGAAGAAATAAATATAAGATACATATTTGTTTTGGCCACAGATTAGCAACAAAACTCAAGCAAAGGAGAGAAGACTTGTGACTATTTATAGGGCCAATTTGATCTGAGTGCAGACCAAGGCTATAAGGAAGGGTTGTGGGAATTCTAGTATGGTTTTCATGTGTGGACATATTTCCAAAATGAGCCACATATATGTACAATTGATTAGAGAAAGAGTTGAGCCCTACACCTGAGGTTCGAGGGGGTCATAAAGCCTAAACAAGGGCTAAGACTCATCTACAACAACAATGTATGAGATAAGGAGACTAAGAGAGGAATGACACAACTATAGGAGGCATATTGGAGCTTGCAATTAGGGATGACATGGACTAGAGTGACCTCTAACTAGACCAAAAACTTAACAACAATGTACACCATCCCTAAAAGGTATGTTGTGATGTGTTTTATGTTGGTTTTCTGCTAGTGGATGAGTGGTCGAGGTTGGATATATTTGGTTTGGTGTCTCAAGACTATTGGAGGCCATCAAGGAGGTTCTCAAATGAGCCCTAAGTGTAATCTCATGAAGGAGAAAGAATACTGCTAGGAGAGGCATATTTGTGTAGGCTCATGACTCATCCTTGAAGGACAAAGGAAGGAGGTCAAGGAAGCAAATTAGATCAGCCCAAGTTCATTGTTGGAGAAGGAAACATTGAAGTGATAGGTGGAAACCCTCCATCCTAAATTTTTTCTTCATTAAAGAAATGCAGGAAGGCCTTAGAGGGAAGAATTCCCAAAGGATCTTAAGACTTGTTCACAAATGGAGTTGTGAACAACTGAATGGGAGTCTTTATATGTTAATACATTGAAGGACTAAAAATTAGCTAGAGATAAGTTTGATTAGCCATGTTTAGTGGCCTAGAGGAGCAGTAGCATTGATAGAGGTATGAGCTACATATTCAAAGTAGAAGGATCACGAGTTTTATTTAGGGTATAGTAAGAAGAGTTGTGATTAATGACTACATTAGATAGACCATCAATGTATATTAATCTTGTATTATTCTATCAATGAATGTATGAGGGCCATTATCACTAGTACGAGTGCCATGGAAAAATATTTTATCAATTTGTTAATATAACAAAGTTGGGTTTTGTAATTTATTGCATTTGTATATTCTATTGTTCAAACTAGTATGTTTTGATACTTGGATTGGTAGGATTATTGATTGTAAGATTCTAACCTAGACTTCAGTATCATATAAAAGCAACATGGTACCAAATCTACTTTGAAGGGTCAGTGAATCAGAGTGTGAACATGAAATTACAAATTAAGAGGGAGTTAATCACATTGTTGTTTAAGGACTCACAACAATGTCAAAGTTGCAGGTTAGTCTTCGATATGAGGACAGGTTGGAAGGTTTTTCCAACTATAATCCATATAAGGAAAATATCAAGTAGGTTATGTTTGTGAACAAGATTCAAGACTATGTCGATAAAGAAATCAAACTAACGCTAAGGAGATGGAATTATACAAAGAGTTCGATACAAACGCAAAGTTGATCATAGTAGATGTTGTTAAAGATTCCTTATTTATCTGTCCAAGAAGAACATTTCCCATGAAATGTGAGAGTCTCTTTAGAATATGTTCCAGAATAAGAATGAGAACTAGGTATTGGCATTACTAGATAAGTTCAAATCCACTAATATGATACAGGGTGAAGGGGTGACTTCGTATCTTACGAGGTTATCTTAGGATTGTGATGAGCTTGCCACCATTGGTGAGATTGTTTCAGATTCTAAGATGGTGAGGATTTCCTTAAAGGGGTTTACTACAAAGTGGAAGTCATTCATCAAGGGGATCATTACTAGGGACAATTTTCCACACTGGAAAAGGTTGTGGGATGACTTTATTTGATGAATGGTGAGATGAGGATCTTCATCCGAACAAGAAGGATTCTAGTGATGACATGGATCTTGCAGCAAGAATGAAGGGAAAGAAAAATAAGGACTTGAGTAAGATCAAGTGTTTCAACTGTGAAGAGTTTGATTTTTTTTTAAGAAGTGTCCAAATAAAAAGCATGGAAATGATGAGAAGAAGAAGCAGAAGCAGGTTGCAAGTGTCACCACTTCTACTGAGATAAATTATCTCTTTCGAATATTGGAGAGTGAGAAATTTTCCTTGATATCTCATTTCTCTGAGGATACCATCAACAAGGTTGCATGGTATGTGGTTAATGGTGTGTCGAAGCACATGGCAAGTTTCCAAGATGTATTTGAGACTCTAGTTGAGTGGGACTTGAAGTTGCACATGGTGTTGGGCGATAAGAGTTAGAAAGGTACTAGGGGATCAAGTCTCATGCCATTCAAGATGGATTCAGGTCAGATGATGTGAGATTAGGATGTACTATTTGTACCAAGATTTAGATATAATGGGATGTCTATCTCAACGATCGAGCAAAAGGGGTTTGAGATGTTTCTTTAGGGTGGAAAAGAAAGACTTGGGTCTAGAGGCTCTAGCTCCACATGTGTTGTGATTGGAATTATAGAGCATGGTCTATATAGGCTAATGGGAAAGAACATAAATCTATGGAAGAAGAAAGAAGAGAAGGTCCAGATTCCATAGGTTTAGACGGAGCCAAGTTCTAGTGAAGGTTTGTAGGTTCTGAGGGAGAATGTGCATCCTAAGAAGAGTGCATGGTCAATATGGAGTAAGGCTACTAATACAAATAGAAATAAGTAATCGTGGAATATCCTAAAAGTGTTACAGGAAAGGAAGAAGAAGTAGGAGGCTATCGGTGGCAATGACTCTTCCAAGAAAGGCATAGTCCATGCTATAGAGTTTACTAAAGTTATGCATGCTAGGAGTTGGGATAGTGTCACCAACAATGACAGTGATAATGAATTAGTTCCTATTCTTGGAATTACCTTCCTCACTAAGAGGGAGTGCTGAGATTTTTAGCTTGGGGGGTACTCTGAGCCCTACAATTTGGGGTTTGGAGTAATGAGCACCACAAATTTTCTTTGTGGGCTTAGAACTGTAGCTTGGGGATTTTTACTGAAAGGTGTGAGGCAAAAACCATGATGATTTTTATTGGTTTGACTCCTAGAGATGGAAGAGGACTCTTAGAGAAGAAAGAGGAAAATTCAAGCACCAATATTGGAGACCTACAATGCAAGATTGTGTGTGATAAAATGACACAAAAAAACAAGTCGGCCTTGTGTTCGAGGTGTGATTTAGAGGGTTTTTCATTGGAGCCACAAGAAGGTATAAATAAGGGGAGACAAAGACCTCATTAGACACATTCAATATGAAACAAATTATAACATACATATATGCTTTTGGAAAAGAATTGGAGAATACCTCACGAGAAGGTGATAAGACTTGTTTTGGAATTTCTTGTGATTTTTTTAAGGGCCGAGTCGATCTGAGAGCAAGTCAAGGCTAGAAGAAAGGGTTCTGGGCAGTATGGTGTGGTTTTTGTGTGTGGACAAACAATGTCCAAAAGGAGCTAAAATATATATATAATTTATTGGAGAAGGGCTTAAGTCCTATACCTTAGGTTGGATGGGAATGTAAGGCCTAAGAAAGGGTTTAAACTCATCTACAAAAAAATCATATGTTAGAAGGCAACAAAAGGAGGAATGCCATAGCTATAGATGGCCTATAGAAGCTTGCAATTAGGGCTTACGTGGACTATAGTGTGCCCTAATGAGACCACAAACTTAACGACAATGTACACAAGCTCAGAAAGGTATTTTGTGATGCATTTTATGTTGGTTTGATTATAGTGGATTAGTGGTCCAATATTGACATATTTGATTGGGTGTCTCAAGACTATTGGAGGGAAGCAAGGAGGTGCTCAAAGGAGCCTTAAGTGCAGTCTCTTGAAGGATAAAGAAGACTGCTAGGAGAGGAAGATTTGTGTAAGCTCAAGACTCACCCTTGAAGGAAAAAGGAAGGATGTCAAGGGATCATATTACATTAACCCAAGTTCATTGTTGGACAAGGACATCTTGCAATGCTACGAGCAAAATTGGGAATTTGAGAGTTGTTCACAAATAGAGTTGTTAACAACTCAACAGGAGTCTCTATCTATTTATGCATTGGATGAATAATGATAAACTAGAGATAAGTTGGAGTAGTCTTGTTTTGTGAGCTAAAGGAGAAAGAACATTGATGGACACAAGAGTTGCAGATTGGAAGTAGAAGGACTAGAAATTGTATCCAGGGTACGATAAGAAAAGTTGTGGTTGTCAACTACATTAGCTAGAACATCAATGTATATTGTTCTTCTATTCTTGTATTAGTGGATGTATGAAGGCCATTATCCCTACTACAATATCCTTAGATAGTTGTATTATCAATTTGTTAATTTAACAAAGTTGGGTTTTGTAAAAAATTCTGTATTTTTTCACATGTTGACTTATTGTGTTTTTATATTCTGCTATGCAAAGTAGTTTGTTGTGATACTTGGATTGTAGCGTCAGTGATTATAAGATTATAACCTAGAATCCAACATTGTGTATAAACAACATGGTATTTGATTTACATGAAGGGCCAGTGAATCCGAGTGTGGACAAAGAAGTAGAGTTTAATAGGGAGTCGTTCACATTGTTGATGAAGGAATCACAACAATGTTAAAATTTCTAGTTGGTGTTATGCAACCAACTCACAAACAGATATATCAACGACTTAAAAAATATCCTCTTCGAGGAGGAAACCTCATTTACATTACACAAATGAACAATTCTTGGATGATACAAATGACAAGGCCTCATTTCTATATATAGGAGTTTAAGGGGTCACAATATAATCAAATCTTACATAACAATAATAATGTAAGGGAACAACAATAATAATAGTGGGCTTCTATGGGGCACACTAATAACAATATGTGGACTATATGGGCACAAAAATAACAATAAGGGGGATACACTAGTATTATAACGACCTAATACGCCCCTCTCCTTAAAAAATGTGTTATTCTCAACGCCTGAGTAGTTTTGTATTCATTCTTTTTAAAATTCTCATCCTCCCATGTGGAATATTCAGTGGGTAAGTTCTTCCACTTAATGAGATACTCTAAAATTGATTGATTTCACAGTTGTTGTGTTCTTGTTTCCATGACTGCTTTGGTTTCCAATATGATTTTTCCTTCCTCGTAAAGTTGTGGAAATATTGTTTGAACTTGGAGCTTGTGACCTATAATATTCTTTAAGTATGAAACATGGAAAACTAGGTGCACTCGGGAAGATGGAAGAATCTCCAATTTGTATACTATAGTACCAATTTTTTGCAACACCTTATAAGGACCATAGTACTTTGGTGATAATTTATTATCCTTCTTAGCTTGCTTTCGGGATATCTGTTTGTATGGTTGTAGCCATAAAAATACCCAGACACCTACATCAAAACTTATTTCCTAGGATGTTGATATGCCTGTTGTTTCATCTGATTCTGTGCCAAAGTGAGGTTATCCTTTAAGAGTTGGAGAACTTGTTCTTGATGCTCGATGCCATCTTGCACTACTTGAAGCTTATAATTTTCTCTTAAAGATAATGTGATGGATGGTGGATGATATCTATAAATTTCCATAAATGGGGTAATTTTTACTGCAATATGAAAGGAAATATCATACGACCATTCGGCCAGAGGTAACCACTCGACCCATTGTGTTTGTTTATTAGATACAAAGCAATGAAGATATCCTTCCAAACATTTGTTCACTATTTCAGTTTTCTAATCAGATTGAGGATGATAAGATGAGCTATGAACTAATCAAGTACCCAAACAAGAAAATAATATTGTCCTAAAAATTTCCAATGAAAATGGGATCTCTGTCACTTATAATAATTTTTGGATTTCTGTGTAGCTTTTGAATTGTTTCCATAAATGTAGTAGAAATTTTACTGGATTTAAATGGATGAGATAGTCCACAAAAATGTTCATGCTTGGTAAGTGTTGGCTTAGGGACTCCTAACCCAGGTCTAGAGTTAGTTTCCCCAACCAACAAAACCCTACATTTTTATCCCTTTCGGCAGCAAGTTATGCAGCACAGATCACAATCTCACTCGAAGCAATATTGGGGAATGCAAGAACCAAATTTCTGCATCTAAAGACTAGTGTGATGTGTTTTAGTGCCTTAGATCTCCTTCCACGCAGATCTAACCTTTCGATATAGTTAATAATACTAATTGTCCCTAACTACCTTCAATTCTTCACGAGACCAATCAATTGCGTTAATCATGCCCTAACGGGATAAGTCTCCTACTTTTGCGCAACTGGATGGGTCTTCTAGAGCTTTTGAGATCTAGATCTATCATCATGCAAACCTATCTTCCTTATTTTAAACTAACCCAAAAATATATTTATATCTTCGTGAATATCATTCAATAATTTTGTTAAGCAAAAACACGTTCAATTAACCCGATTCACACAGATAAAACACATTGAATTATAGAAACAACAATGAAAGTGACATAGAAATTAGACAGATAGATGCAAGTATTTCCAACCCAATCAGTCTTTATTAATTATAATCTTTCCAGTACTAACTTCAACTGCCCTACTCACTTAGCTATAGGGGTCCACGCACTTAGTTGTGGACTGTTCCAGGCCTCTGCGCACTCAGCTGCAGGGCCTTTCCTTCGCTATGGATAGGAACATACCTCCGTATCTATCAAACCCTTACAACATCATTCATTCCTTCACACTAATCATTTTATGTTCTTAGTTCTCTCTAAGATTCACTAGGACTCAAATATTAATAGCCTTTCTAATACAATACCATGGCCCCCGACTCATGGGTGAGTCTTCAAAATCGCCTATCACTTACCTAAACCAGGGGCTAAGGCCCCTGTGACTCTTGACTATATATGTGCTCCTCATCCATTTTGCGTAGACTTTACATTATTTACAAAATTATTTACAAAAAATGACTAAATTAGTTCAATTCTACCCCTGGTGACCCCATCCCAAGAGGCCCCAACACAAAGATCGTGACTCACCCTCGAGTCACTCAACTGGTTGTTCCACTTTCTGGTAGAGGTTGATGACTACCTTAGTCAATGCTTGAAGCTCCTCGATACTCTGTTCTACTACTTGTTGTACTTCCTAGACCAATTTCTCTATGGTTGGCCCCTCCACTGCATGTTGCATAGTCTACTAGGTATGTTGCATGGCCTTCAAATTCTCATGAAGATTCTGTGAAAGTTGGTTGGCTTCCTGTGTCCTTGAAAAAGGGGCGCAAAAATATGGTTGAAAATGAATGAAAGCATGAAAAGAACGAAAATTCCTGGCTTGGGTGGTTGCAGTTGATCATACCTAATAGAATCCATTGATTTCCATGAGCATTCTATGACCGATATGATGGTTTTGAGGCAAGTATATGCCTTAGTTTTTGGAAATTCGATGCGAGGAAACCTTGTGAAGGGGTGGGTTGCTTGAGGGGTTGTGTAACATAGAAGGAAATTATTGAGGAACTTGCAAGATGTGTGATTGCACGGAATGGGGTGACTGGATTTCCAAAGGGACTGTATAGTAGAGAAGTGAAGTCAAGGGATGGATTTTTTTTTCCATTAACATTGACAAATGGAATCATATGCATAATGGGAGTGTTCCCTAGAACAATGAGCTTAGTAACTGTTCACTCAGAGGACAATTGTTGTTGGATTGTAGTGTTGGGCATTGGGTCTGGCTTTGACTTTGGCAATGGATTCTAGACTTCCTAGGAAGGAGGTGAATCTTGATATTACTTTGAGGGTGGAGGATTAAGCCTCTGGATTCCATTGTTGTGGATGTCAGAATCCTATCATTTTATTTGTTTGTTGAGAAAATGTGTGTATGTGTATATAATTTTAAATATTGTATTGAGATAGATTTATAAAGCTCCATAAACAATATGATTATTTGCTAGTTGAAGAAAATGTGCATAATTATATGTTGTTATTGTAAATACCCTAACATGTTGTGTTATAAAGCTCCATGGGTAGTATGTTTTCCTTTTCAACAATATTTCTAGTTGTAGGTGTCATTGAACATTGACAATGTGCCCCCAAGAGCGAGGGTTTTGTGAATACCCTCCTAGAAAAATCATGTAAAAAAATAAATAAGGCCAAGGTCATGGAATGCATATTGCATGTTGAATGTTGGGAAAAACATCCTAGTGGGTTTTCATTTGGTTTATTAGGAATAAGGAAATTGGCAGAGGAAACGGCAAGGGATTTGAAAAGGCATCAAGAATTAATTGGAATTTTATTTATGAAAATAAAGATAATTAGGAGAAAAGGAAGGTGAAATCTCACAGGTTGGATGTGAGGAGTAAATGGAAGGAAAATAATGGAAAATGAAGAAAATAGAGGCCTAGTTAATAAAAAGGCTTCTCATGATTAGTTGGTAACCTTTTTTCAATTTAGTTTTGAAGCTCTCTCTTAATTCTCTCTCTCTCACACATTGTTTGACATTTCAAGTTTTATTGGATCACTTTAGCATTTAATCAACAAAAGAAAAGAAGGCAAATGAAATCAAGGATCAAGCAAGGAAGATCGGGATCTAGTAGCTACAATGGGATTATTTATAGGTAGATTTTCATTTGTGATTTCCTTGCTAGTTTTGACATGTATGGTTATGCATGTGTTTTCTTGGTTATGTTATTTTCATTGGCATGAGTTTTTCCATGGGTGACGATGTTTTCTAGCATAGCCTTGTATTTTATGGACAACCTTAAGGTGATTGGTTCTTAGGTTTTGGTGGAGATGGACTACCAAATGGATTCGAAGTTGAGTGAGGTGGATCTCTGAAAGGAACAACACATGGCCTAGTGATCCCTGAACTGAACTTTGTATTGTGGTAAAACCTTGGCCTAGTAACCCCTGAAACAGACTCTGGGTTGTGGTAAAGCCACATTTTGTGTTACCTTAGTGGGACTAGGAACCCTTGACTAGTGAATGGAGGGCTATGTAGTAAATCCTATAGGTGAGTTCCCTTGATGAGTCCTAACAATCCTTGGTCAATGAATGTCAAGATATAAGGTAAAGCCTTGAGGGTGGTGCCTCGATTATGGCATAGTGATCCATGAATCAGACTGTGGATTTCGGTAAATCCTAGTGACTAGGAGATAGTAAAATTCCTCACGGTGTAGGTGGAAAAATCTAGTGACATCCATTCTCATTCAGTTATTTTTTTGGTTATGAGTGCCAGATTCATGCTTAGAATATGACATGGGGGTGGTTGGCTGAAAGAAAGGTTTGGTTTAGCCACTCTATGGTTGGGTGGTTGCTGGAAGTCGCAAATGAGGTTGGAGTTTTCATTCATTAATGAGAGTTTCTTCTCCTTGGTATTTCATGTGTAAATGTACTTGTTTATATGTGGATTCTATGGTTGTTTTATCCTTATTATTTATGTTTCTGTTATGAGTATGTTTTATGACAGTAATGATGTATGGATCTTGTCATGTTTTGCTTTGTAAATAAATGAATAATTAATATATGACCTTGTATATGGTAATACATCTAACGTGATAAGGCATTAATGCTTCTTAGTGATTCTCAGATAGGTATGAGAACCCTATGGTTAGATTTTTTGTTATGACCTATAGAATGCATATTTGTGAATGTTTGACAAAATGTCTATCATGGCTAGTACGATTCCATTCAAGTATTTGTTCAATTATTTGCATTTGTATCAGTGTTTCAATCTTACTTTTCATTTCTGGAATTTTCATGAAGTTTTGGGCAGTGGCCTAGGACTTAGCCCTGAAAAAGTGGCACAAAATATGGGCCTGTTGGCTCTAAACTAGCTGAAAAAAGACCTCAGTCACTTGCATTCCCTTGTTACGAGAGCATATGGAAGGCCCTAGTCATATACATGCCCATTTCATGGGAGAAACTGAGAGTCTCGATCAGTAAAATGTTGGGTTGCCTCAGGGGTTGGTCACCTGGGAAGGTTGGTTCACTCCTGGAGGTTCTGTAGCATGCGTAGAAGGTTAGGTTGGTTATGTTTTGCCGGTTCCACTTCTCGAACTGTAGAGGGGGAGTTAAATTATATCATAGTATCCTATCATCATATGTTTACCCCAACGGACCAGTTAACTTGGGTACATGTTGAAGGAGTGTGTTCCACTCCCTAAACATGAAAATATTGTTGAGCACTTGTCATTTCAAAACTCATTAAAGTAAATGAAAATATGTCTACTCGATATAAGTTTTAGCCTTTTCTAGACTAGGATATACTATCTATGAAAAAGGAATACTTTAATTTAAGATGAATGAAAGGTCCTCCTTGGTATTGTTTTATGCCTTTAGGGACTCAAGAGACTAAATTTATGAAAAGGAACCTTTGCAGTTTTCTTTTTCACCTCTTTTGCAAATTCTCTAAACATGGAAAAGTAGTCGAGTTACACCTTCGTTGAACTCATAAACACATCAAACATGATGAGATTGAACCACTACTTCTCAAGGTTCATTAAAAATTCAAAGGGGGTCATTCGAATGTTGAAATTATAGATCAAGTGTAGGTTATCCTCCTCAAGCTTGTTAGAAATAAAGAGGTATAGATCAGAAATGGTTGGGGAAATTGGGAAAATAGATTACTTGACCTATGAATGGTAGTGATTCACTCTTGAAAATGACAAACTTCCATTTCATCTCCATGGTTGTTGGGTTGGGAAATATTCTTGCCTCTTTGGTTGATCATACCATATTAAAAGCCTCTGCATTTAGTTTTGGGTCAATGTTGTCAACTCCATTAATTATCATCAATATTTTCAAGAGAATTTATTCAATTTCTATCTACTACAATACCTTTAAGCCTCTATTCCTATATGGCATTCTTGAAAAATATCTACATTAGCATTATTCCATCCCAAATCTTGATATGTGTTTCATGTCGTTGATGGGGGATACATGAAGGCCCTACTGTCACAGGTCGCTTCCTATCAACATCATTTCATTATCTAGGAAGTTGACTGAGAAACTCACTTTGTTACCTTGGATCTTACAAGCAAGGAGGAAAGGAAGGCTTGCTTCATATTCAAGGTAGGCTTCTTTCCCGTTGTCTAATTTCTCTAAGGAAAATTCGAATTTTGTTGTATGTTGCTCTAGATCAGGTAACTATATCTAGGGAATTCACCTTTGTTCACAATCACGAAAATTTTATATAACAATCAGTCATAGGAATTAGGGTAGAAGTGATGAGCTGGCATGAGTTTAAAAGCATCTTCAGTAAGAAGTGCTTATCTGAGAGATATTATGATGAGAATCCCACAGATTTATATGAGTTGAAGATAGGTTCCATGATAGATGAAGAGTATGTGACCAAGTTGTTGGAGTTATTGACGTATGTTACCTACCTCAAGGATGATAAGACAATGGTCCAAAGGTTCATCAAAGGATGTCCCTTAGCATTTAATGATCAGATTGAGTATAAAGAGCCTTAGTCATTGGAGGAAGTCATTGGGTAGATGAAGCATTGTTATGAGTAGTCTAAGTTCAAGTTTGAGCCTAAGCGAGATTATAAAAGTCACGAGAAGAATAAAGTGAAGTGGGATATGAAGAGAAGAAGAAATCATGATGTAGGTGACAAGGAAAGCATAGCACCATAAAGGAATTTCAATGCAGTTGATAGAGGACATGGATTTCACCCTCAAGAGCATAATAAGGGTGATGGTAGGAAGCCTTTGAGGTGTTGGAATTGTGGTGGAGACCATCGCACGAATGAGTTTCCATTTCACTAGGTGTACACCTCAAATTTATAATGTTGAGGACACACAGATAGTTGGAGATTCTGGGAAGAGTATTCCTTGAATTTATGCAGTAGTGGATAATCGGCTGGCAGACCATTAGGCATCCATTATTGAGATGGAAGGTAAGCTTTGCGATCAAGTTGTTTCCATTTTGATTTACCCAGGATCTAATTATAGTTATATTTGTCCTGACTTGGTCGATAAGTTTTTTTCTAATAAAGAAGTGTGTGTAGAATCTTGTTTGGTGTAGTTGGTTATAGGGACCAAGAGAAGAGTTCGCCATTGGGTGAAATTTTATGCATTTGAGCTAAATGGTATGCCTACATCAACACATATAAATGTGCTTCCTTTGGGATCATATAGTATGCTTTTGGGGACGGGTTGGTTGTTCATCCATGGGACCAAGGTAGACTAATGTGATAAGGCTATTGAGTTCCTTGATGATGATGGGAAAAGGAGAGTCTTGTAGTGAAATAACAAGCCT
The DNA here is from genome assembly GCA_031772625.1 of Pinus tabuliformis. Lineage (NCBI taxonomy): Eukaryota > Viridiplantae > Streptophyta > Pinopsida > Pinales > Pinaceae > Pinus > Pinus tabuliformis. The sequence goes on along the minus strand of CM062816.1, from coordinate 375,670,279 downwards.
ACATCAGTGAGAATGGTTACAGCTAGGTATGAAAAGTGGTGTTGCCGAAAGGGATATGTATTGTTTGCAGTTCATATGTCCAGTGATAAAGGGAAAGATGTTGAGGATGATGAAGTCTAATGAGGTATCATGTTTTGCAACAGTTTTAGGATGTGTTTCTTGTAGAGATTCTAGAGTTTCCTCAGCATAGAGAGGTGGAATTTTCTATTGAGTTGATGTTGGGAGTAGCACCATCATCTAAGTCACCTTACAAGATGATCACTCTAGAGTTCATGGAATTTAAGTTAGAGCTTAAGGATATGCTTGATAAGGGATAAATAAGGCCAACTATGTTGCCTTGGGGTGCGCCGATATTTTTTGTAAAGAAGAAAGGCAGTACTCTTAGGTTGATCCGAATTGGATCCATAAAAGAATTGTCAAAGAGAACAATGACTGTATCAGGTCGGGACAAATTTCTAAAAATTCCAAAACAACGATCAAAAACACCCTGAAAGAGTGGCAATGGCAGCCAACATGGAACGGCAAGGATCCCATTCAAAGCGCACTGACCAAGACCCATGCAGACTGCGCGGGAGGCCGAATTAGCCCCTGGGAGCCCTAGATCAGGAAATAGAGGCAGATTTTGATGCGCGACTAATCACACATTGCTGGGCGAAAAGGGATGAAATGGAGAAGCCCCGAGCACTTAGATGCATGGGGAGCCGAAGAACTGCGGGCGAAAAAGCGCTAAAGGACAAGGTGGGACCCGCACTCCGAAAAATTGGCAGTATTGATTGGGGCGCCCTCAAATGGAAAGCGATTTTGGAGAAATTGGAGCAATCCCACTCAACAATCGACGTGTGGAAAGCGGAGGAGAGAGAAAACTGTTGTTGATTACGTATTAAAGGCCGAGCAAGTCAACCACGCAAAACGTGTGTATGGCATCGGATCTGGAGGCCCCAGATCGGATGCCTGAGATCACGCCCAACAGGGGAAGTGGAATTGATGAAGGAATGAGCCACGATTTAGTAGGATTTGAAGTCCATTTTGACCACCATGGTGGAGGAAGACTTCATCCATGATGTAACTGAAGAACTGAACCGACGAAGCAGGCTAGCATGTTACAGGAGGACATGTGGCCACTCCTTGTGAGTCAATGATGACGCCGAGCCAGGGAACTCCAAGCGCAGCTTCAAAAGGAAATTCGATGGAGGTGGAAGAGGAACTAAATAGACATGGAAACAAATGGCTTAAAGCCATGAACAGAGACAGAGTACACAAGAGAGTCAGAGAGAAAAGAGAGAGACAAAAGAACAAAAATCCCGAGAGGAGGACGGAACGCAGGGAAAAAGACAGTGAAGAAAAAGCAGAAGAGGACAGAGGGTCAAGAATACCAAAGGCAGCATCGAGCACCCAAGAGCTTGAGGGATTCATTCCATCCCAGAGAGGATCTGTCTGCACTGAGCACCATATTGGGATCTTTCCATTTTAGACCATAAGGTCACATAGCTAGTAGGAAAACACGTATGTGCACTCCAGTGTTTTGGGGAACCCAAGAACCACCCTACCAAGAAAATCTGTTTCAGGTGACTCATATTGAGTTCTTGCATTGTAATTCTCTGCTTAAAACACAATAAAATAAGGCCACCACTGACGTTGGACCAGATATGTAGCCCTAGAGAATAGGGTGAACTCCTTATTAATTTATTGTGTTCTTGTATTTGCTTATTGTACTTCTTTGTTGTCTTTCCATTCAATTGTCTATGTATTGGAAATATGATCGATCTGTTGCTTAAATAACATAGACACACACCAACATATGAGTCTGTAATACCTTCATTTGATAAATCTTTAATTGAGGTCACTCCTAGGGTGATTATCAGATCAAGTGGTATCATAGCTTTAGGCTGTAAGGTTAGACAAGCTTGTGTTGGTTTAGCTATTGAATGCTCACTAGATCAAAGCTCAAATTAGGAGAAGGAGAGTTGGTCGAAACTAATCCTAAAATTAGAAGAGTCTATCCTCGGAAGACAATTTCAGAGGAAGGTTTTGTGGGGCCAGACCCTCAATTCATGGAAAGTTTCCTAGCTATAAAGTCTATGGTAGAAGAAATGTATAGGGACTTTAGAAAGCATAAGGATGAAGATTCATCAGGTTCTAAACAAGAAAAAGAAGATGAGTCTCATTCCCATGACCACTCTAAAGGAAAAGGGAAAGAGGAAAACTTTCTCACACCTCCTAATAGCCCTGTGCATAATAAGAAAGCATCTTTGATTAAGCTAGATGTAAAATTTGATTTTCCTATATATGATGGAGAGCTAAATGCTGAAAAGTTGGAAAACTGGATTAGACAAATTGATGTGTATTGCAGAGTGCAGAACATCGACTCAGACAAGAGCAAAATTCAACTGAAAAGCCTACGCCTAGGAGGCATTGCCTTGGTTTGGTGGGAAGGCAGAACCCAAGATGACATGAAAATACATGGTAAGACCATCTCTAGCTGGAGTGACATTGTTTCTGCAATTAAGAAGTAGTTTTATCCATTGGCCTACATGCAACAAGCCATGATGAGTTGGCAAACTCTTCAGCAGTTCAAAGGGAAAAGTGTGCAAGGGTACACTCAAGAATTTAGAAAGAGAGCATTGATTCTAGGGATCTCATTAGACTCACCAGAGACTCTTTTGAAGTACATTGGTGGTCTACACAGCTACATGAGGCATACCATCCTCATGTTTAATCCCACTAGTATAGATGAGGTATCTGTACAAGCTGCTCATCTAGAAGCTAGAGGAAAGAATGGAAATCCAGAAGTTGGGGGACCATCCCAACCCATTGCAAGCAAGAGCAAGGAGAAAAGAAAGCAGAACTGGAAAGCAAGGAAGGCTAACACTGCACAGAAAGGAAAAGCTTCATGCACTCACTGTAAAAAGGATGGGCATGATGATGAGCACTATTGGATTCTTCATCCAGAGCTGAGACCTAAGAAATCTGAGGGAAAGAAGAAGAAGACTGCTGCAGCTATTCAGAAAGATTTGGGGTCAGATTCGGGAGATAAAACAATCATTGCAGCCACAGGTATAAAAGGTTGTCTGCTTTAGAGAATGCTGAAATCAAGAAGCAGGTGCAGGAGTTTCTCGAGAAAGGGTTCATCAGGCCTACAACATCACCATGTGGGTCACCAATCGTTTTGGTGAGAAAAAAAGATGGCTCGTGGAGAATGTGCATTGACTACCGAGCATTGAATAAGATAACAATAAAAAATAATTATCCCCTTCCTCGCATAGATGATATTTTAAATCAATTAAAGGAGGTTGTTTATTTCACCAAGATGGATTTTCACAGTGGATACCATCAAGTCAGAGTTACAGAACAAGATGCATGGAAGACTGCTTTCAAAACAAAGCAAGGATTGTATGAGTGGCTGGTTATGCCTTTTGGCTTGACCAATGGCCCTGCTACTTTCATGAGATTAATGAATGATGTACTCAGACCTTTTCTTGATGATTTTTTTATTTTGTATCTGGATGACATTCTAATTTTTAGTAAAACGTGGGAAGAACACTTACAGCATGTTAAGCAGACATTAGATGTTTTGAAAAGAGAAAAATGTTATGTTAAACTCTCCAAATGTGAATTTGGTAAAACATCTCTAAATTATTTGGGTCATATAGTAGGGGGTGGTGAATTGAAAATAGATCCCTCTAAAGTGGCATTCATTGTAAACTAGCCTAAACCCAAGTCTAGTACAGAAGTGAGAAGCTTCTTAGGAGCAGAACAATATTTGAGGAAGTTCATCTCTAACGTTTCCTCAATTGCAACTCCCTTACATGCTTTGACAGGATTGAACAAGGTGTTTCAGTGGGGAGGTAAACATCAAAAAGCCTTCAACACCTTGAAGGAAAAGATTAGTACAACACCAAGTACTAGCACAGCCTAATCTACAAAGTCCATTTGAGATCCAAACTGATGCCAGTGACTATGCCATGGGAGCAGTGTTGACACAACACCATAAACCCATATGTTATCATTCTGAGACTTTTAATCCTGCAGTAGTTAACTATCCTACATATGATAAAGAATTGTATGCATTAGTTCAGAGTGTGAAAACGTGGAAACATTATTTAATGGGCAAAGAAACAATAATACATACTGATCATCAACCACTTCAATATCTACACTCCCAAACTAAGTTGTAGCAATCAAGACATTATAGGTGGATGGGTTTTCTACAACAGTTTCATTTGGTCATCAGATATAAAAAAGGGCATACACAACAAAGTTGCAGACATGTTATCTAGACCCATTATAAATGCATCTACTATACTTAAGCATAATTCTGTACTACATGAAAGCTACATTGAACAATATGCTCAAGATATAGATTTTAAAGATGTATATGCAACTTTGAGTCAAAGCAAAAGGGTAGAAGAATTGGATTATCATATGAAGGATCGACTCTTGTATCATGGTGGGAAACTCTGCATTCCACAAACAAAGTAAAGATAATTAGAGAGGCACACACTTCTCTGATATCAGGTCTCTTTGGGGTAAGTAAAACAGTTGCACAGCTGCAAAGATTTTGTTATTGGCCGAAAATGAATGAGACAATTTCTAGATATGTAAAAGGGTGTACTATGTGCGTTAAAAGCAAGCCCAACAATAGAAAAGTAGGCTTGTACACCCCATTACCAGTTCCTTCTCACCCTTGGGAAAGTATTTCCATGGATTTTGTTGAAGGACTGCCTAAATCTAGGAAAGGTCATGATTATTTGCATGTCATTGTGGATAGGTTCAACAAAATGTTTATTTTGATACCTTGTAATAAGCAGATTACAACTGAACAAACTACAAAATTATTATTTGAACATGTATGGGTTCATTTTGTATTACCCACTTCTATTGTATCTAATCGAGACAGCCGATTTGTGGGGAAGTTTTGGTCAAGTCTGTGGGAGCTGATGGACACCCAACTGAAGAAAAGCACAACTTTTCATCCAAAAACTGATGGCCAGACAAAAGTAGTTAACAGGACGGTGATCCAGTTGCTTAGAGGATATTGCAACAAACATCCTAAGATATGGGATGAACAATTATGTTATGTGCAACATGCTTACAACAGAGCAAAACACTCTTCTACACGAAGATCTCCTTTTGAGACCTATTTGTCTCCTTTGGATTTTGTCTTTGGTAAAGATACCACAGTTGATGGACACAATTATGTGGACAAGGCAACTAGCTTCATTGAACAGATCCAGGAGATCCACCAAGCAGTACAGGAACAGATGGAAAACATCCAAGCCAAATACAAAACTAGGCATGACAAGCATCAGATGGAGAATCGTTTTCAAGTTGGAGACCATGTCTGGCTATATATCAGCAAGGAAAGAATGCAAGGTGAAGGTAAAAAGCTGAAGCCTATCAGGTATGGACCTTTTAGGATACTTGAGAAGATTGGTGAAAATGATTTTCACCTTGATCTACTAGCTTACATGCACATCTAGTCAATCGTAACTGCAGATTGCTTGAGATTGTTTGAACCTTCAATGATTGAGGATCCTGAAGAGAAAAGTCAATTTCCTTCTATTGATGACCTGCTACAGGAATATCTGAATGAATTGCAGGAAGACACAGTCTTGGATAGGAAGGTGAGGACAATGCACACGGGAGATGTTGAGTACCTTAGAATTGGACTCAAAGGTTCCAAGCTGAGTAGTGCAAAGTGGATTGAGATTGGGCAAGTGAGACAGCAGTACCCTCACTCAGTCGATGCTTGAAAGAAAACCAACTTTTTGTGGTCCAAAAGCTTTCCAGTGGGAAGGCCGTGATCCGAATTAGATCCATAAAAGAACTTTCAAAGAGAACCATGATTATATCAGGTCAGGACAAACTTCTAAAAATTCCAAAACAGTGATCAAAAACACCCTGAACCAGTACCAATGGCAACTAGTGTGGAACAATGAGGACCTCGGTCAAAGCGCAGTGACCGAGGCCCATGGAGACTATGCGGGAGGCCGAATTAGCCCTTGGTAGCCAGGGATCGGGAAACAGAGGTGGATTTTGATGCGCAACTAATCACGCATCACTGGGCGAAAAGGGCCGAAATGGAGAAGCCTTGAGCACTCGAACGCATGGGGAGCCGGAGAACTGCGGGCAAAAAAGCGAAAAAGCGCTAAAGGACAAGGTGGGACCCGTGCTCTGAAAAACCGGTGGTATTGATCAGGGTGCCCTCAAACGATAAGCGATTTTGGATAAATTGGAGAGATCCCACTCAATGATCGATGCGTGGCAGGTAGAGGAGAGAGAAAACCGCATTTGATCACGCACTAAAGGTCAAGCAAGTCAACTGTAAAACGTGCATATGGCATCGAATCTGGAGGCCCTAGATCAAACGGCTTAGATCACGCATGATGGGGGAAGTGGAATCAACAAAGGAATCAGACGCAATTTAGCAGGATTTGAAGTCCATTTTGACCACCACGGTGGAGGAAGACTTCATCCACGATGTAACCGAAGAACTAAACTGATGAAGTAGGCTGGCGCATTACAGGAGGACATGAGGCCACTCCCTGTGAGCCGATGATGACGCCGAGCCAGGGAACTCCAAGCGCAGCTGCAGAAGGTGATTCGACGAAGGCAGAAGAGGAATTTAATAAACATGGAAATGAATGACTTAAAGCCATGAACAAAGACAAAGTACACAAGGGAGTCAAAGAGAAAAGAGAGAGACAGAGGAACTAGAATCTCGAGAGGAGGATAAAATGCAGGGAAAAAGACAGTGAAGAAAAAGCAGAAGAGGACAGAGGGCCAAGCTGACCAAAGGCAGCGTCGAGCACCCTAGAGCTTAAGGGATTCAAGCCATCCCAGAGAGGATCTACCCGGACTGAGCACCACATTGGGCTCTTTCCATTGTAGACCAGAAGGTCACAGAGTTGGTAGGAAAACGAGTCTGTGCACTCTAGTGACTTAGGGAATCAAAGAATGACCCTGCGATGAAAATCTGTTTCAGGTGACTCATATTGAGCTCTTGCATTGTAATTATCTACTTGAAACACAATAAAATAAGGCCACCACTGAAGCTAGACCAGAGATGTAGCCCTGGAGAATAGGGGGAACTCCTTATTAATTTCTTGCCTTCTTGTATTTTCTTACTGTACTTCTCAGTTGTCTTTCCAATCAATTGTCTGTGTATTTCCAATTTTATCGATCCGTTGCTTAAATAACATAGACACACACCAACATATGAGTCTGTAATACCTTCATTTAATAAATCTTTAACTGAGGTCACTCTTAGGGTGATTATCAGATCACAGGTTGTGCATTGATTATAGGTAGTTGAAAGGGGTGACTATCAATAATAGGTATCCATTTGTTTGATTAGTTGAAGGGAGAAACCATGTTTTCGAAAGTTCATGTGAGATCAGGTTTCCATTAGGTGTGCATCAAAGCAGGAGACAATTGCAAGATGGAATTTTTTACAAGGTATGGGAATTATGATTTTGCAGTGATTCCTTTTGGTCTTACACATGCTCCAACCACCTTCATGTGTTTGATTAACAATGTGTTACATACTTACCTATACAACTATATGTTAATGTTTATTGATGTTACATTGATATTCTCCAAGAATGATGAGGATCATGCAAAGCACCTGGCAGTAGTGTTGAGATTGTTGAGAGAGCATCAGTTGTATGCCAAGATCAACACGTGTAATTTCTTTCAGAGTCAAATTCACTACATGGGACATGTTAATTCCAGGGAGGGGATAACAATGGACTTAGAAAAGATTAAAGTTATCAAGGTATTGCTATCCCTAAGGAATGTGGATGAAGTTGGATCATTCGTTGGAATAGTAGGTTATTACAGGTGGTTCATCAAGAGCTTCTCATGAATTAGCTATCTTATTACATCTTTGAAGAGGAAAGCGAAGATGTTTGAATGGACTAAAGAGTGTGCAACTAGTTTGTGTAGTTGAAGAAGTTAGCTACAAATGCTTCAGTTTTGAAGATTACAAATCCTGATAAGGATTTTGCGGTCTGTATAAATTCTTGCAAGGAACGACTTAGTGGAGTCCAAATGTAGGAAGGGAAGGTGTTATGCTATGAGTCAAGGAAGTTGAACGAGCATGAGAAGAACTATGTGACCCATGATCTTGAGTTGGAAACTATGATTCATGCATTGAAGATGTGGAGACATTATCTTCTTGGAAGGATATTCATTTGGATGAGTAGTCAAGTGAGATGAGGTAGTTATTTGACAAACCCAATATAAATATCAAGTAATCTAAATGGTTTTCTACCCTCAATGAGTTTGACTTTGATATCAGGTACATCAAGGGAAATGGGAACATGGTTGCAGATGTTCTTAGTAGGAGAGTGCACGTGAATCATATTTCAGTTGTAAGTTCATATGGGACACCTTTACAGGAGTGGAGCTTCCATGCAAGTCAACATGATGAGAGGTACTAGCAGCTAGAGCATAGGTTGCAACAACAATGTGAAGGTTAAAAATATTAGGAGTATCACCTCATGAAAAATGGCTTCATGAGATTCAAGAACAAGATTTATGTGCTAGATAAAAGTGAGCTCAAGAACTTGATCATGAGGGAGTTTCATCTCAAGTTATATTCATGGCACCCAAGATATCAGAAGACTTTGACAGTTGTTAAGAAATTTTATCATTGTCTAAACTTGAAGAAATAGGTAGTTGAGTTTGTTGCAAGATGTTTGGAATGTTAGCAGGTGAAAGCAAAGTGTAAGGATCCAACTAGTTTGTTGTAGCCGATTCTAATTCCAGAATATAAATGGGAGGTCATTTCCATGGAATTCATTAAAGTATTTCTGAGGACATCGAGGTAGCATGACTCCATCATGGTTGTGGTTGACAAGTTGAGCAAGGTAGCTCACTTCATTGCAATGAAATCTACAAATTCATCTAGCGAGGAAGCTCATATCTTCATGAGGGAGATAGTGAGGTTGCATGTTTTTCCCAAGAAGATCATTTCAAACAGAGATGTCAAGTTCACTTCCAGGTTTTAGAAGGAGTTGTTTGCAGGCTTGGGGACAGAGTTACCTTTCACTACAACTTATCATCCACAGATAGATGGACAAATAGAGAGGGTTAACAAGATTCTTGAGGATATTTTGAGGATACATGTTTAGAATCAACAAGGGAAGTGGGAGGATTGTCTTCCACTAGTGGAATTTGCATACAATAATGGGTAGCAGGAATCCTTGAAGATGATTCCATTTGAGGCTCTTTATGGGCATGGCTATAATACTCCTATCAATTGGAGTGATCCAGTGAATAGGGTACTCATTGGACTAGATATGTTGGATGAGATGGAATAAGAGATGTAGATTTTTAGAAGGAATTTGAAGGAAACATGAGATAGAGATAAGAGTTATGTGGATCAAAATAGAGCATTCAAGGAGTTTCAAGTTTGGGAGCATGTGTACTGACACATCAAGCCCAAGAGGAGCTCATTAAGGATTGGATCATGTGCTAAGATGACACCTTGGTATTGTAGGCCTTTTGAAATCCTTGATAGAATTGGACCAGTGGCCTATGAACTTGCACTACCACCAACAGTGAAAGTCCATGATGTTTTGCATGTTTCAATAATTAAGAGATATTTCTAGGATTTCGATCATGTGATTGATTGGTATTTATTGCAAGTGGAACCAGAGGGAAAGTACTATCTAGAACTTCAGCACATTTTGTAGCAGAAGTAGATCATGCTCTGGAACCAAGAAATTAAGCAAGTTAAAGCTTATTACAAGCACTTTGGGCCTGATGAAGCTACATAAGAGATGGCTAATCAGATGCAATATTTATATCCTTTTGTATTTGCTAGTTGAGAATATTTGTTTGGTTTCTATGTTTTGGTTTAGATTTATATATGCATACATGTATTGTAAATACTGCAATCAGCTGTGTTATAAAGCTCCAATAAGAAGTATGTTGTAAATACTGCCATGAGTTGTGTTATAAAGCCCCAATGAGCAGTATGGTGTTCATGGTTTTAGTAGTTTGGTATAATGTAAATGTTGCATAGGGTTGTGCTATAAATCTCCATGGCAAGAATGTTTTGCTAGTTACAAGCACCATTGAACATCATGGATGATGTTCCCCCAAGTGGATGGGTTTATAAAATCCCATGGTTGATTTTCCATGTAAATAAAATAATATCAAGGTCATGGGACACATATTCTAAGTTGAATGGTGGGAAAACATTCTAGTACTTATCAATTGTGGTTTGATAATGGATATAGAAATTGGCAAAGGAAAAGAGGCAATAAATGACATTTAACTATGAAAATAAGGGAAAATAGGAGAAAAGGAAGATTAAGGGACACAAATTTGCATGCAAGGGAAATTAGAGGAAAAATGTAGAAAAAGGAGACCTCAATGACAAAAAGGCATGAGAGAAACAATTCATAACTTTTAGATTAGCTTTTACTTAGCTTAGTTTCGGTTCTCGCCTTCCACACTCTCACTCTGATTCACTCCTACACACCTAGAGAATTCTTAGAGAATTCTTGGAGTACTATAGTATTCAATTGTATTTGGAAGAAGACATGAAAGAATATGAAGGAAATTAAAGGATGGAAAGGGGACACTTGGATGAGTAGCTACAATAGGATAACAAGTTGCATGTTTTATTTCCTTGATGGTTTTTGTATTCATGATATATTCATGTGGTTCATTGGTTATGTGTTTTCATTTGCATTGATATTTACCTTGATTAATAGTGGTTTTAGCCTCACCTTTCCATTGAATGGATAACTATGGTGTAGTGGGTTCCCCATTCAAGTTTTCATATTGGTTCTTAGGTTTCCTATGGTTGTGGTTTGAAACAAATTATTTGGGGCCCTAACAACTTGAGTTACCTAGAGTTTGTGGGTTGAGTTACTAGTCCCTGTAGCTTGTGGGTTGTGAGAAATGCTCTGGAGCCATCAAATAGCTCAGGTTCCCTGGAGGTTGTCAGTTGGGTTACTAGTTCTAGGGGCCTTGGATAGTTTTGTTAGAGACCAATCCAGTTGATGTTAGTGATTTGTGGATGGTATAGGTGACATAATTATGCTTGATGGTTAAGTTGGTTTGGCTTCTAGAAGCATTGATTAGTTCTGTTTTGATTTAACCATTATGATCCCACATTCATTATTGGAATATGGCACAGGGGTGATTGTTTGAAAGAGAGATTTTATTAAGCCTAATCTATGATTAAGTATTACGTGTAATTCCCAGACTTGTTTTGCATTTTCATATGTTACTATGAGTTGTTTTTGTATTGTGATATATGAGCACTTGTACTGGTCATTATGGTGATCTTATGGCTTATTTGTCATAATTTCTATTTTGGTTATATCCTAGTTTTATGCATGGTTCTATGATGTGCTCTAATTATGGATCTCTGTCATGATTTGATAAGTTATTGAATGGTTGATGAATGCTTCGAATAACAAGTGGTATTTCAAATAGCTAAAGAGGGCATACAACATTCTTTGTGATTATTAGATTAATTTTAGAAGTTTATAATCAAATATGCATGCATGACCTATATCTTATATGTTTACTATCTATTCGATGAAAGGTTTGTCTTGCATTAGGCATGTATTGGTAAAAATATTGCTCAAGTTTTGATTTTCTAGAATTATTATCATCATTCTCATGATTCTGGAAAGTTATAGGAAATTGTAGGCAATGGTCTAGAGACTACCTAGAAAACATGGCAAAGATCTCACGAGTGCATGCACTGAACTTAGGGATTTGGGTCACAATCACATGCAGGAAGGTTTTTGGGTGTTGTTGGAGCCTCATAACCACATGCATAATGTTTTAAGGGTGTGTTTGAGGAGTAAACCCAGTGATAAAAAGTTCCATCTTAGGGATTTATCACATCGGATTGTTAGTAGGCTCCTGATTAATCCATAGTCTCTGAAAAAGTTCCAGCTTAGGGATTGATCACATGGGATTGTTAGGAGGCTCCTGATTAATCCATAGTCTCTCAAAGATGTCACTTTACTTCTGGCTTGTAGGCCCCACTTCCATAATTGGAACTTGGAGGTCGGGTCATATCATAGTGACACTCAGCTCATGTTTACCATGGAGACTTTGTCAGAGTGGGTGAATGTGCGAGGGGTGGTTACACTAAAACCTTGTCTCTGTCTTCTTGTTCTTACTTTCTTTCTCTCTTTGGATTCCTTCTACACTTTTCCCTAGTCCGACATTTTGTTGAGCCTTTTGTTTCCTCCATGACTAATAGTTCATCTTGTGGTCCTGAGTCCGGAAGATTCAACCCAATTCTTAAGTAAGATAATCCTCAAGATTTCTATGTTGAGGGACTTGCTTCCTAGGAAGGGGACTGACCAACAACCACACTTTTAATTAGAGCATATTCAAGTGAGGGCATGGCCTCATTGAGGGTATCATAGGGACCCTAAAACTCTACCCTTAGCTAGAACCTTGAAAGAGCTAAAGAGGGATTCAAAAGAGGAAGGGGGGAGATATGGGGCTGAAGGGTTGGAGGAAGAGGGTTTTAGAGTAGGGCAACCTGAACTGTGGCGGGAATGTTAGGAGAAAATTGAGAATTCAATGGCTTATTTTTAACCCTTCATGATTTTGGTTTCTACCAGTGCTCTTGTTGCTCTACACTCATGTTCTAATGATTTTCTTTCAGGAAATCTCTTCAAAAGTGCCTATATTCATGCAAAAATTTGCACTTGAAATGTATTTTCTCATAATATAATTTATTAATGAAGCTCCACTTATCAATAGAGAGTTCGATGGCATCGAGGAGATATTTTCCAAGTTCTAATTCAATGCGAATTCCGATAGGTGAAAGTAGGCTTTCTTTGGGTTCAACATGATCTATATATTTCCCAGGGTGTTTCCTATGTTTCAGAAGTGTCTCCATTCCAACAATTAAGAGGGAGGTGTGTTAGCTTTAACAACACTATGACTATAGAGGGATTTCCATTTTTTGAGTTAACGTATGGAACCCATTCGTTTAAGTAAATTCCTTGAGCCCGATGAAGTAATGAACACTTCAAAAAATTAAATACCTATCTAATTTTTCCTGAAATAGAAAGGTATAAAACAATTTTCCACAAAATGAAACTGTTGAGTTTCCTTTTATTTCAACGTTTCCAATTTTTGAAAACCTAGAGACTAAGAGAATTAAGGGAGGGTCAAATGCTAAAGAACTATTTTTTGGTAACTATGTCCACCAATTAAGAGCCAAAAGGTGAGATTCAACATCATGCACCCACAAGTGCACCTTTGGAATCCCTTCACACTTTTGAACGAATCAAGAAATGGGTTGCTTAACTATGTGATTTTGAGCACCCACTAGCATAGAAAATGTTGAAATGTGTTGAGGAGGGGAGGGGGAGAGGAACTTTGAGCTAGTGGCAGAACCATATAGGGATGGTCTAGTTGACTAAAGTTGAAACGCATTGCTCATTCAAAGTCTTACTATAATTTTTTCAATAAAATTTATTATTACTAAAAAAATCACATACTTTATCTTTTATATTTTTCAATAAACTATGTTTTAAATAATTCAAAATTATTAAAAATAAAAGTAGCTAGAAATTGCACCAGATGTTCCAAAGGAAACATCATAAGGAAGAGAATAGATGACCACAAATATTTTATGTTACTTGATCTAAATGTAAATGTAAACTGGTTTGAGTGAAACAAAAATTATTGATGTGAATATATATAACAATTTTTTGAAATTTAAGACTACTGTGAGTCTTGTAGTCAATGTTAAAAATTTACATCAGTTTTGTTTATTGGGTTCGTTTCCTATGTTCGTTTCCTTCAAATAGATAATTTCTCACATGCAATATGGCTGAAAGGTGCCAGCAATTGCAGCTTTATGCCCTGCAATCTAAACTCCCATGGCCAATTTCTACATTAGAACAACAACCAAACGATGGAATGAAGCATAAGATGTTAGAATATTTTGGCAACATAATATGTCCTTTTATTACAAATACAACATGACGGATTAAGGATAGAAAAATGTTGTGTCAAATTAAATAATAGTTAGCATGTGGTGAGATCGATATGACAAAGTGACTTGAAGATATTCTACTCCATTAGGTCTCACATGCGAATTTGGCATCTTACTATGCAGAATTGTGTATAGAGAAAACATATTTATTATGTGATTCATGTTATTCCTTCCATTTGAACACATCCTCTGTAGCCATGGTGCCTTTTTGTCAATGAAATGATTTAGGAAGTGTTGTGAAGTTCCTAATGTTATGATCACCATAGCACTCTATGTCGCTTGCTCTGTAACACCTACTAGCTTCTACCAAAACCTCAAGCTAGGGTGAAGGAAGCAGAAGTAGAAGAAGATGTCCCTCGCTCTACAACACCTACTAGCTTCGACCTGAACCCGAAGCTAGGGTTGAGGGAGAATAAGTAGGAGATTATGAAGAAGAAGAAGCAACCATCATAAAGTACTGTGATAGCCAATTCGAGTTGGAGAATGAATGTGAAGGGAAAACATACTTGATGGAATGGGCAAGGGATGAGACAATGACTTCTTTGACCTACCATCTCTTGGGGATATCCCTCTAGTGAGAAGGCATGATTAAGTATCTGTAGTTGTCTCGGGATGGCATGATGAAGATGCTATGAAATCTATCAAATAAATCGATTTATACAAAGTCAATGGAAAAGATTGGCAAATTGTAATTGTACAAAGACTCAAAGAAAATATGTGTGAGCAAGTCCAAGGATGCACTACATATATAACATGACTATGAAATATTTAAGATTATGTGAGTGGAGTATACTATCAATTGCACAACTTAATGGTGTGAAATTAACAAGGAAAAAATATATAATTTGTTGGAACGATTACCGAGGTACATCTAATCAAGAAATAAATTTATTTGTTGTGTTGACTATCAAGTTTGACTACAACTAATCAGACAAGCCTGTGTTTCCTATAGTTAATGAAGCAATTTATTCACATGCACTGTGGATCAAAATGATAAAAATGGAATTGGAGGAAAAGGATAAAAATAGTGTTGTCTATTGATGCAATAAATTCGCCTAGACAACAAATATTTTGTTGAAGTCTGGTAAAATAATTTCAAAAAATGAGAATACTAGAGTGTTTGAAATATTTTCTTATGGTGGAAATTGATTCATCACTATCATGAACCCCTGGGGAACCCAAAAGCAAGAAGTTTGATAGCTATAACACAAATTTTCAAAAATTTATGTTAAATTTTGTCATAAGGTTGCCAAAATTTCCATTATTTTCCAAGCAAATTTGTATGTTTTTTAGAATATGATGATAAAAAATTGTAGCTTTATGGTCTACGGATTTATGACAATACGTTTCTTTAAAAGAAAGATAGAATCATTAGTCTATAATTTTCTATACTTAACTCTTTCATTTGACAATTTACATTATTTTTGTTCAAAGTAAATTGTTAGAAAATTGAATGACCAACGAAATTGTATGCTTCCATTATAGAATAATAATATATTTTATATTAAAAATATGGTTCCATTTCTTAAGCCACACAGGACTTTTTTTTAATGGCATGATTGCCTAACCCTAGGAAGTTTTTTTTCTTAACCCGTCAACAGATATAGTTGGTGGAGGAAATTTTGTCAACCTCACTGGCATATCCAATAGCTATGTATCGTCCTTATCACTTTCAAATATCATCACCACATCTCTTCAATATTTTGGGCATTTGAAACCTGTCTACATTTATGAGTAAGTCAATAAAATAGAATGCATGGTTATGAATTATTTGAGAAAACCCATGTTGATAATGAAGGAGGGGGACGTGTAGGTATAGTCTCAGGTATAAGTACAAAAATATAATGGTTGATTGAGCCATGTACTTGAAGGGAATCCTAGTAGATTGGCAGTTGAAACGGTTGGTACCCATGCATTCCAGTAGATGGTTGTTCCTTTACATTGACATCAATGTATCTTTTGATCATGTTGGACCACAACTAGACTTTGCTGATTGAGATTGAGACAAGTAGTCATTAAATGGGGGCTTGGAAAATACAATTCCTACTTGTCTTCCTATAGGAGTCTATCCCTAGCATATAGGAGTTTGTTAAGGCCTATTTGGTTGAGAGCTTCCTAAATTGATGCGTGGTTGAGATATTCATTCAACTAAGAGATTGTATGTCCAATATTGATTAGGTATCTTGGTACATAGCTTCTTGCATTTATATTTTATTGTGTTTTTGAAGTGAATATAATTTTAAGTGTCTTATGCAAATTTAAGTAAAATTCCATGCTAATGGGAATGTTTCATAAAACATTCTTTTAATGGTTTACCATAATTCAGTTGTAAAATTACTCAGTTGTCAAACTAGTAGTGAGCATAGACATCTCTTGTTGATGTCTAATAACGCAAGTTGACTCATTACCATTATTGAAGGAAAACCACACCGCTTGGAATGACCTCGTTGGTTGTGTGTAAACAGAAAAACTTTCACTCTTGCTAAATGCCTCTGAGTTTTGATTTGTTAACTTATTTCCCTATGTCTGAGCTCTTAATGAAGCATAAACAATTTTAAGACACACTCCAAACCCAATTTCATACATGAATTAATATTTAGTTGTAAATTGAAAATTAGGTCATTATTATTATACTATGTAGATAAAAAAATTCCATGCCTATGCCACATAGAGCATTCTATCCACATATTCTTTCATTGTTTGTCTAATGTAAGGTAGTGCATGCTGGTAGAGTTTGATTTTATTTCACTCTTTGTATTATATTCAATATTTTGGGCAACATGCTACTCAAGTTTGATTTTTTTTTCCTTCTTCGTATTTTATTTCATATTCTGGATCCATTTCTTCCAAACAAAAAATTAGTTATTAAAGTTAACATTAGTGAAAAACAATAGCTCATTTTTTTTGGATATCTCTGCATAGAACTGAAATCTGAATAGCAGTAGCGAGAACTAGAAGAATATGTGCATTATAGCTTAACCATAGGTTCATGCTTCTCGGTTTTTGTTCTATATTAAAATGTCATGTAATCTACCACTGTACTAGACCTCACTATCTTTTAGGGAAAATTTTAACGATGGAAAATTATCTTAAAGTTTAAAACATTGGTGAATCTCACTAGTCCCTAATATGAAAACTATAAAATGTTTATTGATATATTTGAAAAATTATTCAAATTATAATGATTTTATATATAGTCTCTATATAGTGTTGGTGATTTTGAAAGTAAAATAATTTTATATTGTAAAATTTGGGTGAATCATTTTTAAAAAAATGGAAATTAGCCAATCTTTTTTTGTGGGAAAATCATGGAAAATTAGCCCACTAATGAATATTTGACCCTAAAATTTTTCATTATTTTTATTATTACTAATTGAAAAATAATAATAGTTAGAAAATTTTACTTAAAAAAAAAGTTTTAAATTATTTTATTTAAAAAATCATACAATTAATCATTATTTTCTTTTTTAATTTTCATTATCCAATTTTAAACTCTTAGAAAATTTAACAATATGATTAATTTTTTAAGCTAAATTAGGTACAAAATTTGCATAAATATAAATAAACATGAACTTGGAAAATATGCATATTTACATTTTAATTTTATTTAAATTTATATAAAGAATTATACAAATTATGATGAATCATAATTTTGGTTATATATAATTATAATATTGAAAATAAATTTTAAACTTTTACTTATTAATATATGTTAAATATTTAATTTACATATAATTTTGAGAACGTAAGGGAAAAAATTTATAAAATATTTTAATTTTGTAATATATGTTAAATATTTAATTTACATATAATTTTGAGAACGTAAGGGAAAAAATTTATAAAATATTTTAATTTTGTAAGAAAAAAAAAACTTGTATTATATTATAATTTATTAAATTTATTTACATAATTAATTATTATTTTGAAAAGTGATCCTATCACATTGATGTTTTACAAAATAAATATTGAAGTCTCCTTAAAAAAAATAACAACTCGTATATTCTTTATATAGAGCAGCCTAATTTCACTAAATATTCTAATTTTCAAAAAATATATATATACGACCCTCTTTATATTTATAATTAATTTTATATATATATATATATATATATATATATATATATATATATATATATATATATATATATAATTGTAAAGAGAGTCCTATCACATTCATGCTTTACAAAGTAAACATTAAAGTCTCCTTAGAAAAGTAAATAATTTTTTTTGGAAAAGTAAACAACTCTTCTATATTATATATATAAGAGTTCATGAAGCTTTCATATTGTAAAAGCAACTTAATTTCTATATATATATATAGATATAATTTATTTATGTAATTGATTATTATTTTGAAGAGTATTTTAAAATAAACATAAAAAAATAAAGCATTAGAGTGAAAATTATGTTTTTTTCTTTGAAAGTTATGGAAATTTTGGCCATATTTTGAAAAAATCCCGCAGGGATTTTTGTAAATCCAAGTAAAAGCTATCAAAATTCATAATTGTAGGTGCCCTAGATGTTTTTTTATGGCGTTGAATCCATTTCCACCATCAAAAGCATGATTCAAACACTGCATTTAAAAGATTTTTTTTTTTATTTTTCAACTGGATTCTAAAAACTTTTGGTCGTCTGGACAATTCCTCAAAAATAACAACTCCTTTCCTATTCCAAAAACAACTTAATTTACTAAATAGTCTAATTTTCTCAACATATATATATATATATATATAATAATTTATTAAATTTATTCATGTAATTAATTATTATTCTGAAAAGTGTCTTATCACATAGATACTTTACAAAATAAACATTAAAGTCTGCTTAAAAAGGAAATAACAAGCTCTCTATATTATATACAAAGGAGTTCATGAAGGTTTCATATTCAAGTAATATAATTTCAAAATATATATAATATTATATTATATTATCATTTATTAATTATTATTTTTCAAAACATCGAGGCTTTATAAAATAAAAATGGAAGTATTCTTTAAAAAGTAAATAGCAACTTCTCTATATTTTATATATATATATATATATATATTTTTCGAGTTCAGGAAGGTTTCATATTCCAAAAGCAATGTAATTTCTATAAATATTTTAATTATATATAATTAATGTATTATATTATAATTTATCAAATTTATTTATGTAATTAAATATTACCAAGAAGAGAGTCCTATGGATGTTGAAGTGAAAAGGTAAATAGCAGCTCCTCTCTATTATTTATTTATTTATATATATATATATATATGTTCATGAAAGTTATATATATATGTTCATGAAAGTTTCATATTCAAAAAGCTATCACATAGATGCTTTACTAATAAACATTGAAGTGAGATGGTAAATAACAGCTACTTTATATATATGAGTTTATGAAGGTTTCATATTCCAAAAGGAATGTGATTTCTATATATATAATATGTATATTATATTATAATTTATTTACGTAATTAATTATTATTCTGTACATGGAAGTCTTTTTAAAAAATAAATAACAACACTTCTCTATTATTATATAGGGGAATTCATGAAATTTTCATATTTTCTCTAGATATTCAAATTATATATATATAGAGATAACTTTATTGATGCAATTAATTATTATTCGTCACATCCATGTTTCACAAAATAAACATTGAAATTTCTTTATAAAAGGAAATAACAAAGTAAATAACAACTTAAAGAAATTGATGAAGATTTCATATTCCAAAAGTAACGTAATTTCATTAAATAATATATATATATATATATATATATATATATTAAATTTATTTATATAATTAATCATTATTACGAAGAGTCCTATCACATCGATTCTTTACAAAATAAACATGGAAGTTTCTTTTAAAAAATAAATAAAAACCCTATATTATATACATAGGAGTTGATGAAGGTTTCATATTCCAAAAGTAGTGTTAGGCTTCGGGAATATATACAGGGTTGTTCCATGTTGTGTATACTCACTCTCTCACACTTTTATATCTCCAGAATACGCAAAAGAATGGCTTTCGGGATTTATGATTTTCGAATCACACTTCTAGCTTTATGTTTACTAGTAGGATGCACGCTTATTAGTCTTTGCTTGGGACTAATAGCGATCGATCGATGGTTGATCATACATTAACCGGTTTTTTGACCAAAAAAATTGTGCACTATCACAGTTTAACCAAAGTTTTTCTCTCCAAATATCGGTGTAATTCTCTCCAAATATCGGTGTAAGAAATTTATAACCAAAGTTGTGAATTGGAGGTATTATTGCACGCTTCACGTGCCCCGATGTTAAAATGAAATTCCGGTGTAATCTTTTTACCCAAACTTTTCATTTGAAAAATTATCCACAATGAATTATTCGGTGTAATAGCTTTATCCAATGTTTCCCAGCATGAGCTTTGTTCAAACTTTGGTTAAAAGTTTTTTTCCAATCCAGAATGTTTGCAACCATTCAATAAATGCGCATGAGGGTTTTCAAACTTTGGATACAGGATTTTTTCGATGCAGTAAGTTATGCAACCTCGCAATAAGACCTTCAAATTCAAACTTTGCATAAACACGAATTTTGCATGGCAGTAGCCACTTGTCTTCAGTTGGCCACTTGTCTTCCGTTTTGCTTCAATTCTAAATGCTATATGGTAGCGTGCTCGCCCTTTTGCAGATTTCTCAAATACTTCTCAAATACTATATGGCAGTCGGCGTAACTGTCTTTCCCTTCCCCTTTTTCATTTCGCTGCAGGAGGCATTAGGTCTTCAGAGGCATTAGGCAAAGCTGAAAACCTTTTCTTGAATTTCTGATGGCTTGGTCTTAGTCACGTGGTTTCTTTCTTTGTTTATTAAAATGGCTGCATTGGTTCCTTTAGGGTTTAGGGCCGCCGGAACACGACGATGGGAACTATCTGATGGTAAGGATGTGTCCGTGGCTTAACTGTATTTCAGAAAAAAAATGCCTATTTTTGTGGCCCCCTTTAATCTTTTGTTGTTTTACAGCTTGTATTAGGGCTAGTGTTTTGGGTGATTGTTGTGGGGGTTCGTTGTTGATGGTAATTGTTGAACCCTTGGTAAAGGGGCTTCTGCATCTTGGCATCTAGCTCCTCTGTCACAAAATATCATCGTTTTGGTCGAATTAGTGGTAAGAATGAAATCTCCTTTTTTGGGCCAGTTGTTAGCTAATCTTTCCAGATCTGTGTAGGGTTTTATATTCAGTGAAGGATTGTTTAGGAACCTTTCATTTCGTAGGGAATGGTGGCCGTACCCTCTAGGATAGTTGTACCATGCAATAGTTTTATTTTTAAAATATTATATTTTAACATATTCGGATTATGCAGAAGTTAGTGTTCTCTTCGCAATCTGTCAGGTCTACTAAATTAACAATTTGACTTTAATTGTGATAGGCGGAGTCCATCAAAAGTGATCTGGAACCTTGAAAATAAAGGTAAAAGTTCAAAATAATTTCCAAAATTTTAAACATAAAAATACCCAATACCCAATTAATCATTTGACTTGAATTATTAAAGACATTCCTTTCTTTTTTATTTAATATTTAATGGAAATATCCAAAAATATCTGTAAACTTGAAAGCAAAAGTACAAAATTACACATAAAAATAGCCCTGTTCCTCCGTCCGCCAATGCGAGTAATCTGCGTTCTCAAACCTTGGTTTCCCCTGTTTGAACTAACCACCCGGATACGACCCTCGCTTGCACCAGTCTTACTCCCTCTGGACGCGGCTCTAGTCTCTTTATTTTTCAAACTAATCTTCAAGAAGATTCTAATTATAACTTGGGCAGTAGAATTGTGATGCTATTCATAGATGTTGAGAAAACTGGATTTCTGATGCTCGTTTGTCATCAATACTGTTGAGATTTCCATGTCATTTTTATGGTATCATCAAGTCGCTCTACGCCAACTTCTGTTCTTAATTCATTTTAATAGTGCGACACTTGAGAAATTTTGTAAGATTTAAAGAAGTGTACAAGAGATTTTTCGGGGCAATTTTTGATGTTTTCCTCTTATAATCAACAAGAAAGTTCCATGTTGCCTTGTTTATTGCATGCAGAAACTTTTTGAGGGAGCCCTCCAACTCTGGATAATATTCTTTCGAAAAATTCAGTGGTTTTATTTTGACTCCCTTATATGTGTTGGAGCCCTTCAAAGTCTGGAAATATTTTCTCTCTTCATATTAAACTTTTTGTTTTGTTTTGTTTTTTACCTACCTAATCAGCAAACGGACTCGCCTTTGTTGCCAGTATTTCCATCAATATAATGGTTGCACTCTCAAACGCTTCTCGGTCTTCTCTTTCACCAACGAACAACAGCCGCTTCTGTTCTAGGAAGAATGTAATTAAGATTCAGGACAATTCAACATTCAACGAACATTAACAGAGTTTATTGATGAGCAGGGAGATGAAAATTGGGCGTTCACACGTAGTCAGATGAACGGGCCCCATTTGACCAATTTGGTTCATGCAGTTGATAACGTGTCTGTGGTAAGAAACACATGTCAAACTTTTTCATCCATTACCAGATTATTTACCGAAATGCTAATAGAGAAGAGCTCAATCAAGATCAGGATCAAAATCAAGTTGTGTCGACCGGATCAACTACTAGAACACCTGGAAGTGGAACTGGAACTGATAGCTCTGTGGCTGGATCATGTTTGTTTTTATATTAGTATTCTTTTTGTTAAAATGATAATATAATGTGTAATGTTATTTAATTTAATCTTATAGAGTAGATGTGTAGTTATATAATCATGCTTAAGTAAATATTTGTTTTTATATCAGTATTCTTTTTGTTAAAATGATCATATAATAAGCTGTAAAATAATGATATAATGTGTAAAGGTGAATATATATATTTTTAAATAAGAAAGAGTAGAAAGGGTATATCTATCATGATATGATAGAGTGTAGTGTATCTGATGTGAGGAATATAATTGCAATTTGGAGAATATTGATAAGCTTTAAAATTGTTTTTTGTAATTTCATTTTATTTTGAAAATACAATTTATAAATTTATTTTGATTGAATAAATTTATAAATTTATTTGGACTAATGATGAAAATGAGTTTTTTTTTTTTTTAGTCAAACCTCTTTTCTTTAATTTATAAAAGACAATAAAAATATTTCTATTCTTGAATTTACAATTGTTTTCAGATTTTTTTTTTTCATTTTTAAAAGTTCTAGAAATTATAAAATATTAATGAAGATTTCCAGAGTATTTTAGAATCTGCAAAGTCTAGAGTATTCTAGAAATCTATAGAACTTAAGTCATTTTCAAAATATTTCAAAATGTCTAATCACTTTAAAATGATAATTCCATAAATTTATAAGACATAAGTCATTTTCAAAATATTTCAAAATGTGCAATTACATTAAAATGACAATTCCAATTCCAGAAATCTAGAGGACATAAGTTATTTTCAAAATATTTCAAAATGTGTAATAACTTTAAAATGATAATTCCTTAATTAATGACAATTCCAATTCCATAATTCAAATTTTCAAATATTCTATATATTATAAAACATAAGTCAAGATTTTCAGAATGGGCAATCACTTCAAAACGAAAATTAATTCCATAATCAAAAGTGTGTAAATCTATAATTGTATAATCAAAAGTGTGTAAATCTATAATTGTTTTCAGGACAATAAAAAGCTTTCCATTTTTTAATTTTTAATTGTTTTCTGGACAATAAAAAGCTTTCCATTTTTTAATTTATAATTGTTTTCAGGACAATAAAAAGCTTTCTATTTTTTAATTTATAATTGTTTTTAGGATGATAAAAAGTTTTTCATTTTTGTTTCAAATTCTAGAAATTACAAAACATTAATAAAGATTTTTTATAATTGTTTTCAGATAATAAAAAATTTCTATTTTTGTTTCAAATAACAAATTCCAGAAATTACAAAACATTAATAAAGATTTCTTATAATTGTTTTCAAGATAATAAAAAGTTTCTCATTTTTGTTTCAAATTCTAGAAATTACAGAACATTAATGAAAATTTTCAGGATTGTCAATGGATCCCCGGTTGAGCCATGCTTAAAGCATGTTGTCCAGATGGCGGAGATA
The DNA here is from genome assembly GCA_031772625.1 of Pinus tabuliformis. Classification (NCBI taxonomy): domain Eukaryota; kingdom Viridiplantae; phylum Streptophyta; class Pinopsida; order Pinales; family Pinaceae; genus Pinus; species Pinus tabuliformis. Next base: position 375,646,201 of record CM062816.1, on the reverse strand, counting down.
CTTGAGCTCGAGAGAGGAGAGGCACGTGGCTTGCATGCAAGATCAACGTGCCTCCTCAAATGTTTATTTACCGTGTTAATTTTTTTCAATTATTACTTATTTGTACATATATTAATTGTTTTATTTTTTAAACAAATAAAGTGTTTGTGGAGAGACAATACTCAAAGTGGATTTGGTCTTTCTGCGCTGGGCTATTTATTGGGGCTATTTAAGGGATGCACAACAGGAGCAACTCTATCTATAGCTTGAATATGTGATCTTGATATTTTACTTAATGAATAAAAAAAATTTGATTAATGATAACCATAATAATGTCTTTCTATATTTTCTGTTTTATTGTTTTTGATTTTGAGCATATATCTTGTTTAAAATTTTACATTTTTAATGTAACACTGTTTTTTAATAAATATCCATATCTTAACACATTCACTTCGAATACTGCGGCAAGAAACCAGATCTGGTCTTGCTATTCGATTCCGCTGAAAACCTACTTCGCCCTGCTCATGCGCTCGTCAACCTACTAACCTTGGGGCGGGTTAGCATCTATCGATATAGTTCCTATTGAGTGTAATTACAGCAATCCATTTGTGTTGTCCCTGCAGACCCGGACAGGGACTACCGCCACGGCAGTGGCTCCTTGTTGATTGTTGTAGCGTGTGTCCTTTGTCCATGAGATTGTGTACTCATCTTTTACAGAAGCAGCGAGTGGTCCTTTTCGAGTCGATTTGGTATGAAACACATTATTCCACTCAAATTCTCGACCATTTACGTTCGTGTCAGAGGGTCTCAGCTTTCAACAGCGATATCTTGTCAATAAAACTTACTGGGGGCTATCGTCCTAAGTAATTCTCCCATTTTTGTCTTCTTGGGTGGAGAATAAGTATCGATCATACTATCAAAAGGGGTGGCGGCATGATGATCGAAAATGCCCCCCAATTTAAAGCGCTGATCCTCTTCGTTGAGGTACAAAGATTATTTTCTAATTTTTAATTTTGTAGAAATATTGAAATAAACTTGGGTAAAATTAATTATCTTCACTTTTCTATGAAATTTAGGACTCAACACCTAATAAAACGAAATTCCAACAGCATTTTTTAGATGCGTCCCCTGATATTAAATTATTGTTTCGTGGAAAAAATATTCTTTATTTAGCATCGGTATTATGGGGTGTCGATGCTGGATTTAGTAGGTGACGTATCGAATCCTGTAATAAACGCAAGCACAGCTGGCTATCTCACTACCGAGCAAGCATTGGCCGATTTCGCGACTTTCATTACGGATTTTAAGAAGAATTTATCAGCTTAGAATTGTCCAGTGATCGTGTTCGGTGGATCATATGCAGGAAGTAAATAATTTGAATTCATGTTTAACAACCCTGAATCAAGTTGCATCTATTTCTTAATTCAACTGTTACGCTATTTTAAATATATGAACGTGTGATCGCAGTGTTGGCTGCATGGCTTCGTTTGAAGTACCCACACATTACATTAGGGGCACTTGCGTCTTCAGCGCCAATGCTCATGTTCGATAGCGCCACTCCTGATTATCACTTCTATAACATTGTTATAAAGGATTTCAGCGTAAGTTTTCTTCACTCAACAATATTATCTCCAAAAGCATTAAATATATCACCACATCTGTGTTTTTAACATGTACAGGATGCGAGCAAGAACTGTTACACAACTATAAAAAAATCGTGGAGCCCAATGGACAGACTTGTTTCTCAGCGAGGAGGCCTTCAAAATTTATCCAAGATATTCCATACCTCCACGTAAATTGAACCTTTATAAGAAATAAAATTTGAAAACAAGATTTGAATTTATTCAACTAATTAGAGAAATCAGATAACACATCAAAACTTGGAATTTTCATTACCAGTTAATGATTTTTATAAATGCTTCATGAAGTTTCTCGATTCTCTCGATTGTCATAGTTTATTCAGGAAGCTATATGAACTCTCGAGACTTCCTCCCAAACTCTCCAAATAAAACCATTCTGCCTATCAAACAAATGTAATGTAGAAGGTAGTTGGAATTAATGTTTTCCAGCACTTCCTTAATTCCAAACACATGAAAACAACACAAAATGCACTATAGCACAATACATAAAACACAAATATACTCTTAATCGACATGCCTCTTCTCTAAGTTTCAACTAGTCTTACAACATAGTCTGGATTTTCGACAACACATAATTTACTTCTACAAAACTCAAATTTTCCTTCCCAAGAGGCTTGGTGAATATGTCAACTATATTCTCATATCACTTTCTTCACCAACTGGAACAAAATATCAAATTGATGGTGTTTTGATTATCACATATGATCACTATAGGTTCTTGTTGGCCTTCACCAACATCTTCAAGTATTTTTCTAAGCCATATTGCTTCAAAGGTGGCACTCATAATGCTTTATACTCTATCTGGTTGTTGTTTCTTACTGTTCCATGATATATCTCCCGATCCTATATTGAAAACGTATCTAGTGGTGGATTTCATGTCGTCTAGATTTCCAGCCCAGTCAAAATCAGAATGATCTGTCAATTCAACATTATAGTTATTAGTATATTCAATACCAAAATTGATAGTTCTATTTAAATATCAAAGGACCGTTTTTGCAGCTATCCAATGGTTTTCATGAGGCTTAGCCATGAATTGACTAAGTATGCTTACTGTATTAGCAATGTGAGGTCTATTCGTAGTGAGATAATTTAGTCTTCCCACTAATTGTCGATACAATGTTCCATTCACCTCTTTTGTTCCATCATCATTTGTTAATTTGATATTTTGTCACAATGGAGTACTCACTGGTTTACATCCATTCATATAAAATCTCCTTAGTACCTCATTTTTATAGTTGCTTTGTGTTATTAAAATCCTTCCATCATATCTCCATACTTCAAGACCTAGACAATAGTGCATCTGTCCAAGATCCTTGCATCTCATATCAGCGTTATGTGTTATTATTAGATTATCAACATATATAGAGATTAATACTATATCTCCATTTCTATTTGTCTTGATATACAATTAGGATCATTTTTACTTTTGTAAAATTCTTCATGAAAGAATAATTTATCTATTTTCTCATATCAATATCTAGGTGCATGTTTTAGTCCATATAAGGCCTTTTTTAACTTGCATACAAGATGTTCTTGTCACTTTTTTATAAATCATTTTGGTTGAACAAGATAAATATCTTCTTTTAAGTTGCCATTTAGAAAAGTTGACTTCAAATCTAATTAATGTAGGTTCCAATCATATTTCGTTGCTAATGCTGTCATTATTCTGATTGTGTTCATTTTTGCAACCGGAGCAAAGGTATCTTCATAATATATACCTTCCTTTTGTGAATAACATTTTGCAACCAATATTTCCTTATACTAGTCTATGTTACCATCTGCATTAAATTTTGTGTTTTACGACCATTTTGATCCTATAGGGACTTTATTTTCAAATAATTCTCTTAATTCCAAAATTTAAGTTTTCATTAGAGTCATATTCTTCTTTCATAGCTTCCATCAATTCTTTATGTTTTTTAGTTTGTTCACAATTCAAAGCCTCAAAAACATTCATTGCTTTAGACATCAAAGCATAATCTTAATACCTGATAAGGGTTTGAATATGTCGTGTTGACCCTCTTAGGGGTTCATTACAATGTGGAGTACCTTCTCCTCCTCTTCCCTATGGAGTGCCTTCATCACTTCTTTGTCGACATTGACTTCTTGAAATGTCTTCTGGAATGTCCATGCTTTCTTGAGCTTGAGATGACTCAACTTCTTCTTCTTCCTTAAAATTGTCAGAAGAAGGTTGCTATACATTAAGTTCATCTTCTTTTATTTGTTTATCGACATGCTCATGAAATATAATACCTATACTTGAAAAGACCTTGTGAGTACTTGGATCATATATTTTATATGATTTTTTATCAATACAATGTTAGGTCCCTATAATACTAGTGATTCCCCAATTACTATTGTCATTGTATCCCTTATTGTTATTGTTGTGCCCCTATTATTCCCATATTATTATTATTGTAACCCATAGAAGCCCATTATTGTTTTTTATATGCCCTTATATTATTATTGTTAGGTCGGCTTTGGTTATATTGTGACCGTTTAGACTCCTATATATAGAAAGGGGGTTTTTTCATTTGTATCATCCAAGAATTGTTCATTTGTGTAATTTAAATAAGGTTTCCCCCTTGAAGAGGTTGATTTCTAAGTCGTTTATCTATATTTTCTATCTTTTTGTGAGTTGATTTCATAACATTTGGTATCAAAGCTTTAGATTCTAGGTTTTCGCTGCTCCAAACAGGTCTCCGTGGAATTTTCTCTATAACTTTTTTCTGTGATATTTCAGATGATAAAAAAAAGCCCATTTGAAACACAATCATTCTAAACCTCGGGTCCAAATTTTAGATCTTGTCTCACCATATTGTCAGAGATATAAACTAAAGAAGTTAGGGTTTTTGCAAGCTCTAGATTTCCATCTCAAATAAGACATCATAGCCTTTTTGCTATAATTTGTTTTCTACGATGTTTTAGATTCTAAAATTAAAACCCATTTGAGCCTAAATCTTGGTGAAGCTCGGGCTAGTATTTCATATTTTTATTTGTTATATTCTAGTAGATACCGTCCAAGACATTTAGGGTTTCCGCAGGCCCCCGAATTACATTCCAAACAGGTGACCTTAGAAACATTGTCATAACCCTCTCTCAGAGCATCTGATTTAAATTTTGTAAGAAGTGACATAAAGAAGATATATTGTAGTTTTTTGGATATCATTTTTATAGCTTAAGGTCGAAACAGCGACACGTGGCACATCGCACAAGTTCGCTCTACTGAACTAGTCTATAATAAGGTCATTGTGGAAGATTTGGCATAACACTTCATTGGAGAATCCAATCTTGATCAGATTTGTGGGGTTATAAGGAGGATCATAGGGTTACCGCAAGAATAAATTTCAGACCTTGGAGATCTGAAATCACAGAGATACCACAAATTCAATATTGAGCTACTACAAAGTGAAAATTTTAAATTTTTGCATAAGTTTGGATTGAAAAAATTGTTTGAAGGAATTCAAAGGGCATAGTGAAGAATTCTTATCATTAATTGATGCCTCTAAGAAAGAAAATGGAAACATCTAGTAAGGAACCTGAAATCTCTAGCATGAATCATGCAGAAGAAGAAGAAATATAACATGATATATCAAAATTATGAGACCAAGTGCAACAAAATTCACTCGCACAAGAAGTAACAGAAGCTAAGATGGATGGCGTTGAAGCCAAGATGGATGATTTAAAGAAAGGTGTGGAAGCTAAGATGGAATATTTGAAGACAAATTCGACAAAGTTTCTACAAGAAATGCTTACTAATGGCGAAAGAGTAGTTAATGAAACTCATGATGAGAACAAAATAAATGTTAATCATGATTTCACAGACTCTAATGTTGGATTGAAGACCCACCATGTTCTACAAATTGATATGAGGAAGTTTGATGGCAAGGATCATGTAGCATAGATACTACAAATGGAGCAATTTTTCAATCTACATAATGTGAAAAACACACAAAAGGTACGCATTGTAACTTTATATTTGGAACCAAATCAGTTTGTATGGTATCGATGGCTTTGCTCTCGTAAACAAATTGTCACTTGGGATATTTTTACGGATGAAATGATAGCACATTATGAGGATACAAAAAGCAACACATTTTTTAGCCAATTGATAAATCTCAAACAAAATGGTTCAATGATGGTGCACATTGAGGAATTCCAAAAATTTAATATAAGGGTAAAATATATTCTAGAGGAACATAGGATTGATGTGTTTATAGGGACTTTAAAGGATAACGTCCAACGTGAGGTTCGCCTTTGGGAACCTGATTCATTAGAGAAGGCATTTAGGCTGGAAAGAAAAATGGAAAGGAAAATTATGGCTAAAAGGAAGCCTACCACTCTTAATCGTAAAGATGGAAGTGTTGTTTCCCCTAGCCATCCACAACCTACAAGGTTGACACCACAACAATTGGAAGAAAAAAGAGCGAAAGGTCTTTATTACAGTTGTGATATCAAATACACTAAAGGTCATAAGTGTGTTGAGAAGAAATTATCTTACATAGACTGTGAAGAGGAGGAAGAAAAGGAACAAGAAACGTCAAAACAAGAGGATATACACCAGGAAAAAACCCTAGAGAAAGAAGAAATGAATCTAACCATATCTTGTAATGCATTCGTTGGAATTACCACTCCTCAAACTATCAAGATAGAAGGGCATATCAAGAAGAAAAAGGTAATAGTGTTTATAGATTCGGGTAGTACTCATAATTTTATTCATTGTAAGATAGCCAAGGAATTGAATTGCTTCCTATATCCAACACCAGAGTGTCAAGTGATGGTTGCAAGTGGAGAAACCATAAATTGCTTAGGAAAGTGACATAATATCAAGCTATCCATGGGAGAAAATGTATTGAATAGCCCAATGCTTTCCATTCCAATGGGTGGTGTTGATGTTGTACTAGGTGTCTAATGGCTACAATCCCTGGGTACAATAGCTTTTAATTTTCAATAACTTTTCATGAATTTTTATTCAGAAGGAAAGGAAGTTGAATTAAGAGGTATCACAGGGAAACCGGGAAAGATAATTAGCTCTAATAGAATGACAAACCTTCTAAAAAAGAACAACAAGGCATAATTACACAATTATGTTCAGTAGAGGTTCCCACATTGAAATCATCTATTTCTTCAGATATCCAAAAAGCGTTGGACAATCATTCCAAGGTATTTGAGACTCCCAAAGGCCTCCCACCTATTCATGATCATGATCATGCTATTCATTTGATTCTAGGAAGTGTTCCTCCAAAGATCACGCCTTACAGATATCCTTATTCCCTAAAGAGTCAAATTGAACGTATGGTTTCAGAAAATTCATAGGCTGGTATAATTCAACCTAGGCAAAGTTCTTTCTCTGCTCTAGTAGTATTGGTACATAAGAAGGATGGATCATGGCGCATGTGTCCAGATTATAGGGAGCTCAACAAGCTTACTATTAAAGATAAATTTCCCATTCATGTCATTGATGAATTATTGGATGAATTGCATGGATCAATTTACTTCACCAAGTTTTATCTTCATTCGGGATATCATCAAAACAAAATGAAGACTGAAGACATTCCGAAAACAACATTTAGAACTCATGAGGGTCATTATGAATTTTTGGTCATGCCTTTTGGCCTTAACAATGCACCTTCTACATTTCAAGGTTTGATGAATTCCATTTTCAAACCCTTCCTTAGAAAATTTGTGTTAGTATTTTTTGATGATATATTAATCTACAACAAGCCTTGGAAGGATCATGTTCAACATGTTGATAGGGTGCTCAAACTATTGGAGGAGAAACAATTATATGCAAAAACCTCCAAATGTTTCTTTGGAGTACAAGGGGTGGAATATCTAGGTCATATTGTTTCTCATGAAGATGTTAAGGTAGACCCTGGCAAAATTAAAACCATTAAGGAATGGAAAATCCCCACACCCATAAAGCATCTACCAGGATTTCTCGGGTTGACAAGGTATTATCGCAAGTTTGTTAAGAATTATGGGAGAATAAAAGCACCTCTAACAACATTATTGAAGAAACATGCTTTTTCATGGACTCCAGAAGCAATAAAAGCCTTTAAATGTCTTAAAGAGACAATGTGCCGAGCACCGGTCTTCGATACACCGAAATTCTCAAAAAATATTATTGTGGAATGTGATGCCTCGGGAAATGGAATTGGTGTTGTTTTAATGCAAGAAGAAAGACCCATTGCTTTTGAAATTCGTCCAATCAAAGGAAAGTATTTACACAAAGCTATTTATGAGAAGGAAATGTTGGCAATACTACATGCACTTAAGAAATGGCGACCCTGCCTGATGGGAAGACACTTCAAGGTAAAAACAAATCATGATAGTCTTAAATACTTTTTAGAGCAAAGATTATCTTCAGAAGAGAAGCAAAAATGGGTCACAATGATGTTGGGTTATGACTTTAAAATAATCTACAAAAAAGGGAAGAAAAATGTTGTGGCAGATGCACTCTAAAGAAAGGATGAGGATGTGGAAGAATTTCTTTGTGCCATTTATGTTATCCACCCAGATTAGATAAACGAAGCAAGGGATGAATGGAAGAATGACGAAAAAGTGTGGGCACTCATTCAAAAGTTACAACAAGATCCTAGTACACCTAAATTATACATTTATCTGGAAAAATGATTTGTTATGGTAAAAATACCAGTTATACCTATGTAAGAATTCTCAACTTAAACAAAATATCCTTAGGTAATTGCACACCTGTCCCTTAGGAGAGCACTCAAGATTTCTAAAAACTTACCATAGGGTTAAGAAGGTATTTTTTTGGGATGGCCTTAAATCGGATATTCAAAAGTTTATAGCAGAATGTTTGGTTTGCAAACAAAATAAAGTTGAAACAATTAAGACTGCAGGTCTATTACAACCTTTATCCATTCCAAGCGAACATTTGGAGGAGGTTTCAATGGTTTTTATCACAGTTTTACCCAAGTCCGAAGGAAAGAGTGTTATCATGGTGGTAGTTGACACGCTTACCAAGTATGCACACTTTTGTTCATTATCTTATCCATTTAAAGGGAGTAGAGTTTCTACTGCATTTATGGAAACAATTCAAAATTTACATGGAAACCCAAAGATTATTGTAAGTGATAGAGATCCCATTTTCACTGGAAATTTTTGGACAAGATTATTTTCTTGTCTTGGTACTCAGTTAGCTCATAGCTCATGTTATCATCCACAATCTGATGGGAAAACTGAGATAGTAAACAAATGTTTGGAAGAATATCTTCGTTGCTTTTTATTTGATAAACAGACACAATGGTTCAAATGGTTGCCTTTGGCTGAATTGTGGTATAACACTTCCTTCGATATTGCAACATAAATGACCCCATTTATGGCACTTTATGGATATCATCCATCATCCATCACATCATATTTAAGAAAAAATTCTAAGGTTCAAGCAGTGGAAGATCACATCGAACATCAACAACAAGTTCTCCAACTCTTAAAGGATAACCTCATGTTGGTGCAGAATAGAATGAAACAACAGACAGATCAACATCGCAGTGAAAGAAGTTTTGATGTAGGTGATTGGTTATTCCTGCAGTTACAACCATATAAACAAATGTCACTCAAGAAACCTAAGAAGGATAATAAATTATCACCAAAGTATCATGGTCTGTACAAGGTGTTGCAAAAGATAGATACTATGGCATACAAACTGGAGCTTCCTGCAGCTTCCTGAGTGCACCCAGCTTTCCATGTTTCATGCTTAAAGAGGGTTATAAGTGACAAGCTCCCAGTTCAAACAATATTGCCAGAACTTCATGAGGAAGGAAAAATCGTATTGGAACCTGAAGCAATCAAACAAACAAGAACTCGATAGCTACGAAATCAATCAATTTCAAAGTATCTCATCAAGTGGAAGAACTTACCCGTTGAAGATTCCACATGCCAAGATGAGAATTTTATAGAGAGGCATCCAAAACTACTTAAGCGTTGAGGAGAAGACTTTTTTGAAGGAGAGGGGCATGTTAGGTGCCTATAATACTAGTGATTCCCCCATTACTATTGTCATTGTATCCCTTATTGTTATTGTTGTGCCCCTATTGTTCCCATATTTTTATTACTGTGCCCCCTAGAAGTCCACTATTGTTATTTTTATTCCCTTATATTATTATTGTTAGGTCGGCTTTTGTTATATTGTGACCCTTTAGACTCTTATATATAAAAAGAAGGTTTTTTCATTTGTATCATCCAAGAATTGTTCATTTGTGTAATGTAAAGAAGGTTGTCCCCTCGAAGAGGCTAGTTTCTAAGTCATTGATCTATCTTTTCTATCTTTTTGTGAGCTAGTTTCATAGCATACAATATCCAATAAAAATGCATTTGATGGCTTTGGCATCTAACTTTCTACTATATTATTTAGGAATATGAGTAAAGGCCTTGCATCCAAATATCCTTAAATGACTAACTTTAGGTTTAAAACCATAAAATGCTTCAAATGGTGTTTAATGCTCAAGATACTTGATAGGGCTTTTATTTTTGAGATATAGAACTATATTAATGGCTTCAGCCCAAAAACTATTAGAAAGTCCTTTACTTTTTAACGTACTACGCGCACATTCAGATAATGTTCTATTCTTTTTCTCAGCTACTCCATTTTGTTGAGGTGCATATGGTATTGTACATTGTTTCATAATTCCATTTCATTTGTATTATTTGAGAAAAACACCTAAAGTGTGGTCACCACCTTTATCTGATCAAAGAATTTTAATGCTCTTTCGTGTTTTCTTTTCAACCATACTCTTGAATTCTTCAAAGTATTCAAACAAATCACTTTTTTTTTTCTTATAAAGTACACCCAAGTGTATCTAGTGCTATCATCAATAAATATAAGAAAGTAATATACACCACCAAGTGACTTAGTTTGCATTCGATCACATACATCAATATGCCTAGTTCAAGTATTTCATGTTTTATTATATTTTCATGCACATGAAATTCTTCCCTATGTTGTTTTCCTAGTGCACAACCTTCACATTCAAAGTGTTCACCTTTAATATTTGGAAGGGGCCTTCTACCATCAATTTATTTTATAGTAACATTAGGTCATTATGATTTGTCCATACCTTTGATGTCAAAGATCTATATTTGACATGCCTGTTGATGCCAAATCTTGATGCCCATTCTTCATTACATCCAACTTGTATAATCCTCCAACTCTCATTCCTTTTGCGACAACCTTGTAGTTGTCATGCACATCCTTTAGCAAATAATGTGTTTTCACAAATTCAACTTTTAAATGTTGATCTATAATAGTAGAGACTGAAATTAAGTTCTTATTTAATCCTGGAACATACACCACATTTTGAATTTGTTTTTCTTGTCCATTAGGAATCATCACACTTATATCACCATATTCTTTAATTGCATGTGATCAATTATCTTATAAATATATGTGTGCACCATTATGAACCTCATGATAAGTATCAAACCAATCTCTTTTGCATGCCATGTGGATTGATGTGCTAGAATCTATAAACAAGTCACTATCATCATCAGTTTGTGTTGATAAAGAAGCATTGGACACAAATAATTTAAGATTTCTAAAATCATGACTGACTACTTCATCAATATCAACATAATTTCCTGAATGCCTTCTTTGTTTAAATTGATCAGACCTTCTTTTCATGCAATTCTTAGCAAAATGACCAGGTTTTCCACACTAATAACACACACCATCTCTACTTGATTTTCCATTTGTCCGTTGTGATGCTATACCTTGAATGATTTTACCTGTGGATTTTTGCCTTTATTTTTCTCCCATTGTTTGCCTTTGAAGGACTGCTTACCCTTAACCATCAATGTTAAGTCTGAATTGGGAGATTTATGTTTAAGACTTCTTCTCCACTCTTCTTCTTGGATAAGTATACCTGTCAACTCATCAAACATAGGAACCTTCTTTCTAGCTGAAATACCAGTGATACACATTTCATATTCATCAAGCATTCAATTTAATGTCACAATAACCAAGTTTGTACTAGATATTGTTTCACCAAAGTCACCTAATTTATCTTTTAGATCCTTAATTCTAGAAATAAAATTATTAACACTTTCATTTTCTTCCATCTTAATTGAAAGAATCTTACTCTTTAAATACAATATTCAATTTGTAGTCTTCGTCTCGTACAAAATTTTCAGAGTGTCTCATGTCTCCTTGGATGTTTTGCACTTTCTAATGTATGGAATAATGTTGTCCTTAACAGACATCTGCAAAAGCACCTTCGCTTTGTTTTCTCGTTGCTCCCAATCTTGAGCTGCAACATTTGTGGCTTGAGGGGTCATTGGCCTGACTTTAGCTCCAAACACAATCGTCCATATATTGTAGCCTTCCATCAAAGTCAACTTAAACTTCCAATTTGCATAGTTTTCACCATCTAGCTTGTTAGAGTCAGATAAATAAGATTTCTTCAATACATTAGCGATGATATTAATCTTATGAATCCTCCAATCATTAAATACCAATAGCTTTAATGACTCCTTAATCACAAATAATAGCACCTCAAACACAAGCTATAGAATTATATTAAGCTTCACAACTGAAATATCGTTGGACAATGTGATTGCTTCTTTCCTTTATTTTTTTTCTTCTCCCTTATATATATATATATATAAATTATTCATTAATCCAAAAGAAAACCAAAATTTCATCATTCACCACCATCGTAGCTTGTTATCTTGTTTAATTAAAAAAAAAAAAATCAATAGCTACACAACTTCATTAACTCTTTTAGAAAACTTAAAAAACATAAAAATTTCCTTCCATAAACTTAAAAACCCAATTACAAACAACAACCACAAACTATAACTCAGAGCTTTGGATTAGTAAAGATGAAACACTATTCACCACTATTTAACCCTTATAAGAATTTTAACATCATATATTAAAAAAAAAGAACATATGAGCACCACGAGAAGGTCAAATCCAATTTCTTCTCCCATTGTTTCAACGACCACGCTTTCCACAGGAGATGCAAATACAACTACGGACTCTTGGTTCTAGTTTCATTCAACTAGCATTTCAACAACAACTTAAATATTCCTCCAATGTAGAACTCCTTCAAGTCTCTCTCTCTCTCATGTGGGAATGGAGCAACATCAACTTTCAATGATTCCTCACACTAGCTACACACCAACTTCTCTGCAATAATGTGTTTTCTCAAACTCATACACAATCGGCTCTTCCAATATTTGTCTGCAGTCTCTGCGCAACATCTCTTCACCGACACACCCTTGCACATTATGTTTACAGTAGCTCCACTTGTAGCAGAACTCTCACAATGATGCAGGAATCTCTTCATTCACAAAACCTAAAAACTCTAACCAATTTGCCCTTCACTGGAAGCTTCTTCTGCACAGAAACAGGAAATAATAGACACTTTCAACAGACTTCTACCAAACACACCCTCAATTTTCAACACAGTGACAACGATCTCTCAATTGATCACTCACAGAAGAATCTTACGCTCTCAACACTCAACCAAACTCTGATCTCAAATCAGAGAAAGAAGATAACACATCAAAACATGGACTTTTCTTTGCTAGTAAATGATTTTTGTACATGCTTGATGAATTTTCTTGATTCTCTGGATTGTCAATGGCAATAGCTTCTTTAGGAAGCTATCTGAACTCTAGAGACTTCCCTTGAGCTCTCACGAAGAAACTAAACTTCCTACCTAATGCATTTAATGTAGACTGCAGTTGGAATTAATGTTTTCCAACACTATTTGATGTGAGTTTTTATTTTGAATTAGGTTAAATATTTTTTTTTAAATTATATACCTTGATTGCTCATGGAGCGTAGGAGTCCATGCTATAGCTGGCCAATTCTAATCGTCATATATGTTGACTTATACTTTCTTTTTTTTGATATATTGATTATTTAATATATATATACAAAAAAAATAATGAAATTATATTGAAAAATTCAAATCTAAAACTTGTATTTCCATCCAATCCCTACCTAATTCAACCCAAAAGAAAAGAAATATGATGACTCACCCCAAAACCCTGAGGTGGCACCTACGTGGCGACTGGCCCATGTGACCATTTCCCACACTGAAAGGTAGCTGGGTTTTGCTGAGGGTTTAACGGCGCAATAACTCTGCCTCCTCCCCGAGGTTTCCTTAGCCTCTTTGCTAGGATTCTATTGTGTCTTCACGGGTTTTCTTGGTCATTTGTCACTGTTGGAGTCGCTCTGTTCCTTACCTGGTTCCTTCCACCGACAGCAATGTCTCTGTGCCTTCCGCCGTTTGCTGGTCCCGGTCTCGACCTTGGTTCTATGCCTCTGGGCAACTTAGGGATGATATTCTATCGAACTTGGTGGCTGCTCCTTGTATGGTTTCATGAAATGTTGTCGAGCCTTGTGACTATTCTAGGTATGCGAGGTTTGTTCTATGACTGTTACTTGTTTGTTGTAACTACTGGTTCATTTTCTTCTGCATTTTGTTGGTGACAGTTGGTGGTAGTTGTTGTCAGGTCCTTAGCCCGATTTCCCTGGCGATGTTTTGGCCTTCATGCAAGGTAATTCTTCTGCTCCAGTTTCAAAATTCTTGCTTACTCTTCGTTTACTAACAGGTTTGCTCGTTGTGAGCAGTTGGTGTTTCGTAGCTCTGTGGCTGTGGTTTGAACGCTGTCAGTTCCAGGTTCAACTCTGAAACCCGTCCTCGGTCTCAGGTAACTCTCTGACTGTAATTTTGTGTCCCTCCTTTCGATTTTCTTTTTGTATGTCAGTTATGCTGCCTCTTTAAACATCTTTTGTTTGTTGTGCAGTTCGTTCCTCGTTGGTGGTGATGACGGTTTGGCCCTCGATGGCCTCTGTTCATTCACTTCTCCATGGCCATGGTCACTCGAAACGGGTAATGTATTTCCTGTGTGTTTTACTTGATAGTTATAGGTTGGACCTTTCAGAGACGTAGTCTCATTCTGTTTATGTTTGAGCTTGTTCCTCCGTTGAAAGTCAGGGGCTATCTTGTCTATTTTGTAATAGTTGTTTTCTCTTGGGTTTCAGAAACCCTCCTAGGTCTGGAATGAAATGTCTATTGACTGTCTCTGATATTTGTATATATTGTTTGGAAAGGCAACCTGCCTTAGACTTTGAACCCGCTTAGGGTTACAGGATACTTTCTCTACTGTAATAAATATTTATGCGATATATATATATATATATATATATATAAATAAAGAGAAATGAATGCTTTTGTTGTTTGTAAGAATTTCAATATGTTGTCTTGTGAAATACCTGAATGAGTTCGCTAGCAGTCTTTCGATGCACGTCTCGTTACAGTCCTCTAATAGTTAACTTCGTACATGGCAGCAGTCATTGATATTAAATATTGATGGTTACCTAAAATGATTTCTTTCACTATTCAAGAAAAGAGAAATTGTTTTGTCAGATTTACACTATCTAACTTCCGTTATTTTGTTTGGCAGCAACAACCCGCTTCTTGTTTTTTTCCATATATATAAATTGCTTGTGACCTCATTCAGTTGAGGAACTACGAGCAGTTACAACTTTACAGTTACATTTTTTTCCTGTTTTCAAAAATTAATCTATAAAGGTCACTCCCTAATCTATTGACTTTTAAAAAAAATAAAAAATAATAATGACATTGGCTGTGACAGCCTTCTTGAAAAATGATACAATAAAGAAAACTGAAAATTAAAATTGTCTTTTTGTTTCTTTTTTAAACTGAAACAGAATGGCCCGCTGTCGCCTCTCTAATTAGATGCTCTTGCATCAAAATATTAGCAAACAAGCTTCAAAACGTAGCATAGCTAGACTGTGGCTCTGCTCGACGCTGATCATTTTGTTCTTTTGTGGTCCTTCTCAGAAATGTAACTAGCGTAGCAGACTTGCAAGGTGCGCTAAATGATGTTTTCACGAATGCAGCACAGTACAACTACAGTTTGGTCAAAGACGTAAGAAACAAACAGTTCTAGTATTACCATCGACTGGTTTTATGTGACATTTATTTAGTCAGCAGAGGGATTGGAAAGAATTTACGGAAAACAGTTCCATAACTTAAAAGAATTGAGATAAATTTTAATTTATGTTTAATCAATTTATTTTGAAATTAAATGAATTTCTCATGTTTCAGAGATTTATTTATTTTTTCAATTTTATTTACATCTCAGGAGCAAACTTTCAATGAGTTGTATGTTGTGGATACATTAGGAACCCATTGCCAAGACCTATTGCCTTCTTCTCCAGATGATCCAGAATGGGTTAAAGAACAGAGATCCAATGAAATCGAGATCATAAAACGCTGGATTGAACAGTACAACTTGAGTTTCTTCACAAATGATACCGTCATAGCAACCAATACAAAGCGTTCCACCAAAGATTCCGAAATAAAATATGTTCGGTAGGGAAAAAAACATATATCTATATATATATAGACGTAAAATGCGTGTTTCAGTTGACTTCATGTTGTTGATGCCCGCCTATTGTGGCGTTGTTATATAGAAGAATTGATTGGAATTCAAACATCTGAACTTAATGAATAGAGTGTAGTGTAGTTATGTTAAATGATTAGGGAAAACATATATTGTTTCTTTTGTGTATAGTGAATTGTGTGTTTCAGCATAATTCACGTTCTCTATGCAGGCCTACGTCCTATGGTGTTAGTGTTCTATTCCGTGGGAAATCTATTAATTATGCAATAGTCGTACAGAAAAACCTAGAGATCATGGAGGGGATCCCTCTTTACTAATGGTGGTTGTTTCTATATAAGAAATGTTATTAACATTGTTTATTATCCTATTCAAACATGTCGGGGCGGATGGTTTGCACACCCCTGACCGTGTTCCATTCCTGCGAATGGCTGTAATATATTTGTCATGGCGATGGCGTATTAATTTTGATGTGTCGGTTCTGACACGTATATATATCTATATATGTATAAAAGAAAAAGAAGATCCATGATGCTTCTTTAGGAAACTAGCCCCTCTCATTTTTTAATATATATTAAAACATAAAAATAAATAAATAAATTACTTTGGTTTTGAGTTGATGCTTCTTTAGGAAACTAGCCCCTCTCATTTTTTAATATATATTAAAACATAAAAATAAATAAATAAATTACTTTGGTTTTGAGTTTATGCGTGAAGTCATACATAGTGGAGCATCTTCAAATCGTTGTTCTTTTAAGAATCTAATAAACTCTCCAATTTTATTCTATGTATATTTTAGAAATTAAGAAATCCATTATGGTGTTGGAGGCCTCAGGGTAGGCGTCATAGATCTACTCTCATTATATTGCTCAACTAAGCTCATTGTATGAATCAACTATTGTAAAACACTATGAGATACGTCTATAATTCAAAGTTCTATTTATTATTCCAACCATATTGATTATCTAAAACGTTTTAAGAATGTCCTTGGTTTTCAAGAATAGCAGATCATTCATTACTCCATGGTACTAAGACTCTAATTTTATGACTACGTTCATCACCAAAATGCTCCTCCCAAATTTGTTTGCACATTCAATATTTAAAGATAATCGTATTAACTTAGTAATCAAAAAAAATCATTTTTTACTCCATGGTACTAAGACTCTAATTTTATGACCACGTTCATCACCAAAATGCTCCTCCCAAATTTGTGTGTACATTCAACATTTATCAATATTTAAAGATAATAATATTAACTTAGTTATAAAAAAAAATAGAGCGTGATTAGCTGAAATTTATTTCCTCTCGTATGCATGAACATTTGCTAAGGTCAATCTCAATGAAATTTTAGGAACGGGATGACACTATGTAAATGAGAAAGTTTTAAATGGAATTAAGTTTTGGATTATAAAATTACATATTTTTAATGTTAAATTTTGTAACAATTATGTAATTTTAAGGATTTTGGTTCTCAATAATTAACTCATCTAAAAACGAGAGAGATATCAATTTTTTCTATAAGTGCATATTGAAAACTAAAATTTTTCTTTGAAGAAGACCAAAAAATTTAATAATATGAAGATTTCCCTTAAAAGACCATGGTAGTTTAAGTGAATATTTCCCTTCAAGGATGATGGTATTTGTAACTCAAAGAGAAAGAGTGGAATGAAATAACTTTATCAATTGAAAAATCAAATTATTGTAAGAAGTTGGCACTCTATAATAAACTTTAAAATATGAATTCTAATCTACAACTATTGCTTACATATCTTTTTTGGGGCGGTCAGTTCCAAAAATGTAGAATCAATAATTATTTTCCATATAATTTTATTTTTTATTCTCCCTGGTATTGCATCAAGAAAATAGGTGTGGTGAGCCCTGGTATTGCATCAAGGTTGTTGCAACTAACAAGGCTCTCAACTTAAATTATCAACCTGGGGTTCATACAAACTTAGAGGTTATAGTGTTATATGCACAACAGGTTAAGTTATACTCATGTCACCCACGGTCATTATATCAGATCAAGGTATTCATAGATCACTCCTTCAGCTAACTACAAAGAAAATTTCTTATGAAAGCATCTGATGATTGCAAATAAATGAACATGTTTCTATCTACAGAAATGAAAATTTCATTCATTAAATGTAAAGGCTAATTGTAATCGCATGAAAGGACTAGACTAGTCTAGTTGCAGAAGTAAATCATACCACCCTACTTGCACATCAATCAAATCAATAATCTACTTCCATGAATCATTTATCTAATTGCAACTTTCTTGAATAAGAGGAGTTCAATCTTCAACACAACTATGGAATTCAAATATACTAAGAATAATTATACTTGTTGTATTGTGATTGTAGTGAGGAAAATATGGGGCTGGAGTGGTCTTGGAATCTTCCTTAATCATGAAATTAAACCCTGGGGGCCATTATTCAACTTCAAAATGCAAGATCAATGTTTAGAGAAAATATTGTGGGATTTTAGCAATGTTGTAGGACTGCTACAGAAAATGCTATAGGAGGCCCTGTTTTGTTACAGGAGGCACTATTTTGCTACAAGAGGGGGTTCAAGAGATTTCTAAGGACAAGGATGGTATGTTGAAGGTGGAGGAAGGTGGATGGAGGTGAATGAAGGGTGTGGGAGCCCATTCTCCAAGCTTAGTACCCATCGAAGCCCTATTTTGCACATAGGTTCATGCCCACATTATCTTTCATTGGCCCTATAAGGGTGATCTCGATGAAAAGTTTTGAAAGCAATATGAGTTGTCCAGGAGGAAGGTGGAATGCTCTAAATGGATGTGAATGAGTGTGTTAACCCTTGCAATTCAACAACAATCCCTGCAAAATAATCAAGTACATTCATTAAATGATCAATATTGCAGCAACATGAATCAAAGGGGAAAGGATGAATTGAATTTTATTTCTTTAACACTTACTCTAACATATATATACTCTAATTGTTGAATCAATGTTACTAAGTCCTAAGTTGAGAAAACCAAGGATGCAAAAGAGTTTCAATCTAAAACTTACCAATTTTCCAAGAAATCATAAACACATGTTTTTGTCTTGTTGTTGTATATCTTCCATCCACCCTTCCCACACAAAGGTAGTGGTCACCTGCAACTACATTTTTTATCATATAACTCCTACTCAAACAAAGAAATAAATGCAATGACTTGAACAAGAACAAGGAAAGAATATAGGAGAAGGACTAATGCCTCTCGGTTGGGCCCAAACCCAAGGGTTTCAACCCTCCAGAGTTAATGTAGATGTAGGCCAACATTAAAATTTTCGTTGACAGCAAATGAGAGTCACATACATCATATGAAAGATAAAAATAATAGTATCAAGCTCTAAGCTCTCAGTAGCTCCTCATATCTCCAACAAAATTTTGAATCATAATGAGCCTTTAAGCTTGTTTATTTATACAAAAAGTAGCTAAGGGAAACTACCATGAAAATAGGAGTGATTCCCTCCAAAATCTCGAGATTGGTGGATCTAGTTCCCTTGGATCTTCACATTCACTTGAGTTCCTTGCTTACTAGTGAATTCAAGTTGTTTGTGAAGAATCTTTAATATCAAGCTGAGTTGGTGAGTTAATGCAGTGTAAAAGTCCCCCTATATTCTCTCTATATGTCTCCAATCAACAATTGCACAGTAAGTATCTCCAAAAATTCTTATTTTGCCTGCATATTAATCACATTAGGCCATGAAATATGACAAGCAGCCTTTAGTCTTCCTACTAAGCATATTATGGTTAAAAGTGCAAATTAATGTGAGAAAATGAGAGTTTTAAGGGTTGGAGAATAGCATAATGGGAATCAAAATATACCTATTGATGGTACCCATCATCAGCCCCCTACTGAAGGTGGCTCACACCATCTAAGCAACTCCATCAGTGATGTCAAGTTCATTCATGGCCTTAGTTGCCTCTCTAACATCCCAAGGCATCTCAAATGGTGTGCCTTCCTATGGATAGAAGACTAGATTTTCTTTTATGTTTGTCCACTCCTTTTGTTCTTTTGTCTGGTATCTTCTCTCTTGTAGGCCCGACAGTAAGGGAGGAATGAGTTTGAGTATTATCCACTTGATCTTCAATATTTGCATGATTTTTTTGTAGAGTGGGGTTCTATTCAAGTCATTTCTTTGTCTTTCTGGAGAGTGATACTCTCTAATTTGAAAATAGTAAGGCAGAGCATGCCATCTTCTTCAGCAATCCTGCAAAACTTTTGTTCACAACATCTTGGATTTGATTTCAAATGGAGGGTTGATCTGAAGATCAAAAATAGGCTAAAAATTGAAAGTTCTCATAATCTCCTGAAACTAGCAACAATTTGTAGTGTTCTTTGTCCCAATTCCAATGATTCTTGAATTGCCTCAATCTGACATCACATGAAGAAGTTATGGCATTTCTAAGTTTTTGACCAATAGTTAAAAAGTCAACAACGAAGTTGACTATGCAATTCGTACAGGTGATTTCATCAACTGACTATGCAGGATACAGTCGGTAGTGGACCAATCAAGTCTTAACACATGGCATCCTTGTATAGGTGCAAGTGGCACATTTTGGTTGGTTCATGAGTTTTGAGGTGGCCTAATCAAAATCCACCACATGGCCCAATGAGAGGGTGACACGTGGCACCCATTGGTTGGCCAAAAATTTTATAATAGGCTTGAAGGCCTCGAAGGGGTTTGACTCCTATACCTTTAGCAGACAAACCTCCGGTCTTACCATCACACCACGTGGTTAGTTCTTAACTCATATGGTTGGTAGGTTATATTTAATGTCGAATAGTCTTAGAATTTAAGAGGAGGGACCAGGTAGTGGCCCTAACCCCTGGTCACAATGGTACCACATGCTCGTGGCATAGGTAGAAGGGAGTCGGGCAACGCACTTCGCCCTAGCCACCAGACATTTTGTCACCCATATGACCGATGGAAGGTTTGGAAGAGGGGCCTAACAAATAAGCCCCGACCCCCATTTCTCGGCAAGCATTATGACCAATGATGGATAGGGCAAGGGCTTCACTGATGGGGGTGGGCAGTGGTACCCCGTCCCCAGCCACATCAACCTAATGTGACCTTATTCAGATGGAGTAGGAGTTAAACCGACAGGAACCTCCAACCCTATGGGCGCCATGTGACCCTAATCCGGTGCATAGGGGTTATTGGACAATTTAATGAAGTGACAAATTGCACGTTTTGCAATGGGAATCGTGCTAGTTCGGGGTGATTATTACTCAGCAGACTATGTAAGGGTGAAATCGTCGCATAGTTAGTAGGTTTTGCCAATTTGAAGGACATATGGCAGAGCTTTGGTTAGAGAAGCATATCTTGCTCAATTTTTCACCTTTTTAATATCAAGAAGAGCCTAGATAGGGTTTTTTGAGCTTCCTAGATTCAATGGCAGCTTCAGTTTTCTAATTGGAGCACTTTATGATAGAATTTTTGTAGAATCAAATATTTTAGTGCTAGAGGCAGAGACAATTTTGATGTAGTTTGGAGGCATATTTGAGCATGGACAGAGCCTAGTTAGAGGTTTTCCAACCTTCCAGTTTCATCTACAAAATACGTTACTTTAGAAGAGCAGCTATTTTCGGTCTTTTCTCAATGTGTTAAGGAGAGAAGATCTTTTTAGTTCTTCATTGTGAAGGAGTTGCATGCTTATGCTTATGATTTGAGGTGGAGTATGAGGACCTGTTATGTGAGAGTCCTTTTTATGTTGATAGTTTCATTACATTTTATCATCTTGGAAAATGCATAAATCCATCATAATTCATGTCATATGTTAGTTAGTTTGTCTTCTTGAAAAAGGGCTAAATGGTTGACTTTGACCTTGGATTATCCAATCTGCCAAAATTGTAGGCACACAAAACCATTGGGACCGCTTTATAACACCCATTTTAGATGTAAGTAGGATTTATATGTCTTATATTTTGTCTTTATAACACCCATTTCTGTTGTCTTAGATTTTGTTTACCTCGGGAATGAAAGTGTGCAATTATTTCATCTTTACATGTTAAATGACATTTTCAAGAAAACTTGTTCCATGGAACAATAGGATGGGTTTGATGACTTTACATTGTGTTTGTTTTTTTTTGGTTTCTATGATAGTGTGCAATTATTTATTTAGTATTTACATGTTAGATGACATTTTCAAGAAAACTTCTTCCATGAAACAATAGAATGGGTTTGATGACTTTACATTGTGTTTGTTTTTTTTCGGATCTTCACTGACCTATTCAATAGGTTTATTGATTTTACATTTTTTTTGGTCTTTTGATCATCACTGACTTATTCACCATGCATTCTTTGACTTGTATATATTTACTTTCTAAGATTTAATTCATTTTTTATACATTTTCATTTATAAAACTAATAACTTAATACACCATGATCATTAAAAATAATGTAGCTTGAAACCTGAAACTTACAAAGTAATCAAAATAAACAATCAGAATATCATGTAATGTATTAATCTTATGTGATGTGAAATATGTTATTTTTAAATGCAATAATGACAACTAAAAAGATAATACCAAGTAATGAATGGTCAATGAAGCAAAGATAGAAGTAAAAGAGGACATGGAGAATGTATATATATATATATATATATATATATATAACTCAAAGAGAGATTTGGCAGCATTATTCTAAAATATTCAACTTGATATATATATGTTTTCTAGTTTTATAAAATACTAAAATATATTTTGAAAGATTTCATGCTTAGATCAAAGAAGATTATATATATTCCAAGGATAAATGTGTATGTTGTGTCCCAATGCTTCTCATTAGATTGAGGGTGCAATGGGGTGTTATTCCTTGTTGGGATACACATGACTTATTTTACTCTTTGGGATACACATGAATCTAAAAAGTATCGTTACATGGAATCCTTTCATAAAGCAATTGTTTCTGCTTTCAATGAAACTGGAATCCTACATTTAACATATGAAAGCATGGAGTCTTTTCCAAAGGCTCGAATTCAGACCTGACAGCTATTACAGCTGCCTACAACTCTCGTTATATAATGCACTTTGGTTCACTGTATTATACATGTGAAACTTCTCTCGATAACATGTTGTAGAGTATAGTCACAACGGACAAGTAGGTTCAATTTTTCCATATCAACAGAATAACATGGTTGTTAACAAGACTACATTGTAATGCAATGGAATACCTACCGAATAATAAATAAATGTGCAATTGAAATTAATGGAAACCCAACAAATTGTATGTTGTGAATTGCATCACTGTTACCGCTATAAATATATGATGGGTATTGATTCCATGTGTTTGATAAGCACTGATAAGCGTAATCGGTATTTGGTATGGATAGTTATTATATAAATTTTAAGAAATGGCTGAAGATCAAGCATGGGACAACATGGGACAACATGGGGGAGAAAAAGTGGCATCTTTAGCAATACGGGCGTGGACACGATCGTCCATCAGACTCTATATACGAGATGCTTGTTTGCCTTGCCTTGCCATTCCCTCGGGTGCCAAAGTAGTGACTGATTGTTCTACTGGT
Source organism: Pinus tabuliformis (assembly GCA_031772625.1). NCBI lineage: Eukaryota > Viridiplantae > Streptophyta > Pinopsida > Pinales > Pinaceae > Pinus > Pinus tabuliformis. The sequence goes on along the minus strand of CM062816.1, from coordinate 375,622,640 downwards.
GTGATAATTTATTTCATTGCATTGCATAAGTTGTTTAATTCAATGGCCTCGAGAGTAGAGCCAGAATATGGGAATAGTCAATCAGGAAGTTACCCCTCATAGTAATCAATTAGACAAGTCGATCATCTATTAGAAGAAACACATTGATAAGTGTGCTCAGTCAAGTGCGTACCCATAAGTTTAGCAGGTGCGGATCTTTACTTATGTTGACCAGTTTCCCTTTCAATTGCAAGGCGGTAACTTATTAAAAACCTTTTGAAAAGAAAACCTTCGAAACCCACTGTCCAAACTGACTGAAAGGAAGACTAACCGGATCATATCCTAACGAAGTGTCTCTTCCATCTACTAGTTCTGGAATTTGAGAGATTACATCTCATCCCCTCTCCTATCTAGATTATATTGCCCACTGCTAGATCGAACATTTTAAGACAACCCCAAAAAAAAATTCTCGAGGGATCACGCATTGAAAGATGCATTGTTTGGAGACTAATAAATACAAGTATTAGGAAATCAATTCAAAAGAAAAAAAAAAATGCAATGGAGGATATGTAGAATAATGGTGAAGTTTTTCATAAGACCATGGATCTTTACTTATGTTGACCAGTTTCCCTTTCAATTGCAAGGCGGTAACTTATTAAAAACCTTTTGAAAAGAAAACCTTCGAAACCCACTGTCCAAACTGACTGAAAGGAAGACTAACCGGATCATATCCTAACGAAGTGTCTCTTCCATCTACTAGTTCTGGAATTTGAGAGATTACATCTCATCCCCTCTCCTATCTAGATTATATTGCCCACTGCTAGATCGAACATTTTAAGACAACCCCAAAAAAAAATTCTGGAGGGATCACGCATTGAAAGATGCATTGTTTGGAGACTAATAAATACAAGTATTAGGAAATCAATTCAAAAGAAAAAAAAAAAATGCAATGGAGGATATGTAGAATAATGGTGAAGTTTTTCATCAGACCATGTACACTCCTGAGTGTGAGGATATAGTTTTCGTAAAATGTTGTAAAAGGAAAGAAGCAATGATGTTTAGAACTCAAACGACTACGATCTAATATCTTATCTTTTAATTTTATTGAGGACGACATCATCATCTTACATTCACAGGCTTGACACACAACTGTACACATACAAAAAAATGAACATTCATTATTTTCACAGAATCCCGGAATCAAAATCCTTTGAGGACATTTGTATAGGCTGCTCGTGCAGGATAACGCAGAAGGTATGGGTTCAAAAATATAGTTTCATTAGCAAGAGTAAAGTTACCAGGCTCAACTCACCAAAGAGTGAGGATTGACTAGTGATCCCAAAAAACTCACGAGCTGACTCATAAAACTTCAAATAAAACCACCAAATTTCAGAATAAAAGAGATTTTCCATTCATAGTCATGCTTGCAAAGGTTAATAATGCATATTTTCAATAATAATCCTTTTTGAAATAGAAGCATGATACTATTTACCACAAAAGGGTCGGGATTTTGGAATGTTTGACATGTGTTTTGGAATGTCTGCTATGATAGAAGGTTATAAACAAAAGAATCAGAGATCATGTATTAAAACACAAAACTCAAAAACTTGCCTTCATTCGATGATGAATAGGTATTTGTACATAAAAAAAGAAATTTCTGGAGTTTGATGGGATGGTGGCTTCTCCAGGGAGCTTGCCCATTTGTCAATGAATTCTAGAAACTGCACCTGAAACATCTGTTGAATTCTAGATTAATCTAGTGGCTATAATAATGGTGGGTAGTTGGAATTAATACCTTCCAACACTCCCCCTTAATTCCAACCATATAACAAATATATAATACACTGTAAAAATACTCTTAATTGACATGCATGTTGGTCTAAGTCTCAACTAGGCTTACGATATAATCTTGATTTTCTACAACACATAACTTACTTTTACAAAACTCAAATTTTTCCTTCCCAAGAGGCTTAGTGAATATGTCAGCTACATTCTCATTTGTATTACAATACATTAGAGAAATTTCTTTTGATTGGACCTTTTCTCTTACAAAATGATATTGTGTGTCTATGTGCTTTGACCTTGCATGACATACAAGATTGTTCCCTAGTTTGATGGTGCTTTGATTATCACGTCTGATTACTGTAGGTTCTTGTTGACCTTCACCAATATCTTCAAGTATTCTTCTAATTCATATAGCCTCACAGGTGCTACTACATAATGCTTTATATTCTGCTTCAATTGATGACAAGGAAATTGTTGTCTGTTTCTTGCTGCTCCATGATATAGCTCCTGATTCTATGTTGAAGACGTATCCAGTGGTGGATTTCCTATCATCTGGATTTCCAGCCCAGTCAGAATCAGAATGACCTGTCAATTCAACATTACAAGCATTAGCATATTCAATACCAAAATTGACAGTTCCCTTTAAGTATCAAAGGACCCTTTTTGCAGCTATCTAATCGCTTTCATGAGGCTTTTCCATGAATTGACTAAGTATGCTTACTGCATAAGCAATGTCTGGTCTGGTGGTAGTGAGATAATTTAGACTTCCCATTAATTGTCGATACAATGTTCCATTCACCTCTTTTGTTCCATCATCACTTCTTAATTTGATATTTTGTTCCAATGGAATACTCACTGCTTTACATTCATTCATATGAAATTTCTTTAGTACTTCATTTGTATATTTGTTTTGTGTGATTATGGTTCTTCCATCATTTCTCCATACTTCAAGACCTAGACAATAGTGCATTTCACCAAGATCCTTCATTTCAAATTCCTGTGATAACTTTATTTTTATATCTATAATTAATTTATCAGGACTCCCTGTTATTATTAGATCATCAACATATATAGAAAGTAATACTATATCCCCATTTCTATATGTCTTGACATACAAATTAGGATCATTTTTACTCCTTTTAAATCCTTTCTGAAAGAAGAATTTGTTGATTTTCTCATACCAATATCTGGGGGCCTGTTTTAGTCCATATAAGGCCTTCTTTAACTTGCATACAATATGTTCTTGACCCTTATTTACAAATCCTTTTGGTTGAACAAGATAAATCTCTTCTTTTAAGTCACCATTTAGAAAAGCCGACGTTACATCTAATTGATGTAGCTTCCAATCATATTTAGTTGCCAATGTTATCATTATTCTGATTGTATTCATTTTTGCAACTAGAGCAAAGGTATCTTCATAATCTATACCTTCTTTTTGTGAATAACCTTTTGCAACCAATCTTGCCTTATACTTGTCTATGCTACCATTTGCATTAAATTTTGTCTTGTACAACCATTTTGATCCTATAGGGACTTTATTTTCAGGTAATTCTGTTAATTCCCAAGTTTCATTTTTCGTTATAGAGTCAGATTCTTCTTTCATAGCTTCCATCCATTCTTTATGATTTTTGGCTTGTTCATAATTTATGGGCTCAAAAATAGTCATTACTTGAGACATTAAGGCATAATCTTTATACCTGATGGGGGCTTGAATCTGTTGTGTTGACCTTCTTAGAGGTTCATTACTTTGTGGAGTCCCTTCTCCTTTTCTTCTCTGTGGAGTGCCTTCATTACTTCTTTGTGGACTTTGATCCCTTGATGTCTCTTTTGGAATCTCCATGTGTTCTAGTTCTTGAGTTGATTCCACAACTTCTTCTTCTTCTTTAAAGTTTTCATAAGAAGATTGCCATGTATTATGTTCATCTTCCTTTATTTGTTTGTCTACATGCTTATGAAATATAACATGTCTACTTGCAAATACCTTGTGAGCACTTGGATCATATATTTTATATGCTTTTTGATCAGTGCAATATCCAATAAAAATACATTTGATGGCTTTGGCATCTAACTTTCTCCTATCGTCTTTAGGAATATGAGCAAAGGCCTTGCATCCAAATATTCTTAAATGACTAACTTTAGTTTTAAAACCATAAAATGCTTCAAATGGTGTTTTGTGCTCAAGATACTTAGTAGGGCTTCTATTTTTAAGATATACAGCTGTATTAATGGCTTCAACCCAAAAATTATTAGCAAGTCCTTTAATTTTTATCATACTTTAAGCACATTCAACTAATGTTCTATTCTTTCTTTTAGCTACTCCATTTTGTTGAGGTGTATGTGGTACTGTAAATTGTTGCATAATTCCATTTTGTTTGCAATATTTGATAAAAGCTCCTAAAGTGTATTCACCACCTTTATCTGATCGAAGAATTTTGATGTTCTTTCCTGTTTGCTTTTCAACCATATTGTTGAATTCTTTAAAGTATTCAAACACATCACTTTTGTTTCTTATAAAGTATACCCAGGTGTATCTACTGCTATCACCAATAAATAGAAGGAAGTAATATGCTCCATCAAGTGACTTAGTTTGCATTGAACCACATACATCAGTATGCACTAGTTCAAGTATTTCACATTTTCTTCTATTTTCATGCACAGGAAATTCTTCCCTATGTAGCTTTCCTAGTGCACAACCTTCACATTCAAAGTGTTCACTCTTTATAATTGGAAGACCTTCTACCATCAATTTCCTTTGTAGTAACATTAGGTCACTATGATTTAAGTGCCCATACCTTTGATGCCAAAGCTCTATAGTTGACATGCATGTTGATGCCAAAGCTTGATGCCCATTCTTCATTACATCGAACTTGTATAAGCCTCCAACTCTCATTACTTTTGCAACAACCTTATAGTTGTCATACACATCCTTTACCAAACAATGTGATTTCACAAATTCAACATTTAAATGTTGATCTGTGATAGTAGAGACTGATATTAAGTTCTTCTTTAATCCAGGAACATACACCACATTTTGAATTTGTTTTTCTTCTCCATTAGGCATCATAACACTTATATTAACATATCCTTTAATTTCATGTGATCTATTATCTCCTAAATAGATGTGTCCACCCTTATTAATCTCATGATAAGTATCAAACCAATCTCTTTTGCATGACATATGGATTGATGCACCAGAATCTATAAACCAAGCTTTGTCATCATCAGTTTCTGCTGATAAAGCGGCATTGGACACAAACAATTTAAGATTGCTAACATCTTGACTAATTTCTTCATCTCTATCAACATAATTACCTGAGTTCCTTCTTTGTTTAAATTGATCAGACCTCCTTTTCACGCAATTCTTAGCAAAATGACCAGGTTTTCCACAGTAATAACACACATCATCTCTACTCAATTTGGCATTTGTCCTTGGTAAAGGGGTACCTTGAAATGATTTTACTTGTGCCTTTTTTCCTTTATTTTTCTCCCACTATTTACCTTTGAAGGAATTCTTCCCTTTGGCCATCAATGCTAAATCTGAATTAGGAGAATTCTGTTTAACGCTTCTTCTCCGCTCTTCTTCCTGCATAAGTATACCTTCTAACTCATCAAAAGTAGGAGCCTTCTCTCTAGCTAAAAGACCAATTATAAACATATGATATTCTTCAAGCATTCCACTTAATGTCACAGTAACCAAGTCTGTAATAGATACTGATTCACCAATGTCACCTAGTTTATCATTTAGATCTTTAATTCTAGAAATGAAATCACTAACACTTTCATTTTCTTCCATCTTAATTGAAATAAGCTTACTCTTTAAATACAATATTCGATTTGCAGTCTTCGTCTCATACAAATTTTTGAGAGTGTCCCATGTCTCCTTGGATGTTTTGCACTCTCTAATGTGTGGAATAATGTTGTCCTTAACCGTCATCTGCAAAATCACCTTTGCTTTGTTTTCCCGTCGCTCCCAATCTTGAATTGCAGCATCTGTGGCTTGAGGGGACACTGGCTTAACTTCAGCTCCATACACAATTGCCCATGTATTGTTGCCTTCCATCAAAGTCTACAACTTAAACTTCCAATTTGCATAATTTTCACCATCTAACTTGTTAGATTCAGAGAAATAAGATTCTACCAATATATTAGTCATTTTTAATAAGCTTATAAATCCTTTTCCACCAAGATACACTTTCTTCTTTTTTTTTTACAATTTCAATAATTAATTTCCTTACTCAATAATAACAACCTTCTTTCCCTTTTTTTTTTATATGGTAAATAAAATTTTCAGCAGTAATTCAAACATCAAGGAGACCATTCTTATGCTTCCAAGCTCATTACATCATTGCGAAAAATATCTGGCCTAATTACATCTTTGCATCAAAGTGAAATAATCATAATGCATATGATCTTTATATCAAAGCAGATCCCCATAAAAGTAGCAATTCTACTGAACAAACCTTTACGAAAAGATAAATCAATTTCGCTCAGGCTGCTGACCTCACCTAAAGGATCCATATCACCTCAACTCGTGTAGTAGAAAGAATATTTCCTACATATTAATCCTTTCTCAACAAGGCTCAAGGATTGTTGCTAAAAAAAAAGTACGTTCACTTGCTCCAGGTCAATTAAGCAGACTCTACTAGGATGAAGAGTGGCTTCCCACCTAACTTCTCCCGGCCCTTCAACTCTGGCAATTCAATAACACATGCACATTCTACAACTTCAGCACCAACACGCTCCAATAATCTCATGGCTGCAGATAAGGTGCCCCCAGTAGCAATTAGATCAGACAATCAAGCAGAAAATCATAATTCAGATCCACACAACCTATAATGCAAACATCAAAGCATAAGACAGTCCTTCTTCGGAGCACACAGCTCTTCTCCTAGTGCGCAGCGCCTATCTGGTCATTGCTCGCACCATAAATTTCCAAAACACTCGGCTGCAAGCACAAAACAAAAGGATTTCCCAACAGCCAGTAAACAAAATGTACAAAACAACCTTACCAATATACCATACACTTCAGGAAGTCTGACTATACTTCCACAACCTCAGCTCCTGCGCACAACTCTCCTGAGCTCTGATACCAAATCAGAGATCATGTATTAAAACACAGAACTCAAAAACTTGCCTTCATTCGATGATGAATAGGTATTTATACATAACAAAGAAATTTATGGAGTTTGATGTGGCGGTGGCTTCTCCAAGAAGCTTGCCCATTTGTCAATGAATTCTAGGAATTGCACCTGAAACATCTGCTAAATTCTAGATTAATCTAACAGCTGTAATAATGGTGGGTAGTTGGAATTAATACCTTCCAACAAAAAACATATGGAAAAAGCTTAAATATGAAATCAGAAAAAACCACCTCTGAATCACTTAGAAAAAAAAAATTTAATGAAATGAGATTGAAATTAATTACCGATGAATTAAGAAAACACTTTATATAGTGAAAGCTTGAGCGATAGAAGTAAAACTATTACCATGAATAGACGAAGGGATCAACACAAAGAGTTGCATGCCATCAAATAACCATGTTAAATGTTTGTACAAATTTGACATATGTTTATGGTGAATATTACATTAGACGGGGAACGCTTTGTTCGGTCTGTCTTGATTATCTCTACAACTATAACTCTCGATATAACAAGATCACCCATATGGTGGGTGGAAGTAGCTCAACTCCTCAACTTAGCCCTATACCGGTACCAAACCTTCCAGATCTGTTGTAGCAAACTTGGAAGTCTGATTTGTTGCGACAATTCATGTCTTCCAACAGGCATTAGCTGCCCAATTCCTTGGTTCCCTTCCAGATCCATTGTAGCAAACTTGGAAGTCCAATTGTTGCGACAATTCATGTGTTGCAAAAGGCAGTAGCGGCCCAATTCCTGCACTAAATTCAGACGATGAAACTGCATGTGGCTTTTGATGGGTTTGCTAGGATTCCATACCTTCTTCTTCAAGTCATATTTCCAATTCCCTTCAAATCATGTTTCTGGTTCGAAATGTTCTGGTTATAAATGTATAATGTATAAACATTCAAAGTTCAGTTTTTCAGCTTCAAATGATAGTGTTGATGTTTTCCACCAGCTGTCAACCTCAACCACATTAACCTTGGTGAATTGATTAAGCAGAATAACATACGAAATGGCGAGTGGGATGATGAATTTATTTTTTTATGACAGGTGTCCAACCTCTGAGAGGTGGTGGCAGCGAGTAGCTGAGAGGTGGCAGCGAAGCGTGACACAGTTGCATGGAAAGGCTGTGAGTGAACTTTGGGTAAAATGTGTTTTGATGCCAATTAAATTTACATAAAATGTTATGAATAAATGTTTTGGATATATGCTAGCCAAGACTAGTATTAGTCAGTTTTGCTTTGATTCATCTTTTAACTTTATCCTAACTTTGTCTAAAAAATGAGTTTTCCCAGCAATAAGAATCCCAAGATTTTAGTGCGTATAATTGGCGACTTAAAAAACCTGTCAATATTTAATAGGTTGAAAAACGCTTTCATAAAATATGAATGAGAAACTTTAGGTTAAAATTATTGTTTTAGTTGAAAGTAATGCTAGGAGAGCGACATCGATCCGCAATATACCTGATGCCGAAAATTTCGGCAGGTATAATAATACGGTTGTTGTTAACAATAGCGCTAGCCCTTAATACAAATAGAGTAAAAACATTTTTAATGAGGGTTCACCGGTAAGAGAAGAGGAATCAGCACGGGAAAGTGGGAATAAATAATAAAATTGGGAGATGGGAAGGATGAGAAAAGCCATGAGTAATTAGAAATCCTATGTCTAAACAATCTCTTTATTCAAATCACATCATCATGATTCATTGCAAAGTCATAGTTTGATATCATAATTTATTTTAAATGTCATAATATCACATAGTTGAATTGGTTTACATACTTTGTTTTCTAAATTGAAAATATATTTTTAAATTTAATTATACAATTATTTATTAATAAAATTATAAATTTTGAATTTTTTAGTTATCTTTTATTATATATAAATAAATTTATTATTCTAAAATTAAATACGTAAGTACTGTACTTTGACTATCTCAAACGATTAAACTTAGAATTTCAATTAATATTCTAACCTTTTACTTATTAACAAATATTTTTTTTTTTTAAATAAAACTTTTATAATATAATTTATTAAATTTATTTAGGTAGTTAGAGAGTCATAGCATATCACTTCATCTCCTTTACAATATCTTATTGTCAAACATAAAACTCTTTACCTGTTTATTCATGCATCTCATTTAAAATTTCTTATTATTTAAAAAAATAAATATTGACGTCCTTTATTAGAATTATATATCTATATATACGTAGACGGTAGGAAGTTCATCAAATTTTCATATTCCAGAAGTAGTTTTACTGTTCGGGAATATATACAGGGTTGTGCTGTGTATACTCTCACTTTTATATCTCGAGAGTAACCGAAAAAAATGGGATTCGGGATTTATAAATTTGGAACTGCACTTCTACCCTTATTTTTACTGGTAGTAGAATGTGGGATTATTGATTATTTTAGCGTGGATGCTTGATCCATGAGATTCGTGCATACTAATCATTTACAGAATGAGGGAATGGACCTCTGGTACTATAATGGATACCAAACACATAAATTACTCTCTATTTTGTTGGAGTTACGATTACCATTATACCTAAACTCGTAGGTGTTAGTAAACAGACATATGGCTAGATTTAAGTATAGTGTTGACCTTCTACGCCGTTATTAATGAGGAGCCAACAATCTCCCCTAACGTGATCCAAGTGTGTTTCGAACTTGAGATCTCTGATTTTGATATCACTTATTAGAATCACGAGTGCTATTACACCAAAACCCCCCAATATTAATAAACAGACACATCGCTAAATTTAAATACATGACAAGAAACACAATGAGACCGCATTGACTTTCTACACCACCATTACACTTCCCGATAATTTTACGCTCGCATCACAGCCTCGCACCTTTCGAGAGAGATATCTTGTCACTACAAGTTACTGGGGCGGTCCTCTCACTAATTCTCCCATTTTTGTCTACCTGGGCGGAGTCATGTATCGGACTTGTTACCAGAGCGGCGGGCGGTTTGATGATAAAAAATGCTCCCCACTTTAAAGCACTCATCCTCTTCCTTGAGGTATAAAGTGTATTTTTTTAATTTTTTAAGAAATATTGACACAACACCTAATAAAAACGAAATTCCAACTTCAATTTTCAAATTTCCTCTCTTCCAATTTCAATTTTAAAATTTCTTCTATTTATCTGTTTCTACTTGATTTAATTTGTTCCAGATAGATCCTTTATTTAAATTTTCTTTTTCTTTTTATTTTTAAAATTTAATTTGTCTCAAATGTGTCCTCTGATTTTAAATGATTGTTTGGTGGAAAAATTATTATTTATTTAGCATCGGTATTATGGGGTGTCGATGCCAGATTTAGTAAGTGACGTATCGAATCCTGTAATAAACGCAAGCCAGCATTGGCCGATTACGCGACTCTGATTACGGATTTTAAGAAGAATTTATCGGTGGAGAATTGTCGAGTGATAAGGGGATGGGATCGATGGCCGGAGCCGCGGAGTGGGAGTGCCTAGACGCAGACGCAGGGAGCCAACCACCATGTAGACCAGCCACTCGATGAGCCAATCGCTGTCAGACTTATGTCGATAGCTCGGACCAGTTTCCTTCACGCTGACTTGTCTTACCCGCTCGTGGAGCCAATCTAAGTCGACCACCAAGTAGTCTAACCGCTCAGTAAGCCAGCCGTTGACACACCAGTCACCTTCATGCCGCTGTTCCATGGCACACTTGTTTCGTCGCCACGTTCACCCTCCTGCTTGGTGAACCTTTCGCGGTAACTCACGACCTCCTAATGCATGCATGCTCTCCAGCCTGTTGAAGCTTGGAAGGTATCGTGTTCGTGTTTTGGAAGCCTCCCTTATTCTATTTATCGGCTCCCCAGTAGTCATTGGTCGGTTTCGGCCTTACGGCCTCGTGGCCTCAGGGGCCTTCTGGTCTCCTTGTTTGTTCTGGGAGCTATCTGCAACCTCAACACTGGTTTTCTGAGTGTGGACGACGGGTTTCACTAGGGGTCCTGGCGCTCTCACCCGCGGCTCTTAGCGCTGGTTATCTTAAGGTTAGTACCTATCTCCTCCTATTCCTAGTTAGTTTTTCTTTAATACCTGAAAAAATTGGCTTAAGTAGGTTGTTTTCCGAATTAAGACAGGAATTCGGGTCTGAAAGAAGATATTATGGTCTAGCTATTGTTTTGAATTTCGCTGGCTTAGAAGTTTAGACCCTGGAACCTATATAGCTTATTACAGTCTTTAACCCGCATGCTGGACGTTGAATTCTATAGCTACCAAAATGCTAAAATCCTTTCTTCTTAAATTAAAGAATTCTATAGCTATCTATAGGCCGTGCACAGATTTTCGGTTCAGAATTGGTAAATGGTGGTGTATTTTCCAGATGTATTGTTGTTGCATTGATTGTCAGGATTATACTTATGCTTAGCCTTTCTCTCCAAAGCATGCTCCATCCTTCTGAAACCTGTAATGGCATCACCGGGATAACCAGGTAGTCTACCCGATTTTTCTCCTTTTCCGGCATCGAAAATTAGCATCCCTTCCAAGGGTAATTTTCAAAATTCGCGGAGTAAATGCCGCTGTCCTCACCCGACGTGATTCTTGTCCTCAGAAGTACTTATTTTCGTCCTCAGCAGTACTTGTAATCTCTTTTGATCCCTTTCTGGTCAAATTGACGGTTGGGAAATCGTCTCCCTTCTCGCAACTTTCAATGTGAGATTTAGTGCTCTTATCACTTCATCATTATCCTTCTATTTTGGAGTTTTCCTTCTGCTGATCCCGAGGACACTCCTGAGCTGTTCTCTTAATTCTCCCCATCCAGTATTTACTCTATCTGGGTCTTTTGTTCAGTAAAGGATCTACGGAAAGGATATTTCCTGTACTGTCTCAGTCAGGAATTTATGAATTCAAGCTGTCAATTGCCAGAATAGCGATCTTTCTATCGATTCAATGACAGGTGGGTCAGACTCATCTGCCACACAAGCCATGATTCAAGCCGCGATAGAGGTCAAGAAAGCTCATGACAAATCTAGGATGTCACCAGGATGGCAAGCCATGGTGGAAGACATGATTGTCAAGCCCGCCTGCCCTGAAAAGAATGGCCCACCTCCCGTGAAGCCTCGCCCCAATTCTTCTATTAAAGGAAAGGCCATTTCTAGGGAAGGGCGGTCAAGTGATCAGGCTTTTCACTACAATAAGACCAGGAATCCGGTTAAAATTGTTTCTCCTCCAAATGCAGTCTCATTAGACAGCTCCATTCTTTCGGAAAGAATAGATAGCTTGCATAAACTTGCCTTGGTAGGGAAGTGGCAATTCCCAGAAATGGAAGAAGCAGTCATGAGGCAATGGCTGGAAGACAAATGGAAACCCCTGATTGGATATACTCCCGTCATTTCTCGCCTAATGAAGGAGTGGTACTCATTCCACTTCCTAAAAGCTTCTGACTTAGAGACTGTATTTATCAAACCTTGGGTCTTTGGTAGGAGTTTCTTATCCCTTTTTAGATGGTATATTGGTTTCGATCCATTAAAGAACACCCCGTCAAACAATTTGATTTGGGTGAAACTTCCAAATTTGCCTCTGGAAATGTGGTCGACAGAAACTCTTACAGAAATAGGGAATTCTATCGGTAAGTTTATTTATGTAGATCCCTGGTGCAGAGGAGAGAAAGACAAGAGAATAGCGTGGATCCTCATAGAGAAGGTATACAAAGGAGGATATCCGGACCACATTGAGATAGCATGGGACCGTTTCAAAATCAAACAAAGGTTAGACTTCTGGGGAATCCCATTCAGGTGTTCCCTTTGTCATAAAACAGGGCACTTGATTAATAATTGCAGACGCCATTTCATCCACAGGCATAAGAAAGTTCATCGTAGATTTGGTGCGGCTTCTGCTCTGCCTTTTTGTGAGCGAGCATCTTCTTCATCATTAAGTTTTCCGGAGGATTCCCAAAAGGTAAATCTAGAACCTGAAGTTCTTGATTCAAAGGTGATTCAGAATCTTTCTCCTTAGGACAACCTTTTCGGGTCGGATCCCCGTCGCTCCATCCAATCTACTCCTACCCATCCCGGAATCATCAAATCCCCTCCTTTCGGCTGCGCTCCCATTCCCGAGCCCTCGGAGGATAAAGTTGTCCCCTCTCCTTCTGCTATGAACTTAATGGACTTTGTTGTCGGTTCCCACCCCATTCTGATTTCCTCCTCCTCCTCGACTCCTGACAAATCCCATGCTCCAGCTCCAAAAGGCAAAGAACCTCTTCTCACGCCCACCCCTTTCAACTCGCCTGAAGCGTCCCCGGTTAACAAATATGATAGCGACATTGATTTCCTTCTTAGCAAAAAATCTCTAGAGTTGGAGCCTCTAACAATTCATAAACCTAAAAGTCCTGCTTCTCCATTCATAAGCCCTAACTCAGCAAAGAACATAACAGTCAGAAAGAAACACAATGGGGGAAGCAGGCACTTTAGGGGGAGAACGATCGCTTCTGAACATGGAGTGAGGAACCTATCTCTTATAGATGTGCCAATTCTGGATTCGACTGATATTCAGCCTCTTAGAGCAAGCATGGCTGGCGAGCCATCCAAATGACTTTTATTGTTTCAATGAATATCAGGGGTTTAGGCGCAAACCCTAAATATCTTGCGCTAAAAGAAATCTTCTATTCAGCCCATCCAAAAATCATCCTTATACAGGAAACCATGCACTCCAGCAAGGTGTCTATAGCATACTTTAGGAGAATGTTTCCCTCCTGGTTTATGGTTGCATCAGAGGCTTGTGGGCAATCAGGTGGACTCGCAGTCCTGTGGGATCCCGTCTGGATCAAGGCAAAGGCCTTCAAATGTTTTGCGGGGATTCTAATTTCGGTCTCTGTTAGAGGTCAAGGCCTAAATATCAATATTCTCAATGCCTATGCGCCCTATAAGAATAGACTCCCTTTCTGGGAAAGGCTGTTTGCCTCGGAAATTCTTGAAATTGGAGCTCTGATGATAGCAGGAGATTTAAATATGACCTTAAGCTCTGATGAATGTTGGGGCAAATGCAGGACTAAGGACCCGCTTGCTGATAGACTCAAGAAGGAATTTTTAAACAGGAACTTTGTTGACATCGTGCCTATCAAAATGAAGCCTACATGGGATAACAGCAGGTCCGGAGAGGCATATATAGCCAAGAGGATTGATCGATTCATTCTTCATTCTAGCATTATCGACAAAATGGGTATGCCTGTATCTTCTATAGGGAACGACTTCACATCTGATCATAGGCCTATTTTCCTTGGATGGCAAGGGAATGGTTTCAGGCTCGGCTATTCTTTTAAATTTAACAAAATCCACTTAGAGGACCCAAAATTCAATGAAATCATTACAAACAAGTGGAAGGAGTTATAAGTATCAGAATTGTCCCCTTTCATGACCTTTCGGGAAAAGCTGGCATCCCTGAGGAATGTGGCAAAGGACTGGCAACTCCAAAAGAGGAAGATGGACAAACAAGAGCTTATAGACATCCAAAAGGAGCTGGACAACATATTAAATGCAGCAGATCCAAATAATCTGTCTCTCGACATCAAAGGTCTCATAAGGAATTTGGAAAAAAGAAAACAAATCCTCCTGGAAAAGGAGGAGGCGTCATGGAGGCTCAAAAGCAGAGCTATTTGGCTTAAGGATGGAGATAGAAATACGAGATTTTTTCATAATTTTGCAAACGCCAGACGAGAGAAAAATTCCATTTGGAGGATCAGCAATGGTGAAGGTGGGTTCTTCTACTCTCAGCAGGATATCTCGAATGAAGCAACGAGATTTTTTCAGAACCAATACAAAAGAAAGGAAGCAAATAATTTCCAAGATACCCTCTGGGGGATCGAACTGGTTCCGGTAATGTTCGATGAGGCAGCAAATGAAAGTTTTTTCCAGCCGATTTCTGAAGAGGAACTTCTAAATGTCATAAAAGCCTTCAAAAGAGATAAAAGCCCTGGGCCGGATGGATGGCCCATAGAGTTTTTTCTCACTTCTATGAACTCTTTAAAAATGACTTGCTGCGAATGGTGGAGGCATCCTGGATGTCAGGAAGTATTCACAGCATTATCTCTTCTACTCTGATTGCCCTGATTCCTAAAAAGGTTAAGTCGGACACCTTCCAAGATTTTAGACCAATATCGCTATGCAATATCTTGTTCAAAATTATTTCTAAAATTATTGCAGAAAGGTTGAAGCCTACTCTGGCCTCCTTCATCTCAAAGGATCAACATGCATTCTTAAAGGGTCGAAACATATTGGATGCAGTTGCCATGACCCAGGAAAGTCTGTTTTCTATGATCTCTAACAAGATGGATGCGGCTATTCTCAAAATAGATCTGCAAAAGGCCTACGATTGCTTAGACTGGGGTTTTCTAAGAGTCATGCTGGCAAAAATTGGTTTAAAATCTCATTCCATCGACTGGATAATGTCTTGTGTAGAGAATGTCCGATATTCGGTCATCATAAATGGAATCCCCTCTTCTTTCTTTTCAGCGGAAAGGGGACTTCGACAAGGTTGTCCCCTCTCCCCACTGTTATTTATCTTGGTGATGAACTCCCTCAGCCTACAGATTAATAAGGCAGTAGACGAAAAGAGATGTAGGCCAGTCAAGATATGCAAGGACATTTCTTTATCACACAATCTGTTTGTCGATGATGTTCTCATTTTCGCCATGCTCTGTAGGGCCTCCTGGATCTGCCTAAATGAAATTCTTGATAAATTCCAGAGAGCATCAGGGTTGGTCATAAATAAGGCAAAATCTACTCTGTTTCATAATGATTCAAACATGGAAATGATCTTATGGATTGCTGAGTTGCTGGGCATTGCTCCGAGTTCGATCAGGGACGGGATGAAATATTTGGGATTTAATCTAAAGGCAAAGGGCTACTCGAAAGCAGACTGGCAATGGTTATTGGACAGATTCTATAAAAAGATATCAGGCTGGGAGTTCAAGTCTCTATCTTTGGCAGGCAGGTTTATTCTAGTTCAGGCAGTCTTATCTCAATTGGCGGTCTACTGGGCTCATATTTTCTATCTCCCTTCAAGCATCATAAACAAAATGAACAGTCTTGCGGCTAATTTCCTTTGGGGAGGAAAATCAATTCAGAACAAGTTTCATTTAGTAAAGATGGCAACAATTTCTAGGCCCAAGAAGCTAGGCGGATGGGGCCTTCTTGATATGCGCTCCTTTGGAAATGCGCTCCTATGTAAATCACTATACAGAGGTATTTTTGGTGATGGACTATGGAGTAAGGCTATAAGAAAGAAATACATGAAAGGTAGAAATTTAGAATTCTGGTACAAAAGAAGATCTATTGGCGCAAGAAAAGGCTCGGCTATATGGCTCAGCCTCAGGAAAATCCAGCTCTTCTTTTTGGAGAACTTAAGATGGAACCTCTTCTCTGGCTCCAGAATGCTAATTGGTATAGATCCTATTTTAAATGGACATGAGATTTTTTTTCCTCAATCCCTTTTATGCTTCCTTCATAGAAAGGGTTGTTTTACTTGGGACAAGTTGATTGAATCATGGAGAGGTCCTATTCCAGTGTGGAAGGATGCATGTGACCTGAACATGCCGGCCACTCTGCTCCCGCTTTGGAACTCAGTCAAAGAAGATCTTTACAGCTTAGGAATTTTCCGTTCGGGGACCTGTGATCATCTCATTTGGACAGTTCCTAAGGCTAAGTCTCCTGCTCGTGTAAAGGACATTTATGCGAGCATGATTTTAGCACTTTCTCCATGCTCCAGCCCGCTTTTCCCTCCTTGCTTTTGGAAGGCAGGATGCCCTCTCAAAATGATAATTTTTTCATGGTTGGTCTTTTACAACAGGAACCTATCATGGGAAATCCTTCAAAGGAAAAGCTGGCAGGGGCCGAGTAGATGTGCCATGTGTCTTGCAGCTGAGGAAACAAACCTTCATATGTTCTTCCATTGTGCCTCGTCTCTCCAGATCTGGTATGATCTATCCATGTTTTTCGGTTTTCCTTACATTATTTTTCCCTCTGTACAGGCTGCGTTTCAATGGTGGAGCGAGCAAAGTCTTTCCTGGCGATCCTTGTTTATCATAACCTGTTGGTTTCTTTGGAAATGGAGAAATGTTCAAATCTTCCAAGAATCAAAGGAACCTCTCAAGTCATCCCTGCATCGCATATTGGCTTGCCATGACTCGATTCATCAGGACAATGTTCAGATTAAAAAAGTTTGTAAAAAAGTGCCGGAAGCCTCTTCTTTCCAGGTACCTGCTGCCTTCTTTGATGGAGCTGAGCAAAACTACAGCTGTGGTTGCGGAGTTCACATCATCATGGACGACAACCTTCAATATTTTCTATCTTGGCATGGAGGGCATGGTTCAAACACTATGGCTGAGGCTCGGGCCCTTACAGGTCTGCTTGCTTTTTGTGACTTTTTTTACATCCACGGAATTTCAACATATGGTGACTCAAAATCTTTGATAGATCATGTTAATGGGAATGGTCTCATTAGCAGTCCTCATCTTCTCGGATGGTTAAGCAGAATCAGACATTTTCGAAACACTATGAAGCAGATTTCATTCCAGCATATTCCTCGTTCCAGGAATGTCCAGGCTGACCTTCTCTCCAAGGAAAGCCTTTCTATGAAGCCAGGATTATGGTCATTGAGAATTCTCCATGATGGATCTTCCTTTCTTACACAGGATTTCAGTATCAAGGGAATGTGACTTCTTTCTTTGGCTTATAAAGCCAGTTCATTGATCTTCAGCAACATGGGATTCTGACTTATTGTGACTTTTTGCATTTTTAATATCTATTCAGAATGTGTAGCTACTCATTCCTGTGTAGCTTTTTTTACTCTGATTTCCTTGGGATCGGTCAAATCCGTTCTATATGGTGTTATAGTTGGGCAGTTCTCACTGTCCTGAAACAATGTCTTTTTGATCTTTATATTATCTTAATATAAATCTATGATGATTTTTCTGTCTGAAAAAGAGTTCGGTGGATCATATGCAGGAAGTAAATCATTTCAATTCATGTTAAACAACCCTTATAAATCAAGTTGCACCTTAGTCTTAATTCGACTGTTGAATTAATGCATACATGCCACGCCCTTGACAACGCCCCGAAAGGCACCGACATTATGGGTCGGGTGTCAGCCGGAGTAAATTTCTTCGTCGAAGCATTTTTCAACCTTTCATGCATGCCAATTACAACCTCTCCTACCATTAAATTGATGAGGAACTCTTCTTTTACAACCTAGACTTGGAAGGTTTGATTGCACTTGAGATGGGTGAATCTTATTTTGCATGGAAAATCAAATCCATATGAATGGGAGGAGATTATTTGTTTGTTTTGCAGAAGTGCACGGAAATTGTGTTTCAGATTGGCCAAAACTCCATTAAACAATGTTTCCCCTGAAGTTATTTGATCTAAATACTCATGCGGGTAATTTAAAAAGACAATTTGGAGTACTTCCTAGGCCCAACTGGGTAACAACCAAATATGGTGGCCATGTAAGTGCTAGATTAATGAATCATATTATAATATCTGCGTGTACATCTAATCTTATTCTATGGATCAACTAAGCTCATTCTATGAATCAATTATTGAAAAATGTAGATTTAGTAGTTTTTGGCTTTTTACATCATTAGTCTTTATGAAAAACACTTTGGGTTACATTTATAATCCAAATATCCATTTATTATTCCAACCATATTGATTATGTAAAACTTTTTGAAAAGGGTATTTGGTTTTAAAAAATAGCAGATCATTTTTTATTCCATGGTACTTAGACTTTAATCTTATGACTATGTCCATCACCAAACTACTAGTTTGGGTTCACCTCCCAAATTTGTTTGCACATTTAAAGATAATAGTATTTACTTAGTTACCAACAAAATAGAGTTTGATTAGATCAAATTGATTTTTTCTCATAGGCATGAACATGGGTTAAGGTCAATCTTAATGAAAGTTTAAGAACTAGATGATACTATGTAAATGAGGAAGTTTTAGAATTCGATGATATCATATAAATGAGAAAGTTTTAGATGGTATTAAGTTTTGGATTTTAAGGCTACATATTTTTAATGTTAAATTTTTCAACAAATATATAATCTTTAAATATTTTTGTTGTCAATCATATCAGTTTTTTTCTATAAGTACATATTGAAAACTCAAATTTCTCTTTCAAGAAAGACAATGAATTTAGGAATATGAAGATTTCCCTTTAAAAACCATGGTAGTTGTAAGTAAAAATTTCCCTTCAAGGAAGATGGTAAGGAAGATGGTAGCTTTAACTGAAAGAGAAAGAGCGGAGGGGAATGAAATAACTTTATCCATTTGAAAATTTTGATTTTTGTAAGGAATTATTGTAAGGTGTGGGCACTCTATAATAATTTTTGAAATATGAATTCTAATCTACAACTATTACTTATATATCATTTTTTGGAGGGGTTAGTGGAGATTAAAAAGAAGAATGCCCAAAAATGTAGAATCAATAATTATTTTCCATGTAATTTTGATTTTTATGCTCCTTCAATGTTATTTATCTACATCATAAGAAAATAGGTGTTTAAACTTTTTATTAGCTCATGTCTTAGCAAGGACTATAGAATTTACTTTACCGTTTTAAACTTTTTATTAGCTCATGTCTTAGCAAGGACTATAGAATTTACTTTACCGTAAAAGTGCACTGACTTTGCTTTATTTTGCTATTTTTTTTCAATTTTAACCAAGGTTTCTATTTTTTTTCAATTTTAACCAAGGTTTCGGAAAATGCTCAATATTTCTATTGTTCGTAAATTCAAAAATAATATTTTAATTTTCTGGAAATCTTATTTTTTATTTTTTATTCACTCGGTGAGCTTTGATAGGACATAATTGCCCTGGTGGAGGGCATTTTATTTCGGTATTTTCCAACATCTCACAACTCATTAAAAAGAAAGAAATAAAAAATAAAAAAACAAATTTTATGAGTGGCCATTCCATCACTCACTGCTCTTTTTATGAGTGGCCATTCCATCACTCACTGCTCTGAGTTTGACACTCACACTATTTTGCTACTACTCTACCCATTGTTTTCATAACTGACATGGTTGCAAGTCCATTATGTAGACAATGGAAGGTGTTAAAAAAATCTCCAATTAATTACTTTCTTGTAATGCCAAAATTAAAGTGGTTGTAGATCTTTTACATCGAGTGGGGTGACAGGCTCAACAAATCCCATTAATAACTTCCCTATCAAAACCTTTCATTGTGTGTGAAAGAAAGTTTTCACCCTATAGAAGATAGCTTTCTCCCGCATAATGAGACATCATTTTTCTTCGTCTGTTGTGGTTGCTTGATGTCATATCTAAAAGATATAGGGCACTAGATGTGTAGAGTTGGATTTCCGTCCAATTAATTTGAATTATTCAACTCCTTAACCACGCATGAATTCCCATATGTTGTGTGTGTCACTTACTAATAACATTGGTTTCGGACTGTCATTATGTCTACCGTTGATCACATCTTGAGTTTAGAGTTACAATGTTAGGTTCACTATCGGTTGATATTAAAGTTTGGTGCATTTTGAATCTAGCTATCATGCTTTTTAACCAAATGAACTTATTTTTTAATCAGGTGAGAATTTAAAGCTACTTATACTATGATCCAAATAGGCTTGCATCAATAAGTTGAGTGGCCCATAATGTTATGGTATTTTAAATTGTGAACCTGTGATTTTGCAAATTCCATCTTTGAACCTCACCAACCGATCGTGAAAAATCTTGAAAATAAATTTTCGATATACATTTCTTTAATTTCCTAAAATTATCACAGTAAACTTGAGGTGAACTATTTTCAATTGTGCATCCTAGATTTTATTATTATTTTTCTAAAATTATCACAGTAAACTTGAGGTGAACTATGTTCAACTGGGCATCCTAGATATTATTATTCTTATTATTATGCTAAAACTACTTCAATTTATAAGCCCTAAGGTACCCCGCTATAAAGAGTTGACTTCTTTGGGGTTGGGTGCCACAACCGAGGCATGACTAAATTCATACTAGTTGACCTTGGCAACAACGTAGCAAATAAAAATTGGGGAGCCAACATTTTTCGATGCCAATAATTTTATTAACATTTTCGTCATCTGGTAATAGATGCGAATAAATACCAAAGAAAAATCCAAATCCAATTCATGATTGAGGTGCAGAGTAACTCACAGCACAATGAAAGTGTCCGCACAATGGGTTAATGATGTTTTGTGCAAAGGATGTTATTGTGCGGAGGTGCAGAGTAACTTTGCCCAATGAAAGTCTCCCTACAATGGATCTCTCTGCACATTGGGTTAACAATCTCAATATTTTGTTAATGCTCAACCATAGTCTTGTTATAAGCTGCACACAATCGAAAATAGGCACATCAATCCTGTGGGTTCTCCAATGCTACTTATGGGGCCTCGAACGAACAATAATAACACTTCTTGTGGGGCCTCAAACACTACCAGGAATTAGTACACAGCGAGCTTCAACTAATGAAATGAACATGAAGCTAATATTTAATATAGCGTTGATCAAGCCAATAATACAGAAGTGTTAAGCACTATTACTCACTATTACTATTACGAGCTATAGTACCGCTACCAGGATTTAAGATTGACGCACGTTCTCACCATTTTTAGCAGTCAAATACAATTCATTTCAGAATGAGCATCCCATTGTTAACGTGTTAATAATTTAGAAAAATGTCATATTTGACGGGGATATGGTAAAATCACAAGGTTCAAATTATTGATACTTATAATAATTGACACGCTAAGAGTATTAACCATTTAAATAGGTGTGGTACTTGACCGCCTGAAATCCTTCACTACTCATATTTTGGTCGGAAACACGTACTCTTCGTCATGTGAATGAACTGGAAACGACAATGCTTCATACTCAAAAACCTGATTGTGCAATTTTCGCAGGCTTGTATAGGTTAAGTCAAGCCTGGAATTTCAAATAAATAATCAACTCTTTTATGTAATAATCAATAAATAATTCTTTGTTTGTTCATAAAGCTTTAAAGTAGAATCATATAGTTTTCAAATAGATGCTACTGAGCAGTGTACAACATTCACAGTGTGAGCATGGTCATCCAAACTTCCAATTTCAGTGTAATACCAATCATTTTACACTGTATGATGTTGAAAATATAGTGAAATTATGGTAATTTACTAAAAGTAACAGCTACTAGCATTTATTCATGCTTAACACAACATTTTTTAAACCAAATTACCAAAGTTGTGCTTATAATTGCAAACTTTCAGACTTCACATAGATATATCTATTTCTAACAAAAACAAATGGCTGAAATATCAACACATGATCCCCAATCTGGACAATTATATCAATAGGTGATCCCCAATCTAGACAATCTTCAAGTAGCAGAGAACTTGAAGGAAAATATGGACAGTGTGGACTTTTAGTTAACTATTCAACTATAATTTTTCACCATTAAAGCAAGAGGATTGAACAATTACAAATCGTTCTTGTAAATTTATCTTTGGGTTGACAATTGGATTATCCCAAATGATGCTAGAACATTAATTTAGGATTTTTTTTACACAGATCAAGACTAGAGTTCAATTCATAAATTCTTCTCATGCGTGTACAAACCAGATTGAAGCGATTTTCCTCATAAACTCTTAAATAAGCAAGGGAAAACTATATTCACTAACCTTTTTCATTTTTCTAAAAAGATTCATAAAATTCTAATCATAGACCTTTTTCATTCTTCTAAAAAGGCTCAGAAAATTCATTCAAATCACGCACATTTTTCATTCTTCTGTAATATTTTATATAATCACACACATTTTTCATTCTTCTATAATATTTTATGTAGTTTTACCATTAACAACACATCTGAAACAATGTACAGAGGACAAAATGTTCAAACATTTGTCAACCTGGAAACATTATTTTTAACATATTCTGGTCTATACGTATATTATATATGAAAATTTTCAATCTCCCCTCACTAACAGACTCGAATTTTAGTACCACTGACACTAATTAGTTTTCAAACTAGTTTTATTATAATTTCCGAATCCAAAAAAATAAGATGTCTCACTAAAAATAGAAAACAAATATTTGGTTTTCATTTTTTAACTTAATTAAATAAAAATAAAAATACAACACAATAGTTAGTTTTCAGAAGTCATTTATTGTTGTGCACCTCACTACCATACTCAAACAAATCTAGCATTATAGAAGTCAACAAACAAAATAATGAAATTTAACGACACCATGCATCATTGTATGTGGGTAAAAATAGTGGAATTGTAGTCTATCATATTTATAGTCCAAATTTATAGTGAGACTATTTAAACAATGAAAACCATGCAAATGTAGTATAAATAAAACATTTAGTGGAATTTTTCCAAACTATAGTGTATTTCATTGAAATTCAAACTTGTTAGAGAAAAAAAAATATATTAATAATAGATCGTAATTGTACTTCATTTAAAGTCAATCTTTCTAGAGAAACTACAAAAAACCTTTCAATAGAGATATCTTAACATAACCTAGAAGAAATTTCAAAGCTCAAGAATCCTTCTTGACTTTGTATCAGTCCATACCTCATATACTGCATGCCAATCAACATTAGTTGATTCAGGTCCATTCAAAGATATTCTCATTAAAGCATCAGTGTATCCAACCCTAGCCTTGATTTTCTGATGTCCTTGATGATGTTTTGCTTAGAAAACCCCCTTTCACAATCTACTGCACTTGCAGGAATAGTGAGCATGGCTTGCGAGCATGGCTTGCCATAATTACATCATATTAGGATAAGTTTTGTGCTATTTTTTTGTGTTACGAAAGACTTTCCATGCTTCTTTCATAGAAAAACTCTCACAAGCCAGATTTAATGAATCAACAGAAGGGTGCAACTCTCTTTTACAAGCTTTAACATCAAATAAAGCTACAAATCCAACATCACTTGATATGGTATGTTGCAAATGTTGAAAAAGCTTTAAAAGCCAACGTTCTGAATTTTTCTCATGATTACGACGCTCTTATGGATAATGGTAACGGCTGAACAATTTTGCTGCATTAAAAAGATGAAGGTCTGGAAATCTTTCATTTAAAGAGTCTATGAGAGTCTCTGTATAACTTTTTGTGAGTTTTTGACATCTCTCTTGTGTACCTTCAATACAAGGTTTCATAGATTGTTTCCTTGCTTCATTGCATTCAATATCCATGGCTGAGATAGAGATGTATCATAATTCATGTCTGTCTACCAATGTCCCCTCATCTTTAATATCAATGTATCCATTTTGAGAATCACTTAAAAATTTTGAAAGATAAATTGTGTCCAATGCAAATGTCTCTTTTCTCAAAAGCCATCTAGATAATATACTTATAGTTACTTGAAGAGCCAACCCAATAGTTGTAATGTTTACATTTTCTTCTTGAAAAGTCATATTCAACTTGTTCAATTCCCATAGAGCATCAACAAGCATATGTAAACAATATTGGATAGAATATATCCATGCCTTATCATACCATGATGAATTTTTTTTCATTTTTCCACAAAGTTAAAATTTCTTGCATAAGCTTCACGAGCCTTATAATAACTTCCCCTCTTGATAACCATCTCACTAAACGTATTTGTAGAACATCAAGAACATCAATTTGCATGACTCTAAGCAAATCATTAAGTTCATTATTTATTTTTGGGGAGTTTTGAACCCATGAATACACTTTGTTTGCAATTTTTTCAACATATAATAACTCAAGGATTTTAGAAGCATCTGTTGTTGCTAAAGACTCACGATGAGCAACACAATAAACTGTAATAAGGTTTGGATTGTTCTTTTTAAAAAATGAAACAAGACCATTTTCATGTCCAATCATTACTGAAGCTCCATCTATAGAAACAACTATCAAATCTTTATATTGAAGGCCTCTAACATTTATTAATTGATTGACACTATCATATATTGTTTTCCCTTTTCCATCCACTACATCATTGAGCTTCATAAACTATTAGATAGGTGGACCAAGACCCTTTGAGTCTAAATATGTTGCATAAACAACAAGGTGTTGCTCTAAGGTTCGATCAATGCTTTCATCAACCATTAATGAGAAGAAAGGGCTTTCCATCATATTTTTTATCTGAATCTGTTCAAGATGTTTTGATATGCAATATATAAAATCATTTGCAGACTTACGATTTGTGTATGAAGAGTACTCTTGAGACTTTGGCATATATGGATTTTTTTCATCCATTAGAAATTTGCAAAGTTTCTCATATTTTGAAAGAGATAAGTCTTCTTGATAGATGAAATATGCTACTTTCATTGTAGAAATCACTCTTTCCTTTTTGACATCTTCAAGCTATCTAATATGATCTGCAATTGGTTTCATGTTTCCCTCTAGAGAATTTATCCATCTTTCCTGCGCATCTTTATGCACTAATAATTTTTCATGAGTAACAAGAGCATCATGTTGTAATGTTGTGCAACTGTTACCTAAACCAATGGTCCATTCATCTTATACTTCTCACAATAACTACACTTCATAGCTATTTTATCATCAAACCTCATATAGTTCAACCAAAGAAACTTATCTAACCATTCCATATGAAAGTGTCTTTTTTTTTACACTTTCATTTTTGAATTATTAGCAACTTCTTCTTCAACTTCATTTGTTTTTTCATCTAGATCAGGATTAGAAGAACTTCCAAAATTTTCATGTAATTATTGTTTCACATCAGCATTATGGGTTTCTTCACATGTTTCTAAATTGTTTTGAGTCTGGGAAGTTTTCTCTTTTTTCCATCCGTACATTTCTCCAATTGTAGCTTGTAGTTTTCTCTTTTAAGACATTTGTAGATTTGTAATCACCTATATAAGAAATACATATGAAAATTAAGGTTCATTAAATCAATTTCTTATATGAAAATTAAGGTTCATTAAATCATACAAATTGGCCAAGTTAATACTTTCTAATAATGGATATTTATTTATTACCTAAAAAAGCATAAACATTGTTAAACCCATTACCCAAAAAAATATTTGTTAAAAAAACATTAAATGTTAAAAAACAAGGTATTAACAATTGCATTAAAACAAAAGAAATTGTTAAATAAAATTTAACTATTATATATAACTCAATTCAACAACCTCAATAATCATGTAAAGTTATACCATCACATCTAATTATAAAATAAATTTATATTCATTTCAAACTATTTAACTTCACATGCAAATCCATAATCACGTAAAGTTATACCATCACATCTAATTATAAAATAAATTTATATTCATTTCAAACTATTTAAAACCAGACATGAAAATTTGAAATGACACTCTCACAGTTCTAAATTTTATTAATACAATTTTATGAGTTAATAAATAAAATTAATATTCATGGTGAACATTTTCAAAATCTTAAAGTCACAGAAACGATAAGCTTTAGGATAGAAATTTTTCAACTCCCTTATAAGATCATGGTTCTAAATTTTACTAATATAATTTTATGAGTTAATAAATAAATTAATATTCTTGCAGAATGTTTTCAGAATCTTAAAATCACAGAAATGATAAGCTTTCAGATAGGAATTTAAGATTACGTTATAAGATGATGAATGATAATGAATGGTTTCAATTTTGAAGTCACGTCCCTGTAAATATAGAAAGGATAAGCTTTCAGATAGAAATTTCAGATCACATTATAAGATGATGAATGATAATGAATGGTTTCAAATTTCAATTTTGAAGTCACATCCCTGTAAATTTCAGCCCCTATAAATTCAAAAGCTTCAACTTCCGATTCCACAAAACTACCAAATAACATTAAACCTCTTATTCAGTGCAATTTTGAAAATTCAAAATACCAAATAACTTAAAACCATAAAACACATAATAGATTAGAATACAAAAAGTAAAATACACACTTTTTTTCTTGAATTTGAGGGTTTATCGCTACCAACTTGAGTTTGAGCTACTCCAAGAAATCACGCCTTAATTTACTTCAAAAAATTTTAGGGGCTACCTAAGCTAGTTGAAACAAATCACGCCTTAATTTACTTCAAAATTCTGTGAAGGGTTGTATACCATATCAAAATGTACATATAACTTGTAAGTATTTTACAGGTTTTACAATAACTAACTACATAAGTAAATAAAGCAACCATGCCTTAATTTACTTCAAAATTTCCTCAAGGACTGTATACCATATCAAATTTGACATAACTTGTAAGTATTTTTGAGGTTTTACAATAATTAAAGAGTACATACCTCATAGGCTGATGCCACCAGTTTAGCAGTTTTGAACAAGAAAGCATGCAATATTCAGAGGCTAACAAATTCAACACTGCAGTAGAGTAAAAACAAATTCAAAAGCAATGACCCCTTAATTTACTTTGGGTAAAAACAAATTCAAAAGTAACCATGTCTTAATTTACTTCAAAATTTTGTGAGGGGTTGTATACCATATCAAATTTTACATCACTCTTAAGTATTTTTAAGGTTTTACAATAAACTGATGACATAAGTAAATAAAGAGTACACACCTCATAGGTTGATACCACTAGTGTAGCAATTTTACAATAAATTGATGACATAAGTAAATAAAGAGTACATACCTCATAGGCTAATACCACCAGTCTAGTAGTTTTGAACGAGAAAGCATGCCATATTCAGAGGCTAACAAATTCAACACTGCAGTAGGATAAAAAAAAAATCAAATGCAACCACGCCTTAATTTACTTCAAAATTTCCCCAGGGTTGTATACCATATCAAATTTTACATAACTTGTAAGTATTTTTCAGGTTTTACAATAAACTAATGGTATAAGTAAATAAAGAGTACATACCTCATAGGCTGATACCACCAGTCTAGCAGTTTTTAAGCACCACCAGTCTAGCAGTTTTTAAGCATGCCATATTCACAGACTAACAAATTCAACACTCAACACTGCAATAGGGTAAAAACAAATTCAACAGTGAAGTAGGGTAAATTAAAAGATTGCAGGGATGTTATTGCTTTTCCCAATTAGAAAGAAAGAGCAATCACAAAGGAAAATGTAAGACCATAAAACACATAATTCATCAAACCACATATGGTTAGATGTAAAAGGCGAAAGTGGTAACTGGACCATGGTAAATTCTAAAGGTGAAAGTGGTAAGTGGACCATGGTAAATTCTAAAGGCGAAAGTGGTATTTGGACCCTGGTAAATTCTAAAGTTGTTTCGCAAGAGAGTCAAATCCAATGCTAGTAAATAGGTCATTAAATTATGTCATACATAATAAATAAATAAATAATTTTGGGGTTTAGTAAATTTTGGTATTTGTAAACTCAACCTTAATTATAATAAATAATTTTTGGAATTAGTAAATTCCGGTACAATAGATTTTTACAGTTTGGATTTTTAATTAAACGTCAAAATGGTGGGACCCCAATATATTTCAGACGTTAGATTTGACGTGCAAAAATTTTCACCAACCATAAAATACGTGTTGAAACTTAAAATACATCTTGTAGGACGTCAATTTCGAGGCCTAGGTTAAGATATTTTATTGAATGAAAAATTTGAATACAATGACAAATAGTAAAGAATGAAAATAATTGGCTTGTTATTGGACAATAAATGTGTGGGGTTGTATATGTTTATTATTGGATTTTGGTAGACCAGTTATCCAATTTTAAGCATATACAGCCAGCCCATCTACTGCGCGTTGACAAATCAATTATTTTTCTCTATATCAGTTAATTAATCTATCCACGTGGATAATATTTAGATAGAATAAAGGTATGTCGATGGCTTCATCATTTTTCTTTTGTAAATATTTTTTTCTAAATCAGTTAATTAATCCATCCACGTGGATAATATTTAGATAGAATAAAAGTACGTTGATGGCTTCATCGTTTTTCTTTTCCAAATTGAAGTAGAAGTATCTTGGTTTTTTAGGTGTCGATATATTGTTCTTTCTTGGATCTCAATTTTAGGCCCCCTCTCCCTTTCTAGCAGTTCCGTTCACCACACTCTTTGAGTCAGTAAGTGGTTATTTGAAGAGAAAAGGAAAAAGGAGAGATAAAAATGATGAGGAGAAAACTATCCTTAAGAGGTTCAAGAATTCCATGAGCAGGCATGTTAAGTCTCCCAATAAAGCGAATGGAGTGTTGTAGTTGGGTTACCTTTTCGAAACATAGCAATGGATTTTTGAAGAATGCTTAACCTCTCTCGATGCTTTGAGATACAGAAAATGAGCTTATAATTTTATCGAGAATTTCCATGAATTCACCATTCCCACCCTCTCAGTTATATACTTATGTATTTTTCGTTGTTGCTAATAGAATGCTTGTTGTTGTGCAATTGTTTAACTATGTTGTTTATATTTTTAACAATAATATGTAAGAATGAATAGTGTTTTGAGGCCTCACTTCTTAGCTCTCAACTGAATTGTCAGCTTATTTACAAGTATTTATTTTGGATCTTTTAAGCCTTTTAATGGATGGTGTTGTCTTTCCATCTTTTCAGTGTGTTAGTTCATAATTGTTGAGTTAGAACAAATTGTTTTTATCATATCAAGTTATTCATTTTGTCATTTAATATGATGGTTCTCTATATGTTGAGAGTTTATAAAAATTTATTAAACTATCATTTTCATCTTATTTTGAATGGTTTAATAGGATCAATAAAGTTACATGATCTCATGATATAAATTGTAACCTTTCAAGAAAAATACAATCTGTGAGGTACAACACACAAATATCAAATAACACCATTTAATGCACAAGAGGTTATAGATTAGTAAAATAAACAAAAACTGCAAGTTTATAACCAGAATGATGATTTCCCTTCACAATGTTTGCCATGGCTGAAAAAACATAACATTAACAATTACCCTCACATTGTTAGACATGGCTGAAAAAATATACTAGTATCAGATAATATCCCTCATATTGTAATCTATTATTAGACAAAACATACCTTTAATAGATTATGTGTTCTTGAAATCAAGTCTGATCTAGATAGATTTTGGCAATCCCATAGCCCTAAGAACTGAGAGGATGCACAAAATATTCAATTAGTTTCTAAAGGTAGAAATTGTGCACATGGAGGAATAAACTCCACAATGAAAAGACGATTGCATTGATTGTAAATACATTTATTTATACAAACATAGAGTAAGTATGAGACAATTATTGGTAATTTATTTACTAAAAATAAAAACTAACAGCTGATTACTATTTTATAAACATAATCCCAAAAGATTAGTTAACAAAAATGAAACCTTTTTTCTAAGTGTATCCCATTGCAAAATGACTCGAAATTTTTTAATAATATTTCACTTAAAAACTAACAACTAATCACTATTTTACAAAACTAATCCAAAATGATTAATTAAGCAAAAAAAAAAAGTTTTTTAATTGTATCTCATTGTAAAATGGCTAGAAAAGTTTAAATGATATTCCAGAGAGGTGCTTCATTTGCCAACATGATATAAAGTGCTTTGTTTGCCAACATGATATAATTCCTCCATGTTATGGATAAAGAAAATGTTATATTAAAGGTCAATTTGAGAATTAAGATGAGAAATAAGGTGAAGTTAATACCAAAACTTAGAATAAAGGATGTCTTGTCTAAAGGAAAGTTTCAAGAGTCACAATTTGTAATCAGTTGGGGCAGCCTCGTATAAAATATGGCGTTGAAGCTTTAAATAAAAGCTATATGCAAGTAATATAATTATTAAATTGAGTCCTATAAAATATTTTAGAGGGGATATTATACGATAACACTTAAAAATGTTGAATTTAGGCTTCTGTGACCCATATCGAGTTTATAGAAACATTTTTTGGTGAAAATCACATAGTACTTCATTTTTAATAATATTACTAATTTTTAATAATAGTACACCTGGGCATGGAGGAAGTAGGAGTAGGCATGGAAAACAATACACTATTTTTTTAATTAATTTATTGCAGGTGGAGCCATCACTGAGCGAAATTTCCAAGAGGGTGAAATTTTTGCATTGTCCAAATTTGACAAACTTTATGTTGATCTTACACCTCTCGGTGACACGAACCTGATGGAGAAATCAATATCCTGATCGGAGCAGCTAATTTTACAGAGAACCCAGAGGAAGGAATCTTTAAGGAATCTAGGGGGAATCTAAAAGATTCCTTAAGCCCCAGATTTCCACTTTCTTAAAATTCAGAAATTTGACAGTCGATTTTGCACTATTCGGTGCCACAATTATGATGGTGTATTCAGATTTTCCATTTGCTCATTTCATTTTTCGACCACTTTTCTAAGTGGAGTGTAGGTGTCAGCATTCATGTGTGAGCATAAATTTCCATAAGATTCGACGTAGCGAGATTGATGGCACGAATAGCTTCAGCAGTTTGACATCCTCTTCTTCAGATGGCCCCAAGATGTGAGGTATATGTAGTGTGTTCATGTACTTCTTTTTGCAATGCATTGTGATGCACAAATCCCTATTTGATGTTTGATGTGGGATCTTATTTCTTACTTGTTTTCATGATTCTCGTTTGATGTGACACAGAATCATTTGTGGGATGTACTTGTTGTCATGATTCGTCATGTTTTATTTGAGATCCCTTTGTGGTATGTTTTTTTGATACTCATATGTCACCATGTATGATTGGATTGAAACCCCTTTTATGCCATGTCGGCAGGATTTTCATTATCGTAATGCATGAGTTTGTGTCATATTGATAGGAGTCCTTTTGACTGAGAGTTCCTGTAGTGGAAAATCTCTTGGAGCCACTCCTACGTGAGGGAATTTTCCTTGTATGATAGCGACATCACCTCTTGTGTACAACATCACTATTGACAACACATAATGCAATGGCCTACACCATCTTGACACCGGGGTTCGAAGACATAGTCCCTCATGGACGAACTCCATTATCAACGGCTTATTTTTCATGTGTTGATGATTGTCATGTTCCTATTCTTTACATCATGCATATGTATTCGTTTATGTTCTTTTAAAAATGCAATTTAGCACATCATGAAATTAAAAGGTCTTGGAAGGGTCCTTTGTCACACCCAGACCTGGATCAAGTGGTATCAGAGCAATCTTTGTGTGGATATGAATTGCAAGCGTGAACAATGGAACGTGCAATGACAAACGATGAAGAAGGGAGGTACGGGACCATGCTCAAAATTTCCCAAAGGGTGGAAATAATGTATGCAACTCTACAAAAAGAGACGGAGGAAAAGGAGCAATTGTAGCTTCAGTTGTAAGCCACGGAAGAGGCCCTGGAAGAACTGAAGCACAACAAACATAATCTTCAAACGGAGAATGTTGAATTGAAGATGCGTCTAAAAGAAGAGAAGCAGGAAAATCATAGTTTGCTACGACAACTGCAAGCTAAGGACGAGGCCTTGGAAAAGTTGCAGCATGACCCATGTGAGGTAAAATGTAATTCTTCAAATTCATGTATGTTTCCTGATGATGATTTCATTGTTTTTGAAAATCATACCACAGGAATTGGCTCCAAACTGTTGAAGAAAATGGGGTATGAAGGAAAATGCTTGGGCGTTAATGGCCAAGGCATTGTCAAACCCATAAAAGTGGAGGAATTACCTCGTCAGGCAAGACTTGGGCATGTTAGAAAGGAAGTTGGGGAATGCGCCAAGATAGCTAATGAACCAACAACAACAGATGATGAGAAACCCTCATCAATTCTATCCAAATCAACAAAAGAGGTAAGAGATGTTGATTTCCTTTCGGTTTCATCTTCACATAGTATGATTTCTATTGAAGATTTGAAGATGCTAATTACAGGGACAAACATGAGGCTCCTTACCAGGACGAAGCATGAGAAGGAAGAAGAACGTGTTACTAACCAAGGCATAACTCAACCATTGGAGGTTGTGCAAAGACCTCAATTTGCAGGGTTGAGATACAACAAAGGAGAATGCTCGAAGGTGTCAGATTCTTCCGAGACATTGTCGAAATCAGCGAGGAAAGAGAATGATGGGAACACATCCCCATAATCCCATTGCAATAACCATTGTAGGGAAAGAACTGAGGCAAGCTCTCATCGCCATACTTACACCAGAGACAGAAAGGAAAGATATAAACACTCTCGACATTCGAATGTTCATTTCAATTATAATCATGTCGTTAGAGATGAACATGAACCATGGAATCGAAAAGGATGTACCTTTTGTGGATTACATAACCATTCTAATTGTTGGAAAAGAATAGCATCACAAAAAAAGAAGAGGCGTGAAAGACCCTCCTAACAGCAGGTAAAGAAACATGTTAATCAGATATGGAGGGAGAAAACCTATTGCATTCATTGCAACAAAAGTGGCCATCAAAGAGCCACATGTTGGAGGCTCCATTTAGAATAGCGCCTTAAAGACAAAGTGTTGGTGCATGAACTAAGTGAAACAATTGTTCGACAAGCAAAACCACCACAGGGGGATGATCCGTTCACACTGATAAGTGAAAAATGGTTTCTAGATATGTTAGCTTGTCAAGATCACGCTTTTGTAAATAATATGTTGCATTTTAAAATGTAAAAGTGATTATGTGTTTTCCATCACTTGTTTAGCGACAATGATGTCTGGTCTTATTTTGAGTTGCATGATAAACTATGAAAGTGATGTCGTGTTTCCATCACTTCTAAAAGAAAATAGTGTTTGGCTTTATCTTTGTAAATCATGTGTTGTAGTGATGATGAGTTTTCCATCACTTGTTGAAGCAACAATGATATGTTTGCCTTATTTTCATAGTTGGGTATTTTTTCCATTTTGATGTAACCTTGACCACTGAGTATGTGCTATAAACTCATGGCAGGTGTGGGATGCTTGGGTCATTAGATGGTCATGTAAGTCAAGCATGTAATTTGAAAAACAATATACTACAGGTTGCAGAGGTGCCAGGTGTCAGTTCATCGCTTAAGGCTCCAAAGAATAAAGGTGAAGGAGATGGAAGCGAGACCTCTCAAGATGCCTATGATGCAGGCAAGGTAAAAAGAAGTTACAGATTATTTTTCATGCTTTTGGAGGACCATAAGCTCCTCAGTGGGGAGGATTGATCCAGATGGCTTCAGGGACACACACAGGACAAAGAGGGCTTATGGAAGCTCAAAAATCAAAGCGTTTGGATTATGCTCTAACTAGGTTCATATTAAATATCTCGTTGTCATGATCGCGGTGGTGTGAATAGTTCACTAATCCGAGTCCGGATGACGAAGATAGAGGCAGTCAAATTTTTCGTTGACTTTTGTTGACTAGGTAGGTCAATGGAGACAGAATTTGGACTTTTTCTGGCACACGGAATCCGACCAACTCCAGCGAGACTCTAGGCAAAATTGTCTCGATGTTAAAAAGTCTCCTTCGGTCAATATTTGAGAATTTTCAAAATGACATTCTCATATACAAAATAATAATAATAATAATAATATATGGGAGGTGGTCGGTCACCACCCCCCCCACCCCACACCATAAAACATACGCATTAAAAGGGGCCGGTGGGAGTTGAACCTATAGCCAGTGGGAGGGCCGGTCCCACCCACATGGCAACCCCACTTTAACCGCCAACGTACCATGTCAAACCATAACAAACGTGCCTCTTTTAAAAATATGTCAACTGCACCCCATTTAAAACAATGGAATGACAGACGCTATGGGGGCAGGCCGCCCAATGTAGACTTGACCCCCAACCAAATACAAATGCAGTTTTAATCAAAAGCTATAATGTATAAAAAAAAAGGAGGGGCGAGGTTTGACCACCTGACCCCTCCTCAACAAACTACTATTTTTACCAATGCACCAACGGTGTTTTTTGTAAACTCCGCCCTGAAAATATAATATAAACCTTCATTTGTACAGTGCGCCCAGGCGTGGAGGAACAAGTAGCGGGCACGGAAAACAAGAAGATATTTTTTTAATTAATTTATTGCAGGTGGAGCCATGACTAAGCGAAATTTCCAAGAGGGTGAAATTTTTGCAGTGTCCAAATTGGACAAAATTTATGTCGATCTTACACCTCACGCTAACACGAACCAGATGGCACAGTTAGTTTCCTGATATGAGCAGCTGATTTGCAGAGGACCTGGAGGAGGGAATCTTTAAGGAATCTAGGGGGAATCTAAAAGATTCCTTAAGCCCTAGATTTCCACTTTCTCAGAATTCATAAATTTGACAGTCGATTTTGCACTATTCGATGCCAGAAATTTGATGCTGTATTCAGATTTTCAATTTTCTCATTTCATTTTTCGGCCACTTTTCTAAGTGGAGTGCAGGTGTCAACATTCATGTGCAAGTAGCGATTTCCATGAGATTCAACGTAACATGATTGATGGCATGAACAACTTCAGAAATTTGACATCCTCTTCTTCAAACAGCCCAGGATGTGATGTATATGTAGTGTGTTCATGTACTTCTTTTTGCGATGCATTGTGTTGCACAAATCCTTGTTTGATGTTTGATGTGGGATCTTGTTTCTTACTTGTTTTCATGATTCTTGTTTGATGTGACCCATAATCATTTGTGGGATGTACTTTTTGTCATGATTCATCATGTTTTATTTGAGATCCCTTTGTGGTATGTTGTTGGGATACTCATGTGTCGCCATGTATGATTTCATTGAAATCCATTTTATGCCATGTTGGCAGGATGTTCATTATCATCATGCATGATTTTCTGTCATACTGATAGGAGTCATTTTGATTGAGAGTTCATGTAGTGGAGCATCTCTTGGGGCCACTCCTATGTGAGGGAATTTTCCTTGTATGATAGTGACATCACCTCTTATGTACATCATCACTATTGAAAGCACTTAATGCAGTGGCCTACACCATCTTGACACTGGGGCTCGGAGACGTAGTCCCTCCTGGACAAACTCCATTATCAACAACTTATGTTTTCATGTGTTGATGATTTTCATGTTCCTCTTATTTACATAATGTAGATTTATTCATTTATGTTCTTTTAAAAATGTAGTTTAACACATCACAAAAGTAAAAGGTCTTGGAAGGGTCCTTTGTCACACTCGGACCCGGATCACTCACCATTTTCACTTAGATGCTCAGAGCCTTCATGGGCGTTATCCTAAAAGCCAATGAACCCAACTATGGATGAATTCCCATGATGTAAAGGAGTATCTAACTGTTCTTCCCTTGTTATCTCCTTCCTATCACCTATGCATGAATGGTCAGGTGCCCATGGTCCCTTACACATAAAGCATAGTCATTTGCTTCTTATTTCATTCTTGCTACAGGTTTTAGTTCATTTTCTCTTGCTTCCTCCATCAATTCTCTTCAGCTCCTTAGTCATCACCCTTCTGAGCAATTTTTATGTTTTGCATGACCAACCTTTCGACTATTTAATAGGAGACTAGTGATAGAACTAGTTCCTTTCTCCGAATGGTAAAAAATTAGGATCTTAGTATCTTGTAGATGTCAGCATCTCCTTCAAACAACAAGGTCACAATATTTTGCATGATCCTTTTTACACAGTTTATATGATTTTATGTGACATTGGTGTAAAAATTTTAGAATACCTGAAACATTAAGTCGCCACATTCCATATTTAGCATGAATGTGCCAAAGTTGAATTATAACATGAGTTCTAAGATTTTACACCGCTTCTGAAAGGCAGGAAGCATGATGTAGTTCAACCCCTAAAGGGATTCTACTATCAGTCGTAATATCTCTCTCATGATATCATTATTGTATGGCAGAAGTGGCGATGTTAATGTTATGATCCTACTAAGAGAAGAATAAATTGTCAATCTCACCTCTTCACAATAATGCTCCCAGAGTTTGGGTTGTATTAATGCAAGCATGGATGGCTTGAGAGCCAAACTTGGTTTCTTCCATTTTAGCTGCCCCACCCTGGAAATAAATGTGTCTAATTCCTCAAACTCATGAAGGTATATATTTGAATTTATTTTTGCAATTCAGATCCAAGTGTGAAGAGCTTAGCCCCTCTTCCCTGTCCTTCCTTCACTTCCCATGGGTGCTTTAACTATAGAATGACATGTAATATTTTCGATAATGGTATGCTTCTTTCTCCATCATTTTGTTCTAAGGAGGTATTGTTGTGTAAAAGACCATATATTCTCATTAGTTCATCAACTGAAGTTTCGGTGTTTTCTAAGGTCTCTTCAAGACGGTCCCTCTTCTCCCATACCGAAGCAATAATATAAGTAGGAATACATTAATTCTTCATGGGGAGATTCTATTAATCACGCTTTCCCAAATATTTTCAACAAATTTGACCCAAATATACTACAACCAAGGACTTATAAACGATTCTCCATTCAGCCACCTTTTTGTTTTTTGAAAATTTTAAACCATTGGACAATAAACTTTATTACTTTATTGGTAGAATATTATAATGCTTGCAACCTTATTTCACTCAACACTAGAACAACTCGACATTCAGAACAGTAGAAATTTATTCAAGGGCTCTTCCTGTGGAAGAATATAACTCTGCCTCACAATGATATTTTGCTAGAGTACTTGGATTAGCTTCTGAAGTTAGTGAATTTCATCTACCTAATATGATGAGTATCTAAAACATTTCAACAATTGATCCTCAGAAATGTAAAAATTGTTTGTGGATCTCTTGCAGAATGAGTTCCTCAAATAACGCTCTTGCTCCAAGGGATTTTACCGTTGTAGACAACAATTTCAATCTCCTGCTAGATGATCATAATTTATTCTTTCAGCCTCCTGCTAGATGAGCATAGTTTATGCTATCCAACCTTCAACAACAAAAAAAAATTCAACCTGGAAATCCACAGAGATTCCCCTTCTAATATGGTCTTTGAACTGGTACTTAAATTTTCCCAAGATTGTGACAGTTATGACTTGTTGATGTGTTGAAGAAATGACTAGATTTTCCTATGGAAATATGATTCATCTTGATGAGATTTGTGGCCCAAAATTCAAGCTTCAGAAGTCGAATACTTTGTGGTGTTTACCAGAAGCATCTTCAATAACTCATCCCCTAGTATTTTCTTCTTTTTGAGTGATGGATACTTCAGCTATCGACACTCTCAGTTATCTCATCCCTTCCATATCAGAAATTAGGCCCATAATTTCTACTAAAATTCGACTTTGCAGGTAGAAAACTCAGCTCCTATCAATAGTGACTCATCCCCTCCATACTAACTAAAATTTGACATCTTATAGACCCTTATTGTTTTTAATACATAGGCTCTACAATAAAGAGTCTCATCCCTCTTCAGAATTCTCTGATAGCGACTATGGCTTTAAGTATGTCACATAAAGAATTTTGACTTCATGTCTTCCTCCAATTGTCTTGTTTTCAGATTTATGGCTTAAATCCATGATGATCGTGATCACAATCACCGAAATGACCTATGCAAAGTCGTCCTTATCACCAACCTACATATTTGTGCACAGATGTGTTGCCTCTTTGGAATGTATTGGCATCTCCCATGGAAAATTAATCCATCGTAACATCAAAAATTAAATTCGATTCTCCAAATTATTTGAATAGTTCCTTCTTATAGCAACTACAACCACCCTCCAAAATGTTTCACATGCTTCGTTTTGGAGCCTCCCTTCTAAATCTCAACAAATCATTTCGCATTGATCTAGGTACTTTTGTTTTGATTGAGCCTCATCCTTTACATCATGGTTTGTGTTTTATAACTACATTTGTTGTCTAAACCACAAGTTGATCTCTTGACTTGGTTTTCATCTTGTGCCAGACTTGCCTTTGAGAACTCCATAATTCTTTAGGGCAACCAGTATTGCTCTCAGGAATTGTAAAGTCCAAGCTAACAGTAAGCCTTCAGCTTTGAAATTTTCCCAGAGATAGTTGACAACCAACCTTCCGCTGGCAAAGCGCAGAGCATGAAAGGTATCCCAGAGCTACTCAACCTGGAAATTGTGTAGAAGCTACTTGTTCAGAAGTTTCTCAGTGCATGAGCTAGTGATTTTCCCAGTGCATCCCAGAACTGCATAATCTCTCTGGCCAATGCATCACACCTTTTCGCGAAAAATAAAAAATCAAAAAGTGAAAAATCATCCCTAGAAAATAACGATCTAATTTTTGTATTCCGAAGGAGGCACTTGAGTTATTTTGGAAAACTCCACCAAGTGTCACTTTTTCCTTCATTTTTGGCCTTCACATCATAAACCCTAAATTGACCAAAATATTTAATCAATGCTAGCATAGATCATTTGCACATTCGATCTTGGATCTCTGGCATTCCTAAGGAGATCAAGGAGCCTTCTTTGCAATTGTCGTCGCTTTCTGGGTAAGTTTTTCTTTTCTAGCCTTTTGCTACTTTTTCTATCGCTTTTTCTTGTTTAGCTTATGCGAGTGTTGTTTCACTTGTTTTATTGAACAAATGCTCATGTTTTAGATTTTTTATCTTGTAGAAGTGTTGTTTCATTTTTTCATTTCCTTTCCCAAGTGTCGCATACATTACCCCATTTTTTCCTTAATGGTCGTTGTTGCAGTGACTCTCCCCGCATACTTCATTTTCCTTTAGTTTGATTAATACCGACACTTATTTAACTTGCATGCATAATCGCTTAGTTAGATCTGCACTCTGCATCACACCATCCTTCATATCTACTCGATTTTACACTTCCTTTGGATAGAGTCAGGATCCCCTTGCCCAGATCTCGCTTTCCCTTCCATGCACTTCACATTCTAGGAGCTCAAGGCCTTTGCCTTGGCTTTTGGAATTGCACAGAGGTTGCCCTGGCCTGGCTCCAACTGCACACTGCATAGTTCTAGGAGCCAACCTCATAGTCCTGACCATTTAGGCTTCGTAATGCGAAGTCTCTCCTGGAATTTTCCTAAACTGAAATATGCATTTTGTGGTTCTCGTTAGCAAGCCCCCCCCCACTAGCTGCTAGGACTACACAATGCATAGTTCCAGCAGGTATCTAGTCACCTCTATGAACCAGAATTGCGCAATCTCTCGCAGCATTAGCTTGGCTTCTCGCTTGATCTTGTCTTGAAGTGTTTTTGGTTTTAAGCTAACATTTGCATGCCAGGAGTGTACTCTCTATCTCCAGGTACAGTAGTTATTGAGCATCCCTCTATTAGTTATGGTTAAAATGGCCTCTAAGAGAGCTGCATTAAAGGAAACTATCGATAGTAGTACTAATGAAGCAGATGAGCGTATGTGAGTTAACTTACCATTTTATGCAGACACATAATTGCTCATTGAGAAGGGCACAAACTTGACATGACAGCAAATCAAGGATACTTTTGCAGAGGACTTCAAGGAAGACTTATAGGACCAACATGTTTATATTAGTTTCTACTGGCCAGGCTTATACAAGGCTGCATGTAGGCACGATGCCTTCCCATGTGTGGACATTATCAACTAGATTGTATCACACAGATCCAAAGAGTATGACATTGAGCAGTGCTAGCGGGATAGAGCTTACCACATTCAAGGTAGAGAAATTTCATCAGATGTATCATTTACCTCAACCAGCGAGGTGCATGGACACACTTTCCTATGCCACCCACAACTAGGTGAACATGAGAGATATAGTCAAGCACTGGGTGAAAGATCCATCAAAGTTTAGATGGACACCCAATCATGTTTACAAGGCAAAGTCTCTCAAGAAGGCCTACTAGTTCTTGATCATCTTTTCATGTTGAATATACAGTCAAGAGAGCACAAAGACCTTTCTTGAAGGTTGGGTAGTTGTATTAGACCAACAGGTGAGTGATGGAAGGCCATTCAACTAGTCGAACTTGTTGGCTCATCAGTTGAAATTCCATGTGACTAACGCCCGAAATCTGCCCAAGGATGACGAAGAAAGATTCTACATGTCTGCATATTTGTTGGATGCAATCTATGCCCAATAGTAGTTTCTTGACATGAGTTGGACATGGACACCGAACGAGACTGTCATCAATATTTATCACAAGTTTCTTTCTGATTCCAGCTACCAAGGAGTAATGGCAAGGTTGAGTGACCATTTCATCATCCCATTGTACAAGCTAATATTTGAGAAGGATCCACCTTGCATGTCCCAAGAATTAATGAAGGCGATACTTAACATTGCAGATTTTCATGTCTCACCTGGTGGCACCTTCATTAGAGTGTTTGGTGGACATAATCCTCAACATGTTCTACCATGGTATGCCACAGACAAGTTGGTCATGCAAGAGGTCTTATATCACCTCTCCACAGTGTTATCAACATGGCTGCATAGGAAGAATAAGGCATGATGTTCCTCTCTTCCTTTACGGATTAGATTATACGATATTAAGAGATTGAAAGATGGAGATGTCGAAGCTAAGGAGATATTGAAGTTTGAGTGTGGCACCAAGGAATTTAATCTTTATGATTCCCATGGTATTTGAAAGAACCATTGTGCGAAGGCATACTATCCATGGATTCAGAGGACATTTCACTGCTATGAGGAGGAAACTTGGAGGTATTGTTACAATGACTCCGAGCTCCATGAGTCAGTTAGTATAGACACACTTTAGAAGGTTGCTCTACAGGCAACAACAACACAGGAAACAACAACACAGGAAGCAGCAACAACAATAGCAATAAGTAGCAATCTAGCGCAACACAAGGGCAAGAGAAAGATTGCCTAAAAATAGAGGTAGAGCAAAGCTACAAGATGAGAGCAGATTTTATCACTGAGAAAGAAGCTTTGGTAGTGGAGACAAAGGTGAGGCAAAGAGGTAGCATCAGATAAAGAGGGCAGAGTGAAGGAAGAAAGAAAAGCAAAGGTTTTGGGAAGTATAACTAATGTTGCAGGAAATGGAGAAGAAGTTGAAGGATGAGAAAGAGTTGAGAATGAGAGAAAGGGGAGAGAACAATGCCCATACAAGCTAAAGAGTCAAAACCACCAACAACTGAAGAATATGGTGAACAAATGCAGGATCGAGAGCTTCCTCAGT
Source organism: Pinus tabuliformis (assembly GCA_031772625.1). NCBI lineage: Eukaryota > Viridiplantae > Streptophyta > Pinopsida > Pinales > Pinaceae > Pinus > Pinus tabuliformis. The sequence continues at coordinate 375,580,884 of CM062816.1, read as the reverse complement.
AGATTGAGCAACTTATTTGAGTGATAGATATGGAGTTGGGGTAGGAGCCACATAATGAAGACACTAACCTGATCCTGAGAGAACTCGAAGTCACCTCTCAATCTCCACCACCTCCAGTCTTAGTACTATTACCGAGAGAGAAAGGAGAAAATGTCCTCCTTGACGATGATCTGGTCATTGATGTGTGTAATCTTTCATTTGACAAGTTTTAGAATAATATTGTATAGGCATGGAGGAAGCACTTTCCAAATGATCACATGTCACATGAATTCATGAAGGAAAGGGTGATAGTGTTAGATGTCAGAAAGCATCCAACTACCTTTTCTGAGGTCACCTCGACCTATATTGGAGAAATGAGCTCAAATGTTAAGTTCTTATTGTTTGATAATGAACAAACGGAAAAGAACTTTCAATCTGCCAGGTAAGAGGTAAAACAAATTAGAGAGAAGAGCGCAATTTCCGCAATGGCAGAGATAAGGAAAGCGATACATGTTGAAGTATCAACACTTGACACTACCGTGTGAAAGCTCTATGATGGATTTTTCACCATGCATAAAGGAATTTTCCATGTGCATGGCTTACAATATTGGAGAAAAGATTCCGTTCCAACTCTCAGGAACATACATGCTTCCATCACCCATGTGTAAGAGTACACAATGCGATACAAAGGGGATCCACTTCACTTTCCAAAGATGATGAAGCCACATGAAGAGTTGGAGAAAGCAAAGGTCTAGATGTTGATCCAGAACTATGAGCATCTTTCCCAATTTTTCAATAGCATACATGCCTCATATGCATAGTTGTACAAGAGTTTGGATGTCATGGTGAGAATGCACAAGATCCTATCAATTTGTTCCCTCACCAAAGATAAATGCAAGAACCAAGTTCAACTAGAGATCAACAGGTACATGGAGCAACTAAAGCGAGAGGCCACCATGGATGACTTGGAGTTGAGCACACAAAACATGTAGAAGCACATTGACGGTCCTGTCATGGTCAACACCATGTTTCACATGCTTGAGGATGAATTGAATATAGGTTCCAAGACCATATACCTAGATGTTATGGAGGCAAGATTTTCCTATCAAAAAGACACCATTAAGTATTTTGGGGACATCATCACACAATACCAATCTTGGCATGAGTACGTGATCGAGAAGCACCAAGTGGAGGTTGCAGAGTTGGTCTTTCCCCAAACTTCGGAGTCATAGTATTTTTTCTTGTTAGGCTATATCTAGCCTATTTTGTCTCACAAGGGTACATGTGGAACATGTAATATTATTTGTAAATATGTTGCAAGTGAAATTCCAAGTGTTATTAGTGGAATGTGAAAGGTGATCATGTTATGTAAGAGTCATGAGGGTAATCAAAGAGTTACATAGGGGAATGTCAAGGATCACCCCAACCTTTGCTATAAATCGAACATCATAACTCATAGAACAAGCTTTTCAGAGCCAAGCTTTTGGCTAGGTTTAGGCTTAGAAAATGCTTTGGAGTATTGTGGCGAGCCTTGGCTTCTCCAAAACGTAGACTAAGTATACTTCTTTGGAGGAGCAAGTGTTCTTGACTGTAATTTTCCACTATTGGGGATAGTGGCCATTAATGGTGTATGTATGGATGGAACTTTCACTTATAATAATAATAACAGAGCCAACATGTTTTCATGCATATGTTTTTATTATAGTTGGACTATTTTGGTTGCTTTAGCAATGTATTTTATTTAACTTATACATTTTCTTATCAACTATTTTGTATGCCATTGTATGAATCTTGTTGAATACATGTTGTTGGATTAACCCATCACTTTACTTTGTGGTTTATTATGCATTTTAACTTGTGATGTCATTTTGCTTGTGTGTTCCTTTCAGGCTACGTACTATTACAGGTTTCTAAGGGGCACACTTCCTTTTCCCTTCATGTGTTAGAACTCCCATGCATCTCACTTGACTCACTGCAAGGCCACACACTTTCTCTCACCCAAACCTTTGCGTGCTATTGCGGGCAAGGCATTACACTACCACCCATTGTTGGGACTCGTACTCCAAACTATATGAGGTCTAGTTGGGACTTCTTATCAGGGCGATCCCATGAATGTTGATAGGTCCAACACCATCAACATTTATGGTGCTAAAACGAGGTTCAGATGACAAGGTAAACCCTTAAATTCTGTTTTGAATTTTTTCACATCTTTCATGACTTATTGTTTTCACATGCTTTTAATTTTGATGTGCCAACAGATGTTATAGATGACTTGCCTAAATATAAGTTCAATGGAAATAATGGAACACCCCTATTTAGGCACATAGTTGCCTTTGGTGGCTTCTGCGACAGGCATGATGTCCTCTTGGATGAAATGGCATGTGGTTTGTTTTCTTTCACATTTGAAGGGCGTGCAAAGCAATGGTGTCACACATTTTCCGTAGCTTCTATACACTCGTTCCATCACATGATCATAGAATTATATCCCACTTTCTTTCTTTATGACCGTAAGGATCTTCATTAAAAAAAATATTGCAAAAAGAAACTGACGAATCTTTTGAGCACTTTTAGGATTGTTTGCTTTATTATTGTTATGAATTTCCTGAAGATGAAGTCGACTTGAAATTTTTGAGGGAATATTTCAATATCTTGTTCACATCTCTAAGAATCATCACGAGTTAGAGTCTTCCGACTCTCTCCCAACATGCCTTAGTGTTAGAGCTTTAAATTTTGATATGTACGGGGTTACTGTCCCAAGCGACCCTCCATCCCCTTCTCATCAAATAGCTCTAGCCCCGCAGGACGAGGTTGGTGAATTTGTTAATCCACGTGTTGAACTGTCACTACCTCCTCCTACCCTACCTGCTAAGGATTTCTGCATAGATTTTTACTACAATCCTAATGGTTGTCATGCGGTCTTATCTTCTCAACCTCCATCCTTTGGTTTCTTTTATCCTTCAAATTTTGGTGTGTTTTGTTCATTTGTTTCGGATTCCACATGTGTTGCTCAGGAGGATCAAGTTTTGGATGGAGATGGGGTTGAATAGCCAACACATGTTATCATTTTTTATGAGTATGTGTGGGAGTCTGAACAAGAATATGCATTGAAGGATGCCCCCCTTTTGTACTCACCTCATCCCCCTTACCTTGACATCTTCCACGATTTTTCCATTTCTATTCCATATTGTGAAAATCATCTCCAGATGCTTCCATTTTTTATCATTCATAGAACATGTGGGATGCCATTCTTTCATTTGATTGTGGAGAGGACAAATATTTCTTTCCGGATCCACCCATTCTCTCATCTTTCATTCATAGAAACATAGAGGGTGAAAATTCTTGTTTTTCATCACCCCCTCTTTATGATTCATTAGAACATGAGGATGTCGTTGCCCATCTAGAATTTTCTATTCATGGTTTTCATTATATTTTTATTCATTCATCCGATCACAATTATGATTCACCTACTATTGATCTTTCTAATTCACTGGTCTTTGATGATCCATCTTTTGATGAAGTTGAAACCCCTCAAGTTGTCGAGGAACTTGAGCCCAAGCTGATGGTTATGTCAGGTTCTCATAGACTTGTGGTTAGTTCCACTTCCAATAAGAAATTTGTTGAATCACCCCATGCTCCTCATCACCCTATTGTTCACACTGAAAATCAATCCATTTCAAAGTTTTTGCATCCTCCACCAGAATCACACAATCCTATTCCTCATGCATTTGAGGAGCCATATGTATGAAGCACTCTTGCGAAATGAAATATTTATTATTTCTTCATGTTTGTTCATTTTCCAAGTTTGAAGGTGTGTACATGTGTGTCTTTTAAACATATTGTGACAGGACACCATGATACATCCGTAGAGTGCCTTTCATGTGCTTTCAAATTTTTGTTTTTTGTGGATGCATTGAAGCTTCAAACGTATTGGTTTTAATTATTTTATCTTTCTTTTTTTTTGGTTTACTTGAATATATTTCTTATTAATCATGTTGTCGCCTACATGGGCCAACTAATGCAACGATGGATGCATAGGAAATATCACTTCATGTGAGTTGGCCGATGCTCTTCTTATCTTAGGAGTTGGAGTAGTGTTTGATTTCTTGTTTTTCTTTTGATTTGCTTACTATTTTTTTCTTTGTCTTGCTTCTTTCTTTTTCTTTTTCCTGCTTCTTTCTTTTGCTTGTTTGCTTGTTCACCCGTAGGTTAGTTTTTACATGAACCCTTGTTCGACTCTTAGACAAGCAGGGCGAAATCCAATAGGAACTTGTGCATATATTAATACTTGGTTATATGTTTATTCCCTCTCATTATGATAATCTTTCATTTCTTCTAGTTGATGATACCCTGATGGAAAATATATTCCTTTCCAAGAGAGTCATAATGAAATCACGACACTTGCAGTCTTAACTAGTACCACCTACTCTAATTGGATTTCTATATTCGGTTAACCCTTGTCAATTCAGTCAAGTAGAGTAAGGAGAGGGGGGAAACCTTAAAAAGTATGTCAGAGGTATATATAAATATTCTTATCTGAAGGGACAACCTCTTATTCTCTCAATAAGTTGGGATTCGTCTTCTGCCTCATGAAATAAATAAGTGCCCATGTACAATTCTTTGAAAAATAAAAAAAATAAAAAAATGAAAAATGAAATAAAGGCGAAATAAGAGAAAGGCTTCCTACATAGGGAAGTGAAGCAAGTAACTCCACTAGGGTACTGTCTAGGCTCCATGGTAGTGGAGAAATGCTTGTGTTCCTTAAGTGACATCGTTGGGGCATTGTTCAGGCCTGCTAACAATGGAGAAACACCATAGATGAAACTAAAAATATGACAATCCACATTAATTGTGCATTTATATACCCCTCATCCCTAATCGAAACATCTTAGTTTGAATTGTCTTGGTATGTGTGTTACCGATAAAGATAATGGTAGGGACTACATCTTCAACTCAAGCTAGTGAAGAAGCTATGATAGTTGAAAAATCGAACAATACTTCTGAAAGAGTTAGACTCACTTTACATGAGACAAGGTACATAAAGAGAGCTGGAGATCTACCACTGTGTTGCCATTGTTGTAGCGGCTACAATAACCCTCCAAAAATTTTCCCATGCTTCATTTTGGAGCCTCCCTTGTAAATATCAGCAGCTCATATCGCAGTGATCCATGTACTTGTGCTTTGATTAAGCCTCATCCTTGGCATCATGGCTTGTGTTTGATTACTGAATTTGTTGTCTAACCTAAAATTTGATCTCATGACTTGGTTTTCATCCTGTTTGTGGCTTACCTTAAAGAACTATATAATCCTTGATGGCAACCAATATTTCTCTCAGGAATTGTGCAACCCAAGCTCATAGTGAGCCTTCAACTCCAAAATTTCACAGAGCTAGTTGATAGCCAGCCTTCATCCAGGAAATTACGTGGAGCATGAGAGGTAGCCTAGAGCCACTGAGCCCATAAATTGCATAGAATATTCTTGCTTAGAAGTTGCTCATTGTATGAGCCAGTGAGTTTCCCAAACCATCCCAGAACTGCGCAATCTCTTCAGGTAATACATGGAAACTTTTCCCGATAAAGAAAAAAATAAAAAACTGAAAAAGAATCCCTATAAAATAGGGACCTATTTTTAGCAATCCGAAAGAGGCACTTGAGTTAGTTTTGAAACTTTCACCAAATGTCAATTTTCCCTTGATTTTTGACCTTCACGTCATAAACTCTAAATTGACCAAACTATTTAATCAACACTGCGACAGCTCATTTTCGCATTTGATGTTAGAGCTTTGGCATTCCTGAGGAGATCAAGGAGCCTTTAGTGTGATCGTTGTTGCCTTTCCAGGTAAGTTTTGATTTTCTAGCCTTTTCCCTCCTTTTTGTTGATTTATCTTATTTAGCTTGTGAGAGCGTTGTTTCACTTATTTTGTTGAATAAATTTTGGCATTTTAGCTTGTTTTAGCTTGTAAAGGTGTTGTTTCAATTTTTTCATTTCCTTTCCCAAGTTTCGCATGCATTACCCCGTTTTTGCACTTAGGGTCGTTGTTGCGGTGACTCTCTCCACATGCTTCATTTTCCTTCTGATTTATTGATTCCTACACTTACTTAACTTGCATGCATCATCAATTAGTTATATCTATACTCATTATCACACCGTCATTCAGATATGCTCGATTTCACACTCCCCTTAGATAGATTTGGGGCCCCCTTGCTTGGATCTCGCTTTCCCTTGCATGCACTACACATTCTATGAGCTCAAGTCCTCTGGCTTTGCTTCTAGAACTACATAGAGGCTACCTCTTCATGGCTCCAACTGTGTACAGTGGAATTCCAAGAGCCAGCTTGCCATTCCTTGCCATTGAGACTATGCAATGTGGAGTCTCTCATATCGTATGCCGAGATTGAATTTCACATTGCGTAGTTCGAGTCAGCAAGCCTTCCCAACTGATTATTGGGACTGCACAATCTGTAGTTCTAGTAGGCACATACTCACCTATGTGAACTATAATTGTGCAATCTCTCCCAGCATTAGCTTGGTTTGTTGCTTGATCTTCTGTTGAAGTGCTTTTCGTTTTAAGCTAACATTTTCATGCCATGAGTGTCCTTTCTCTCTCCATGTACAGTAGTTGTTGAGCATCTCTCTAGTAGTTACAGTTAACATGTCTTCCAAGAGATATGCATCAAAGGAAACCGTTGAAAGTAGTACTGGGAAGAAGATGAGAATCTATCAAGTAACTTACCAGTTTATATAGACACTGAGTTGTTCATTGAGTAGGGCATAAAGTTGACATGGTAGAAAATCAAGGATACTTTTGTAGAGGACTTCAAGGAATAATTTGGGGACCGGTAGATTTATATAAATATCCATTAGTTAGGCTTATACAAGGTTGCATGCAGGTACCCCACCTTCCCATGTGTGGACATTATTAGTTGGATTCTCTCACACATAGATCTAGAGACTATGACATTGAGCAGTGCCAACAAGATAGAGCTTGCCACCTTCAAAGCGAAGAACTTTCCTCACATGTATTATTTACCTCAACCAACAAGGCACATGGACACACTTTTCTATGCCACCCATAGGCAGGTGAACACGAGTGATATAGTCAAGTGCTGGGTGAAAGAGCCATCAAATTTTAGATAGAAAGCGAATCATGTTTACAAGAAAAAATCTCTCAAGAAGGCCTACTAGTTCTTGATCATCTTTTCATATTGAATATATGGTCAAGAGAGCACAGAGACCTTTCCTGAAGGTTGGGTAGTTGTATTGAACCAGTTGGTGAATGATGGAAGGCCATTTAACTAGTTAGAATTGTTGGTTCATCAATTGAAAGTCCATGTGACTAACATCGAAAATCTTCCCGAGGATGAGCAAGCGATATTCTACATGTTTGCATATACATTGGATGCAATATGTGCCCACCACCAATTTCATGGCATGAGCTGGACATCGACACCAAAAGAGATTGTCATCAATATTTATTACAAGTTGCTTTTCGATTGTAGCTAACGAGGACTAAGTGCAAGGTTGAATAACCATTTCATTATCCTGTTGTACAAGTTGGTCTATGAGCATGATCCAGCTTGCACATCCCAAGAAGTAATGGAGGCGATACCTAACATTGCAGATTGGTATGCCTCACCCGGTGGTACCTTCATCAGAGTGTTTTGTGGAGAGAAGCCTTCGTATGTTCTACCAAGGTATACCGCAAACAAGCTGGTCATGCAAGAGGTCTCATATCACCTCTCCACAAGGTTATCAGCAGGACTGCAATGGAAGAAGAAAGTGCCAAGGTCCGTTCTTCCTTTTGAGATTGGATTATACGAGATTAAGAGCTTGAAAGATGCAGATGTTGAAGCTAAGGAGATATTGAAGTTCGAGTTCAACACCAAGGACTTTAATATGTATGATCCCCATGGCATTTTTGAGAACCATTATGTGAAGGTGTACTATCCATGGATCCACGGGACATTTAACTAGCACGAGGAAGACCCTTGGAGGTATTTTTACAATGACTCCAAGCTCCATGAGCTGGTTAGTATATACATAGCTTGGAAGGCTTCTCTACAGGTGGTAGTAGCGTAGGAAGCAGCAATAGCAACAGTAATAAGCAGTAATCCAACACGGGACAAGGGCAAAGGAATATCATCGAAAACCCATATGAAGAGAAAAGCTACAAGATGAGAGTAGATCCTATCAATGAGAAAGAATCTTTGGCAAGAGAGGAACATATGGAGCAGCAGTTAAAAAGGGCAGAGCGAAGGAAGAAAGAAAAGAAAAGGCTGAAGGAAGCAGAACTAAATATGTAGGAAACATAGAAGAAGTTGAAGGAAGAGAAATATTCAAGAAGGAGATAAAGGGGTGAGAAGTAGAAACACGTGGAGGAATAAAGACAAGGCATGATGATAGAGAAAAAACCACCCATACAGGTCGAGGAATCATAAGCACCATCATCTGAAAAAGAGGGTGAAAAGATGCAGGATCAGGATCTTTCTCAGGTGAAGTGATGGACATGGAGTTGGGGTAGGATCTATATAATCAAGAAAATTACCTTATGCAAAGAGCACTCGAGGTCACCTCTAAGTCTCCACCACCTCTAGTGTCGAAACCAAACCCGAGCGAGAAAGGAGAGGTTCTTCTCCTTGATCATGATCTGGTCATGGATGTGTACAATATTTCATTTGACAAGTTGTAAAAGAATATTGTACAAGCGTGGAGGAAGAACTTTCCAGATTATCATGCATCACTTGTGTTCATGAAGGAAAGGGTGACAGTAATAGATGTCAGAAACCATCCACCTGCCCTTGTCGATGCCACCTTGGCCTATGTAGGAGCAACAAGCTCAAATGTTAAGTACCTGTTTGCCAAGAATGAATAAATGGTAAAGAAATTGCAGGTTTCCAGGCAAGAGGAAGAGATGAGAAAAGAAATACTTGTTGAAGTATCAACACTTGAGACTACCATGTATAATTTCTATGATGAATTTGTCATCGTCATAAAGCAGTTGTCTGTGTGCATGGATTATAGTAGTGGAGCAAAGAGTTTTTTCAAACTCTTAGGAACATACATGCTTCCATCACCCATGTGAAAGAGTGGACAATGTTGTACAAAGGGGCCCCGCTTCACTTTCCAAAGATGATGAAGCCTCAGGCAGAGCTGGAAAAAGAAAAGGTCTAGATGTTGATCCAAAACTATGAGCAGTTGCCCCATTCATCATAAACATACAAGCCTCATATGCATGGTTGTACAAGAGATTCGATGTTATCGTGAGAATGCACAGGATCTCGTCAATCAGTTCCCTCACCAAAGCTTAACACAAGTACCAAGTCCGATTAGAGATCGACATGTACATGGAGAAGCTAAGGCGAGAGTCCACCAAGGATGACTTCGAAGTGAGTGCACAAAACATGCAGAAGTACATTGTGGTCCTGTCAGAGTCAACACCATGTTGCACACACTTGAGGAAAAGTTGGATATAGGTTCCAAGACCATATACCGAAATCCTATGGAGGAAGAGTCTGCTATCAGAAAGACACCATCAAGAAATTTGGGGACATCATCACATAGTACCAATCATGGCACGAGTACGTGATCGATAAGCATCAAGTGGAGGTTGTCGAGTTAGTCTTTCCCCAAACTTTGGAGTCATAGTGTTTTGTCTTGTTAAGTTGTGTGTAGCCTATTTTGTCTCACATGGGTACATATGAAAATGTAAAATTACTTTTAAATATGTTTTAAGTGAAATTCCAAGTGTCATTAGTGGAATTTTAAAGGTCGCCATGTTGTGTAATGAGTTATTTTTCAAGTCATGAGGGTAGTCAAAGAGTCACAAAGGGGAATGTCAAGGGTCATCCCACCCTTTTTTATAAATAGAACCTCATAACTCATATAACAGGCTTTTTGGAGCCAACATTTTTGCTAGGCTTAGGCTCAGAAAAGCCTTCAGAGTTGTGATGAGCCTTGGCTTCTCCACAACATGGAGCAAGTATACTTCTTTGGAGAATCAGGTGTTCTTGAATGTAATGTTTCACTATTGGGGTTGGTGGTCGTTAATGGTGTATGTATGGATGGAACTTTCACTTATAATAATAATAACATAACCAACAGGTTTTCATGAATATCTTGTTATTATAGTTGGACTATTCTGCTTTCTTTAGCAATATATGTTGTTTAGCTTATGAATTTCCTTATGAAATACTTTGTATGAAATTTTTAATTAATGGAAAGACCTGTGAGCGATTTTGAAACCGACGTTTCGGACTAGCAAGGTGAGTCCATCATCAGGGTAATGAGATCTGCATTTTGAGAAGAGAGAGTCAAGAGAATGAGAACCTATTAATAGAAGGATGGATAGCTAACCTAGGTTTGGAGAGGTCGGCTTGATTTTCATCAACTTATTAATAACTGGATTAAATAAATTAATAATTTTTTTTTTTTTTTTTTTTTTTTTTTTTTTTTTATTTTAAGACTATATTAAAAGAAATTTTTTATTTAACTAGATTAATTAGACCTAAATTAAAAATAAATTTAATTTAAATTAAATTTCAAATAAAAACTATTTAATTGGTTGATTAATTAATTAATTAAATTAATTTTCAAATCTAGTTTAATTAATAAATTTAAAACTATATTGATTAATCAATTAATTAATTAATTAATTTTTCAATTAAGCTTAATTAATAAATTTAAAACTTTTCTTTCTTTCTTTTTTTTTTTAAATTCACTTAAAGTAATTTGGCCTCATTTAAAAGTAAAATTGGTTTAAACTAAAAGGATTAAATAAATTTTAATTATGTTTTAAATTATTTACTTTAATTAAAAAAAAATTAAAACTGTATTAAAAGTAATTTTTTTTTTTTTCTAGATTAATTTGACCTAAATTAAAAAATAAAATTAATTTAACCTAAATTTAAATTAAATCAATTTAATTGATTAATTAATTAATTAAATTAATTTTAAATTTATATAATTTTAAATTTAGTTTAATTAATAAATTTTAAACTATATTAATTAATAAATTAATTAATATTTAGATTGAGTTTAATTAATAAATTTAAAACTTTTTATAAGATTAAATTAATTTGGCCTAAAATAAAATTAGTTTGAACTAAATTTGAAATAAAATCAATTTAATTAATTAATTAAATAAATTATTTTAAATTAATTTAAATTTTGATTAGTTAATTAATAGAATTTAGTTATTTATATTAAAAGTAATTTTTTTTTTTTTTTTTTTTTTTAACTAGATTAATTTGACCTAAATTAAAAAATAAAATTAATTTAACCTAAATTCAAATTAAATCAATTTAATTGATTAATTAATTAATTAAATTAATTTTAAATTTATTCAATTTTAAATTTAGTTTAATTAATAAATTTTAAACTCTATTAATTAATAAATTAATTAATATTTAGATTGAGTATAATTAATAAATTTAAAACTTTTAATAAGATTAAATTAATTTGGCCTAAAATAAAATTAGTTTGAACTGAATTTGAAATAGAATCAATTTAATTAGTTAATTAAATAAATTATTTTAAATTAAATTTAAATTTTGATTAGTTAATTAATAGAATTTAGTTATTAATTTATGTAATTATATATATATATATATATATATATATATATATATATATATATATATATATATATATATATATATATATATATATATATATTAATTTATTTACTTTCTTGACTTGCAAATGCTGCCTTAAGGGAGAATTTGTATAAGTTACAGTTACTTTATTTTGTTTAACAAGGGTTTCCAGGTATTACTTAGTTTAAGACCATCATCCCTATTCATATTATTCGAAGATTTTTCAATTTCTATAGCCTCTTTAATTCTTCTTTTTAAATAGTGGTCTTCCTTGTGGATTAATTTAGCTTGTTCCATGCATATATAGTGAGAGGAGGAACAAGCATGCTCTGCAAGACCTGATTTATCAGACCTATTTCTAGAAATATCACTGATGTGCTCTTTTACTCTTACTCCAAAGGATCTCCCTGTTTCCCCTATATAAACTTTACCACAAGAACAGGGAATCGAATAAACGCCTTTGTGACTTTTTGGGTCAATTGCATCTTTTGCAGATTCAAGCAAGTTTTTTAAGGTGTTGGGGGTGTGAAAGCTACCATAATGTTGTGCTTAGCGAGAACTTTGGCAATTTTATCAGTGATTCCTTTGATATAGGGAAGGGATATTCTAGGGTTATCATTTGATTTCTTTTTGTTTTGTTTATTGGTTAAGGAATTTTTAATAATTTTGCTGATGGTGTGATGTTGATAGCCATTGTTTACAAAAACTTCATGGAGATGGATAAGTTCTTCCTCTAGATGTTCTGGGTCGGAGATTCTAGAGGCTCTGGTGGTTAGGGTTTTGATGACTCCCATTTTTTGCTTAGGATGGTGGTGGGAGTTAGCATGAAGATACTTGTCAGTGTGTGTTTGCTTCCTGAAGACCTGGTGGCTTAGCTTGCCATCCTTTTTGGTGAGGAGGACATCTAAGAAGGGGAGCTGGTTGTCTTGCTCAATTTCAATGGTGAATTTTATGTGTTGGGAGAGGCTATTTATATGGGATAAGAATTCCTTGAGCCTTTCCAAGCCATGGCTCCATTTAGCAAAGATATCATCTACAAAACGCTTCCACTCTTCCGGTGTAAAGGGGAAAGACCTAAGGGCCATTTGCTCAAAGTGTTCCATGTAAAGATTGGCGATCAATGGGGATAATGGGGAACCCATTGCAACACCATGGGTTTGCTCATAAATTTTACCTTTAAAACTGAAGTATGAAGATTTAAGGCAAATGCTTATAAGTTCCACTGTTTCTAAGTCAGTAATGTTCTTTAGAACTTCTAAGGCTTCATCTACAGGAATCATGGTGTAGAGAGACACTACGTCAAAGCTAACCATTAGGTCATTGTCATTAAATTCTAGGTTTTTGATCCATCTTATGAAGGAAGAGGAATCTTTGATGTACGAGGGGGTGTTCCCTGCTAAAGGTCTGAGTTTGCTTGCTAGATATTTAGCTAACCAATAAGTGGGGGATCCTATAGTGTTCACTATAGGTCTTAATGGAATGCCAGATTTATGGATTTTTGGCACTCCATAAATTCTAGGGATGATGGCACTATTAGGAATTAATTTTTTCTTAATGGAGGTATCAAGGGAGGAGTTTTTAATTTTGTCACTTACTTGGCGAAGAATTTTGCTGCTAGGGTCTTTGTTTAAAACTCTATAACAGCCACTGTTTACTAAGTGATCTTCCATTTTCTGCTCATAGTCCATCCTATTCATGATGACAGTGGCATTACCTTTGTCGGCTTTTAAGATTATAATGTTTTTGTTATTTTTGATGTTTTTTAGGGCTATGGCTTCTTCTTTGGATATGTTGCTGGGGGGAGGTCTGGCATTTCTAAGAATTCTGGAAACATCTTGCCTTATTTCTTCAGCTTTGTTTTGGTCATTGTTTTTTATACTGACTTCAATGTTACTTATGATATCATATATAGGAATTTTGGAAGGGGATACTGCAAAGTTTAAACCTTTTTCAAGAAGCAGCTTAAGGTTGTCATCTAACACTAGCTGGGAGAGGTTTACTACTGTAGACTTTTTGCTGAGGAGGGGAAGGGAAGAGGAGATATTACTTTGGCCACATTCCAATGTGTGCAACGTTTTCTTATTTAGCTGAGATGAGTTAACTCCAACCGATTCCAACGCTTCTTTGCTGGGCGTAAGATCAGTTTTATGCTGCGTGGAGACAACACAGTCAGATTGATTTGACCTGCGTGCTCCTGCGTTCATACTTCCAAGCTGCGCAGTAGGATTTTGGGTACCTGTTACATCAACCTGCGTGCCTGAAACCTGCGTTGCTGGTTGACCAGCGTATTTCTCTTTACTGCTTTTTGGACCCAACAATTTGCTAGATGCGTTAATATATTGCTCACTGCTGGATGAATTCATCTCCAGGTTTGAATCTAGGTGCAGAATCTGCGGGTTGCTTCTTTCATGGATGCCAGGATTGGGAAGAGCGTAAGGCTCTTGATGAAACAAAGGGGAATGAACAGAATTGTTACTGGGGTTGAGGTTTCTCAGAGAGTTTAGTTTTTTGGTCTTATTAGCTAGAGTAAAATTGAGAAATTTCTCAGCTTTGCAGTACGTGAGGGCGTCTAGCTTTCGCCATAGATCAGAGCTAAGAGTTGAAGATAGTGAGAGGTGTAAACCCAGAAGAATTTTAGAGGTTTTAATTAACTGAAATCTGGCAAATTTAATTTCATGTTTTATTAGGGTTTTGCTGAGATTATTGAAAAGAGAAATGTTACGACCACGATTAAGAGGATGGCTGCATTTAGCGAACTTAGGGGTGAGGTTTTCATCTCTGCATTGCTTTAGGAATATGAGATTGGATAGGATTCTAGCTCTTGATGTTCTCATTTTCTCAAAACTAAGAGCATTGTTCTGCATGTCCCTTCCATGGTGGGACTTAATGGTATTGAAGAGAGATTCCATACAGGCTGGTAGAGTTTTTAATTAATGGAAAGACCTGTGAGCGATTTTGAAACCGACGTTTCGGACTAGCAAGGTGAGTCCATCATCAGGGTAATGAGATCTGCATTTTGAGAAGAGAGAGTCAAGAGAATGAGAACCTATTAATAGAAGGATGGATAGCTAACCTAGGTTTGGAGAGGTCGGCTTGATTTTCATCAACTTATTAATAACTGGATTAAATAAATTAATAATTTTTTTTTTTTTTTATTTTATTTTATTTTTATTTTATTTTATTTTAAGACTATATTAAAAGAAATTTTTTATTTAACTAGATTAATTAGACCTAAATTAAAAATAAATTTAATTTAAATTAAATTTCAAATAAAAACAATTTAATTGGTTGATTAATTAATTAATTAAATTAATTTTCAAATCTAGTTTAATTAATAAATTTAAAACTATATTGATTAATCAATTAATTAATTAATTAATTTTTCAATTAAGCTTAATTAATAAATTTAAAACTTTTCTTTCTTTCTTTTTTTTTTAAATTCACTTAAAGTAATTTGGCCTCATTTAAAAGTAAAATTGGTTTAAACTAAAAGGATTAAATAAATTTTAATTATGTTTTAAATTATTTACTTTAATTAAAAAAAATTAAAACTGTATTAAAAGTAATTTTTTTTTTTTTTTTCTAGATTAATTTGACCTAAATTAAAAAATAAAATTAATTTAACCTAAATTTAAATTAAATCAATTTAATTGATTAATTAATTAATTAAATTAATTTTAAATTTATATAATTTTAAATTTAGTTTAATTAATAAATTTTAAACTATATTAATTAATAAATTAATTAATATTTAGATTGAGTTTAATTAATAAATTTAAAACTTTTTATAAGATTAAATTAATTTGGCCTAAAATAAAATTAGTTTGAACTAAATTTGAAATAAAATCAATTTAATTAATTAATTAAATAAATTATTTTAAATTAATTTAAATTTTGATTAGTTAATTAATAGAATTTAGTTATTTATATTAAAAGTAATTTTTTTTTTTTTTTTTTAACTAGATTAATTTGACCTAAATTAAAAAATAAAATTAATTTAACCTAAATTCAAATTAAATCAATTTAATTGATTAATTAATTAATTAAATTAATTTTAAATTTATTCAATTTTAAATTTAGTTTAATTAATAAATTTTAAACTCTATTAATTAATAAATTAATTAATATTTAGATTGAGTATAATTAATAAATTTAAAACTTTTAATAAGATTAAATTAATTTGGCCTAAAATAAAATTAGTTTGAACTGAATTTGAAATAGAATCAATTTAATTAGTTAATTAAATAAATTATTTTAAATTAAATTTAAATTTTGATTAGTTAATTAATAGAATTTAGTTATTAATTTATGTAATTATATATATATATATATATATATATATATATATATATATATATATATATATATATATATTAATTTATTTACTTTCTTGACTTGCAAATGCTGCCTTAAGGGAGAATTTGTATAAGTTACAGTTACTTTATTTTGTTTAACAAGGGTTTCCAGGTATTACTTAGTTTAAGACCATCATCCCTATTCATATTATTCGAAGATTTTTCAATTTCTATAGCCTCTTTAATTCTTCTTTTTAAATAGTGGTCTTCCTTGTGGATTAATTTAGCTTGTTCCATGCATATATAGTGAGAGGAGGAACAAGCATGCTCTGCAAGACCTGATTTATCAGACCTATTTCTAGAAATATCACTGATGTGCTCTTTTACTCTTACTCCAAAGGATCTCCCTGTTTCCCCTATATAAACTTTACCACAAGAACAGGGAATCGAATAAACGCCTTTGTGACTTTTTGGGTCAATTGCATCTTTTGCAGATTCAAGCAAGTTTTTTAAGGTGTTGGGGGGTGTGAAAGCTACCATAATGTTGTGCTTAGCGAGAACTTTGGCAATTTTATCAGTGATTCCTTTGATATAGGGAAGGGATATTCTAGGGTTATCATTTGATTTCTTTTTGTTTTGTTTATTGGTTAAGGAATTTTTAATAATTTTGCTGATGGTGTGATGTTGATAGCCATTGTTTACAAAAACTTCATGGAGATGGATAAGTTCTTCCTCTAGATGTTCTGGGTCGGAGATTCTAGAGGCTCTGGTGGTTAGGGTTTTGATGACTCCCATTTTTTGCTTAGGATGGTGGTGGGAGTTAGCATGAAGATACTTGTCAGTGTGTGTTTGCTTCCTGAAGACCTGGTGGCTTAGCTTGCCATCCTTTTTGGTGAGGAGGACATCTAAGAAGGGGAGCTGGTTGTCTTGCTCAATTTCAATGGTGAATTTTATGTGTTGGGAGAGGCTATTTATATGGGATAAGAATTCCTTGAGCCTTTCCAAGCCATGGCTCCATTTAGCAAAGATATCATCTACAAAACGCTTCCACTCTTCCGGTGTAAAGGGGAAAGACCTAAGGGCCATTTGCTCAAAGTGTTCCATGTAAAGATTGGCGATCAATGGGGATAATGGGGAACCCATTGCAACACCATGGGTTTGCTCATAAATTTTACCTTTAAAACTGAAGTATGAAGATTTAAGGCAAATGCTTATAAGTTCCACTGTTTCTAAGTCAGTAATGTTCTTTAGAACTTCTAAGGCTTCATCTACAGGAATCATGGTGTAGAGAGACACTACGTCAAAGCTAACCATTAGGTCATTGTCATTAAATTCTAGGTTTTTGATCCATCTTATGAAGGAAGAGGAATCTTTGATGTACGAGGGGGTGTTCCCTGCTAAAGGTCTAAGTTTGCTTGCTAGATATTTAGCTAACCAATAAGTGGGGGATCCTATAGTGTTCACTATAGGTCTTAATGGAATGCCAGATTTATGGATTTTTGGCACTCCATAAATTCTAGGGATGATGGCACTATTAGGAATTAATTTTTTCTTAATGGAGGTATCAAGGGAGGAGTTTTTAATTTTGTCACTTACTTGGCGAAGAATTTTGCTGCTGGGGTCTTTGTTTAAAACTCTATAACAGCCACTGTTTACTAAGTGATCTTCCATTTTCTGCTCATAGTCCATCCTATTCATGATGACAGTGGCATTACCTTTGTCGGCTTTTAAGATTATAATGTTTTTGTTATTTTTGATGTTTTTTAGGGCTATGGCTTCTTCTTTGGATATGTTGCTGGGGGGAGGTCTGGCATTTCTAAGAATTCTGGAAACATCTTGCCTTATTTCTTCAGCTTTGTTTTGGTCATTGTTTTATATACTGACTTCAATGTTACTTATGATATCATATATAGGAATTTTGGAAGGGGATACTGCAAAGTTTAAACCTTTTTCAAGAAGCAGCTTAATGCATGTTGTTGGATTAACTTGTCACTTTTATTTTTGGACTATTCTGCATTTTAGCTTGTTATTTCATTCCACTCATGTGTTCCTTTAAAGTTACATACTATTATATGCTTCTAAGGGGCACACTTCCTTTTCCCTTCATGTGTTAGAACCCCCATGCATCTCACTTGACTCGTCACAAGGTCACACACTTTCTCTCACCCAAATTTATCATACTTACCTCTTTTCGCTACCGTGGTTAAGGCATTACACTACCACCCACTAGTGGGATTCCTACTCCAAACAATCTTAGATCTAGTTGGGACTTCTTGTCGAGGAGATCCCCTGAATGTTGGTGTGTCCAGCACTGTCAAAATGTCTTAACACCCGAATTCCTTTGTAGTAAGCATTTTTAGCTTCACGGATGCATAAATCAATGGATGGCCTTCCGACCTCTGCAACCCAATATTATGTATGAATAGCCCAACACACCTATTGTTCGCAAATCAAAGGATTGACCTTTCCTAAGTGATTGGGATGGCCTCTTAATTTGAGTTTGTACAACCATTGATTACAAATCTTATCTTCTCTATTTCCCCTCCATAATAATCTTCTTCGAATAACTATGCGGTGAATTATGAACAATTGTACAAAGGTTTACTGTTTTACGTCCCTCGCTAAGTAGAGCTCGATCTCGGAGACTATGGCATCACATGCAATAAACCTAAGGGAAAAAACATCTCTCAATTGACCATGCGATGATTGTGTGGTATGGATTTTTGACTGCAAGAATGCCCTACAAATTTAATGGATCAACTCATGGATCGACCTTGTATTGCCTACAACATTAAAAATACTACCGGACAATGGTGAACTCCAACGATCATTGAAATGGATGGCCCGACCCTTGCAAATTGTTTACTACGCCCATGACCCATAGTTAATGGTTTCCCCTTGGTCCAACTTTTCCTGCCAGATCATATGCCGATGATCCACAGTTGATGTGTTCCTGGTTACAAAGCCCACGACTCGTAACAAAACTGACCCGATTATGTGAACAGGCCCTACTACTCCCACACGACATGAAATAACCTAATCCAAAATCCTTGCTTACCCAATCAAGCTCAGGACACCAGTAATGATTCTATGATGTTCCTTTATGATGCGATGGGCTCCCTTACATGACTTGTAGATTTTTGGTCTATTTTCCTCTTTTTCGTTGTTACCCAGCAACGTCACTTCACGTTCTCAAAAAATTCTTTTTTGAAGACAATAACGCACCCACACTATTGCAAAACATTACTAATTGATATCACACAACCATATATCTTTATGGCTTGTAGTGTACTGATTGGATAGAGTTTGGTCAACGATTCACATGCAACCGTTCTTAGTAATCGACCCTTTGACATTGATGAGAATGGTGTCTCAACTTCGACATAACGAACGATCGGCCTTGGGCACTGATACGATAACCCTCACGGCCAATGACATGATATATCAAGGATAAGAATGACCTCTCGTCGTGGTATTTGATGTGTGGCTCTTTTCCCCACTAATTGCCAAACGTGATAGATCCTTTACAATTTACCCTTGTACCAATCTGGAAAATTCTTCAACCAAAGAACTCTGCAAGAAACTCTCACGGTATCAGGAGGCACAACTCTTATACCAATGTAAGATCCCAAAGGTTAACATTTTTTAATAGATCTGGCACACTTTAGTGTTAGAATTAAAAATTTTGGCAATAAAAAGACTAAACATGAGGGGATTTTTGAAATGGTAATTTCAAACTGCAGCGTTTACATTTGGAAAATTGCCAGTTTCTTCCCCGCTATTTCTGTTTTCTTCCCTTTGCGATGCGATTTGATCGCTACCGTACATTAACCCGTTGCACCCCTATGTATTCTGATTGCGATTTCGCGATGCGATCTGATCACATATCGCAAATCGCATTCATGAGTGTTAAGGCTCCCCCCTGTTTTGCGCCGAATGTGATTGCGCGATGCGATCAAATTGCATAATCCAACGGTTCCTGCAGCGTTAAACCTGTTCTCCCTATGATCAAATCTCAGTCGTCCGATTAAATCAACGATTGATGTACAGGCCTGCACCATATTACGTGACGTGAAGTGAAATTTTTCCGAAAAAAATAAAAATAAAAATAAATAAATAAAAATAAAAATTTTACACAGCAGTGTAAATACATACAACAGAGAAAGATTATTTTTTTAGAAGAGGTAGTGAAGTTTTTTTTTGGAACTACATCTGAAGCATTCCTGTTGTAATCCCTCTATTAGAGGAAGATCCTTTATGTAACAGCCAGTTTTATTAATGAATACAAAGTTTTTTTTGTTTGTGTGTAAAAAACTATGTTTCCTGTGTTAAAGAACAAAGCACTATTCTTTGTTTATTTGTTCTGGAATTATTAGAAATTCCCAACATAGTATCAGAGCTTGTCCAGGCTCTTTGAAGGTGTCAAAGATGCTGAAGGAAGGATTTCTTGTTGCAGCAGCTTCTCTAGCAGAGTGAAGACTCAGTCAAGGAAGAATCCAAGGTATTTCTCAAGTTAGTTTTATGTGTTACTGCTAAGGACAATCAGTTATTTTAAATACACAGTCAAGTATTTGAAGCATAGTCAAGAGTGCAAGAATGGATGGAGCCAACACTAGCATGGGTATCTTTAATACTCAACTCCCACAATTTAATGGGAAAAACTATGACTATTGGGCAATAACCATGAGAGCTCTGCTTGCTTCCCAAGACTCATGGGAATTTGTTGAGTATGGTTTTGAAGAACCAGCAGATGAAAATGAGTTTAATAATTTAACTCAGGCAAAGAAAGATCTGTTGAAGAGTAATAAGAAGAAGGATTCTAAACCCCTCTACTTTTTGTATCAAGCAGTGCATGAGAGTGTGTTTCCAAAGATAGCAGCAGCCAAGACATCCAAATAAGCATGGAAAACTCTCAAGATAACCTATCAAGGCATGGCGAAAGTGAAGACAACAAAGCTACAGTTGTTGAGGAGAGATTTTGAGACTCTGCATGAAGGAGTCAGATAATATTGACTCATTCTTCACACATGTGATTGGTCTAGTCACACAGATAAGGTCTCATGGAGAGATTCTTGAAGAAAAGAGGATTGTAGAGAAACTATTGAGGATCCTACCCTCAAGGTTCGATGTGATTGTCACCACCATAGAAGAGACAAAGGATCTCACAAACTTCTCAGTTGATGAACTACATGCATCACTGATAACACATGAGTAGAGATTGAGTAGGAATGAAAAATCATCTCTAGAACATGCCTTTAAGACCCAGATGTTCTTTGAAATAGGAAGAGGTCAAGGCAGAGGAAACAAGAGAGGAAGAGGCAGAAGCCAAAACAAAGGTGGAAGAAACAGTCCAACAAATGCTCAAGGAAGAGGCAGCAATCCCAATTAGAACCAAGGCCAAGGCAGCAGCCAACAAAGTGGACAACATCATGCTCAAGGACAAAGGTATGATAAATCTAATGTCCAATGTCACTATTGTAAAAAATATGGGCATTATGCAAATGGATGTAGGAAGAAGCAGCATGATATGAGTAATAGAACTAGTGCAAATTTCACTAGAGAAAATATCCGCCAAGATAATTTGTTTTTAGCCTGTAATATGACTGAAGAAAAGAGTGAAGATGTATGGTTTCTAGACTCCGGTTGCAGTAACCATATGAAAGGAAACATAGCCCTATTTTCTATGTTAGATCAGAGTGTGAAGTCACAAGTCACACTAGGGACTGATAATAAAGATTCTATTATGGGAAAAGGAGAAGTAAAAGTCTTAACAAAGAAAGGTGAAAAGAAAACCATAGCAGCTGTTTATTATGTTTCTGGAATGAGATGTAACCTCTTAAGTATTTGACAGCTTATTAAAAAAGGGTACAATGTCTTATTTGTGAATGATGTATGCACCATCATGGATAAAACACCCAACAAACAATGTATTGTTGAAGTGAAGATGACAAGGAACAGGATGTTCCCTCTCAGGATGAAAGCAGATTTAAAAAATGGAGAAGAAATAGCAGCAGTGACGCAAGAGGCTTTCCAAAGCGAACCAAAAGATGAAAATTGGTTGTGGCACTTGATATTTTGACATCTCAACTTTGAAGGTCTTAACTTGTTGAATAAAAAAGGAATGGTAAGAGGATTACCATTGATAGAGAAACCAGACAGCCTTTGTGAAGGTTGTATCTTGGGGAAACAACACAGAGAAAGTTTTCCATCTGGGAAAAGCATAAGGACAAAAGCACCCTTAGAGATTGTCCACTCAGATTTATGTAGACCAATGCAAACTCCATCACTTGTAGGCAGCCACTATGTACTAACATTTATTGATGGTTTTAATAGAAAAACTTGGGTCTATTTCCTTAAGAACAAAAACGAAGTGTTTGAAAAAAATTTCAATTTCAAAGCACTTGTAGAAAACCAAAGTGGGTTGCATATCAAAGTTTAAGGAACTGATAGAGGAGGTGAGTATATGTCAAAGGAATTTCTACGTTTTTGTAGAGAAAATGGAATTCATAAGCAGTTTACCACTAGGTACACTCCGCAGCAAAATGGAGTTGCCGAAAGGAAGAATAGGACAATTATGGATATGGCGAGGAGTTTGTTAAAGGCAAAACATTTGCCAAATGATTATTGGACTGAAGTTGTACACTTTGTAGCATACATTTTGAATAGATGCCTATAAAAGTAGTCATGAACAGAGTGCCAGAAGAAGCATGGAGTGGGACAAAACGAGGATTCACCCACATGAAAGTTTTTGGATGTGTGGCCTATGCACACATTCCAGATCAGCTAAGGAAGAAGTTGGACAGCAAAGAGGAGAAATGTATTTTCATTGGATACAGTGAAGAATCCAAAGCTTATAGGTTGTATAACCCATCCACCAAGAAGCTCATTGTGAGTAGAGATGTTCAGTTCATTGGGGAGGAAGCTTGGGATGGAAGCATAGAGAAAAAAGTGAATGTTAAAAAATCTTTGTCTCATGATGAAGATGATGAGAAGATGGCTGAAATACATCCCCAAATAGCAACACCAACACAAGGGCAGCAAGATACACCCTTGAGGAGAAATGAAAGTGCTTCTCTAAGCACACCACAAGGAGGAAATTCAAGTGCTTCTTCAAGCACTTGTACACCAAATGAAAGAGGTAAGAAGTTCAGAAATTTAAGTGACATTTATGAACAAGAAGCAACAAATAAATGTATGAACTCTTTGTTTTCTTTATATTGTCATGTTGATGACCATGTTCATTTCGAAGAAGCAATTAAGGATAGGAAATGGATAGAAGCTATGGATGAGGAGATCAATGCCATAGAAAGAAACAAGACATGGGATTTAGTTGAACTACCAAAAGGAAAAGAAGTCATTGGAGTTAAATGGGTCTACAAGACCAAGAGTAATGCTGAAGGCAAAATAGAAAGACACAAGGCAAGACTGGTTGTCAAAGGATATAAGCAGCAGTATGGGAGAGACTATGAGGAAACTTTTGCACCGGTTGCTAGAATGGAAACCGTGAGAGCAGTGTTGTCCATAGCAGCACAAAACAAGTGGAAAGTTTACCAAATGGACGTGAAGTCAGCATTCTTAAATGGAGTGTTAATGAAGAGGTTTACATTGAACAACCTCTAGGCTATGAAAAGAAATGCCAAGAGCACAAAGTGTGCAGATTGAAGAAAGCTATTTATGGGCTGAAGCAACCACCAAGAGCGTGGTAGAGTAGGATAGATTCTTATCTACTAGAAAATGGATTTGAAAAGTGTGAGGGAGAACCCACCCTCTACATCAAAGAAAAGGATGGTAAATTACTAATTGTTGTGTTATATGTTGACGATGTTATTTTCACAAGTAATGATGATTACCTTATTGAAAATTTCAAAACAGTCATGAAAGAAGAATTTGAAATGACTGACATGGTTTGTTGAGATACTTCTTAGGAATATAAGTAGAACAAAATGGAAATGGGAATTTTATCTTACAAGTGAAATATGTTAATGAAGTGTTGGAAAGATTTAATATGCAGGAGAGCAAAGCAGCGATCACTCCCACAGTGATGGGATTAGAACTCTGCAAAGAGGACAACAACAAGGATTTTGATCCTAGTTTGTACAAGAGCATAGTTGGCAGCCTCATGTATTTGACTGCAACTAGGCCAGATATAATGTATGCTGTTAGTTTAGTTTCCATATTCATGGAGAGGCCAAAAGAAGCATATTGGCAGGAAGTAAAAAGGATTCTGAGGTATATTAAAGGTACTAAAAGGTTTGGCATTTTATATACTGTTTCAGAATGTTCAGATTTAATTGGATACACTAATAGTGATTGGGCTGGAAGTGTAGATGATCGAAAAAGCACATCCGGTTATGTTTTTCACATGGATTCAGGAGCCATTTCATGGGCTTCTAAAAAACAGCCTATTGTAGCATTGTCTACAGCAGAGGCAGAATATGTGGCAACTACAGCAGCAGTGTGTCAAGAAATTTGGATGAGAAGGATGTTAAGGAGTTTATGTCGAGAGCAAGCAAAATGAACTGTGATTTTTTGTGACAATAGTTCAGCTATTGTATTATCCAAGAATTCTATGTTTCATAAGAGAATGAAACACATTGACACAAAGTTTCCTTACATCAGGGAATTGGTAAACAATGGAGAAATTATTTTAGAACACTGCAGAACTCAGGAGCAGGTTGTAGATATTCTGACTAAACCATTGTGGCAGAAAAGTTTTGAGTTTTTGAGGAAATGTCTGGGCATGATTGATAACCCAGCAGTTGAAATTAAAGGGGAGTGTTGAAATGGTAATTTCAAACTGCAGCGTTTACATTTGGAAAACCGTCAGTTCCTTCCCCGCTATTTCCATTTTCTTCCCTTTGCAATGCGATTCTATCACTATCGCACATTAACCCGTTGCACCCCTATGTATTCTGATTGTGATTTCGCGATGCGATCTGATCGCATATCGCAAATCGCATTCATGAGTGTCAAGGGTTCCCCCTGTTTTTGCACTGAATGCAATTGCGCGTTGCGATCAAATTGCAAATCGCATAATACAATAGTTCCCGTAGCAATAAACCTTTTCTCCCTATGATCAAATCCCAACCGTCCGATTAAATCAACGGTTGATGTACAGGCCTGCATCATATTACGTGACGTGAAGTGAAATTTTTCCTTGCAAAAAAAAATAAAAAATTACACAACAGTGTAAATACATACAGCAGAGACAGAGTATTTTTTCAAAAGAGACAGTGAAGTTTTTTTTTGGAACTGCATCTGAAGCGTTCCTGTTGCAATCCTTCTGTTAGAGGAAGATCCTTTATGTAACAACCAGTTTTATTAATGAATACAATTTTTTTTTTGTTTGTGTGTAAAAAACTCTGTTTCTTGTGTTAAAGAACAGAGTATTATTCCCTGTTTATTTGTTCTGTAATTATCAAAAATTCCCAACAGGGATCTGAAAAACGCAACCTCTTATTTATATTAATCGTTAAAAACAAAGATACATGCCCATACAAATAGAATTGGAGCCGTTGCAATGGCATGGACCACTGATAATTAAAAGACTAATATAAGGCACTACAAATAGAATTGAAGCCCTTGCAATGGCATGGACGACTGATAACTAAAAGACTAATATAACGCACCAAAACACCTTTGTGAAACTTGGCTGGATCCACCAAACAAATTCATCACAGGGTTTTCATCCCGAGATCAAAGTGGAACTGGACATGCCAAGTTCTAAACAAACAAAATAAGATAAACAACTAGAGATGATCTCACTTTCTAGATCTTATCTCCTTTTATATGCTTGATGGGCTCTCTAGAAACCTTATTTTATTGTTTTCCCTCGAAAAACAAAGAAAATACCATGGGCCAATATGATGGGAAAATGCTATGGTAAATACCATGGTTAGATTCTGTCCACTTTGACCGTATCAAGAAAAGAGAATATTATAAAACCTCTTATATTCCTTACACGATTACCCAAAAATTATGACATACTTGTAGTACTTGAAAAAACATTAAATGTAAATAAGCTAATAGGCCATTGTTTCATTAGCACATTCCTATATGACCTCTTTTCCATCTAAGGAACCGTCTACAATTGCATCGCGATCAATCTCCTCTATCCGTGTTGTTGTACCAATATTCATGCTACCATGATTGGAACCCGGGTCTCCAACGAACAACTCGTTTCCAGTGGCATTCATTTTCCACAACAGGACCTCACACTCTATGCTTCTCAGTTTCCTATCCATTTACATCTACAACCGCTCATATTTTTTCTCTACCGGTTTGAATCTTACTTTCTTTTCCCCTTCCACAAGATCCAATCTTCCATTCGAGGGTTCCACCATCCCCATCAACACTTTAAACAAATTATCAACATATTTCTTCCATCGATCAAATTCAAGATCAAGAGATTGACCCTTGGGGACTGTTGTGTTTACACACTCCATATTCAGACTTCGAAAGCGCAGAACTAGCGCCAGCGCTAAAGAAATGATGTAGATTTAACATTTAATTTTTACACCAATCGAGACAAATTTCTAGGAGAAATCATTAACACTAGATCTTCTTGGATCTAAGAGCCTGCAATAAAAAGAGAAATTTCGAATATATATACTCTCTAGAGACTTTCGACAACTATGTACCTATATATTACAAGGAGTGACACATGTATTTGATGAAGTACATGACTCACGACTCGTGGAGGATCCAACAAGATTATGCACTCAATGCTATCAGTTACTCAAGAACTGACATGTATACTATAGGTTTAGGTTTAGAATTTTACTTGTTTTGATTGTTGTCAAAGGTCTTTCTATTTTAGCTGAATTTACATTTGGTATCTATCATAGTTAGCCATATCCTTATGAATGCATTTCTAGAATAAAAAATAATATATTTTCATGATTATGTTTTATATTAAAAATATTATGTAACGTAAAAGTAAATATTAAAAGTCATAAAAGGCAATTTAAAAGCAAAATTGTCCTAAAATATTATGTGCAAACCAATCAAATTTAACCCTTAACTACTACCCATGTATTAGTTTTCTATAGCTATCCAGAATTCCTATGGTCGACAATATAGTTCACCTCATTGTCATTATTATCTAGGCTCTCAGGAGGGAATCCATACTATTGTGATTCGAGTTGTCTTTACTGTGATTTTTTGGAAGCTTTTAGAGTTTAACTTCTCTAAAATCTGGTAGGAATTTAATGAAATCACAAGTTTTTCCGGTCTAATTTCTCTAAAATCTGCCAAGAATTTAATGAAATCACAAGTTTGATGGGTAAGCCCTCCACAACCCAAATACCCTAAGGGGTTCTAAATCCATATTTACAATAAAAAAAACCCTGTAAATTTAAACACAGATCAAAATATTACTTTAAATTTTTCCACCCAAAAATCCAAAAAATCACACTAAAAACAACTCCAATATTAATATTTATTATCGCTGACTTCCATCTCTAACCGAAGAAATTATATGCCGGAGTGGATATAACCACTATTTGATGCGTTGTTTTCACCCATAATCGATCAGAGTGTGGGGGAACTGCAATGCAGATGTGCAAAGATACTGTACTTCCCGGCACGCTCTCCACATTTCATAAAGGCAATGATAAACTCATGAATGTTAACGACAATGACTTACCATGAATTATACCATAACTTTATTAATAGTATATTTTATATCATCACTTGTACCAAATACCAAATATTATTAGTAAAATCATTTCTGCAACGACATGAATTTATCACGATTAATATCACGATTTTGATTTTAACATTATATTATTATTATTATTAAATTTAAATTTAGTTTTAACAGTAATTATAGGTTTAAGCTAATATTCATAAAATAATGACTTTAACCAGTGAGACTTAAAAATATAGGCAGTTCCTATTTCCACCTCCATAGCAAAGTTAATGCTATGTCCTTACACCCTCTGACAGCGGCAGACAGCCTCCTTGACGTCATGGCGCCCTTACATGCTTGACCATGGATCATGGCAGTTACATGCAGGCATCCCTCTCCGGCGATTACAGGTCACGCAGCTCCGGCGACTCTGCCGTCTGCCGTGCTCCTGCCCATCGACCCTGCCCGCCTATACCGTCCACATCTCCATTTGTCGCCATCGTCCTGTCCAGACCGTGCATGCAATTAAAGCATGGATGGACCAGCTACGATCTGAAATCTAAATTTTGAATTTTAAATCTGCCGCGCCACTGGCCTATCGTCCCTTAGCGTCTCTATTTGATATTTGAAATTTGAAATTTAAAATTTGAATTTGAGTTTTGTGCGCGCCTACAGGAATGCCCATGCCTGGGAGGTTGGCTTCCTAGTGCCTTTCTTCCTCTTTTGGGCTGGGTGCTGCTGGGGCATTGCTTGGCTTGTGCAAATCCACATCTCATTGAAATTTTTAGCGAGATAGAATTGGCAACCATCAACAAGAATGATCCTATCAAGGATGGGATCGCATGAGTGGTATTTTCCATTTGGCATGTTTCAAACTCACAAGAATCAAGCAATGAAAGAGAGTTTAAAGCTCTGTTTACTCTCCTTAATGTGCAATGAAAAAAAAAATCAAAATTTCTTGACTTGCAGGTTTCGAAAGACTTATATCCCACTATCCACCGGATGAACGATCAAATCCAGGTGACAAACTTTGGCCCTTCTACAAATTGCTCATCAATTAAAACTGGTACCAAATCAGTTTTACTCATTTAAATTTTCTCTCTCATTTTCCTATAATAATCCTATTCGCTAATATTTTGTTTTCCAGTAAAATATTTTGATAGGGCAGCAAACACAATTAGCAAGATATTTTGATAGAGCAGCAAACCCAATCGGCTGTGGATATGGGGCGCACATCATCCTACAGGGTCACATACATATTTTCCAAAGAGTTAAGTTCAGGCAATTGCGATAGAGCCAGATCTGTGCTCGTGAACCAATTCCGGTTCCCGAATCAAAGTTAGCCAGTTAGAACCCACTCCGAAGTGAAGCATCAGTAACATATGGAACTAATTAGACAGCGTCTGAGAGGAAGTGAGAGGCAAATGGAATAAATTATATTTTTGGTTATTAGACTAATTAATTAATGGATAAGGCATTGGTCTAGGAAACCTGAGATTCTGGGTTGAATCCGCAGTATGGTCATTTGTTCCAATTTCACCTTTCCTACCTTTTAATGGTTTCCAAACTTTTATCAATTGGTAATTCTTACAGTTCCAAATTTACCTTGGAACAATAGCTAATACAAAATATCATTCTGGGTAATCAGTTTCAAGACTTTTGAAACATTCGGATGATGAGAGCAGAGTCACATTCAAGGAACAAGAAGTTGAGATAAACAAACTATAATTAGTCTTTTATATTGTGAATTTTCTCCTCATATTTGGTCACATTGTCTTTACTTGAGTAAATGGTGAAGCACAAAATTCCAATTAGTCTTTTTTTATTAGATTAAATAGCTTTTTTATGGTGAACTTTCTCTTTTCTCATAATATTTAGTTACATTATTTTTACTTGACTAGATGGTGAACTACATATTGAAATTTAGTTATATAGTTATTTTTGTTTTAAGGTTTTACTATATTGTATATATAATTAGTTTTCTTATAAACTAGTGAAAAAAATTTGCTATTCCAATATTTAGTTACATTATTTTTACTTGAGTAGATGTTACATTATTTTTACTTGAGTAAATGGTGAACGACATATTGAAATTTAGTTATATAATTATTTTTGTTTTAAGATTTTACTACACCGTATATATAATTAGTTTTTTGATAAACTAGTTAAAAAATAATTTGCTACTTGAATATTTAGTTTCATTATTTTTACTTGAGTAGATGGTGAACCACATATTGAAATTTAGTTACATAGCTATTTTTGTCTTAAGATTTTATTACACTGTATATATAATTAGTTTTCTTATAAACTAGTTAGAAAAGAATTTGCTACTCGACGAATGATCTATGGAAGAGAATGAAACTAAACTTTTCAGAAATATAATGGGCTACCTTAGCCTCTACTCTTGTTTAGCTAGTTCATTTTTTTATAGCTTTGACAATCCTTGGTTGATTGAGTGATGGATATAGTGTGCATATTGGTTTTTAAGGTAAAGAATGTATTTCATTTTCAACTAAGATAGTGATACGAGCGCAATACACCTAACACGTTTATTTTTCAACTAAAATAGTGAGTATATTTTTAGGTGAAAAAATATTATGAACATTTGTAAAAATAAATATTTGAAATAGATAATGTCAACATTATGTGCATCCTCTTTAATGACATGCAAAGAGTAAGGTTATTGATTTTTCTCAATAATTTCTATGTGCAAAATAATTACATTCAACAATATTGGTATTCATGGTGAGAGTCAATGTTTTTTTAATTACATTCTTTGTAGGACTCAAGTAATGAGAATCATCAACACTTTGATTGGGGTTTTTTAATGCCATAGAAAGGTTATTTCTTTTTCACAATAGCTTTTACGTGCAAAATAATTACATTCAACAATATTGGCATTCATGGTGAGATTCAATGTTTCTTTAATTACATTCTATGTGTGACTCAAATAGTGAGAAGCATCAACATTTTAATTAGGATTATTTGACATTGTTTTCTATTTCAACAAAGATTGAAACACATTAAGAATATAGTCAAATAATTTCACAAATTCTGAATTTAAATGATATTTACAAATTTTAACCACTTAAAATTTCAACTATGGGTAACAAAATTTACTTATAATATTATGTCTCCTAAATCCAACTCTTTATAAAAAAATTAGGATTGCTTTCTTTCATGTGAATGGGTTTTAAAACATGGAAATGAACTTTGTCAACACACATGTTAAAAGTATTCACTCATTGTTCAAAAAAAATCCGCAAACATCTATTAATAGGTGTGAAATCATATTAGCACACTAAAATTGAGATTATAGACACTGAATCTTGATTAAGAGAAGTATTAACTAATGTTTTTCTTAAAATATCAATTAAGTGAAATTTGTGAATGTCAAAAATTAAATAAAATAATCACAATAACTAGTAAAAAATTACAAATTGCTACAATTTTCATTAAATTTCAAATAAATAAATAAATAAATATATATATATCTATATATATATATATATATATATATATATATATATATATATATATATATATATATATATATATATATATATGAAAGAAATATCAAAAATCCATCATCAAATGTAGTAATGAGTATATTCAATGTGATTTTCTTTTTTTCTCAAAATAAAAATTCTCATTCTTTTTTTTCCAAAAAAAAGTAGTTGATGTAGAATTTCAATCCCTAAATCCAAAATATTCTTGAAGTTGTTACATATAAGTTGTAGAATATAAGATTATGATTGATTTTTGTGTGACATTAGAATGCAAAAGTATTATGATGTAGATTTTCTTTTAACAAAATCATTATTAAAAATTACACTTTAAAAATTTAACCATAAAAGCGCAAGGATAGTAGAGATCACAATGCACAAAGAAAACACAACATTTACCTTAAAAAAACTCACTTGGGGAAAAACACAACAACTTTTTCCTTCTAGAAAATTTTTAATTCAACAAAAGATACATTTAATGTAGCTAGTCAACTATGAGATTAAATTGTCCAACAAGTTATGGTCAAACTTTGTCAAAGAACTCTCTACTCAAGTCAAAATTTTTCCCTTCAATATTTGACCCTTTTTAATCTGCTTAGGCCGAACTTTGGCCTCCCATAATATGCCTAGAATTTGGGCATGCCCAGAATATGCCACTTGAAAACTTCCTCGAATTCTTGCTTATGTGTGGTTGAGTGGTGTCTTATGAGGTCGAATGCTCTTTATATATTGTTCTGCATTTGCGAATGGGTTTGTCTCTAAACTAGGACCGACTTGAATTGAGGGAGGGTCGACATGACTAGCTTGAAGCTAAAAATTCAAAATTAGAATTTTGAAATTCTCTTTTAAATCTAACATGAAGAACATGTCTCATATTAATTCTTCCAAGGACTAATCAATGAAAATGAATATTTTCAATTCAATATTCAAAATTTAAGTGACCATAGCTAAAAAAAGTTATATATATATATATATATATATATATATATATATATATATATATATATATATATATATATATATATATATATAGATACTAATAACACCATTCTCTAGAGAAGACCTTGTGAACAATATAGTCCATGTATCCCATGTAGCATGTCATATAGACATTCCAAAACAATAGAAATTACATATATGTCCACTACAAGTTAAAGAGAAATATGCTAGTTTTGATTATGGAAATAAAAACAAAAAAGTCCTCATTTTGCAAAAAAGTATTCATGTAAACTGGATTTTCCTGGTCCCATGATAATTGTCATTGATGAAGACAGAGTAGATGATCTTCTCAGGATGATATCTATGGCCAACTTTAGATAGAGCATAAAAAATTCCATTATGTTCTTGGAAAATATGGGTGAATGTCAACCCATAAAACAATCCAATCATCTTCCTAATCCTTTTCATCTAATAGGAAAATATAGGAGGATCAAAGAAAATATTCTTTGCAACCCATTCAATAATCACTTTGGCGTCACTAAATACATTGATCAACTTAATGGATAACCATTTAGTGAAATATAATACACCCCAGAGTGCCATGATCTTCGCCCTAGTGTTGGAGCCTGCCCCACTATTCCAACAAAAATAAAAGTATTGACTAGACTTTAAAACAATGTATGCCCCACTGCGACATATATTGATATTTGCAGTGCTATCGAAAAACCCTTATGAGTATTTTCACTAGATGTCCACAAGTTTGATGCATCTCATTGGTCCCTTGTTGGCCACAGGTCCAATCTCGTTGAAGTATGAACAAATCATAATGCATATATGCTTTATGTCCAATGAAATATTTTAAAAATGCAAGCATTTCTACACCTCCAAATGGCCAACATAATATAGAAAGGAAGAGATAGGTGGTAATTGTAGCCCATCTTAAGTCCTAAATACAAGCATCCACAAATGTTGTATTCCAATCAACAAATATCTTTAAAGTGTTCAACACTGCAATCCATATGGATACCACAAATAGACAATTTAGCATAAGATGTGTCACACCCTTAAGTGCAACCCTACATAATACACATCTGCCCAGTCCAATAAAACCCCGTGACATAAATTATCCTAGGTTAATATTTTATTTAACCAAAAACCAAAACATTTTAGCTTTAGAGGAATTGTCTGATCCAAACTTTTTCTAAACCACCCCCGACCTATAGGACACTATTGAACATGTGTGATATACCTATAAGCCTCCTTTACAAATATAAACCCCTCTTCAATCTTGCTATCCCACGTGAAAATGTCTTCATTATCCCTTAATATGGTACCTGCCATAGATAAGTTTTGTATGTACATGTCCCAACACAACCATTTCGCCAAAAAGACCCAAATATCGCGAGCATAACTAGGATGGATATTGAAAATAGGATCATATGCCACTTGGATCTGATTTAAATAATATATTTCCATATTATGGATATGTCTAATGAGTGTTATAGGCAATGTATGATCACCATTGAATCCTCAAACATGTATTATAGCCCAATCTCCAGCAGTGTGCCCGATTCAATCTCCCATCTTAAGTTCCCAATTAACCAATGTTTAATTTTCATCAAAACATTCCATATGTATGAAACTGAGCAAGGTGCTCGAGCCTCTTCCTTTATCCACTCATTTATCGACATATTCCTTTGATATATCTCCTTTATAATATGTCGTCATATGCAATTTTTGCATAATGCATGCCATAGGCTCTTCACCCTCAAAGCCCAACTAAACTTCTCAATATTCATTATACCCCATCCACCATCCACTTTCGTCTTGGATATATCTTCCAACCGAACCATATGATTTTTTTTTACGATGTTGGAACCAAACTAGATGAAATTAGAAATAATAAAATCAATTCACTTGATGATATTGTGAGGAAATAAATATAGATGCATCTAATAAGCAATGATGCTCTACAAGATTGACTGAACCAAAATCAACTTGCCACTTAGTGTCCACCACTTTAGAGACCAATTTGATAATCTCCAATCAAACAATTCAATTAGCCAACTTCAGTCTCTATTGCCATAATTATTTGATTTCAGATGGAAACTGGTGTATTTGAATCCCAAATCCATTGGGACTACCTCGACAAGAAATATATCAATAATGTTCAGCTCCAATGTTGCATCAATTAACATAGATTTTACATGGATTGTATAAAAGACAAAGGCATGAACAAAAGAAGAGATAATATGGTATAAATATTTCCATTCCCTAGCAGAAGCCTTCCCAAGAAATAAGATATCATCCAAAAATATTAAGTGTGTGATGGAAATATTTTTGGTGATCTGAAACCCTGAGAAATAACCCTGGAGATGAGCCTCAGAAATCATTATGCTCATCCCATCGATAACTAGTAAAAATAAAAGAGGTGATAGAGAACATCCTTGTCTCAAACCCCTAAAGGCCTTGAAAATCCGAGAACGCACCCCATTAATCAATACTGCAAAGTTTACAAAGGTGATACAAGCCATAATCCAATTGACTATCTCCACCGAGAGACTAATCTTGTGTAGGATCATTTGTAGAAAACAGAAGTCACCACATTCATAAGCTTTAATCAGGTCTAATTTTAATAATAAGGCATTCTTCTTTTTCACCTAAATGGAGTGCATAGATTTATGTGCAATCACCACTGCATCTTGTATTTGTCGATTTTTTAAGAACCCAAATTGTTCTGGTGCAATATATTTTGACAGTGTATCCTTTAGAAACATTGCAATAATCTTCGAGATCATTTTGTAGGCAATATTGCACATTGAAATTGGCCTATAATCCATAAAGGATTTTTCCAATGATACTTTAGAAATCAAAGCAATAAACATGGAGTTTATAACACCAGATATCTTATAGGAGATCCTTGAATCATATATATCTTGTGAAGGGAGATTGAGTGTAGTTTATGCCTACCCCTTCATATTGCTCCATGAGTTGAGATTCAAGGCATAATCGCCTCTCCCTCAAAGACTTACTGTTCCCCATTTCCTCCTATAGTTAATCATGGAGTTGAGTCAGTTGATGGAAGGAAAGAACCAACACTTAGCTCACCATGGCCTCATCAAGTTAATTGTGATGGATGTTTTGAGCCACTTAAGGAACCCTATCCTATGGACTAAATTTGTGGACATGGATAGGGAAAATTT
Organism: Pinus tabuliformis; assembly: GCA_031772625.1. Taxonomy (NCBI): domain Eukaryota; kingdom Viridiplantae; phylum Streptophyta; class Pinopsida; order Pinales; family Pinaceae; genus Pinus; species Pinus tabuliformis. The sequence goes on along the minus strand of CM062816.1, from coordinate 375,545,739 downwards.
CATAAAAACCCAAGCCATCACACCTTGAGAAAGACCAACCTCTAACACTAGAGGTAAAGAAGGAAAACCAGAGGAATGAGAAGCAGAAAAATAGAGGAAGAGGCAGCAAAAATAGAAGAAGAGGAAAGAAAAAAAGAGGAAGAGGAGGAAAGAGAAGCATAAATTAAACGAGAAGATGGGAAGAAACAAGTAGAAGGAATAGTAAGCCCTAAGGAGATTTCTAAACGCCAAGAATCATAGAAACAACCACATCAAACAAGTTTATCTCCAGGGGATACTGGACAAGAAGTAACTGCAACATTGGCTACATTGGGCACACCTATCAAGCCCAAGAGGAGCAAACCAAGACAAGGTCCCCTATAATTCAAAACCAGGAAAATCATCATAATTAGACAAGGGAAATCACAAACTCCCACAAGGGTCCGTATCATTATTGATGATTCACCGAGTAAAAAAGAAGAAGTAGGACCCAGTGAGGGAAAGATTGAGGAGGTCACTTCTCCTAAAACCAAAACCAAGTCATTGTTAACATCTATGGGTAGGCCCACCACTAGGTCAGTGACCTTCAAGAAACCCAAGATACAAGTTGCCTTTGAGCAAGCATAAGAAGAGAAGCTACAAGAGAGATAGGGTTTGCTACAGGAGAGGCAGAGTTTGCTACAGCAGGAACAAGGGAAGCTATAGGAGTAGAAAAATGAGCTACAGAAAGAAGAAGCCACCTCAAAGCCAGTTGGAAAGGACCTCCAAGAGCTCCAAGACCCTGATCCACAACCTAGCTTGGTGTCCTACTACAAATTTATTGGAGGAGGGATCATCCCTGAAAAAATTGTAGTCCCACTCCTCTATGGGCTGGAGACAGAGAGAGGCAGAACCCACAGGTGGATGAAAATTGCCAAATCCAAGAATGTGGAATATGTGGGCCTCATGGAGGAGAAAGCCATTGAAATGGGCAAGGAATTGAGTGATTTGAGACAAAGGGAGTCTATTATGAAGGAGGAGCTACAGGCATAAAACACAACGATGAGAGAGAGGTTGCATGAGAAATAAACACAACTTGCCACCATGGAAAGTCTCTCTATGGAAGCCCTGCAATGCAGGATGTATATTTTTACTTGTAGATTCAACACCTTATGTGATATGCTAAAACAAAAAACAATAATCTACTCTACTCATCAGCGGAAACCAAAAGTGATCAATGAAAACACTAAGAAGAAAAGGAAGAATTTCAATCGCACATAACACAATATTTTTCTAGGGAAAGCAACTGCTGAAAACCCCGACTATTTATATTGCATTAACTAGAATATATGAGACCCAAATACAATGATTGTTCAACCCAAACAATCCTTACACAAGTACAATCTATCTCTTTGCTTCATAAACCATCTCAAGCCAACACTTAGCCAATTTTGCTGCCTACCAAGCCCCTACTTCCTTGTGCAATTCTTGAGATAATTAGCTCATATTTAATTGGGAAAATGCCTCACCACAACTGTGCAATCCTTCATAGCCCTTCTACTGATTGCATGAACCATCTATACAACTCAAAAAATTATATAACTGATAGTACATTGTCCCTGAACTCTAATCTCAACTGGGTCTTCTTCTGAACTGACATGCATGAGTTTTTTATGAGAGAATTTTCAATTAACTCGTGGAGCGATGAAGCTGCACTAAAGTTGATCCCCACTACTAGACCTCCTACTAGTTCCTCCAACTATTTGAACTAGTTTAACTGAATTTGACTCAGTTAAACTGAATTAAATAATTACAACTCAAAAGAACTGAACCTGGGCCCCTAAAATTTAGGAATCACTCTACATGACTCTATATAGACTTCCAACCCAAATTTATTGAGCCAACTAAGTCAAATTAACTTAGTTAACTATTACAAGTTGCTACGAAAATAGAATTTCGATTTAATTCCTAATTTAATTCAAGGACAAATTAAATTAGGATTTCTTGTTGCTATTTTTAACACTCCCTGTCAACAAGAAATGGATTATCTACTACCCTGATCCTTCCTCTGTGAAATTTGAATTTACATCTTCACAATGCCTTTGCCAAAATATCTACATCCTGCTCCTCTGCAGGAATGTACTCCAGCAACATGATTCTCCTCTGCACACAATCTCGAAGGTGATGATACTGGATATCAATATGTTTGGACCGATCATGAAAAATTGGATTCTTAGAGAGTTTGATACAACTCTGATTGTCAAAGTAAATCACTGTTGGATCCATTTGCTGACCAAACAAACCAACCAGAATCTTCCTCACCCAGATAGCCTCACAAGTGACTTGACGGGTAGCCATGTACTCTGCTTTTGCTTAACTGTGTGCAACTGATCTTTGTTTCATGTTGTACAAAGAAATAGTTGTTGACCCAATACGGAAGATCCCACCTTATGTGATCTTCCTGTCGGATGGACTTCCTACCCAATTAGCATCGGTGAAGCCTTGAAGCTTCACTACCTTTGTCCGTCTATACCAAATACAAAACTGAGTGGTGCCTCTGAGGTATCTCAAAACATGTTTGGCTACCTTCCAATACAATTTTGTAGGCTTAACCATAGCTTGACTAAGCTGGTTAACTGCATATTACATGTTCGGTCATGTGTTCACCAATTGACTTTTTGAAATTGGTGTGACCTCCTTATGGATGGTGATACATGCATTCCATAACATGTATCCAACATCACATCTGATATCTCTGACGTGTTTACCTAATTTTCCGATGACTGCCGAAACAGGCCCTATACCGTCCACATCTCCATTTGTTGCCATCGTCCTATCCAGACCGTGCATGCAATTAAAGCATGGATGGACCAGCTACCTTCTGAAATTTAAATTTTGAATTTTCAACCTGTTGCGCCATTGGCCTATCGTCAGTCGCTCTATTTGAAATTTGAATTTGAATTTGAATTTTCTGTCCACCTACATGGTCATTAGGTTACCTTCTTGGTGTGTTTCTTCCTTTTTTGGCTGGGTGTTGCTGGACGACGGCCTTGCTTGGCTTCCTGGTGTGTTTCTTCCTCTTTTGGGCTGTGTGCTGCTAGACGATGATCTTGTTTGAAATTTTTAGAGAGATAAAATTGGCAAGCATCAACAAGAATGTTTCCTTGGGTTATTTCAATAGCACCTATCAATGATGGGATCACATGAGTGGTAGGATTCATTTGGCATGTTTCAAACTCACAAGAATCAAACAATGAAAAAGAGTTTAAAGGTTTGTTTACTCTCCTTAAATGTGCAATGAAAAAAATTTTAAATTTTTTTGACTTGCAGGTTTCAAAAGACTTATATCTCACTATCCAATGGATGAATGATCAAATCCAGGTGACAAATTTTGGCCCTTCTATAAATTTATCATCAATTAAAAGTGGTAGCAAATTAGTTTTACTCATTTATATTTTTGGAATTATATGTTGCTAACTCTCTCTCTCATTTTCCTATAATAATCCTATTCACTAATATTTTTGTCTTCCAGGAAGATGTTTTGATAGAGGAGCAAACACAATGTGCCGTGGATATGGGGCACACATCGTCCTACAGGGTCACATACATATTTTCCAAAGGATTAAGTTCATTTTCAATCTACAGTTCAGGTAATTGCGATAGATCCAGATCGGTGAGAGTCATGAACCAATTCCGGTTCCGAAATCAAAGTTAGTTGATTAGAACCCACTAGGAAGTGAAACATCAGCAACAGATGAAACGAATTAGTAAATGAGCCTCTCGGCTCAATTATAATTTTTGGTTATTAGACTAATTAATTAATGAATAGAAATTCTGGGTTCGATCCTCAGTATGGTTATTTGTTCCAATTTTACCTTTCCTTTCCTTTTAATGGCTTCTGAACCTTTAACAATCTTTACCTTTCTTGTCTTTTAATGATTTTCGAAATTTCATCGATTGGTAATGTTTATAGTTCCAAATTGACCTTGGAATAATGACTGATACAAAATATCATTCTGGGTATAATCAGTTTCAGGACTTTTGAAAGATTCCTGATGATTAGAGCATAGTCTCATTCAAGGAACTAGAAGTTGAGATAAACAAGCTATAATTAGTCTTTTCCATTCTGAATTTTCTCATATTTAGTCTCATTGTCTTTACTTAAGTAGATGGTGAAGCGCAAATTTCTAATTCAGTTTTTTTGGTTATTAGATTAAATATTTTTCTATTGGGAATTTTCTCTTAATATTTAATTACATTATTTCTACTTGAGTAGATGGTGAACACATATTGAAATTTAGTTATATAATCATTTTTGTTTTAAGATTTTAGTACATGGTATATGTAATTAGTTTTTTTATAAATTAGTTAGAAAAGAATTTGTTATCATAGGAATGATCTCTGAAAAACTTTCTAAAAATATAATGATTCACTTTTCTAAAAATATAATGATCCACTTGGGCCTCTATTCTTGTTTTGCTATTTCAATTTTTTTATATAGTTTTGACAATCCCTTCAGTGATGGATATAGTGTGCATATTAGTTTTTTTATGTAAAGAATGTATTCCATTTTCAATTAAGATAGTAATGCAATCGCAATACACCTAAGGGGTTCATTTTTCAACTAAAATAGTGAGTATATTTTTTTGGGGAAAAATATTATGAACATTCCTAAAAATAAATATCTGGAATAGATAATGTCAACATTATGTGCTTTCTCTTTAATAACATGCAAGGAGTAAGATCATTACTTTTTCACAATAGTTTCTATGTGCAAAATAATTACGTTCAACAATATTAGCATCCATGGTGAGAGTCAATGGTTTTTTAATTACATTCTTTGTAGGATTGAAGTAGTGGAAGAATACTCTAGAGAAAACTCTGAATCACAAGAAATCGGGCAAGAAATAAACAACTCTCAAGACAAGCAGGGAGAAAGCCCTGCCCAACAACAAAAAAGTGAACTCAACAGCCCCTCAAGCATCAACAATTATGAGGATTCGAATACCATGCAAAATAAATCTTCATTTAAAGGCAAAGCAGATCTCCTAGACCAAACTTCTTCTTCGACTATCTTCAAAAGGATGAACACAATAGATCGTGAAGCTAAGACACCAATGTCCCAAGAACCAGAAGAGATGAAGGAGATGCAAGACAAAGGAAGTTGGAAGACCGTACAAAAAGAAAAAAAAAAAAAACCAATCTCTCCAAGAAAGACGAGGAGCCAGACAATTAAAAACTAAGAAAATTATAGATCTGACAGATAAATTTGGTCTCAGTGGACGTTAACCACTATCATCATCATCATCATCATATACAGAAATTGTGCATATACGGAAATTGTGCATGTAAGGAAATTCCATATACAGAAATTGCGCATATACGGAGGCTATGCATATACGGAAAATGTGTGCATATACGGAAATTGGGCATATACAGAAGATATGCGCATGTCTTCCATATATCCCTAACTTTCCTGTATGTGCAAATATTTTGTATATGCACGTCGTTTGTGTATCTGCATCGTATATACGCAAATTCAATATACAGAAATTGTGCATATACAGAAACTGTGCATATACGAAAGATGTGCGCATATACGGAAATTGGGCATATACGGAAGATATGCGCATGTCTTCCATATATCCCTAACTTTCCTGTATGTGCATATCTTCCGTATATGCACGTCGTCAATGTATCTGCATCGTATATGTGCAAATTCAATATACAGAAATTGCGCATATACGGAAACTGGGCATATACGGAAGATGTGCGCATATACAAAAATTGGGCATATACAGAAGATATTGGACATATCTTCCGTATATGCCCAATTTCCGTATATGCATAATTTTTGTATATGGAATCTGCGCATATACGATGCAAATACATGAACGACGTGCATATACGGAAGATATGCACATACAAGAACGTCAGGGATATACGGAAGGCATGCGCATATCTTCTGTATATGCCCAATTTCTGTATATGTGCACATCTTCTATATATGCACAGTTTCCGTATATGCGTAATTTCTGTATATGAAATTTGTATATATCTTCGTTTATCTATCTCCATCATATATGTGCAAATTCCATATACAGAAATTGCGCATATACAGAAATTGTGCATATACGGAAGATATGCGCATATACGGAAGATATATGCATGTCTTCCGTATATCCATAACTTTCCTGTATATGGATATACGAAAACTGTGCATATACGGAAGATATGCGCATATACGAAAATTGGGCATATACGGAAGATATGCGCATATCTTCCTTATATAACTAATTTCTGTATATGGAATCTACGCATATACGATGCAGATACATGAACGACGTGCATATACGAAATATATGCAAATACAGGAAAGTTAGGGATATACGGAAGACATGCGCATATCTTCCGTATATGCCCAATTTCTGTATATGCGCACATCTTCCATAGATGCACAGTTTCTATATATGCGCAATTTCTGTATATTGAATTTGCGCATATATGATGCAGATACATAAACGAAGATATGTACAATTTCCATATACAGAAATTGCACATATATGGAAACTGTGCATATACGGAAGATGTGCGCATATACGGAAATTATGCATATACAAAAGATATGCACATGTCTTCCGTATATCCCTAACTTTCTATGTGTGCATATCTTTCGTATATGCACGTCGTTCATGTATCTGCATCATATATGTGCAGATTCCATATACGGAAATTAGTTATATACGGAATATATGCGCATATCTTCCGTATATGCCGAATTTTTTGTATATGCGCATATTTTCCGTATATGCACAGTTTTCGTATATCCACATACAGGAAAGTTAGGGATATACGGAAATTGCGCATATACGGAAGATATGCGCATGTCTTCCTTATATCCTTAACTTTCCTGTATGTGGATATACGAAAACTGTGCATATACGGAAGATATGCGCATATACGAAAATTGGGCATATACGGAAGATATGTGCATATCTTCCGTATATGACTAATTTCCGTATATGGAATCTACGCATATACGATGCAGATACATGAACGACGTGCATATACGGAAGATATGCATATACAAGAAAGTTAGGGATATACAGAAGACATGCGCATATCTTCCGTATATGCCCAATTTCCGTATATGCGCACATCGTCCGTATATGCACAGTTTCCGTATATGCGAAATTTTTGTATATTGAATTTGCGCATATACGATGCAGATACATAAACGAAGATATGTACAATTTCCATATACAGAAATTGCGCATATATGGAAACTGTGCATATACGGAAGATGTGCGCATATACGAAAATCGGGCATATACGAAAGATATGCACATGTCTTCCATATATCTCTAACTTTCCTGTATGTGCATATCTTCAGTATCCTTGTTCATGTATCTGCATCGTATATGCGCAGATTCCATATACGGAAATTAGTTATATACAGAAGATATGCGCATATCTTCCGTATATGCGTACATCTTCCATATATGCACAGTTTCCGTATATACGCAATTTCTGTATATTGAATTTATGCATATACAATGCAGATACATAAACGGCGTACATATACGGAAGATATGCACATACAGGGAAGTTAGGGATATACGGAAGACATGCGCATATCTTCCGTATATGTCCAATTTCTGTATATGCGCATATCTTCCGTATATGCGCATATCTTGAGTATATGCGCAATTTCTATATATGGGATCTGTGCATCTGCGATGCAGCTATATGAACGACGTGCATATACGGAAGATATGCGCATGTCTTCCTTATATCCCTAACTTTCCTGTATGTGCATATCTTCCGTATATGCACGTCGTTCATGTATCTGTATATGCACGACGCAGATACATAAACGACGTGCATATACGGGAGATATGCACATACAGGAAAGTTAGGGATATACGGAAGACATGCGCATATCTTCCGTATATGTCAAAATTTCCGTATATGCGCATATCTTCTGTATATGCACAATTTTCGTATATGCGCAATTCCTGTATATGGAATTTGCGCGTATACGGAAACTGTGCATATACGCAAGATATGGCACATATGTTGCGTATATGCACAGTTTCCGTATATCCGCAATTTCTGTATATGGAATCTGCGCATCTACGACGACGTGCATATACGGAAGATATGCACATACAGGAAAGTTAGGGATATACGGAAGACATGCGCATATCTTCCGTATATGCACGTCGTTCATGTATCTGCATCGCAGATGCGCAGATCCCATATACAGAAATTGCGCATATACGCAAGATATGTGCATATACGGAAGATATGCGCATATACGGAAATTGGGCATATACGAAAGATATGCGCATATCTTCCGTATATCCCTAACTTTCCTGTATGTGCATATCTTCCGTATATGCACGTCGTTTATGTATCTGCATCGTATATGCATAAATTCAATATACAGAAATTGTGCATATACAGAAACTCTGCATATACGGAAGATGTGTGCATATACGGAAATTGGGCATATACGGAAGATATGCGCACGTTTTCCATATATCCCTAACTTTCCTGTATGTGCATTTCTTCCGTATATGCACGTCGTTCATGTATATGCATCATATATGCGCAAACTCAATATACAGAAATTGCGCATATATGGAAACTGTGCATATACGGAAGATGTGCGCATATACGAAATTTGGGCATATACGGAAAATATGGGCATATCTTCCGTATATGCTCAATTTCTGTATATGCACAATTTCTGTATATGGAATCTGCGCATATACGATACAGATACATGAACGACGTGCATATACGGAAGATATGCACGTACATGAAAGTTAGGGATATACGGAAGACATGCGCATATCTTCCGTATATGCCCAATTTCCGTATATGCACACATCTTCTGTATATGCACAGTTTCCGTATATGCGCAATTTTTGTATATGGAATTTGTACATATCTTCGTTTATGTATCTACGTCGTATACGTGCAAATTCCATACACAGAAATTGCGCATATACAGAAATTGTGCATATACGGAAGATATGCGCATATACGAAAATTGTGCACATACGCAAGATATGCACATGTCTTCCGTATATCCTAACTTTCCTGTATGTGGATATACGAAAACTGTACATATACGGAAGATATGCGCATATACGGATATGTGCATATCTTCCGTATATACCCAATTTCCATATATGCACAATTTATGTATATTGAGTTTGCGCATATACGATGCAGATACATGAACGACGTGCATATACGAAAGATATGCACATAAGGGAAAGTTAGGGATATACGGAAGACATGTGCATATCTTTCGTATATGCCCAATTTCTGTATATGCGCACATCTTCCGTATATTCATAGTTTCCGTATATGCGCAATTTTTGTATATTGAATTTGCATATATACGATGGAGATACATAAATGACGTGCATATACGAAATATATGCACATAAAGGAATGTTAGGGATATACGGAATATATGCGCTAATCTTCCGTATATGCGCATATCTTTTGTATATGCACAGTTTCCGTATATGCGCAATTTCTGTATATTGAATTTGCGCATATACGATGCAGATACATAAACGATATGCATATACGGAAGATATGCGCATGTCTTCTGTATATCCCTAAATTTTCTATATGTGGATATACGAAAACTGTGCATATACGGAAAATATGCGCATATATGAAAATTGGGCATATACGGAAGATATGCGCATATCTTCTGTATATAACTAATTTCCATATATGGAATCTGCGCATATACGATGCAGATACATGAACGACGTGCATATACAGAAGATATGCGCATATAGGAAAGTTAGGGATATACGGAAGACATGCGCATATCTTCCATATATGCCCAATTTCCGTATATGCGCACATCTTCCATATATGCACAGTTTCCGTATATGCACAATTTTTTTATATGGAAATAGTACATATCTTTGTTTATGTATCTGCATCATATATGCGCAGATTCAAGAGAAATTTTATTTGAGAAATTTTGGTAGAGATCATTGAAAGAAGAAAGGAATCAGAGAAGAGACACTCTTGCGAGCTGAGTCTCACACAGATTCAAGAGTAACAGAATAGAATAGCAAAATGTATGACACCACCAAAAAATTACTAAGGTGTTGGGGATGTGGTGGACCTCATATGATGAGAGATTGCCCACATAACTCTCGATCTTTTATAAGTATTAAAATATTAGATATTTTATATAATGAGGTGGTTGATATTTTTATGGTTATAGACATGTCTATTTCATAATAGGCCTTCCAAAATTGCGTAGATGATGGAGATTTAACCTCCATAGAATATGCCAGAATATTCATAGTAGTATACATTAATAAAGGGTTAAGATTTATATCCAAGTTATTTATGCTCTTTTAATTAAGTCATCTCACATAAATTAAGGGAAAATGTTATATCAACACATGTCATATTGGTTATATTGAATTTATAAGATGTGATATTGGCCAGTATTATAATAGCAAAAGCTATTTACCAGTTAATAATTCCCATGGTAAAGTGGGGGTAAATTTCCATGGTTAGGAATAATGTTTAAATCATATATTAATTCTTTTTATAATTTATAATAATACTAATAATTTAAAATAACTCTTTATTGAGGTGTTAGAACTAACATTGAAAAAGGAGGGAGGGGGGTGGAGGAACCAGTTACACTGCTGCCTCCCATCCCATCTAAGAGGGGGTGGCGTGTCCATCCCACTCCATGCATTCACACATGAAAAAAAAAATCATTCATTTCAAAATCATAGGGAAACCCATTATCTATTTGAACACTCTTGATTGGATGATCTTGTCTCCACATTTATCTATTGTGCTTGCAAGATCTCTCTACCACAGGTGAGGAAATTCTCCCATGGCGAATCATTTGTGGGGCTCAAACCCAACTACCAAAACTCTTTTTTGTGTGGTAAGTTACGCATTTTTCAGCTCTAGTTCAAAGGATGGCTTATTTCAATGGAAAACGTTATGTGTGAATGGTAACTTAGGGAGGTCAAGACCCCAAGGATGTTGACCTATAATGCATGCACCAACCTTTGAGCAACTATGAGGGGAGGAGGAAAAAGAAAACCATGGAGTTGAGCTTTGGGATGCGGTTGCCAACTATGGTGGTTGCTTGAGCAGGGAAGAGTGGAAACATGCAACAATTCATCCTCGTTGTGATGTAGATTCAAGCTGAGGCGACTTTCCTAGGCTGAGTAATTCATCCTATGTCCAATCTCTTTAGTTTTTTGAAATCTTTAAATTGTTTGGCATCTATTTGGTGGCTCTTGGAATATAGTTTTCAAAACGCAGTGGTTTTATGTACTAGTTTTTGTGTTATTATTTCTTTATGGTTGTTAAACCATATTTGTAATACTTTCGTCGCTTTCCATCAACTACTCAACTTTTCAAGAAATTGCTTCAAACTGCCAAGGAAACTCAAGTTTTCTTCGACTTTATTTTTATTTTCTTATTATTTTTATGACCTCGTTAGTCTTTTTATTCTTTGGGTGGTGTCCTCTCTTTGGTTCTAGTAACTCTACATATCATTCCTTGACATAAGATGTGTTGTCATTGAGGGTATGGTGGTAGAGGCCCCAAATGTGATGCAAGCCCAATCCCAAGAAAAAAATGCAGCTATATTTTTTCAGTCCTCCACTCCATTGCAAATCCAAGAGGAAATTCATTAACTTGAAGTTTTTACCACTAATGACTGCCAAGCCTAATTTAACTCTAGAATTTAAGCTTAAGTAACAAACTGGGTCTCCGATCCCAGACATACAAGGGGCAGACGAAGCCAATATTTGAACTTGATTACCCTACAATGGAAAATGAAGACACTTCTCGATAAGGTCCTTAAGGAAAAAAATGAAGACCATAATGACATTATCTCCTTCCTGAATGAAATTTAATGAGTTCTAACACCATCAAAGTTCTTGTCATACAAGTTTGAAAGCTCTACTGGCTTACATAGAAGGCCATCCTTAATGTGGCCTAAAACCTCCATCTCCAACCAGTACAAATTCCCAAGATCTAGCCCAAATCACTTCACGAAATGCTTGATGTCATATTTAACAACCCGACTTACGATTTTTATTTTTAGTAGTTCATCTTATTTTAGTTTTCTTGAATATAGTAGCTATCGTTTTGGCATTTTTATAAACCTAAATGATTTGTTGCTTACTGGAATCAACTCAAATAATGATATCTAGTTTTATATGAAGTCATTTTGAGGTAATATAATTTCAAATTAACAAGAAAAAGTATTATTAAGTTTATTTTTATGATTTTTTTTAAATAATTCGGGCAATGTAAGAACCATGTGGGTGGTGTAAGTGTTTTGATGCTTATCATGAATTGATTCCCATGGGAATGTAACATCCATTTAATTTATACCCCTAAACTAGTTTATGCATATTTTAAAATTTGATTGTATATTTTTGGGATCAAATATTCCTTTTTGAATATTTGATAGATTTTATATTAAATATTTTAAAATATGCTTTATGCCTCTTGAAGATCTTATTTTACATTTCTAAATTCTATGTTTGTATTTTTAAATATACTTTTATTGATTGGAGAGATGTTGTGGATGTTTACTAAAGTACAACATCAACTAAAATACAACATCACCCCCATATTGAGATGTAGAGCACCTCTCCGTGCAATGATTGTAAACATTTTAATGTTGCCTTAATATTGGAGAGAGATGCTGTAATTTCTGGAAAATGAAGCATTAAATCAAAAAGTAATAATAATAATAATAAAGCATAATGATGATTTAAATAAAGTAGTATTAAAAAGTAAAAAATAATAAAAATGGAAAATGAATTCAATTCAGTTTATATATTGTAATTTTTTATTATTAGAAATATTACAAATAAATTTTCCAAGAAAAAAGTCATAATGTACATAGCACATTAAAATAAATTTAAATAATAATATTTCATATTTGTAATAATGATAATTTACAACATATAAATAAAAACATATTAAATCTAAGGTAAACTTAACTTGGTAAAGTTACCAGTGGTTTTTGAGCTCTAGGTTTATGAGAACCCATGGTATCCATGTGGAATATAGCCTATTTAAAGGGGGGAATTAAACCAGGCTATATCCATCTTAACTTTGAATCTAAAAAGAGGTAAGAGGGATCAAATCTCTTGATATGAAAATATCTTAAGATGCAAAGAGATTTGATCGCTCTGGGTGTTTGGTAGATGTGAAGTTATGATGGATCTAGACAAGTTAATAAACTTATGATTAAAAATAAAAATATATTTCAATAGAGAAATTTGGAATATATATTTAATATAAAGGGTAGTTATAAATTAATATTCATTTGACCATTTAAATTAAACTACTTTTTCGTATTCCTAACCATTAGATTCATAAATTCATATTTAAATATAATTAATAAGCATATAAAAATTTAATATTAATAGTAAAAAATATTTTATTATTATTTTTAATTTTTAAACAAAAAAGAGTATTTGTATTATATAATTATCAGCATGTTTGCACCAAATACATCAAGAATTACGTGGCTAATTCATCAAAAATTTCCAATGGTTTCCTTTGGAATACATGATTTTCATGAGGAGAATATAGTTGAGTAACAAAAAGAGGGGTTTTGTAGTTGAATACCTTACTATATTGCCCCAACAAAATACCAAATTTTCCACTCATAAAGCTACTAGGGAATTTTATTAATAGAATTTATCCACCATTAGGGAATTATAATAGGCATGATTTAGCCACTAATCTTTAATACATTTATCTACAATTTACACACCTCTTCACCATAGTTGTTTGTTTCTCTAATGAATTCTCTTACGAGATGGAAATATGCTTTCGATAGGATATCTTCCATAATTTTAGTGAGTTTTTCATGATGTTCTCATAGATTTCTCTTTTTGAGGGAGTCTTTGACTAGATGATGCACGACTTGGAGAGAATCTCCTATAACCATAATCGTGTCCAAGTGGCTAAAAAAATTCCCTTGGTAGGGACCATATATCTTTGTTTAATTATATAACCATAAGTGTGTCCAAGTGGCTAACAAAATTCCCTTGGTAGGGACCATATATCTTTGTTTAATTATTTGTCATATGACCGACACCCTAAGAGTAACTAAACACTTTGTCTCCTCCAAGCCATAGTGTACCCCTCCCCTTCCTCCTTCCTTCCATATATATATATATATATATAATCAATGTTTTTTTTCTCCGTAAATGCTAATTCTATTAAAGAAAAATAAAAATATATACAAAGAGGTTAGAACCTCTGAGGAGGCCGCGGCCATTCCTCTACCAAAAACTCATGGACCTTACAGTTTAGGCTTGATGCCGAATTTACAAAACATACTGCAAAATTTTTGGTTCGGGCACTGACATACTTAAAAAGATTACCCAGACTGAGTTCATCATGCCCTGTATTGACCACAAAAATTGAGAAGCAGCTAACATAACCATATCTATAACAGAAAACAGAGACTGGAATGACATTGGCCCCTCTCCGTAGCCAGAGTATGGACCAGACAGAGACATCTATCCTCAGAATTAACAACACATACCCAAAATTACTTAGACCCCCCTACAGAGTGGAAACAGTTCTAATCTGCATGCTTTGATGAGTCTGGCATTTCTGCTTCCGCTTGACTGGTAGAAGCAGCCCAGGTCACAAACCCACTGTCATCATAAACAGGTTCGCCACCATCAGGAGTGGTCACCAAATTTAAAACACCACCTGCCCACTGATTCGGGCCGCAAGGCACAATATCACTTTGAGCCGGATCCACGGGATGTTGTGGCACCTCCGAGACATGGCCACCTTCTTACTGGTTATCTGCCTGGAATACCATCCCTGTCAGGTCCCCAAGAAGCACGTTGTCTCCCTGAGACTGAGAGGGAGTAGTATTAGCCAAGCTCACCTGATTACTATCTTCCTCCGCGAGCACAATAGTGAGGCTTGCAGTCAAAATGGGCCTATTAAGTCGGCTTTGGAAAGTGAATCTGGCAGTCTGGAATGAACTGTTCAGAATGGGCCTGGCTTGTTCCAGAGGTGGAGAAGAAGGAGACGCAGAGGCAATAGGAATGACATTTTGAGGAACAGGGCGAGAAGGTTGGCCTCTATTCCCTGTATGACTACCTCTGCGAGGAACACCGCGGCGTCGAGGCATCCTCAAAAGCACAAATTGACTAGCAGAAAGATTGAAACAGAGAAGATCAATTACCTGAGGAACGCAAACAGCTTCAAGGAGTTTACCAATCCACGCTAATAGCCAGATTCGGAACACTAGACAGAGGTTCTGAGACAGCTCTGCCGCACTATGAATCGCTCCAGTGACTGAACCAGGTGTGATGAACCGATCCATGGCAATATAACAAATTCTCTGCCGATCACGCATGCCTGCATTAACTCCGGCCTGCAGAACCAACATTCGAGACTGCCCAGAAATGAATTCACATACCCTTAAGCACTGTTGCCCACCTGCTACGCGTCCTCGGCAAACATTCCACCTGCCGTCTGCCCTGCCAACTGCCTTTGGTATGCGGCTTGTCATTAATATGACTTGATACCACTCGCATGCGGGTATATATAATAAATGTTATGCATATCACATTAAAAAAATTACAAAAAATACAAAATATGTAAAAAAAATCATATATAACTATACGTATTATTAGCACAAGCTATATTAATATAACTATATGCATTATTACCACAGAGACGATAGTAACAGTGAACGATCATGCTCTAAGCCGTTGCTAAACACTCATGAAGCATCCACATAATCTCAACACCTATGAAGCATACACATAATCTCAACAGGGACGGGAACAAGATTAGTGGAAATTATACTCTAATAAGACATATTAATTCTTCTGGTTCTGCCTCAGAAGGTATAATATCCCACTCATAATTTTCTATCCTTTATCTTTTCTATTTTTCTTAACTATATTGAATTTAATTAGGATTTTTAGTCCTTAGCTTTAACTTTATTATATTTTAGTTATTAAATATTTATTATGAAAGCTTACTTTAATAAATTTATTAATTAGTTATTATTAATAATTATTTAGGCATGTTAATAATTCTTTATTTATTACAAGTTATTAAATAATTAATTATAAATTATTGATAATTATTATTAATGAGTAGATTAATAAAAAAATAAAATCTTAAATTAATATTAATTATTTATTGCTAAATTTAGTTAGGTAGTTATTAATACTTTATTATTAATTACCATTAATGGTTTTTATTATTATTTAAGGTGATGTATTTACGATCTCTCTGCGGTCATAATTTATGATCTCTCTACGGTAATAATTCACGATCTCTCTGCGGTAATAGAAAAAAATCCGGGGCACGTGTGTTTGCGGTCTGGCTTGCTGATATTAGGTGTACACATTCCTTATATCTTTCTAATACATATCTGCTCATATATTTTCAAGTATGAAAAATTCAACACAAAATAAAATTGTTTTACACGACTGGAATTCCTATCTTAAAAAGCTTTATGAATCTCCAAATGTCATGGATAACATTGAAACCCCACTCACAACCAAAGAAGTTTTCTCATTAGAAGACATTGATTTTGGGGTTAATCGCTTGGCTAATGGGAAAGCTAATGACATTGAAGGTTACCATGCGGAAATCTTCAAAATTGGAGGTCCTGTCCTCATCCCCCACATTCACAAGCTTTTCAATCAAGCGGTCAAGCAAGGGTTACCTAAACCATGGACTCAAAACCTCATTATCTCTATTTTTAAAAGTGGGGATACAAATAACCCCTCTAATTATCGGACAATTATGATTAGCCCTCTCCTAGCCAAGTTATATTGTATTATTTTGGAAAGGAAGTTGAGCATATGGATTGAAAGTGAAGGTAAGAGGGCTAAAGGCCAAGCGGGTTTTAGAAAGAAACACTCAACAACAGAACATCTTGTTACGCTTAGGATCATTGTGGCGGAATGCCGCAATGATAAATCCAATCTCTTTTGTTGCTTTGTGGACTTTAGAAAAGCTTTCGATACAGTTCCTAGAAACAACCTTTGGAACAGATTAGAAGAGATAAAGGCTCCTTTTGAGTTGAAAGCTGCCATTATAAGGTTATATGAGAATGTACTTGCCAAGTTAAAGAGCAAAGAGGGGTGGTCGAAAGATATTAAGTGTACTATTAGAGTTAAACAAGGTTTCCCCCTCTCTCCCTACCCTATTTGGCATTTACATCGACAATCGAGAAGGTTGTTTAGAGGAAGCAGGATGTTCTTGCATGATCTTAGCTGGGATAGTCATCATCCTTCTTCTCTATGCTGATGATATTGTTCTTCTCACAAGGTGCCCATCTGATCTTGATAAGCAACTTATACTTCTTAAGGATTTTTGCTCTACCATGGGTATGATTGTTAACATTGAAAAAACAAAAGTTATGATTATCAAATCCAAGAAGGACACTTACGCTAATTTTATGTATGACAATAGTAACTTGGAGGAAGTGTCTTCCTACAAGTACCTAGGAATTGATATTCATCACAAGCTCAATTGGAACTATAGCATTGAGAAATGGATTAATGGGGTATGGAAAGCTTATTTTGGTCTTGAAAATAATTGTAAAACGGAAAACCTCATAATGTGGGATAGAAAGAAGTTCCTGTTTGAAACTTTAGTCACTCCGGTTATCTTATATGGATGTGAGGTTTGGGGTTGTAGCATCTCTAGAGAATCCTGGAGAAAGATTGAGAAGCGTTTTATAACGTGTAACCTCAAAATTAAAAGCAACACACCCTATCCTATTCTTCTTGTAGAAGTGGGTCTTTCCCCTATCGAGAGCCTAACTATGACTAGGCTTCTGTTGTACAAGCACAACCTCAATAACACAGGAGACCATAGACTTCCTAAGTTAGCTTTAAATTCTAGCCAAAACCACCTAAGGCTCAAATGGGGTTGGTATAAAGACACCAGGGCCTGGTTAAACCATTGAGAGATCGACAATAATGTTGCATTGCAAAACATTAATAACATTAAAAATATTGTTACTTCTGAGTTCAAAGAAAAAATGTGGTGTGAGAAAGATTTAGTAGCTAAAAGAAAATTAAGATATTATAAGGAGGTCATTAACGCCACCCTAGAAGATCAAAAGTATCTCTTTATTTTAACTAGCTCAAAGAAGAAAATTAATATTGCCAAGATTAGAATGAACTCTCATGAGCTCCATAGTGAAACGAGTGGTTGGGCAGTTCCTAAAACACCATGGATGGAAAGGTTCTCCAATCTTTGTGAGAATACAAACATCGAGGATGAAAATCACTTCCTCTTAGAGTGCCCCAGGTAGAGCCAAATTAGATCTCAGTTTCAAAATCTTTGTTGCAATACTGACCTTCCTAGCCTTTTACATTGTAAAAATTACAGTGAGCTCGGTTCTCTCCAAGCTTTTTGAGTATAGGAATAAAATCTTAAATCAAACTAAATAATTTGTTTCTTTAGGTCGGATAAACCAAAGTTTGGTCTTAATGGACTTTAACAATCATCATCATCATCAAATAAATTAATGATAATTATTATTAACGATCAATTAAATATTTAGGATTAGAATGATTTATTTAGGATTATAATTATTTATTTATTTATTTATTATCATAAATAAATAATTATTTATAATCAAATAAAATTATTATTAATAATTAATTATTATCCTTTATTTTATTTATTATTATTAATCCATTATTAATAATTAATAATTATTATTTATTTTATTTATTGTTATTTTAAGTTTAGTTTTTAATTTAAGATTTAAATTTGCTTTCTTGAATTTTGTTCATTTAGTATTTATTCATTTCTGTTGACTCTTTGAGTCTTCGTTTATTCATTCATTCATTGTAGTGAAAACGGATCAAGGTTAGAAAGTAAACCTGATTCATACTATAGCGTGGAGAATCCTAACCATCTTTCTCAAAAATGATAACCACATGAATTCAAAGACTAACAATATAATTTTTATTATTAAAAACCAACTTGATAAAGTATTGATAAAATGTATTTAATGCTTATTTCAGAGTTATTAACGATATAGTTGATAATTAAAATAAATTTTTAAAATTAATATTTCAAAATAAATATTGTTTAAAATAAGTGTTAATCATAAATAATTTTGTGCAAATGTAAGTAAGAAAGTACATCCATAAATTGAGATGACACTTATTATTTTAAACTTTTAATAAATTATGTATTTTTTATAAAAATTGCACTAATTGATATCTCATTATATAACTAATTGATCTCTCATTATATAATTATACATTTGATAAAATGCCTCCATATCTCGTTGAAAAAGAAAAACACATATAGCCACTGTGAAGATTAACGTTTGGGCATGTATAACGAAATGCACCATCGTCGGCTTAAAAAACCATGACAACCCTAACCAATGGAAACACTATTTAGACATGTTACTAATGCAATTTCGAAATCAATACTCTCATTTCGTATCAAATCTTTCACACGCGAGGTCTTTCATCCACACAAGTATAAAGCTATTATTTTATTTTTGAATTAGTTTGGGAACCATGGAAGGAGAAAATCGAAACAGTTCTACAAATTCCCATAACGAGTATCTGAGAGAAAATGTTCTCGATGTTATGCGATCTGCGGAAGCAGAAGCCCGCGAGGAAAATGCAGGCATTCTTCCTGCTGCTCTACAAACCTCAACATTCGCTACAACAAGAATTGAAAATGACCATTTGGTGTCGACTGTGAGGTTTCATAAGGTGATGTCGACATATGTCGAGCACCAACTTTTGGGGGAGAGTTCATCAGATAATATTAGTATACGCGAATTAAATGACCAACTGCATCAATAGAATATTGTTCTCCTCAGAGTCAGTACTCAGATCGAGAGTTTATCATAGAATATTGATATATGTGAATTAGATTTTGGATGGCATGAAGCTATTGTTAATCATTTTAGAAGTAATGAAGGTGAATATGACGAGAGCGAAGACTATCTAACAACATTTACATTTCCTGATAATACTATTGTTTTTCGATACATACATGATCATCGCCAGCCCAACCGAGGACTGGATTTTTTCTTTCATGGTCAAATTATATGGAATTCTAGATTCACATGGCATTAGATCAAACAACATCTTGAGGACTATACGTATAACTTCCATTTCAGATCTGAAATTATCCATATTGGCATGGGTGACATTACAGAGGAAGGAGAAATAAGTAGTCCCGCGGAGGAAGAAGTGCCTAATAGCCTTCGTGTAGTAGTGGATGTGTTGCCATCATTAGCTGTGGTTAGCGAAGAAAGTGAAATCAGTGATGGAGACATGTGTTCAATTTGTCACGAAACGTTTTCCAGTGAAGGGCCTGCAAAAGAATTGCCATGCCAACACCTCTATCACTCGAAGTGCATTCTCTTATGGCTTCACCGCAGAAATTCTTGTCCAATGTGTAGATCTCAATTTTCTTCTTTAACCGAGCTACTGCTTTCTCCAACGAATACATTTGATTATAATTTCTTGCTGAAAGTAAACATTTAACTTCAAATTAGATTTAGAAATCCATTCAACATGACAAGCTCACAAAAACTTAAACCCTGATGTTCACATTCATCACTCTGCTATCTTTTAACTATGCAAATTAGACTTGAAAAAATAATATAATCCAGAACCTAGGCATTGAGGCCAGTATAGGCATGATACCGTTGAATAATTTGCCACAACATAAAACCTATAAAGAAAACAGATGAGGTATAGCTTTCTCTTATTTCATTTTTTACTCTAAATTTATTAGAGTAAGATGACTATATTTGAGTTTCCAACAAAATATGAAACATATACACACAAATATCTTACCTCAACTGACAAATCTACATTATTAAAATCAAGAACGAATAAAAACCTCAAGGCAGTGAGGGGTGGAAGGGATTTTAATTAACTATGCCTGCAGCCATAGAAGTGGGTTTACCAAGGAAGGTTGGCCTCTCATCGCTGGCCATAGTCACAGTCACTCTCATGTCGTAATGTTCATCAGAATGTTTTGAGATATCCTTCATGCTCCGGTTCACCCCATCTTCATTACGAACATCCTGTGATGTGTTTCTTTCTTGACCTTCAGAAAGGGGCCCACGCATGGACTCCTTGAGGTAAGAGCATATGAGAAAATCACAAGAAAGGGAAAGAAAATGAGCATGACACCTAACAGATACAGAACAAGCAAACTCCAATCTGATAATTTGTTGCCTCGTGAGAACATCTCCCCTCGTTGGTGTTGGTATCCTTCTTGCAAGGCCTGCGCGACGAAATTCCGTTATAGCAAGGCATTAGAAAGCTATACAATTTTTAGAACACACAAAACCATAAAATGTAAGAAACAGAGACGCACAATCAAAACTTCGAGAACATCAAGATGAAGATGAAGACTGCCAAGTACAAAAGATGTCGTGCCCATTACAGCTGATAACGGTACAGAATTTTTGTTGAATGATATTTGATGGCTGAGATTTTAAAATCTCAACGATGATGTCTTTGTCTTCTTAGGCGTAAAGATCCCCCAATTTGGCGGTGAAGAATTCATCCAAAACCTGGGTTTGGCAGCTTCAACGTGTATATTTTGCAGTACCATGTCGGGAGCCGAGGAGAAAAAAAGCTTCAACTACATGTCCTACATGACAACGCTCAGTAGGCCCCTGGTGTGTTCGACGAAGGTGTCTTTGGACTGAAGCTTCAACTTTCTTGAATGAAAATGTACCGCTGAATTATTCGAGATGTCGCGGTTTCAATTTCAAATTTCAAACCAACTTAGAATAATGAATGGTCGGGTTCAAGTTCTTGTTTCTGCGGGTTTCCAAATTCAAATGAGTGTACGGTCTGGTGGTGGCATTCAAGGCGGAGGCAACCCACTGACCGACATGTGCTTGCACGCCAGAGTGGAGGCCAAAGTGGAGGCAGGCAGGGTTGATGGGTAGGAGCACGACAGACGGTAGAGTCGCCGGAGCTACGTGACCTGTAATCGCCGGAGAGCGATGCATGCCATGATCCATGGTCGACTATGTAAGGGCGCCATGACGTCAAGGAGTTCGTCTACCACTGTCAGAGGGGGTAAGGACATAACATTAACTTTGCTATGGAAGTGGAAATAGGACCTGCCAAAAATATAGGGGTCCCTATCAAAATAGGCAAGTTAATCATTTTCTTAATTAATTTTTTTGAATGAATGAAATTCGCTATAGGGACTTTTTTGCATGTCTAGAACACATGTTTAAACCATACTTAAATCAAATTTTTATAAAGCACGATTAAACATCATGAAATAAAAAAGAATTAGTGTCTAACACACATCTTCACAGTGCCTTTGAAAGTGGTTTCTTTGTATTCTGAAAGGTATGCATGGTTGAAGCATAATGACACGTTTTGATCCATTACAATGACTGCCCACAAATCATCCATAACCATGACAATGAGATATATAGGCATAAATTCAAGTAACAAGGACACATTTCATACATTACAATGACAGTTGAAGCATTACAATGAATGTTGGCATTCTCACCATTCCTCCTCCCCATTCGTAGGAAGAGGTATACAGATGCCTCTGTCGGCACGCTCCTCCCCGTAGTTCTCTGAATCCTTTCGCAAGTTGCACAGACGGATCGTCGGCATTTACTCAACCTACCCAGCTCGACGCCATGAATGAATCGTTGTGGAGATACAGGTAAATAACTAGGGTTTAGTTTTAGCTGCTTTTTTCATTATTGTTTTGACCTAATGGGTTACCATTTTTTTTGGTTTCTTCTCCAACGCAGGATGTGATTTCGTTCAGAGGTGCACTTGTCCTCTCTGCAGATCTCCCACATTCTAAACACAACACGTTTGGAGATGCTCTATCATCAACAATATGAAGTCTGGTTTTCTGGTAATTGTTACTGTAACTCTATGCTGCTGGTCAAATCAAATGAAATGAGAAAGGCCATTGTGAAAAGGCTTGGCGTAGATTTAGGAACATTTTAGGTTGGATCTGGACAGTCTTTTCAGTTGTAGTTTTTCATTATTCAGTGAATCACTTTACAATTTTGTGGGTAATTTGATTATTTATATTTAGTTTCTTTGTTTCCATGCTATCAAACTTGTCTGCCGCATAAAATGTCATATCATTATCACGACTTTCACTCGCCCGTGAGCGTTATTATTTTCATATAACCATCAATGGTGTAGTCTACATAGGAACTGATTTCATGGACCATTTTCAGTAGAAAGCCGCCATTAGTTCTTTGAGGATTCTCATAATGAATTTGTTCTTTGATATTGCTTTACTTTTGACTTTAAATTTGTGCCTTGAATTTAATGTTTACTATAAAAAGTACAATGAGTAAATTTTATTTTTCTATAATCTGAATACCTAATATTTTTGACTTCACAGCATTCTTAATTACATAATGTAATAGATGATTTATGATCGAATTATACCTAATATTTTTGACTTCACAGCATTCTTAATTACATAATTTATAAGATGATTTATGATCCTTTCTTCAAACAGCTAGGTTTTTTCCATTCTGTATCCTTTCCAAAACTTTTTATTGCATTCTCTGTCTCAGAGTTGAGGACGTTGTCCAATCTAGAATTCGAAGACAGCAGTCACCATGCATGAACAAATAACTATGAACATAATTTCAGCATTAAATTTTGACAGAACCTTCACATTAATTCTTCTGGTGGCGGATGTATGGAAACGCTTTTCTGCTACAGAGGTGGTATGGCCATTAATAAATCTCTTCACCACCGTTCTCACTGATATGAAAAAAGATTTTTCCTTTTGCGGTATCAAACTGATGTAGTAGAATAGTATAGTCCGCATCGCAGTACACTGAGAAATTTTTTTTCTATGTATGACTGTGTATTATGAAAAAATATTAATTATTAATACTCATTTTGTAACTACTAATATCATTTTTCATTACTATATTATACCTGAAAATAAATCATTTGGAATCAAATGCAAATCACTATAAGACTTCATAATGAATGCGCAGCCGACTACATAAGAAAACATCAGTAAGAGTAGGGTGTACCTATCAATGCAGCAAAATTAAACAACTGTGTGATTGATAAGTGATTTTAAATAATGTTAACAAAATATATCAAAAATCTTCCTGATCCAATCACATTACATGGCATGAAAATTGCTCTTTTACAGAAGTTTAAAATTTTAAATTATTACTCTATATAAAAGGGAGAGGGTAAAAAGAGTTATCTTTTGACATTTCACGAAAATTGCTTAAGTTTAAAATTTTAAATTATTACTCTATATAAAAGGGAGGGAGTAAAAAGAATTATCTTTCGACATTTCACATTTGTTCCAAATTTTACCCAAAATATCTTTAAAATGGCTTATCTCACTAAAACTTAAACTCCCAAAAATATATAATAATAATAAAACATATTACTATAATAGCAAGATCTTTGTAAGAAAGTATCAATCTTGATTGCATTCAATGCCTCTCCCCATCTCACCTACCAAGCCCCACCCAGTAGAAAATAATATATTTTATGTAAGTGCTATTAAATTTTGATGTAACTTTTATCTTATATATAGTAAACAATAATTAGTTATTAGTTCACTGTCTTTTTATTTTATTCCGTTATGTTATATACGAACGATGTGATATTGGGTAAATAAAAAAATAATAAACTAATCATTAACCAGATGCATGATATTTATTGCTTTCTCACACATCAATTCCGTCGCAATCTTCTCTGTGGCCATTACATTCTGCATTTAGTCTAAATGAGGCTATGGCTTTGATGCAGAGGTTTTGTTCTGCTACATCCTGATCACCGTTCTTCTTACATGCTAAATTTTTAATGATGTAAATGAAGAGATTTAATGCTAGATTTTAGACGTAATTGATATGGATAATAAGATTGTCTTTCTGATTAAGGGAACAGTCACTAAAATACTGCTAGCTGTTAAATAATTTTCGCAGGTCAATGAGAAAGATTATGATACCACTGAACCAATGTTATTCGTTCTTTACACGGTAATTACATAGTACCAAGTTTAGTTGATGTATTAAAGAAGGCGCCATGATGCAGATGGCTGATAAGTGAATGCATCCTTGATGCAGTCCGAAAGATACCTAAACGGATGCTATGATCTAGAATGTCCAGGATTTGTGGCAGCTGATGGCACTGACCTTCTCAGTATAAGGAAAAAAAAAGAATATTAATATATAAATATAGTTTTATTCCTTTGTTTATGAAATTATAAATGTCGAAAATGTATTTTTATGTTCGAACTCTAACAGCCCGGACCTGAACCATTACAGAGAAGAGAGAAAAGGTTATCGGTTCAGCGATTGTTATTGCATCACCAGATCAGAACGGAAGGAGCCCAGCATTGGAGTGTTGGAATCACGGATAGCGATTTCCAATAGTCCACATACTATGGCATCCGGTTATTGAAGCACCATGTTATTGCCCCATTCCATATCTTTTTTTATCCGGTTATTGAAGCACCATGTTATTGCCCCATTCCATATTTTTTTTATGTAAATTAATGTTTAAAGATCAAAATATTATCCAACTGAAACTTTATACAAAATTAATTAAATCAATTTTAAAATATAATTAATATAAAATAATATTAAAAATGTTTTAAAAATAAATACACAAACATTATTATAGTAATATAAATATTAATAACATACATAAGAAAATAAAAAAATTAGGAAGATATATATATGTTTTTTTAATCAAAATAATGTAAATTATTTTATTTAAAATATATTACATTGGAATCATATATATATTATATTGTGTAAGTTCATATTTATTCTACACTATTTCACCGAAAAAATATTATAAATTCGTATTATTATAAAATCAAAGTTTTAATAACTCTGTTAGGTTTGTGTTAACTATTTGAAGATAGTCTTGAAACAATTTTGTGAGGTATCAATATTGTTTTGGTAACCCGCGCCGAAAATAGAAGGTTTTTCATGCAAAAGTCTATAATATATTAACAACCATTCATTGATGTAGCCTATATTGTGCACTACTGATATTTCGATGACGTGGAACCAACAGACAGATCATGCTGCAGTTCTGGAAAGTGCGGCGAATGAAAATGACTGAAAATGAAGATATTTCAAGAGGAAAATGGCAACATAGTTATAATTTCAATGAAAAATTTGGGGTAAATTTGTAGAAATAGTTTTCACACAGAAGCATATTACTAGCCCCCATCTCCTACCAAAAGAAACAATTTTTCAAAATGATTATTCTTTCAAAATACTGACGCCTTGTTATTTTCACACTTACCAGTGATCACGGAATCCAATTTCGATATTATTAGTATTATCTTTCCTAAATTTTGAAGCCTTTAAAACGTTTTGATGCCATGGAATTGCACTTCCTGAATCGAAACCCAGGACTCGCTATTCAGAAATAATCGGTACAACTTTATGTTAAATAAAATAAATCAATAAGCCTTTATGTTAAATAAAATAGATGTTTCACCTCAAGGACAATCTCGTTTGCTTTTTATTGGAGGACTGGGAAGAAATGGACAGAAAGAACTATTGGAAGTACTTCATGAAATCCACATCGTTATAAATATATTAATACGTTATTAATTATATTTTTCACCGCCCTGTGGTATTAACTCGGCATTAACTCGGCAACACATCGAGGAAAGTCCGAACTCCGACACCCTGAACCTGAACCAATATAAACGAGTGGAAAGGTTATTCAGTCCCCGATTGTTATCGCATCGCCAAATTGGAATGGAAGGAGCTTAGCATTAGAGTGTTGGAATCGTCGATAGTGATTTTTGATAGTCATGTCATAGCGATTTTGGATAGTCATGTATTTGAATTGATGATTATCTAGAAAATACATATTTAAAATTAAAAAATATATTTTCAATTTTATAACATCAAAAATATATAATTTAATATTAAAATGGGAAATTAAACTTGTGACTTCATATTAACAAGTAAATTAACAAAGCACTCGATCACTAACTAGCCATTCAAGACTTTATAAACTTATAAATCTAAAATGTTAAACTTATTAATAATTATATTAAATTTACTCTTCAAATTTTACCGCAACCAAAATGCTAAAAGACACTCATTTCACTGGGATGTAAATGAAATTTTAATAGAATAAAACTGGGGAAATTAAAAAATATCATAACATATTTAAGAACATAACTTAACATTACATCTTTGTAATAATTTACAAAGGCGTGCTGAATTTAAGGCATAAAATGATAGGGACAAAAATTTAAGTGGTCAGATATTTGACCAGGTAGAGTAATGAGTGATGACCCTATTTGACCAGGTAGAGTAATGAGTGATGACCCTTTCTATATATCCAAGTGAACCTGAGGATATTATAAATGACAGCATTCATAACCTTAGTTCAATGTTATTTTACTTATAATATACCTTAGGATATTATAAATGACAGCATTCATAACCTTAGTTGAATGTTATTTTACTTATTACATATTGTACTAATTTGATAGTAATCATAAATTAACTTGAATTAAAAACAATGAAGATTGTAATGGATTCACTTTCAATTGTAATGGATTCACTTTCAATATTCTTCATTATGAAATTTCAAATTTATATCAATTAAATAAATAACATGTCATAATACTAAGTTATTTTGTTATTAGAATTTCAAAATTAAAACAATTTCAAATTAAAACTTGCTTTTTATAATAAAGCTAAATTATTAATTTTAATATTTAATTATAATTTTTAATAATATATTTATAAATAATTTAATTTTAATTATTATAAATTTTTTTATAACTCAAAATGGTTATTATCAAATCATATATTTTTACATCAACCTGTATTCACAAAAGGCATCTAGAGTTTATGACCAAACAAATCTTACGTGTGCGCGTGTATGAAAGCAGTTTTCTTCACGTTAAGCGCCGCTAAAAGTAACGAATTTTCATCCCACTAGCGGTAACCTCTATCAGAGATTCAAAACACGTTGAACTAAACTGCAGATATTTTTTCATGGACAGAAATTTGAGATAAAACCGTAAAGAAACTAAAATAATCTTAATATATTCATATACATTAAAACTTTTAACAAAATTATATATAAATAATAAAAAAAAAATTAACAAATTTATATATAAATAATAATATTTATATTTTTAATCATAAAATAATTATTATTTTATTTATAAACCAGTGTAAATTTATCTTAAATACAGATTTAACATGACTTTAGAGAAATCTAATTTTTTCACTTGCAATATTTTAATGTTTTATATAGCTATTTAATTTTTTTCTTTGAGATTTAAAAAAAATCTATATTCAATGACATAAACAATATTTCAATTTCAATGATTGACCAACACAGTTACACATCAAATTGGACTGTAAAATTAACCTCCCCACTCAACTAATCACAAATTTACATTTATACACTCATAGAAAACCAATTATATATAGATAATAATATTGATACTTTCATTATACTCCAAATAGTAATCTACATCTGTACATTATACTCCAATTAGTAATCTACATCCCTAAAGAAAAACTAAAAAATTAAAACTAAAAAATAGCAAAGGTTTTGTCAATTTTTTTAAATATCATTCTTTAATTTAGATGGTTTGATAACATTGTTTTACGATATAAAAAAAGATTACAAAATTATAATCTATGTTGGTTTAATTTCATTTGTAGAAAAGTATAATATTCCAAAAGAAACTTAAAATATTGAATCATCCTAAATTGAATTTAATCTTAATTTCACGAATAAAACAAAATTTCAATTTCAATCACTGACCAACAAAGTTACACATCATACTGGACTGTAAAATTAACCTCTCCACTCAACTAATCACAAATTTACATTTATAAACTCATAAAAACCAATTATATATAGACAATAATATTCATACTTTCATTATAGTCCAATCAGTAATCTACATCCATAAAGAAAAACTTAAAAATTAAAACTAAGAAAGGGAAAAGGTTTTGTCAATTTTTTTTAATATCATTCTTTAATTTAAATGGTTTGATAACATTGTTTTATGATATAAAAAAAGATTACAAAATTATAATCTCTGTTGGTTTAATTTCATTTTTATGAAAGTATAATATTTCAAAAGAAACTTAAAATATTGAATCATCCTAAATTGAATTTAATTTTAATTTCACGAATAAAAAAATCGCCGACCTGATAACCTTTCCATTCTTCTCTATAATGGTTCAGTTCCCTTCCACTCCACTTGTGGTTCTTGCTATGCAATAATGATGCGATAAAAGCCTTCCAAAAAGATTCCATTACGATGGAATCAAGACTCTTATTTTACTAATCAAATCACTTGGAAAGGGAATAAAAATATTTTCCACCAATTCTCATTACTATGTGATGGTTTTATCAAATCAATTAAAAATAAAATAAATAAGCTTTTCTGATGATTCCAAATACAATTCAACCCTTTTACCAAACCAATGGATCATAGAAAAAATTTCAAAAGATTCGAGTTATAATTTTCGTACATTATAATTTGGATTATACAATATTTACAATCTTATTTTGATAAATGTGAAATCTAACTCTTTTTATTTTTAAAATTAACCTCATTTAATACAAAAGATCTACTACTTTAAATTTATGACCAATCAAATTTTATATAAACAGCTTATATCAATTCAATGGTGTACAAAGTTAAGCCCTGCTCAAAGTAATGACTTTTCAGCAAATTCGCTTTAAACTCTATCCTAGCTTCAAAATTTGTTGAGCCAAGTTGTAAAAATTGTCTAGCTTAAAATATTTTTTTGAAATACAAAAGTAAAAAAAAATAAAAAAAAATCTTTTAAAATCTTTAAAATTTCACATGCAAAGCTGGATCTGATTCTTCAACATGTCCTAATGATGAACTAATATATCATGTGATTTACCCCGAAAAATCTCTCATAAACTTGATATAGTTCACAGAAGCCTCAATTCAACAAATTCATAATATTTTAATTATAAAACAATTACCATTTTACATTATAAAATTATTAAGTTTATAATAAAATATAATTAATATTTTCAGAATATCCCAAATATATTTATGAAAAACAAAATTTGTTTTATTTTTATAAAATTGTCATTTTCTATAAACGAATTAAAAAAATACAAAATTGCTAACATCTTTTTGTTTAGTTTATTTTTATAAAATTGTAACATTGAATGAAATCAGATGTGATATTGCCATATAAACACTTCCTAGATTCCCTCATCAAATATGTAAAAATTCAAAATAAACTTAATATGCGGGGTTTCTGTTAAACTTCCATGAAAAACAAATCGCGTGCATCTTTTAAACCCCCATTAAATGTAAATGGTGCACATTGTTCTGTATATGACGTATGAATTATATTGACTTGCAACTGCATTTTTTGGATTGATGACCATCTAGACAATACATATTTAAAATTAAAAAGTATATTGTCAATTTTAGAACACCAAAAAAAAATAATTTAATATCAAAATGGGAAATTAAACGGGTGGCTTCATATTAACGGGTGACTTCATATGGACGTAACTCTGGACTTGAAATATTATTGAATGTAGTTCATACCCGTATCGGGTCTGAACCATTATCGCATTGCAAGAACCACAAGTGGAGTGGAAGGGACCTTTGGAACCACCGAAGTCCGAACTCTGACAGCCCGGACCCGAACCATTATAGATAAGAGTGGAAAGGTTATCGGGTCTCCGATTATTATCGCATTGCCAGATCAGAATGGAAGGAGCCTAGCATTGGAGTGTTGGAATCACTGATAGCGATTTCCGATAGTCCACGTATTTGGATTGATGACCATCTAGAAAATACATATTTAAAATTAAAAAGTATATTGTCAATTTTACAACACCAAAAAAATATAATTTAATATTAGAATGGGAAATTAAACGGGTGACTTCATATTAACAAGTAAATTAACAAAACACTGGATCACTGGCTATTCAAAACTTCATAAACTTATAAATCTAAGACGTTAAATTGATTAATAATTATATTAAATTTACTCTTCAAATTTTACCGCAACAAAAATGCTAAAGGACACTCATCTTACTTGGATGTAAATGAAATTTTAATAGAATAAAACTGGGGAAATTAAAAAATATCATAACATATTTAAAAACATAATAACTTAACATTACATCCTTGTAATAATTTACAAGGGCGTGCTAAATTTAAGGCATAAAATGACGGGCACAAAAATTTAAGTGGTTAGATATTTGACAAGGTAGAGTGATGAGTGATGACCCTTCTATATATCCAAGTGAACCTGAGGATATTATAGATGACAACATTCATAACCTTAGTTCAGTGTTATTTTGTGTTATTTTACTTATCACATATTGTACTAATTTGATAGTAATCATAAATTAAGGTGAGTTAAAAACAATGCAGATCATAATGGATTCGCTTTCAATATTCTTCATAATGAAATTTCAAATTTATATCAATTAAATAAATTACATGTCATAATATTAAGTTATTTTGTTATTAGAATTTCAAAATTAAAATAATATTAATTAATTGAAATTAATTATAAAATGTATTTTCTATAATAAAAATAAATTATTAATTTTAATATTTAATTATAATTTTTAATAATATATTTATAAATAATTTAATTTTAATTATTATAATTTTTTTACTTAACACTAGATATTAACTCAAAATGGTTATTATCAAATCCTATCTTTTTACCTCAAGCTGTATTCACAGAAGGCATCTAGAATTTATGACCAAACAAATCTTACGTGTGGGCGTGTATGAAAGCAATTTTCTTCACATTAAGCACCGCTAAAAGTAACGAATTTTCATCCCACTAGCAGTAACCTCTATCGGAGATTCAAAACACGTTGAACTAAACTACAGATATTTTTTCATGGATAGAAATTTGAGATAAAACCGTAAAGAAACTAAATAATCTTAATATATTCATATACATTAAAATTTTTAACAAAATTATATATAAATAAGAATATTAATATACATTAAAAAAATTTGAGAAATTTATATATAAATAATAATATTTATATTTTTAGTTATAGAATAATTATTATTTTATTTATAAACCAGTATAAATTTATCTTAAATACAGATTTAAAATGATTTTAGAGAAATCTAATTTTTCCACTTGCAATATTTTAATGTGTTATATAGCTATTTAATTTTTTTTACTTTGAGATTTAAAAAAAATCTATTTTCAATGATATAAACAAAATTTCAATTTCAATGGTTGACCAACAAAGTTACACATCATACTGGATTGTAAAATTAACCTCTCCACTCAACTAATCACAAATTTACATTTATACACTCATAAAAAACCAATTATGTATAGATAATAATATTGATACTTTCATTATACTCCAATTCGTAGTCTACATCCGTAAAGAAAAATTTAAAAATTCAAACTAGAAAATGGCAAAGGTTTTGTCAATTTTTTTTAATATCATTCTTTAATTTAAATGGTTTGATAACATTGTTTTACCATATAAAAAAGATTACAAAATTATAATCGTTGTTCGTTTAATTCCATTTTTATAAAAATATAATATTTCAAAAGAAACCTAAAATATTGAATCATCCTAAATTGAATTTAATCTTAATTTCACGAATAAAACAAAATTACCATCTCCAATACTTCATAAAGTTGAGATCTATATTACTTCAAAGGTAGGGCTTTTAAAGGTTAGATTACCATTGAAAAAGGAAGCATAAGGTTTGATGTGGCTCATCCATATTAGATGTGGATGAACCACACTAGTTGGTTCGAAATATCGATCAAATCCTAATAATGTGATTAATCCGAAAAGTACTCTCATTTATTTATAAATATTAATTATTAATATTAATATTAATTGATATGAATACCAATATTAATATTACTTTTAATATTATTAATATTTATAAGTATTAATTTTAACATTAATTATTAATATTAATAACATTAAATAATATTATCATGGTCAACCATGGTCCAATGTTGCATTGTGACAAAGATTGTCTCTATATGAAAATCAACCATGGTCCTACGTTCCATTGTCACAAATATTGTCTCAATATGAAAATAAATCATGGCTAACCATGGTCCAATGTCGTGTTGTGACAAAGATTACGGCAATATGAAAATCAACCATGGTCAACGATGGACAACCATGTTTATTTTAGGGTTTATAATATTTATTCAAACATCACATTGTCACATAGATTGTATATACAAATCAATCATGGTCAATTACGCTCAACTATGGTCAATCATGGTCAACCATGGTCAATATGAAAATCAACCATTGTCAATCATGGTCAGCCATGGTCCAACATCACATTGTGACAAGTATTGTCTCACCATGAAAATAAATAATAATCCCTTGGGTTTATTATTCCTTTGGGTTTATTATATCAATCCCTTGGGTATATTATTCCCTTAGGTTTATATTATTAGTCCCTTTTGTTTAATAGTATTCCCTTTGGTTCATAATCCCTTGGGGTTTTAGTATTAATCCATTGGGTTTATAATATCAATCACTTGGGTTTATTATTCCTGAGTCAAACATGGTTTATTATGATGTCAACCATGGTCCAACATGGAATTGTGATAAGGATTGTCAAAATATGAACATCAATGATGATCGATCATGTTTATTTCAATGTTTATAATATTTGTCTTAGGATTTATATACGTTGGGTTTATAATATTAGTCCCTTGGGTTTAATATTATTTCCTTGGGTTCATAATCCCTTGGGATTTTAGTATTAATCCTTTGGGTTTATTATTAACTTGGGTTTATAATATCAATCATGGTCATCTTTATTAATCTCTTGTATTTGTAATATCAATCCCTTGCGCTTCTTGATCCCTTATGTTTTTAATATTTATCCGTTGGGTTCACTAATTCCTTGGGTTTATAATATTAAACCATTGGGTTTATTAGTTCTTTGGGTTTATAATATTAGTCCCATGGGTTTAATATTATTCCCTTCGGTTCATAATCCCTTGGGGTTTTAGTATTAATCCATTCGTTTTATTATTGCTTTGCATTTAGAATATCAATCATAATCAACCATTGTCAATCATAGCAAACCATGGTCAACCATGTTTGAATGTCGCATTGTGACAACGATTGTCTCCCCATCAAAATAAACCATCTTTATTTTAGTGTTTGTAGTGTTTATAATATTAGTCCAATGGGTTTAATATTATTTCCTTGGGTTCATAATCCCTTGGGGTTTTAGTATTGATCCCTTAGTTTTATTATTCCTTTAGGTTTATAATATCAATCCCTTGGGTTTATTATTCCCTTAGGTTTATAATATTAGTCCCTTGGGTTTAATATTATTCCCTTGGGTTCATAATCCCTTGGGATTCCTTGGGTTTATTATTCATTTGGGTTTATAATATCAATCCCTTGGGTTTATTATTCCCTTAGGTTTATATTATCAATCATGGTCAACCATGGTTGAATGTCGCATTGTGACAAGGATTGTCTCACCATCAAACTAAATCATGTTTAATTTAGTGTTTGTAGTATTTATATTTGGGTATATCAATTTTGGGTTTATAATATTAGTCCAATAGTTGAATGTCGCATTTTGACAAAGATTGTCTCACCATGAAAATAAACCATGTTTATTTTAGTGTTTGTAATATTTATATTTGGGTATACCATATTAGTCCAATGGTTGGATGTCCCATTTTGACAAATATTGTTTCACCATGAAAATAAATGATGTTTATTTTGGTCTTTGTAATATTTACATTTGAGTTTACAAATGTTGGGTTTATAATATTAGTCCGTTGGGTTTAATATTATTCCCTTGGGTTCATAGTCCCTTGGGGTTTTAGTATTACTCCCTTGGGTTTATTATTCATTTTAGTTTTAATATCAATCCCTTGGGTTTATTATTTCCTTATGTTTATAACATCAATCATGGTCAACCATGGATGAATGTCACATTGTGACAAGGATTGTCTCAACATGAAAATAAATCATGTTTATTCTAGTTTTTGTAATATTTATATTTGAGTTTATGAATGTTGGGTTTATAATATTAGTCCCTTGAGTTTAATATTATTCGCATCGGTTCATAATCCCTTGGGGTTTTAGTATTAATTCCTTCATTTTATTATTGCTTTGCGTTTAGAATATCAATCATGGTCAACCATTGTCGGGTTTTAGTATTAATCCCTTCGTTTTATTATTGCTTTGCATTTAGAATATCAATCATGGTCAACCATTGTCAATCATAGCAAACTATGGTCAACCATTTTTGAATGTCACATTGTGACAATGTTTGTCTCACCATCAAAATAAACCATGTTTATTTTAGTGTTCGTATTGATTATATTTGGGCTTAACAATGTTGGGTTTATAATATTAGTCCCATGGGTTTAATATTATTTCCTTGGGTTCATAATCCCTTAGGGTTTTAGTATTGATCCCTTAGTTTTATTATTCCTTTAGATTTATAATATCAATCCCTTGGGTTTATTATTCCCTTAGGTTTATAATATTAATCCCTTGGATTTAATATTATTTCCTTGGGTTCATAATCCCTTGGGGTTTTAGTATTAATCCATTGGGTTTATTATTCATTTCGGTTTATAATATCAATCCCTTGGGTTTATTATTCCTTTAGTTTTATATTATCAATCATGGTCAATCATGGTTGAATGTCACATTGTGACAAGGATTGTCTCACCATCAAAATAGATCATGTTTAGTTTAGTGTTTGTAGTATTTATATTTGGGTATACCAATGTTGGGTTTATAATATTAGTCCGATGGTTGAATGTCGCATTTTGACAAAGATTGTCTCACCATGAAAATAAACCATGTTTATTTTAGTGTTTGTAATATTTATATTTGGGTTTACCATATTAGTCCAATGGTTGGATGACCCATTTTGACAAATATTGTCTCACCATGAAAATAAATCATGTTTATTTTGGTCTTTATAATATTTACATTTGGGTTTACGAATGTTGGGTCTATAATATTAGTCCGTTGGATTTAATATTATTCACTTAGGTTCATAGTCCCTTGGGGTTTTAGTATTACTCCCTTGGGTTTATTATTCATTTGAATTTTAATATCAATCCCTTGGGCTTATTATTCATTTAGGTTTATAATATCAGTCATGGTCAACCATGATCAACCATGGTTGAATGTCACATTGTGACAAGGATTGTCTCACCATGAAAATAAATCTTGTTTATTTTAGTGTTTGTAATATTTATATTTGGGTTTATGAATGTTGGGTTTATAATATTAGTCCTTTAGGTTTAATATTATTCTCTTGGGTCCATAATCCCTCGGGTTTTAGTATTAATCCCTTGGGTTTATTATTCACTTGGGTTTATAATATCAATCCCTTGGGTTTATTATTCCCTTAGGTTTATAATATCAATCATGGCGAACCATTATCAATCATAGCCAAACATAGTCAACCATGGGTTTATTTTTAACTTGGGTTTATAATATCAACCATGGTCATCTTTATTAATCTCTTGTATTTGTAATATCAATCCCTTGCGTTTCTTGATCCCTTAGGATTTTAATATTTATCCGTTGGGTTCACCAATTCCCTGGGTTTATAATATTAAACCATTGGGTTTATTAGTTCCTTGGGTTTATAATATTATTCCCATGGGTTTAATATTATTCCCTTTGGTTCATAATCCCTTGGGGTTTTAGTATTAATCCCTTCGTTTTATTATTGCTTTGCGTTTAGAATATCAATCATGGCCAACCATTGTCAATCATAGCACACCATGGTCAACCATGTTTGAATGTCGCATTGTGACAACGATTGTCTCACCATCAGAATAAACCATGTTTATTTTAGTGTTTGTAGTGTTTATATTTGGGTTTAACAATGTTGGTTTTATAATATTAGTCCCATGGGTTTAATATTATTTCCTTGGGTTCATAATCTCTTGGGATTTTAGTATTGATCCCTTAGTTTTATTATTCCTTTAGGTTTATAATATCAATCCATTGGGTTTATTATTCCCTTAAGTTTATAATATCGATCATGGTCAACCATTGTCAATCTTAGACAACCATGGTCAACCATGGTTGAATGCCACATTGTGACAAGGATTGTCTCACTATGAAAACAAACCATGTTTATTTTAGTCTTTCTAATATTTATATTAGGGTTTATCAATGTTGAGTTTATAATATTAGTCCCTTGGGTTTAATATTATTTCCTTGGGTTCATAATCCCTTGGGGTTTTAGTATTAATCCTTTGGGTTTATTATTAACTTGGATTTATAATATCAATCATGGTCATCTTTATTAATCTCTTGTATTTGTAATATCAATCCCTTGCACTTTTTGATCCCTTAGGTTTTTAATATTTATCCATTGGGTTCAATAATTGTTTGGGTTTATAATATTAAACCATTGGATTTATTAGTTCCTTGGGTTTATAATATTAGTCCCTTTTGTTTATCTTAGGTTTTATATACCTTGGTTTATACTATTAATCATTTTGGTTTTTTAGGTTTTAGTATTAATCCCTTGTTGTTATTAGTTCCTTAGGTTTATATTATCAATCCTTTGGGTTTATTCATCTAAGGGTTCATATTCCTATCATATAAGGGTTCATCTAAGCCTTATAATATTAATCGTAGGGTTTAATATCAAACTCAAGGGACTAATATTATAAACCCAATGTATACAAACCCTAAGATAAATATTAAAAATACTAAAATAAACATGGTTGAATTAATAAAACTTAATAATTATTATTATTATTATTGTTATTATTATTAATTAATATTAATAATTATGAATTATTAATATTTAATATTACTAATATTATTATGAGTTTATATTATTGTAATAATATTAATATAATAATCATAAATATATAAGAATATCATTGTTATTATTTATATATTTATTAATTATCATAAATGGTTGGTCTTTGAAAAATTACACATAATAATTTACTTATCACAATTCTAATTATTATTAGATCATGATTATTATTATGAGCCATTATTATTATAATAATAATAATTCAATATTAATATTAATATTATTATTATTATTATAATTATAATTATAATTATAATGATAATATATTATAATAGTAATAATAAAATAATATAATAGTTATTATTATTATTATTATAATATTAATTATATTATTATCTTATTAATAATTATATTTGTATATTATTGTAATAATATAATATTATTATTATATTATTATCCAATATTATTATTATTATTATAAATATATTTTATTATTATAATAATAATACAATATAATTATTATTATTATTTTTATAATTTTATATTATTATTATAATAATTATATTATTTTATTTCTTAATTTAATTAATTAATATTAATAATATTATTATGAGTTTATATTATTATTATAATATTAATATAATATTTATACAATAATATATATAAATAATATGGTTGTTAATATTTATATAGCTATTAATAATCAGTTGGCCTATCGGCGTATATTAATCACGATAGAAAATGTGATTTATATATATGCTTGATATAAGCCTATCTGCGTATATCAACCATATTTACCTTGGTAAATATAGCTAGGCTAGTATTTATTTACTTAAGATCACCCGTCGTCACACACTCATCCATCGTGACAAATTCTTCATTGTTTCGGTACGGAGGCTGCACGGGATCGTTCATGTCGGCGTTTACTATTTTTATTTATTTTTTTTTTTTTTATTTATTTTTTTTTTTTTTTCCGAAGGTGGCAAAACCTATCAAACTCAGGTGTCAAACCAATAGTGAGGACAGCCATCTCTGGCTGCTATCCGCGACTATCGGTTTGACTCATCATTGTTATCAAGGAAAACCACGCCACCTGTAATAACCCGCTGGTGGTCCGTAAGGGAGCAGGCTTTCACTCCTGCCAGATGCCTCTGGGTCTTGGGCCGTTAACCTGTTTCCTTACGTCCGAGGAAGACGAGCTCTTAGCCAAGCAGAAACAGTTTTACGACATACTCCAGGCCGACGGCGTCTACTATTTTAACTCCATTTTTTTGCTAATTTATTTTAACTCCATATTTTTGTTAATTTTTACAATAAAAGAAACATTGTATGGTGGACTTATTCCACTCGATTTTATTTTGACTTTTGCTAAATTTTAACACTAAAAAAGTTTACCGTGTTTACCATGGGAAACAGTTAGACTATTACTCTTTTATAAATCTAACAGAGTAAGCCATGGATGCTCAATTATTTGGCTTCATACGTTTCCCAGAAATATTTGTAATCCAACGTAATTTTCGAAGCTTTCTTTCAAAAATGGCGAGCTCATCCCAGTAGTTACATTAAACGTTGAGGCCAAAATGAGACATTCCTAATTTGACATAAGTTGATTGTGTGTAGAAATAGTTTGGGTCCTTGCTTCTTATAGAAATTACACAACATTAGCATACTAAGTATTTGAAGAGATATCAATATATCCATTTCATCACGAGAATTTACAATTGTAGAGATTCTTTTTAGGGCCAACACACCTAAAATATACCATTATATAAAAATAATTTTATGATAACCCTTTCTTGAATTTCCCAAAATTATTGTAATAATCTTGAGGTGAACTATGTAGAATTGGGCATTTTTGATTTTATTATTATTTTTCTTATGCTCAAACTCCTTCCATCTATATGCCCTAAAGTACTCCACTATAAAGAGTGGACTATTTTTGGCTTGGGTGTCATCGCTGAGGTGTGACTAAACTCACAAGAGTTGGACTTGGTAACATTTTGGAAAATAGAAATGGGGGAGTCAACTCAATGCCTTTTGAAAATGAAGGACAAAAGTGGGCAATAACTCAACATATAACAAAACACTAGGAGTATCAGCACCATATTTCTTTTTCCATTAAATTTTCTTGGCCCACATTTGCTTGGTTTTCTCGATGTTAATAATTTTATTTACATTTCCATAACCTAGTAATGATGAAAATAAATACCAAAAAAAATCCAAATCACCATTTCTAAACTTCGCATAGTGATAATGAAATAACTCTCCACACAATAAAACACCAATGAAATCGATTGGTCATATATGGCTTAAAAAAACAATGATTTTTATCAACGGTTAAATAGAAGGCATACACCCACACTAGTCCAACATCTTCATTGGATGTTTCATTTAATGTATTGTGCAAAGGTTTTCATTGTGCAGAGAGTTGTAGAGTAACTCTACACTAACAAAAAATGAAAATCGTGGAGCAAAGTATTACTCTTCTCAATATTATGAATCGGTTAAAGAAGATTACATTGGAGACATCAACATTGAATGATTGGAGTGAAACTCAACTAAACTGAACTAGGGCACTTGGAGTAACGGCTATGAGACCTAGTAGGTGGTTGAAATTAGATTCTCCAACACTCCCCCTTATTTTCAACCACATCAAAAGTTTAATTAAGATGTCTATTGGTCTATGTCTCAACTAGGCTTACTATTTTTTTTTATTTTCTTTGAGATCATGTAGCTTCTAAATTGTTTCAACCTTTTCTTTTTGTTGTATCCTTCAAACCTTAGTTTTGTTTCAACTTTTTCTTTTTGGTGTATCCTTCAAACCTTAGTTTCTTCATTTGCTGGTGTAGGTCTTCCATCGTTCCAGGCTTTGCATGCATATCGTCTATCTCTTCAAAAATATGTTTGTATGTGGACTGCTGCCACATGTCATCTTTTTTAGCTTGTTTTTCATCATCACTCTACTACAACATAAGGTGAGAATAAAATTTTATCTCTTCAAAACTCCAATACTTTAAAATTTCATTGATGTGTTCATTATGCATGTTGTCTTCAACATTCATTTTTGTAGCTTATATGCAGACCTTATCAAGGCATGGTGTTACAAGCCATGCCTAAATGAAATTTAATTCTTCTTCATAATTGTCTTGTTTACCTACACATTGGAAATCAATGGTAAGTTTAAAAACATTTTCTAAACCACATTGGTTTTGTTCCTTCTTCTATACAATGAAACTTGTCTCCTGCTACACTCCAAATAGGTTCACTATGTAATCCAAATATGTTCACTCTCTTATTTTCATCAAAACTACTATGGTTGTAGCCTAATTGGGAGGGATTCGATAGGGTAATATGATTTGCATGATATTTTGAGACCATAATTAAAGGACAGTGAAGATTTTTTATTGGGAGTCAACGTTGCATGTTAACACTCTTTAGCAGATTAGAGTAATGTCATTAGAAAATAACAGGTTTCTCTTATGATAGCTACACTTCAAGTGCAGCACTGTAATATTCCATTTTTACTGAATTATGGTAATAAGAATGAGTAGACATCCTCATATGACAGAGATGGATGCATGGGATTAGCATATATTTAGTAGGTTAAGGGATTATTATTGGAAGTCTCCCTTTAGGAAGCTCTTCAAGAGTTTTCATGAACATCTTGCTAATTTAAAAAACTATAACTGCCTCCTACCACTTTCACTAGTTTTCCTACGGTAAACATGAGATGGGCATCATTATGATAAGATTCAACCTCCTATATGACCTTAAGGAAATGGAGTCGACAACCTAAGACCTTACTGACTTCTCTCGGGTGTTACGACACCTCCAAAAGCTACCCAACCCCTTTAGGTGTCCAACCCTTAAGCTAACTCCATTTTTTACTTGCCTAGGCTCTCATTCACTCCCATGACAAGGCCTCCAAAAAAATGTAAGCCTCTAACCACTCCCATAGGCCTGATTCCCAGTGATTTTCATTACAGGAATTTTGAGGTTTAAAATGGGCCTCCTAAGGAAATTATAAAATAATAGTGGAAATAATAAAATAATACTAGATTACATCACCAAATTTTAGAGGGAAAAAAGAAAAAACTATAATTTCAACTCATATTTTCAATTTATATCCCTATGGGTTTACTCAAATTTCGAGAGAAAACACTCATTGGATGCAAAATTTGATTCCTCATCCAAGGAGTACCCATATTGCATACTTTTGATGGACACTACTAGATGAAAAATGAGAAATACATGAAAAAACATGATTGCAATC
Source organism: Pinus tabuliformis (assembly GCA_031772625.1). Taxonomy (NCBI): domain Eukaryota; kingdom Viridiplantae; phylum Streptophyta; class Pinopsida; order Pinales; family Pinaceae; genus Pinus; species Pinus tabuliformis. The sequence goes on along the minus strand of CM062816.1, from coordinate 375,503,630 downwards.
ACATTTTTTGTGTATTTCTCATTTTTGATGTAGCAGGGTCAATCCAAAGTATGCAACATGTGTACTCCTTGAATGCGGAATTAAATTTTGCATCCAACGCTTACTTTCGCTCGAAATTTGAGTAAAACCTTAGGAAGATAAGTTGAAAATACGGGTTGAAAAAGTAGTTTTATTATTTTATTTTTTTTGTATTTTTACCTTTTTACTCCAAAATTGGTGAATCATCCCCCATGGTTGACATAATCATCTTGAATCCTATTGGTTCTTATAAAGTTTATTTTGGTTGTACATTTTTCTTAAGAGACCCATTTTAGACATCATAAATCCCCTAATGGGACTTTTCCAGTTAGTTCTCTGTCAGCGACCCTGAATTTTGAGCTAGTTTTTCAAGGCTAGGACTCATACCTTTTCTCAGAACTCAATGAAACTTCAAGAAATCATGAATAACATAGAAAAAAATATTTTAAACCAAGAACTTGAACAAGGACTTGACCTAAACCCTCCCAACTAGGACAGGGATTTCGTCAAACTCATGGTAACATTCAACCTACCTGTCATGAATGCATATCTTAACACAGGGATCTAAAACTTATCTGAGGTTTAACAATAAGGACCAATGCCTTCTCACAATGGTTTTCATAACACCAATTAATTCATGCATTCATTAGCCAGAAATTCATTAATTAAAATGATATAAGAACGATACTTAAACTTGTCATAAACCCATGCTTATAACCAACATATAACCATGTAAATAAAAATGATAGAACAACCATTAAAGCCACATAATAAAAATATAATTACTCCTCAATAAAAGAAGAATTTAGCTCTTATTAACCAAATGTAAAATCCAACTAAGTGAGGGACTTCCACATACCAGCCGACCATAGACTGGGCTGAACCAAAACTTTCTTTCAGGAAATCACCCCCGTGCCATATTCCAAGCACGAATGTGGGATCTCATGGGATAAAGCAATCCATAAAAAACCAAGGGAATACATAGGTTAAATCACCTCCACCCTCATCATATCGTGATCTCACCTAAACCGATCTCGAGAACACAAAAGCAAATCGAGTTTAGATGTCTCAGAATTCCTTCACCATCCCTTGAGAAATTTTCTTGTCGCCACCCACTCATTCAGGGCTTCCTGAAGAAAACCATCTCCACCCCCAACACTTTGGATTTTCCTAATACCGCCTCACCTAGATCCAAAACTTATGGAAATTCAAGCCTCAACTAAGAGTGAATCCCATCACACCATGGTTATCTGGAAATGGAAAGGAAAGACTAAAACCACTATCGAAACCCAACAAAAACCATGCCAATGACAAGAAAGAAACCAAATACACACATGGATATACCATGCATGCCAAAACTAGCTAGGAAATCACACATGCAACCAGTTACCTACAAGTATTCTCGTTGAATTTTCTTGATCCAGCCTTTCTTTACTTGATCCTTTCTTTCCTTTTCTTTCCTTGTCCGTTATTTGCGTGTTTTCTTTCCTTCTCATCTTATTGCTCTTCTCCTCTCTTAGACTAATTCCAAAACAAAACTAACTAAAGGCCCCAAACTGATGTGTTGGTGTCTTTTTATTATTGATGCCTCTAATTTCTTTATTTTCCTTAATTTTCCTTCAATTTCCTCCTCACATGCAACTTGTGACCTTTCACCTCCCTTTTTTCTTATTTTCCTTTGTTTTCATAAATAAAATACCAATAATTACTTTTTTCCCCTGCAAATCCTTTTCCATTTCCTTTGCCAATTTCCCCTTGTCCATAATACACAACAAGTGATTCCCACTAGGATTTGTTTTCCCAACATTCAGCTTGGAATACATGTCTTGTGACCTTGGCCTTATTTTTCCTCTATTAATTTTATGACATGAACTTTTAACCCGGGGTTGTTATTGGCCCCTACTACCTTAGGGGAACATCATCCTCGGTTTTCTATGACACCTACAGCCAGCAAAACCATTGAAAACAAAAACATACTGTGTATGGAGCATTATAACTTAGCTGATTGCATTATTTACAATGAACAACCTTCTCAAAATCAAAACCACCATGACAAACAGGACAACCTCACAACCATACCACTTATTGGAGCTTTAAAACACAACTTATTGTGGTATTTACGATAGAAACCATACAGAAATATGTACAAATACCTAAAACTCATTTTCCTCCATCAGAAAACAATAAAGGATACATAACTCACATCTGATCAACCATCTCCCATGTAGCTTAATCGAGCCCAAAGTGATTCCACTCCACTTTAACTTGCTTGATTGCTCAGTTGCAGAGAATGAGTTTTTTCCGACGCAATACGCACTGAGGTTCGAGCTAGAATTCTCCTTCTAGTTCCACCTACAATACATACCAATCAATAGCATGATCAACATCTTTCACATATCTTTTAAGTAATGAAACATGAAAAACATCATGGACTTTCATAGTCAGAGGAAGTAGGGGTATGTAGGCCACTGGTCCAATCCTCTCAAGGATCTCAAAAGTCCTACAATATTGTAGTGCTAACTTGGCACATCATCCAATCCTCAAGGAGCTCTTCTTGGGCTTGATGCACAAATACACATGCTCCCCAACCTGAAACTCCTTAAATGCCCTATGTTGGTCTACATAAATCTTCTATCAATCCTGTGTTTCCTTTAGATTCTTATTTATGACCTGCATTTCCTATTACATTTATCCCAATATATGATCCTATAAGTACCATGTTCATTGCATCACTCCAGCTGATGGGGTTGTTAGAAAAATATATATTACAGAGAAATGGAACACATAAAAAAATTGCAGAAATATAAATACAAAAAATGCATAAAACAAGAGAGAAATAGATGTACGTGGTTCACCCAATTTGGGCTACGTCCACAGAGAAACAGGAAGTCCTTCCTTTTATATTATCCAACAAAATGAAGAGATACAACCTACAACAGATCCGTTGTAATTCCCTCTTCGCTCTCACACAATTTCCTCTCCCTTTCTCGCTTAGAATATAAATCTACATAGACGCAATAAAATTCCCTCATATATAGCGACGGGTTGCCTTCTAGGGCAAAGAACCCTAAATTAAACATAATTTCTACCGTCAGATTTCTACCTCATGAACGGCCCAAATTGACTATGAAATTACAACATTTTACAAGGAAATTTTACTTCTATTTTTAGCTTTGAGGGCGCTACCCCCGATCCCCTTCGAAGGGGGGCTCCAAATAATCGTCATCACCCCCCCAGACCCCCCTAGCGGTGCACATAAATAGGCATGTTGTCACCCCATTACGAATTGGGGTCCAATGCGACAATACCATTGAATAAAGAAGATAAGCAGGCTCCACACCCAACAATCTCACACTTGGAGACTGATTATAGAGACTCCACTACTGCTTCATTTGTTGGACAATAACCCCACTTTGGACCTGGTTGTTTCTCATCTTCATCATCATACTTAAAGACCAATTGAAACCGAGAAAAATCTCAGTTTCTCCCTGGATACAACTTTTGTTAACATATCTGCTGGATTCTAGCTAGTGTGTATATATTCTAGCTTCAACTATCCATCTTCCAACACTGACCACATGAAATGGTACTTGAGCTATATATGTTTAGTCTTGGAATGAAATGCATATTTCTTTGCAAGATGTATGGCAGTCTGGCTGTCACTATATAACCTACCCAATGCCTACTTCTTACCCAATTCATCTAGAAACCTTTGTATCTAAATAATTTTTTTACTAGCCTCTATAGTAGCAACATACTTTGCTTCCGTCATTGAGAGTGCAACAACAATTTGCAGTTTTGAAACCCAACTAATAGTTGTTCCACCTACAGTAAACACATACATTGTGGTGCTCCTCTTGTTATCTCTATTACACGTTATGTCTGCATCAAGATATACCTGTAGAGCAATGTTTGAACCACCAAAGCATAATGCTTGATTTGTGGTACCTCTCAAATACCTGAGAATCCACTTCACCACCATCTAATGTTCTTTTCCTAGATTGTTCATGTACCTGCTTACAACTCCCACTACAAGTGCAATATCAGGCCTTGTGCAGACCATTGCATACATTAAGCTTCCAACTGCTGATGCATATGGAACTTTAGACATGTAAGCCACTTCTTCCTGAGTCTTAGGACTCACCTCTTTACTTAGTTTGAAATGGCTAGCCAAAGGTATACTAACTAGTTTTGCATTTTGCATAATAAATCTTTTCAACACCTTTTATATGTGCTCACTCTGAGACAATGTTAATTTGTGATTCTTCCTGTCTCTAGTTATTCTCATACCAAGGATTTATTTTGCAGCACCCAAATCCTTCAATTGAAATGATTTTGCTAATTTTATTTTGAGCACATTTATTTCCTGCATGTTAGAACCTGCAACAAGCATGCCATCTACATACAATAACAATATAATATAACTTCCATCATTTTTCCTTTTGAGATAAAAACAATAATCAGAGTGACATCTAGTGTAACCTTGTTCAGACATAAACATGTCAAATTTTAGATACCATTGCCTTAGAGCCTGTTTTAAGCCATACAAGCTCTTCTTCAACATGCACACTATTTTCTCCTTCCCTTTTACCTCATATCCTTGTGGCTGCTACATATATATTTATTCCTCCAAATCCCCATGGAGAATGGTTATCTTTACATATAACTGCTCAAGATGCAAATCTTCATCTACTACCAGACTTAAAATAGTTCTAATTGAAGTCATTTTAACAACAGGAGAAAATATCTCATCAAAGTCTATACCCTTTTTCTGTTCAAACCCCTTCACCACAAGTCTAGATTTATACCTTTTCTACCTCCATCTTCTTCCTTCAACTTGTAAACCCATTTATTTTGCAATGCTGATTTACCTGCAAGCAACCTAACCTAAGTCCCAATTTTGGTTATGTGCTAAGGAGTCCATCTCTTCTTTCATGGCTTGCTCCCACTTCTTCTTGGTTTCTACCTGCACTGCTTCTTCATAACACTCTGGTTCACTAGAATCAATCAACAATACATAATATGATGAAGGAGAGTATTGTTCAAGGGTCTACTTATCCTGGTATATCTTATAACACCACTTTCAGGTGTTTGAGGTGCTTGTTTCTATTGTGGTTGTTGATCATTATGATTTTCAAGCACCTTCACTTTTTCTGTGATCTCATCAAGCACTACGTATTCTCTGTTTTCTTTTCCTGTTTATTTTCCTGCATATGATCCTTATACAAAACCTTTTCATTGAATATGACATCTCTTCTCCTAATGATTTTGTGTTTTTTCATAATCATAAAAGAGATAACCAAAATCATTAACACCATATCCTATAAAGTTAAATTTCTTTGATTTTTCCTCAAGCTTTATTTTATTTTCTTTATTAATGTGGACAAAGGCTTCACAACCAAAGGTCTTTAAAAATGAGTAGTTTACCTTTTTACTTGTCCATGCCTGCTCTGGAATAGCACCATCCAAGGAACTTGAAAGCCCTCTATTTATTAGATAAACAATAGTATCTACAACATCTGCCCAAAATTGTAAAGACAATCATGCATGCAATCTCATGCACCTTGCACACTCCACGATTGTCCTGTTCATTCTTGCTAACACACCATTTTCTTGTGGTGTTCCTAGAACTGTCTTCTCTCTGCAAATTTCATTCTCTTAACAATAATTATCAAACTCTTTGCTCCAATATTCACCTCCATTATCTGATATGAGACACTTTAACCTTTTTCTTGTCTCATTTTCAACCAAAGCTTTCCATTTCTTGAAAGTATCAAATACATCATATTTATTCCAAATACAATAAATCCACATTTTTCTCGTTGCATCATCAATAAAAGTAACATAATTATGAGAGCCACCGAGATATGATACCTAAGCAGGTCCTCATACATCTATATGCACATGCTCTAATTTTTCGCTCTTTTTTTCTTTCCCAACTCTGAGGAATCTAACTCTCTTTTGTTTTCCATAAACACAATTCTCACAGAATTCCAAATCAACATGCTTCAAACCTAGCAACAAATTTCTTGAGTGAAGAATCTGCATCCCTTTATCACTCATGTGCCCGAGCCTATGATGCCATAACGTCGTATCTACTCCTATAGAGTTTAAAGCATAGAACAAAATTAGAAATACCATTTCATAAATACAATATACCAACCTTTTCTTCTTTTGCTATTACTAGGGATCCTTTAGTGACCTTCTAGTTTTTATCTATAAAAGTAGTTACACAGCCTTCACATCACAACTACCCTGTTGAAGTCATATTTTTTTTTAGATCTGGAACATGCCTTACCTCCTTCAATAGCCATTGATTTCCATTTTGCTATTTTATGAAAACTGTACCCATTCCAATGATTTTACAGGGTTTATCATCACCCAATCTAACCTGTCCAAAATCTCCTTGAACATAATCATGAAAATGTTTCCTATTAGGTGTGGCATGGAATGAGGCCCCTGAATCTACTACCCAGGCATCAATAGTATTTTCTAATGAAAGAATCAAAGAATCTTGCAACGCATCACCTGTCACATTCGATTCATGATTGTTTTCTTGATGTGCGTCTCCTTCTTTTCCCTTCCAAGACTTGCAGTCTTTCTTCAGGTGTCCTTTCTTCCCACATTTCTAGCACACTATCCCCAATCTGGATTTGGATCTACCTTTCCTTGACTTATTGTGATATCCTAGGCTCTTTCCTCTTTCCATTTTTCTTCCCCTAGTCTCTGCAATCAAAGCATTACCTGATGTCTCACTGGAGTTTTTCAGTCGCTTTTCCTCGCTAAGGATTGCACCGACAACATCATCAAACTTTAAAGTATTAGATCCAGAGACAGAGTTACTAATGGCCATATCTAAACCATTCCAAATTTCTGGCAATGAGCATAGAAATAACAGAGCCCTAACTTCATCATCAAAATTTACCCCTACAGAACTTAACAGACTAGTAACTGTATTAAATTCGTTTAAATGATCAAAAACAGATCCACCTTCTCACATCTTCATATTAAATGAATGCTTCATAAGAAATAACTTATTTGGGGCCGAGGGTTTTTCATATAGTTTGGACAATGCCTACATTAAACCCTCTATTGTCATTTCCTTTGAAATATTAAAGGCTAACAACGCCACTAGGCACAACCGTATTGTTCTAAGTGCTTTTGTGTCAAGAATATCCCATTATGTGTCTGTTATACCCGTCGGCTTCTTTGTCTTTCACTCAACGGTAGGTATAGATCTTTTTGATACAACTAATCTTCCATCTGCATCTTCCATAACTAGTAGTTTTGGCCGTTAAATTCTTCGACCCTAAATCTACCATCTTCCACCATTTCTCCCACTTGAACTAGGAACCCTTCTCTCCTGCGAGTTTATCAGCCAAATAGACCTTTGGCTCTGATACCAGTTGTTGTAAAATTATATATTACAGAGAAATGAAACACATAAAGATATTGCAGAAATATAAACATAGAAAATGCATAAAACAAGAGAGACAGATATATATGTGGTTCACCCAATTTGGGCTACATCCATGGAGAAGCATCCATTCCTTCCTTTTATATTATCTAGCAAAATGAAGAGATACAACCTACAGCAGATCCATTGCAATTCCCTCTTCGCTCTCACACAATCTCCTCTCTCTTTCTCGCTCAGAATACAGATCCACATAGATGCAATACAATCCCTCATATATATCGAGGGGTTGCCCTCTATGGCAAAAATCCCTAAATTAAACATAATTTCTATCGTCAGATTTCCACCTAATGAACAACCCAAATTGACTACGAAATTACAACATTTTACAACATAATTTTACATCTATTTTTAGCTTTGGGGGCACTGCCCTTGATCCCCCACCATTGGGGGCTCCAAATAATCATTGTCACCCCCCCCCGGGACCCCCCCAGCGGTGCACATAAATGGGCGGCATTGTCACCTCATTACGAACTGGGGTCCAATGAGGCAATACCCTTTGAATAAAGAAGATAATCAAGCTCCACACCCAACAGGGGGTATTGCAACTCCACCCATAGAGTGCCTCAAACAAACTCGTCTTTAGTGAATCCTGATAACCATTGTTGTAAGAAAACTCAATCAGTGGAAGATTCTCCTCCCACCTCCTCTGTTGGTGCATGACGTACATCCTCATCATATCCTCCAAAATCCTGTTCACCCTCTCTATCTATCCATCTGCCTGTGGATGATAAGTTTTAATGAAGGCCAACTCTGTCCCCAAATCTACAAACATCTCCTTCCAAAACTTGGAAGTGAACTTAGCATCCATTTCTAACACAATATTCTTCAGAACACCATGTAATCTATCGATTTCTCTGATGAAGTTTTGTGCCACCTCACTAGCTAAATAATTAGTCTTCACTAGAATGAAGTGAGATACCCTTCTCAAAATATTGACCACAACCATGATATAATCATGTTTCCTCGATGTCCTCAAAATACGTGTAATGAAATCCATGGAAATGACCTCCCATTACCATTCTGGAATCGGAATAGGTTGAAGAAACCCACCTAGATGATTACAATAATATTTCACCTACTGACAATCCAAAAATCTAGCCACAAACTTTGTCTCTTCCTTCTTCAGATTCGAACAATAGTAGAACTTCTTCACTGTTGTCAACATCTTCTGATATCCTGGGTGACCGAAATATGGCTTGACATGAAACTCCCTCAAGATAAGATTTTTGAGCCCAGTGTAATATGGCACATAGATCTTGTCTCTAAATCTCAACAAACCATCTGTCATGAGATGATAGTCCACATCTTGATCACTTATACCCTTTTGTGACCTGTGCCTAAGCTCCTTGTACCTATCATCGTGATGTCCTTCATGTAATATCTGATCCTATGAATATGTACCTATACAATTTGACAACTTCAATGTGCTTATTTGCACTCTTCTATTGAGAGCATCTACAACCTTGTTCTCCTTACACTTAATGTATATGATCTCAAAGTCAAACTCACTGATTATGGCCAACCACCTAGCCTTCTTGCCTTTCATATTTGGTTTGTCAAACAAATATCTCAACCCACTATTTATCACTCATCAATATAAACCTCCTGCCAAGAAGATAATGCATCCACACCTTCAAGGAATTAATAATAACTTCCAAATCAAGATCATGAGTCACATAGTTCTGCTCATGCTCAGTTAGTTTCCAGGACTCATATCACACCACATGTCTCTCCTGCATCAAGACTCCATTGTGTCCTCTCTTATAGGCATATTTAAACACCATGAACTCTTTATATGGATCTACAATCTTAAGAACTGGATCATTTTTCAACAACTACTTCAACTTATCAAAATTGGTTTCACATTCCTCTATCCATTCAAATTTCTTACCTTTTCTTTGCAATGATGTAATAGGATATGAAATGTGTGATAAGTTGTTGATGAACCTCCTATAGTAACCTACTAACCCTATGAATTATCTGAACCCATCCACATTCTTAGGAGTTTCCCACTCCATGATAGCCCTTATTGTTTCTAGATCCACTGTTATGCCTTCCTTGGAAATAACATGTCCCAAGTAATGTACTTTTTTCTAAAATAAAATGCACTTGCTCAACTTGGCATACAATTGATTCTCTATTAACAATCTCAATATTGTTGCTAAGTGTTTTTCATGCTCTTCCTCATTCTTATAATATATCAATATATCATCAATGAATACAATCACAAACTTGTCCAGATAAGGATGCAATACAATATTCATCAAGCACATAAAATTAGTTGATAGCGCATTAATCAAACCAAAAGGAACCGCGACAAACTCATAATGCCCATACCTCGTCTTCAAAGCAGTGTTGTAGATGTCGTCTTCATTGATGTGCAGATGATGATATCATGATCTCAAATCAATCTCCGAGAACACTGTTGCTCCCTTCAATTGATCAAACAAGTCATCAATCCTCGACAACATGTACATGTTCTTGATCGTCACCTTATTTAGTTCCCTCTAATCAATGCACAACCTGAGAGTACCATCCTTCTTCTTCACGAACAATATTAGAGCACCCTAAGGTGATACACTTGGCCGAATATATCCCTTATCAATCATTTCCCTTAGTTTCAACCTCAACTCTACTAACTCTCATGTGCTCATCATGTAAGGTGCCTTTTATGTTGGTGTTGCTCCTAGTACCAACTCAATAGAAAATTTCACTTCCATGTGAGGAGGAAACTCTAGAATATATGTTGGAAACACATCCTGAAATTGTTGTAATACAGAGTGCCTCTTGAATATTTTTTTCATCCTTAACATCCTTACCCTTGTCACTAGAAATATGAGCTGCAAGCATTACACACCCTCTCCTACAACTGCGCTTAGCCTACATAGTTGCGACCATCCTAATTGATGTAGGCTTCCTCTTTCCAAGAAAGATTTTTTTTCCCCATTACCTTCTAGGCACTCAATGGCCTTGTCATAACAATCTAATTTTGTCCTATGAAGGTATAGCCAATCCATACCCAAAATCATCCTATATGATCCCAATGAGAGTACATTCATGTGTGCTACAATAGGCATACCATTTAGCTCAAATTCACAAGCTCTTACCCATTGATGAACTCTCTTCTTAATACCTGTAGCTAACTATACAAACCAAGACTCTACATGCACTTATTTTCTCAAGACATACTTATCCACCAAGCCAGGATTAACATAACTATAATTAGATCTAGGATTAATCAAAATAGAAGTAACTCGACCATAGAGCTTACCTTCCATCTCAATAATGGATGCCTGCTGATATGCCTTCTTGTTGTCTACAACTGCATAAATCCAAGGAATGTTATGGCCAACATCCCTAATTGTTTGTGCCTCCTAAGCATTATAGATATGGGGCCTTCTACCCTGGTACAATGGACAATCCTTCTTGTGATGATCTTTTCCACATATCCAACACTGCAATGATCCCCTACCATCACCTATGTTCTGCTACTCTCCATGCCGCGACCTATGTCCCTTCTCAAATGCATTTAACTTCTTGTAAGGAGCAACATTTTCTTTCTCACCTGCATCCTAACGTATTCCCTGCGTCGGTGGAAATTTCCCTTTAACTTTCTAATTTCCCTTCAAATCATGCTTAGGTTCAGCTTTGCACTTTGACTGCTCATAGCAATGCTTGAAATTTCGGATGGCCTCCTCCAATGACATGGGCTCATCAAACTCAATTTGGTTTCTATATGCTACTAGAAACCCACTAATGAATCTCTGAATCTTAGCCTTCTCATCCTTGAGCTAAGGCACATACCTCAATAGCTCCAGGAACCTGCTAGTATACTCATCATCTGTCATAGAACCCATTTGCAGCTCATAAAATTCCTTAGCTCTATCATCATGGTACCTCTCTGATAGATACGTATTCTTGAAGAGTCTCTTTAACTCATCTGAAATCTACTCTTATTCTTGAATACCCTTGAAATTATTCACATCTTCCCACAAAATGTCTAATTTCCCTTTAATATTGAAGGTGGAAATTTTGGCTTTCATGTTCTCTAAGTAGTTATGCAATTTTAAGAACTTCCTCATCCCAAGCAACCATGCCTCTACATCTTCTAGTTTCTTCATCTCTCAATCGAATGTAGGAGGCTTGACTTTCTTGAACTCCTCAGGCAAGTACTCACTTCTCCTATAAGGATGATGATAGTAATGGTGGTGATCACGTATCCTAGATGAGGAACTATAATTATCCCCATAGTTATCAAACTTCCTTTCAGGTGTATCCAATGATCTTCCACCTCTGACTATATCCCCCTTATCCAACCCATATCCAGACTGAGACTTGCTACCATAGGTTCCATTAGTTTTCTCTTCTTGCTCTTGACTGATCCTCAACTATCCCTGCCTCTGCAAATCTAAAAAGATATGAACAATCACTACATTTACCTCTACCTACTATATGTCAGCCGTTGCAAGTCTTTCCTGAGCCTCAACCAACCTATCATTTTTTTCTTTCCATCTTATGATATCTACCCTCAAACTCCTCAATGTAATTTTTATACCAAGAGAATATTCACCTCTTTGTTACCGAAATAATATATAGGGAGAGTCATGGGAACTGTAGTCTGCCATTATGCTTTTCATCTCTAATTCTCTTCTTCATGCAAGTAGGCCATGTTAGACACATAAAATAGATACCAAAATCAAAACCATACCTCATTGACATTCATGGGAGGTTTATCTCATCTACAAAATCAGTCCACATTAGCATGATACATATATAATCATAATCATATCAATATAAAAACATGATGCATGACCATACCAATCGTATACCATGACCCCATGCATGACAACCATAACTTTGACAACACCATATTTTACCCAAAGAGAGCACACCCTGCTTTGATACTCCTCCCACATTTATCCACTTTCACCATTTTTATCGGGGTAAACATGAGTTGAGGGTCACTATGATAATACTCAAACTCCTATATGACTTTAAGGAAATGGAGTTGACAATTTAAGACCTTACTGACTTCCCTAAGGTGTTACAGGACCTCTAGGAGCTACCCAACCCCTCCATGTCGTCAATCCCTGTGCTAACTCTCTTTTTATGGACATGGGCTCTTATTCCCTCATTTGACAAGGCCTCCAAGCAACTGTAAGCCTCCAATCACTCCCATAGACCTGCTTCTTAGCAACTACATACTTTTCCAGTCAATTTTATGCTAGCGACCTTGAATTCGAAGCCATTTTTTTAGTGCTAGGACTCTTGCCTCTGCCCAGAACTCAATGAAACTTCCAAAAATGATAAGTAACATAGAAACAAAGATTCTAAATAAAGGACTTGACCTGAACCCTCCCAACAAGGGTAGGCATTTTGTCAAACACATGGTAAACATGCAACATATAGGTCATGAATGCATATTTGAACATAGGGATCTGAAACGTATCTAAAGTAGTATAACAAGGACCAATGCATTCTCATAATAGTTTTCATAACACCAATTAAGTCATGCATTCATTAACCAGAAATTCATTAATTAAAATGAGATAAGATATATACTTAAATCTGTCATAAAACCATGCATATAGCCAACATATAACTAGTTAGATAAAAATTATAGAACAACCATTAAAGCCACATAATACAAGTATAATTACTCATCAAATACAAGAGGAACTTCGATCCTATTAACCATATGCAAAATCCAAACAATTCAGGGACTTCCATGTACCACTTGACCATAGATTAGAATGAACCAAATATTTATTTTAGACAATCACCCATGTGCCATATTCCATGCATGAATGTGGGATGTGATGGGATAAACCAATCCATAAACAATCAGTGGAATCCATAGGTTAAACCACCTCCACCTTCACCATACTTTGATCTCACCTAAACCGATCCCGAGATCACAAAACCAAACTGAGTTTGGATGCCTGAGAATTCCTTCACTATCCCTTGAGGAATTTTCCTATCTCCACCCACTTGTAGATGGTTTCCTCGGGAAAACCATCGCCTCCACCTCTAACCCTTGTTATTTTCCTAAGACCACATCACCCTGATCCAAGATTTCTAGCAATCCAAAGCTCAACCATCACACCCTGAATATCCGGAAATGGCAAGGCAAGATAAAAAACACTATCAAAACCAGGAAAAACCCATGCCAATGACAACAAAGAAACCAAATAAACACATGCATATAACATGCATGCCAAACCCAACTAGGAAATCATACATGCAACCTATTACCTGCAAGCATTCGTGTTGAAGCTGCTTGATCCAACCTTTCCTTGCTTGATCCTTTATTTCCTTTTCTTTCCTTGTCCTTCCTTTTATTTATTTCTTTCCTTCTCCTCTTGGTGCTCTTCTCCTCTCTGAGATAATTCTAAAACAAAATTGACTAAAGGCCCCAAACTGATGCTTTGGTGTCTTTTTATTATTGATTCCTTTGATTTCTTCATTTTCCTTAATTTTCTTTCAATTTACTCCTCACATAAAACCTATGACCTTTCACCTCTCTTTTCTCCTCTTTTCCTTTGCTTTCATATATAAAATACCAATAATGTATTTTTTTCCTTTTTAAATCCTTTGCCATTACCTTTTCCAATTTCCCATTAACCATAATACACAACAAGTGATGCCCACTAGGATGTTTTTCCCAACATTCAGCTTGGAATACATGTCACATGACCTTGGTCTTATTTTGCCTTTATTAACTTTATTACATGAACTTTTAACCCAGGGATGTTACAACAACTATTTTCTTTTAATACATAACTGTATAACCCATGCATTTATCTATTATTGTTAAACAACAACTACAATTTTCATACATCTACAACAATTTTATGAGGTCTATTTGTTCCAAGAAGTTGGGTTTATATTTAGAAATCAATATTGTGTGAGGTAAGGAGAAGAGTTGTATTGGGATTTCTTCTTTTCTTTTTTTCTAGAAGATTTCATAGTTCACAGTTAATAAACAACTTATTCTCTTTCATAAGAGCCCCTGAAGAGTCTCAGTTGATGGAATTTGTTGTAATTCTCGCTGTCAGTAATGCATAGGGAGGAGCTACATTGAGTTGTTGTGCCCAAAGTTAGAAACCATCAAAATGAATATGGAAAAAGTGCTCTATTTGGCCATGTTTCCATTCTATTTCTGAGTGTACATGCTTAAGACAATAATTAATCATGAGATGAGCTTGCTTTGATTTAGCACCAATCGCAGAAATAGAGAGACATGCATTATAGTGGCCTGTTGGTGAGTGGATTTAGAGGTAACACATCATGAAATCACATACAAATAGGAATGTATATGTTGTTTAGAGACTTATATCATCAGTTATATTCCTTCTACTCAAACATCCACTGAATATGTTCCACCACTATGTGCCATCATATTTATTGCAATCTATCATATCTTTCACATTACATGGTTTGGTTTGATTTCTGTACATTTACTTTAATTTCTTATTCACTTAAATAACTCATTCAATTGACTTCATTCGTTTAAATGTTTCAATTGGCTCAATAAATCTGATCTCAATCATCATAAATATTATTGAGGATTTATCCTTATTATTTAGTGCATTCGAACACCTCAAGGGAAATTTTATATACATATTCATTTGTTCGATGTCAACATACAATCAATTTAGGGACACCCCTAAGACTAGAAAAACATCAATCCAAATGAAGAAACAATTAAAATGTTGTAAGCAAAAAGTTTTACCATCTATGGATAGTTATACACTTCAAAATTGGTACCCCATCTTAAGAACAGTTCAAAAGTACTCTACATATTTGATATGTTTGTATGCCTATTTGTTCCTAATATTATTCTCACTTCTAGAAGAACCCTCTAATTTCATTTTCTATTTGTTCTCTATTTTTTGGAAAGTTCCTGGTGATGGTGTAGTTGTTAGAGGACAAGGTTATGGGATAAAAAGCATTCGTGTGGACCAAAACGACGCACTTTCTATGTACTCTACAATTAGCAGGGCATAACATATGGCAATTGATGAGTGTCTATTATTGGATGCTAGAGTTTGTTGGCATCTTTAGTTACTACATGTCGGTCTTCTAGTTATTCCTCTGTCAATATTCCCAAGAGCACATAAATATTCATAATTGAAAGAAGAACAACAAAAAATATGGAGTCTCATGTAGACTATCAAAAAAAGGTATACTGCACTAATTAATGAAGCAAGTACAAGTGGGAAAACACCCTTTTGTAGCTGCTACAACCACCTTCAAATCCCATGCTTTGATTTTGGAGCCTCCATTTTGTCCACAAGAGCTTATCTTTTTCTGTCGTCAAGTATTCATGCTATGATCAAGACTTTTCCTTTCATGTTGTGCTTGTGATGTGTTGTTTTGATCCCGATTTGATGCCTTTTAGACACAAGATATCACTAGACTTGACTTTGCAGCATTGTCGGTCTTCCCTCCAGAAACTGTGCAATCTAGACCAGGAGGCCATACTTGAGCTCATAAACTGTGCAATTCTGGGAGACAGCCCAACCTTAAGCTCAAAAACTGTGCAAAGATTCCCTTAAGCTCAGAAACTGTGTGATTCACTGATTCAAGAAGTTGCCCAGTGGTTGGGAACTACACAATCTTCCTTGGTAGTGTGAATGGCTAGTTTCCTGAAAATATATAAAAGAAAAAAATCAATTCCTAGAAAATAGGGAGTGAATAATTAGTTTCCTGAAGGATAATACAAGTTCTTATTTTTGGATTTTTGGCAAGTGTCACTTTTTCCTTGATTTTAGGCATGCACATTATAAACCCTAATCAGCCTAGATCTATTTAATGGATGCCCATAGAGCTCATTTTCACATTTGATCTTGGACCTCTAGCCTTCCCAACAATATTAAGGAGCCTTCGGTGGAGTTTGCAGCACTTTTCCAAGAGAGTTTTTATTTTGTCATATTTTGTTGTTTTTTCTATCACTTTTATTTGTTTCGCTGTGAGTGTTATTATTCTTGTTTATTTTCATGGTTGCTGGTGTTTTAACCGATATTAAGTTGTACAAGTGTTGGTTCACTCCATTGTTCACCTTTTACAAATGTCGCATTAGCTTTCTTGTTTTTCCCAATTAGTGGTCATTTTTTCCGTGACTCCCTATGCATGTTTGTTTTACCTTTTTCATGTTGATATTATGCACTTAATCTTCACTAGTTTATCTTGCCTTATTCAAATCTACACTCTAACTTTCACCATCACTCAGATCTTCCACTTTCCCATCCTCTCTCAGGGAAGATCTACCCTTCACTTGGCCAAATGTTGCCTTTCTTAGTTAGGAATTACGCAAGTCTAAAGCTTAAGCTTCAAGCTTGGCTTCTAAGACTATGCAATGCATAGTACTTGGCTAGCCCAACTACGTATTACGCAGTTCCAGGGCTCAAGCCTCAACCTTGGCAACTGACACTGCACAATGTGTAGTCTCTCCCTTAGTCTACCTAAAGTTCCTTCGTTGGCTGCTAAGACTATGCAATGGATAGTTCTTGGGGCTAGCCTTTTCCATCAGCTCAGGAATTACATAGATTTTCCCTTCATTCTTATGGTTCTTGCCAAGATCTTTCTTTGTGAGTCATTTTGCTTAAGCTAATTCATATTTTCCAAGAGTTCTTTTCCTCCTACAAGTATTGCAGTTGTTGAGCACTTCTCTTCATCAATTACAATCATCATGGCCCCAAAGAGATTTGCCTCAAAGGAAACTACAGAAAGCAACATCGGGGAGGCAGTTGAGAGTACTCCAATGAACTTTCCAGCTTTTGCAGATACTCAACTATTGATAAAAGGGGAGTAATATATCACATGGCACAAAATAAATGAAGCTTTCTCAACAAGAAGATTCAAAGAGGATCTTAAGTACTGGCATGTTTATATCAATGTCCAAAAGTCAATGTTACATAAGGTTGCATGTAGTTATCTGACTTTCCCATGTGCAGACATTGTCAGCTAGATAATTCACCATATATATTCCAAGACTATGACTATTAATAATTTCATTAGACAAAGGCTTGCCTCTTTTTTGGCACAGGATTACCATCTTATGTACGATTTTCCAGAGCCGGAATCACTCATGGATTCTTACTTCTATGTTGCCACCAACCACTTGAGCACAAAGGAGGTTGTCAAAGGTTGGGTGAAAGAACCAACAAATTTTCGCGAGGCACCCACAAACACCTACAAGAAAAAGTCTTGCAGGAAGGCTTATCAATACTTAATAGTTTTATGTTGAAGGGTATGTGCTCAATAGAGTACTAAGACATTCCCCGAAGGGTGGGCATTCTTGTTGAACCAGGTTGTGAAAAAAATAAAACCATTCAACCAATCAAACTTGTTGGCTCAACAACTAGAGGTCCATGTATATAATGCCTAGAATCCTCCTAAGGGAAAGAAAGACAGATTTTACATGTCTGTGTACATGTTGGAAGCAATTTTCACTCACAATTGATTTCCTAGCATGAATTGGACCTAGACACCAAGACACAAAGGAGTAATGGAAAGGTTGATTGATCACTTCCTCATTTTGTTATACAAGTTAATCTTTCAGGAAGACCCACCTTGCCTATCAAATGGGGCAAAGGAAGCAGTGTCAAAGATAATAGATTGGTTTGCCTCACCAAATGGAAATTTCCTTAGAGTGTTCGGTGGACAGAATTCACCACATCTTCTACCGAGGTATGCCACTGATAAATTAGTCATGCAAGAAGTTGCTTACTATCTTTCCATAGGGTTATCAGTAATTTTGCATAGGAAGAAGAAAGAACCTTGGCCCGCTCTTCCTTTGCAGATTGAATTGTATCAAATTAAGAATCTAAAAGTTGCAAACATGAAGACAAGGAGATAGAAAAATTCACATTCATTCGTTTGTACTTAAATTCATACGATCCTAGGAAATTTTGCAAAGAAAAGTGTGCAAGGATTCATTATCAGTGGCCAAGCGGGACCTTTCACAGACCCGAGGAGGAAGCATGGAAAAATTGTTGTAATACTTCCAAGTCTTGTGAACAATCTAGCTTCGCTGGAACATAACAGGTTACTCCACAGAAAGAAGTCACTCCAAAGGTAGTACCAGCGGAAAGGCACAACCCAGTGTGTGGGAAGGGAAAGAAGAAAGTTGCGCATCATCCGGTGGAACAGCAGAGC
Organism: Pinus tabuliformis; assembly: GCA_031772625.1. Classification (NCBI taxonomy): domain Eukaryota; kingdom Viridiplantae; phylum Streptophyta; class Pinopsida; order Pinales; family Pinaceae; genus Pinus; species Pinus tabuliformis. The sequence goes on along the minus strand of CM062816.1, from coordinate 375,484,972 downwards.
TTCAAGATGAAAGAAGATCCAATTATCTTGAAAGTTTCCATAGCAGCAGAGAAGAGGAGGAAGTAAGGAAGAGATGAAGCAGAGGGAAGAACAAGAACATAGCATATTGGAAGAATAAATGACAAGACAAGAAGAAGAAGAAGAAGAAGAAATGCAGAGAATGGAAGAAGAAGAAGAAACACAAAAACAAGCCCAGGGACAAGAGCAGAACCATCTACTAGACGCGGAGAGTGAAGAGTTGCAGGACAAGGAGATCGCTCAAGAAATTGAGCAGTTTATTGTGATTCAAGACATGGAGGTGGACCCAAAGTTGTTGAATAAAGATGTTGATCTAATGTCGAGCACTCAGCAGGTCACCATTCAGTCTCCCCCTCCTCCGAAAATAGAGCAAGCTCCAAGCGAGGAAGAGGAAATTGTTCCTCTTGATGAGGGTTCGGTCATGGACACATACAATTTGACTTACAATGAGCTTCAAAAGAAGATTGTACAAGAAAGGAAGAAACATTTTCCATGCAATCTCGCATCTCCTGCATTCATCAGAGAAAGGGTGATTGTGATAGACACTAGAAGGAATCCAAATGCCATTGTCGCAGCCAACTTGGCCTTTGCAGGTGTCACCAATTCAAACACAGAATATTTTATGTCCGAGAACAAATATTTGGCGAAGAAATTACAGGTTGCGAGGAAAGAAGTTTAAAATCTTCGAGCAAAGGTCCAAACCACATCTCCCACACAAATATATCAGGAAGAACTTAAGGCAGCCATACTTGGTGAAGTATTGGCATTGGGAGAAACTATGTGCAGCTTGTATGAAGAGCTTGTCATCGTGCATAAAGAAGCTTTCCACTTGCACAACATGCAACAAAAAGTGTAACGATAATTCTAAATCTCTCAATCTTTTCCATACATACATCATTTTCGTGCATGAGTGATCAAAGAAATAAAAAGGGGCACTATCTGAATTGGCAAAGAAAACAAGGAAACAAGAAGAATTGAAGAAATCACAAGTACTGATAATCACTCATAGTAACAAATAGCTCGCCTCATTCATCGATAATATTCAGGCCCCATATGCATGATTATACAACAAAATAGATTTCATGGTTAAATCGCATAAGATCTCATGATTTCGCTGACACACTGAAGCCAAATGTAGGAATTAGGTTAGGCAAGAGGTCGAATAATAGTTGGAACAGTTCAGGTAGGTCATTTCCAAGGAAGATCTTAAAGTGAACAAGCTGAACATGTAGAAATAAATTCTTGGCCCTGTCTAGATCGATACCATGTTGCTCATACTCAAGAAGGAAACTCGGACTAGTTCCAAATAAATGTACATAGATGTCATGGAGGCTAGAGTTTGATTTCGTCCTGATCACATCGCACAGTTTGGGGAAGTCATCACGTTGTAGAAAACTTGGCACCATCATGTGACCAAGAACCTAAGTCGAATTTACTAAGCTGGAGTTTCCCCAAACCCAAGCTTGACTTATTTGTCTTATTAGGCTATCTAGTTATCTCTACTCAATTTTGTCCTATATGGGTACGAGTACATTGAAATATTCTTTTGTAATTAATTTTTAAGTAGAATTCCAAGTGTCAATTGTGGAATGTGAAAAGTAATTTTGTAAAGAAGTTGAAGAATCATGAGAGAAGTTCAAGATTCACAAAAGAGATATGAATATCCACCCCTTTTGTTATTAATATGTCTTCATAACTCATGTAAAGGGCTTTTGGGAGCCAATATTTTGGCTAGGATTTTAGCTTAAAATTAGGAGCTTCGGATTTGGTTGAGAGCCTTGGATTCTCTCTAGCATATAGGGAGTATCTTTCTTTGGAGGAGCGGGTGTAGAATTCATGTTCCACCATTGGGGCTAGTGGTCTATCAATGGTATATGTATGCTTGGTACTTTCACTTTAATAAAAGCTCAGATTCGATACATTTTCATGCATATGTTGTGAATATAGTAGGACTATTCTTGTTATGTTTTCTATACATGTTATTTCACTTACGCTAACACTTATGAAATATTTTGTTTGCATTAGTATGAATCTTGTTGAATGCGTGTTTTTGTTTATTTCCATCATGGTTAACGTGTGAACTATTTTGTAGACTATCTCTTGATGTCTTTTATGCTCGTGTATTCCTTTTAAGTTGTGTACTATTACAGGCTTCTAAGGGGCTCACTCATTTCCCCTTGTGTGTTAGAACCCTTCATACATCACACTTGACCTTCCACAGTGTCACACACTTTTTCACCAAAGTCACGTTACACCACTCTATGCGTTATTGCAGCCAAGGCACATCATTAAAACCCACTGCTTTAGCAATCAGTATGTATTCTGGATGGGGATCCTAAACCAAATGGTGTGAGGTCTAGTTGGGACTTCATATTGGGGAGACCCCCTGAATGTTGGTGGGTCCAGAACCGTCAACATTTCTAGAGCTAGAAGGAGGGCCAAATGACAAGTTGATCTCATGAAGTATGTTTGCACTTTCCTTATCTTTAAATGTATTCTTCCCATATCTTAACCTTAACATGTTTTTCCATAACTACAAATCTGAAAGTGCCCATAAGGATAATCAATGAATTGTTGAATTTGAAGTTTGATGGCGAGGGTGGAACAACCACTCTCTAGCACACCACTCACTTTCTTGAAAATTTCACTAAGCATAATATTCATTGTGAGGATGTTGCTTGTAGATTGCTTTTTCTCACATTCGAAATTTGCATCAAGGAATGGTGTTACACATTTCCAGCCGTTTCTATGCACTCTTTCAAACATCTTGTCAAAGAGCTCTTCCACGCGTTTGGTAGGTTTTATTACAAATTTGTTTTCAAGAAAATCATGTGTTTATGAAAAGCACCTAATGAATCTCTTAACTATTTTCACAATCACTTCATTCATTTTTGTTTTGAATTTTCTGAAGATGATATTAATCGGAATTTAATGAAAGATAATTTTGAATTTCTTGTTCATATTTCAATGAATCCAAAAGAATATGAATCTTTCAAAATTCTCCCAAAATATACTGGTTATGGAGCTCGCCAACATGCAAGGAAGGAAGTTGTTGTTCCAAGTGACTCTTCGTCTTCAACTCATCAAACAACTCCATTTATGCAAGTTGAGGTTAGAGAACTTGAGAGTCCTTTCGTTGATCTCCCATCATCTTCTCCGACCTCACATATTCAAAATTTCAATGCAAGTTTGGACTGCTACTTTGATTTTTCTAGTGATGTTCTTTCTCCTTGCCCTCCATCTGTTGGTTCCTTTGGTCCTCATGATTGTCATTTGTTGTGTTCACTTGTGCCAATCATTTATGATGTTCATGAGGATTAAACTTAGGATGGAGTTAGTATTTACTAGCCAACTTATGATATCATTTACGATGATTATGTGTGGGATGTTATTTTTAGACAAGAATTTGCGACGCAAGTTGATGTTACTCCTTATTCACCTCTCCCTTATTATCCTGACATCTTCCATGATTTTGTCATGCCTACTGAATCTTTCGAAGAATCAGTTTCTAACAATGTTGACTCTTATCATACTCAGAACTCGTGGGATGATAGTTTTACATCTGAACCTAAAGAGGAAAAATCTTCTCTTCCTGATCCCTCCAATCCATCATTTGATCCTTTTGAAGAAAAAGAGGGTGAAAATTCTTGTTTTCAATATCCCCTCTCTATGATTCATCAGATCAAGAGGATTCCTCTACTATCCATGTTGAACTTTCTGATCATGGCTTTCATGATCTATTCATTGATTCATCCAGTCATGACTCTGATTTTTCTACTGTTGATATTTCTAAGCCACCAGTTTCCGGTGACCTACCATTTGATGTCTTGGAACTACCGCAAGCTGTCAAGGCACTTCAGCGCGCGCTAATGGTTATGTCAGGTTCTCAGAATCTTGAGGCCAGTTCATAGTGATGTATTTTAAAGGATCATGATCATTCCATTGGGAAAATTGAAAATCGATCCTTTCTACAATCTTCACACCCTCCATCTGCTTTGCACGATGTCATCGCTTAATCATTGGAGGGATCATATCAGGAAAGCCTATTCGTGAAACGTAATTTTTTCACTTTCTTTATGTTTTTCGAATTCAAAAGTTTGAAAGGATTCTCCTGCATGTTACTGTGGTGTGATGTGTATAAACACCATAATGCATTCACATAATACTTTGCATGTGATTTTCTATTGTACTTTTATGCATGCAATTTCACTCTTCTAATTTTTTGGCATGTATGGATTTATCTTTCTTGTTCATTTTTATGCTTGAATATATTTCTTAATATGGATCCCCTTGCCTTTATAGGTCAATCTATGCATCGGTGGTCACACTGGAAATTCTGTTTTACATGAACCTAGCCTCTTGTTAGTTAGTTTAGGAGTAGGAGTAGTTTGTTTGTTTTCTTTTTTTTTGTTCTATTTTGATTTACTTTCTACACTGCTCCTTTCTTTCCTTTTGTTGTAGGATATATTCCACATGAGACAGTGTTTGGTTTCTTAAGAAAGCATGGTGAAGTTTGAGAGGAAATTGTGCTACTGTCGATACTTCGTTATCTCTTTATTCCCTCTCTTTGCATGGATCTTACAACTTTTATTCGATGATACCCTGATGGAAAATATATTCCTTTTCGAATAAAACCATAGTGGAATCACAATGCTTAATATATAATTATTATCACCCACTCTAATCATTTTTATAATTGTTTAGTTTCGTCTTGTCAACTAAGTCGAGTAGAGTAATGAGGGGAGGAAACTTTAATAAGTGAATTGTATTTTAGATGTGCATAAGCATCCTTCTCTAAAGGGACAACCTTATCTACTCTCAATAAGTTGAGATCCCTCTTATACCTCATTAGATCAATAAGTGCATATGCACAATTATTTGAACAAAAACAAAAATAGAAAAAAATTAATAAAAAACAAAAGAAGAGAAAGGCTTCTTGTGTAGGGAGGTGAAGCAAGCAATTCCATCAGGGTGTTGTCTAGGCTCGCTAATAGTGGAGAAATGTTTATTTCCAGGAATTCACTTTGTCGAGTTACTATCCAGGCCTTCTGGCACTAGAGCAACACCAAAGATGAAAAACAAGACTGTGACAATATTGTTTCACTTGTGTATCTATATGCTCCCTGACTCCAATCGAAAAAATTTATTTTGACTTGATTTTTTTAAGTGTGTCACCGATGAAGAGAAGGGTACAGACTATATCCTTAACGTAAGATAAGTAAATAATCCATGGTGATCGATGAACTGAACAATGCTTCCTAAAGAGTTAGACTTGTTTTACATGAAGTAAGACCCATACAAAGAGTCGGATTTCTACGAGTGTGTCGCCAGGTGTTGTAGCTACTACAAATTCCCTCTAATTTTTTTGCCATTCTTTGATTTTGGAGCCTTCCTTCTATCCACAAGAGCCTACCCTTTACTATCGTCAAGTATTCATGCCATGATCAAGACTTACCTTTCATGTTGTGTTTTTTATGTGTTGTTTTGATCCCATTTTGATGCCTTTCATACACAATCTATCTCTGGACTTAACTTTGTAGCATTTCTAGTCTTCCCTCCAAAAACTGTGTAATCCAAATAGGCAGGCCAGCCTTGATCTTAGAAATTGCGTAATTCTAGGAGATAGCCTAGCCTTAAGCTAAGAAATTGTGCAAAGCTTCTCTTGAGCTCAGAAATTGCGCAATTCATTGAGTCAAGAAGTTGCCCAGTGGTTGGGAACTATGTAATCTTTCTTGGAAGTGCGAATGGTAGTTTCCTAAAAAGGTAAATGAAAAAAGAAATCCCTAGAAAATAGGGAGTGGATAATTAGTTTCCTAAATGATGACACAAGTTATTTTTGGATTTTCGCCAAGAGCCTATTTTTCCTTGATTTTAGGCATGCACATCATAAACCCTAATCATCATATATCTATATAATGGATGCCCCTAGAGCTCATTTTCATATTTGATCTTGGATCTCTAGCCTTCCCAAGGAGATCAAGGAGCCTTCGGTGGAGCTTATGGTGCTTTTTTGGGTGAGGTTTTCTTTTGTCATCTTTTGTTGCTTTTTCTGTCGCTTTTTGTCATTTTTCTTCTGTGAGTGATATTTTGCTTGTTTCATTTCATGGTTTTTGGAATTTTAACTTATGCTAGCTTTTACAAGTGTTGGTTCAATTTGTCGTTCACCTTTTATAAGTTTCAAATCAACTTTCTTGTTTTTTCCCATTAGTTGTCATAGTTTTGGCGACTCCCTATACATGTTTGTTTTCCCCTTCACATGTTGACCCTTTGCACTTAATATTCATTTATTTATCTCTCCTTAGTTAGAAATACACTCCAACTTGAACCATCACTTAGATCTGTCACTCCTCTCTCCAAGCAGATCTTCCCTTCACTTGGCCAACAGTGGCCTTGCTCAGCTAGCCATTGCGAAATTCCAAGGCTAGGGCTTCAAGCTTGGCCTCTAAAATTGCACAATGCATAGTACTTGGCTAGCCCAATTGCACATTGTGCAATTCTAGAGCTGAGGCCTCACCCTTGGCCCCTGAGACTGAGAAATACGCAGTCTCTCCCTCAGTCCGCCTAGGCTGAGACTACACATTGCATAGTCTCAAGAATGAAATTGCTCCCTTGGCTATTAATACTACACAATGTGAAGTTCTTGGGCCTCTACCGTTAGCTCAATATTTGCGCATATTTTCCCTTCATTACTTTGGTTTCTTCTAGGATCTTGTTTTGTGAGTTATTCTTCTTAAGCTAAGTCATGTTTTCCATGAGTTCTTTTCCTCCTACATGTATTGCATTTGTTGAGCAATTCTTTTCATCAGTTACTATCATCATGGAACCAAAAAGATCTATTTTGAAGGACACCATAGAAAGAAGCACCATGAAGGCAGTTGAGAGTACTCCAATAAAATTTCTAGGTTTTGCAGATACACAATTTTTTTAAAGAAAAGGAGTCATATATCATGGCACAAAGTAAATGTATCTTTCTCATCAAGAAGCTTCAAAGACGATCTTGAGGACCGACAAGTGTATATCAATGTCTAAAAGTTAGGGTTACATAAGATTGCATTCAGGTATCTGGTTTTTCGATGTGCAGATGTTGTCAGCTAGATAATTTCACATATACATTCTAGGACTATGACTCTTAACAATGACAACAGAAAAAGGCTTGCCTCTTTTCTGGCACCAGATTACCATCTTATGTACCATTTGTTGGAGCCAGAATCACTCATGGATTCTTACTTCTATGCTACCACCAACGATTTGAGCACAAAGGATGTTTTCAAAGGCTGGGTGAAAGAGCTAACAAAGTTTCATCAGACACTAAGCCAACACCTACAAGCCAAATTCTCTTAGGAAGGCTTATCAGTACTTGATAATTTTATGTTGTAGGATCTATCATTAACATAGTACTGACACCTTCACCAAAGGGTGGAAATTCTTTCTAAACGAGGTTGTGAATGAAATAAATCCATTTGGATGGTTGGACTTGTTGGATCAACAACTGAATATCCATGTAGCTAATTCCCAGAATCCTCCTGTTATCGGGAAAACTAGTGTCCATTTAGAGCTGTTAGTCCCACTAAGACGAGTAGCTATCTTAGAAACAAACAAACTAAAGTTACTTTTGTTTTACTTTATGAGAGATAGATGAGAGAGAAGCAGAGAGTACCAACCTCAATCTTTCACTTGGATCCTTGCTTTTTTCCTCCCTCCTTTGACAGAGTTTCACCACTCCTTCCTTACTTGTCCTGCTTCAAAGAACACTTGTAGAGTCAAAGCAGCAAAATACCATCAAAGCGTAGATATCTATAACCATAAACAATATAGGATCAGATGTATATTAACCATACAAATGCATATATCAATACAAGATTCAGAGATATACAAAAATATGGAGGAAAACTCAAATAGCTTTATTGATAGAAGTAGTAGAAGAGAGGATTACAACCCATTGGTCTGACCCAGAGCCATCCTCCCAGAATGAAAGCCCTCTTCACCTCATGAAAATCTTAGATCACCCAACAATACAATGTTGCACAGAGAAACCAACAGCACTTCCTTACAAAATACAAAATTCTAGCCCTTGGATCTCTAGGATGAGGGATCCATACATAGATGTTTGCAGGTGGGTGAGTCAGCTTATGGGATTTTGATTAGTGTCATCTCTCTGATAGTTCTTGGTTCCACTTGGAGATTTCATGATCTCTTACTCATCCCTGGGTGAATTCATAGAGGCAAGTGTCAAATGGGTAGTTTCTAGAAGATTCTCTGGGTTTCCACCTAGCCAACTGCCTCTGCCATTTGTTTGCTCTCGCTCATCACACCCTATAGAAGGGATTTTCAGTATGCAACACACTTTTTGCATGTGGTAGGTGAGATGCATCGCACCCTTAGCACTGAGCAGTCTGTAAGGTCCTGTTTTGACCAGTTCTGAGTCATTTTTTAGGGAGAACTTCTGGGAGATGATGTAATCAGCTGACCTTGCTCCTTTAGGGTATGAAACAACACTTTTAGGGGCTTATAAGCCCTTGGTTTATGGACATATGATAAAAAGGGACTGAAAACAAAATGCAAAGAGTAAACACACTTACAAGCCGACTTAGTGAGTTCATAAACAGCTGAATGGATGACCAACTAGATGCCCTGGTGTCACTGGCCACTCAATGACTCAATCAATCAAGTAGAAAGATGACAAGCCCACAAGCAAGCAAAACCAAATGAAAAGTAGCTTTCTAATTAGGGAGAAAATGGTCAAAAAGGCTTATGGGGTCAAAACCACAAGAGCAGAACACACTGGCCAAGATTGGGGTCAAGCCCTAATCTTCACTTATATGCATTTGCAAAACTGCCTAACTGACAACAAGTGCCAGAGACTGGTCAGCGCGACTCTTTCTCAGCAACTTGCGTTGGTCGGCGCGACTGTCAGTGGATTAAGTGCACTGATCAAGGTAGCTAAGGAAAAAAAAAATGAAAACAGGGACCAGATCTGCTACTATGAATTTTAGACTCAAACCAGTAAATAGGAGAAAATAAACAGAACCAAAGGGAAAACGTGAAACTAGAAAAGTTCTCACGAAATCATGAAATCCAAAACAAACAAAAGGATTGGGAGTTGGTTGAGATCCTTGGCTTCTCTATAGCATAGAAGGAGTATCTTTCTTTGGAGGACTGGGTATAGACTTCATGTTCCACTATTGAGGCTAGTGGTTCATCAATGGTATATGTATGCTTGGAACTTTCACTTTAATAAAATCACAGGTCTGACACGTTTTCATGCATATGTTGTGAATATATTAGGACTATTCTTGTTATGTTTGAAATGTATATTATTTAACTTATGCTAATGTTTATGAACTATTTTTTTTGCATTAATATGAATCTTGTTGAATGTGTGTTGTTGTTTATTCTCATCATGGTTAACATGATAACTATTTTGCAGGCTAACTTGAGATGTCTTTTATGCTTGTGTGTTCCTTTTAAGTTGCATATTGCTACAGGCTTATAAGGGGCTCACTCATTTTCCCCTCATGTGTTATAATCTTTCATACATCGCACTCGACCTTCCACAGAGTCACACATTTGTTCACCAAAGTCACGATTACACCACTTGTGGTGAAGTAAAATTATAAGTGTGGACACGAACGAATTCCTCTAACCCAATAATGGGTCTAGCCACAACAAATACATTCTATGGAAGATTTCCTTAGGTTAGAATCTATCAAGAGGACCTACCTCTTGGTCCCTTATCCTGTTTGATGATGTCTTCGCTTGCTCGCTCCAGTTATCTCTCACTTCCTTCTTCAAGCTCTTGAACCAAGTAAACAACAACAGACAACAAACATAACAATAGACAAATTGCAATTCAACCTACTTAACAAGTCAAGAAACATTAAGCCATGAATATGTATTATTACAAAACATGTAGGAAATCAATCGATAGTTGCATATATTAATATCAAAGAGAGATTACAACCATTCATCTTGATGTTGCAGTCTTCCTCTTACAAGACCAGGTTCCCACACACTTCTGTTAGCATTCCACGATGTCTTCAAACAACAATAGTTTTAAAATCTTCCATTTAGGCTTCACTCCAAACCAAAACACACTTCTCCCTCACACAAATAGATAGCTACAACTAGTAATAGCTTGCTTGTCTATTCCAAACCAAAATAGCATCAACACTCTACCAAAAACTATGACTGCAACTAGAAACTAGTTTGTGCTTGGGAAGAGGAGAGGTTTATATAGGAAATATGGATGGGAGATGGATCCTTTTCTCATGGGAGAAGGACTTATCCCTTGAGGTAGTTCCATCATTATAGGGGAAAGGAGCCCAAACTGTCATCCTCGACCCCATCTAGCCAAACCATTTACCAGACTTCCATTGTGGAGCTTCTAGAGCTGGAAGCTTCAGCTCTAATTTAAAAAACTTTCCATAACAGGACCGACGCTACTGGAACACATCTCAGTCACTCTGGTCGATGCGAGGACTAGTGCTAATATCTGCACATCGGCACGGGGTAGACAAAGTCCATTAGCATTTGTCTTGTAAACTGGGAAAAATAGAAGTTTCAGGGGAAATGGTCCAAAAGGGAGTTTATCTGCTCATGAACAGGGACACAATGGGGTTTTCTTCATGAAGGCAAAGCATGCGGGGTTCACTGTAGAGCTCCTCCATGATCAAGGAATGGGGAGTACAGGGACAGTGACAAATTGTTGTGTAACACCACTCTATGGATTATTTTAGGCAAGGCACATCATTAAAACCCATTTCTTCATAAATTGGGTCATATTTTGGATGGGGCTCCTACACTAAATGTTGTGAGGTCTAGTTAGGGCTTTATATCGGGAGACCCCCTAAAGTTTGGCAGGTCCAGCACCGTCAACAAACCTCATACATTTTATCAATATTACTAATTTGATAATGAATTACATTGGTGGTTCGTTGGTCATATTCTCCTCACATTCACATCAAGTACAGTTGAGGCATTAGATTGCATCATCCACTTTGGTCAAAATGGTCTAGATTTACTCAATAGTAGTTCTTGGATAGGTATCGATGTGCATTTTCAAAGTGTATTAAGCACTAGTGTAGAGAAGTTACATTAGCATTGTGAGTTTATCACCTCAGTATTTGTATATAGGCTACATTAGCATTTCATGCTAACCACCCTTAGTCTTGTTAGATAGGGTACATTAAGGTACATTAGGATTGCAAGTTAACAACCCTCAGTCTTATTTCTATTGCACGTTCTACACATTATATTTCTTTTGCGGTAGTTCAAATTCCAATCTCATGATTTGGTTTGAGTGTGTAGATTTCGTTTATGCTAAAGTTCAATTTTCTAGTGAAGTTGAGACTAAACAGGCTATCAACATCCATATTGTTCAGCAGTCCAATTTCAATCAAACTTAAGTAATATTAGTTGTTGGATTGGTATTGACATGCATTTGGAAATTGTAAAAGGAAGCGTTCTAGAAAGGGTACATTAGGATTACAAGTTGGCCATACTGAGTATTATTCTTGTTGCATATATTCTACATGTTATATTTTCTCACTATGCCTTAGGGGTTGTTCATCTTCCACTTTCAAGTCTCACAATTTAAATTGTGAGAGTTGGTCATTTTCATTTTACTTTTCTAGTCACTGAATCAGTATGTTTGTCTTTGTAAATGATATTTTCTTTAAGATTTAGCTTGACATAATCTTTGTGGTAGCTCATTCTTTTGTTGATATTGTAGGAGGATAAAGGACTTCATTGGAATGGGATCTTCAAAAATACTGAAAATACTGAGCATGAATAATAAAAAATTTCCAATGAAGCCAAATGAACCGTGAACCATGATATGTGATAAAAACTAAATCTATACTACATACATTCATGAACGTCACCAACACATTGCCTATGTTTGTAATATTGCTAAATTTTTTTCAATGTGTTAAAGAGTAATGTTTATTTGTGGCTATCATCTATTGAAAAATCCACTTGATTCTTTTCCACCAAAAGAACCACTTATCTGGAATACATGGGGGGTCATTATGACGAACTCGTGGTCTCTATGGAGAATGTTAGTATCAGTATTTGCATCCTTCCATCAGTGATCAAATTAACTCTTTCATCAGTCATTCCACTAGGTCATCATGGAAAAAATTGTTCACTGAAGGTTGAATTAGGGTTTCCTTTACTCCTTTTAGAAATTTACCCCTTGCTGGCTTATTTCACCTTTTTCTGAAGTATACCATTAGTCATGACTTGTCTTCATCATGACAATCATTTTCATCATGGTCACAGCCAGTCAAAGTCTCCATTAGATCTTAGGGTTTCCAACGTCCACTAAAACATCATCTCCTGCATAAAAAACCAGCAAGTCAAGGAGTAAATATAAAAAATATTTCATTAGAAAAATAGTTTGTAATTTGAATATTCAAGTAAAAATGTAATTTTATGGTTTTAATAAGTAATAATTCTCATGGTTCCAAGTGTTGTAAGTTCAAAGTTCCATCAGTGTTAGGTCCCTATACCACTACTGTAACCCGTTATTGTTATTAGTACAACCCCCTTATGATATTCTTATGCACATGTAGTCCCCATATTGTTATTATTGTGCCCTTACATTAGTATTGTTATGTCGGCTCTGATTATATTACGACCCCTTAGACTCCTATATATAGAAAGGAGGTCTTGTCATTTTTAGCATCCAAGAATTGTTCATTTGTGTAATGTAAAGGAGGTTTCCCCCTCGAAGAGGCTAAATTCTAAGGCGTTGATATTTCTTTTCTATCTTTTTGTGAGCTGGTTTCATAACATTTGGTATCAGAGCTTTGGATTCTAGGGTTTCATTGCTCCAAACAGGTCATCGTTGAATTTTCGCTATAACGTTTTTTTTGTGAAGTTTCAAAAGTGGAAAAAAAAAATCCATTTGAGAGGAAATCGTGACAACCCTCGCGTCCAAATTTCATATCTTGTCTTGCTATATTTTTGGAGATATGATCTGAGGAAGTTAGGGTTTTTGCAAGCTCCATAATTTCATCTAAAACAGGTCATTGTGGAATTTTCGCTATAAAAATTTTTCTGTGATGTTTCAGAATCTAAAAACAAAAACCCATTTGAGAAGAAATCTTGTTGAACCTTGGGTCCAAATTTAAAATCTTGTCTCACTATATTTTCAGAGATTTGGTCTGAGGAAGTTAGGGTTTTTGCAGACTCCTGAATTACATTCCAAACAGGTGACCTAGGGAAAAGCATCATAACCTTGGTTCTGAGCATCAAATTGAATTTTTGTAAGAAGTTTCAGAAATAAGATAGCCTGTATTTTTTTGTATATTAGTTTCAGGTACTAAGGTCGAAAAAAGTGACACGTGGCACTTCGTACAAGTTCGCTCTATGGAATTAGTCTATAATTAGGTTACCGTGGGAGATTTGGCATAACTCTTCCTTGGAGAATCCAATTGTGATCATACTTGCGGAGTTAGAAATAGGACTCGGAGAGCTATTACAGGCCGAAATTTCAAAACCTAAAGATCCAAAATTACAGATTTACAGTCATTTTAAGATCGAGCTCCTAAAATCAAGAAAAAGCAAGATGAGGAAGTTTGATGGCAAGGATCCGGTAAATTGGATACTACAAATGGAGAAATATTTTGATCTACATGGTGTATCACTGTTACAAAAGGTAGGTATTGCATCTTCATATTTAGAACCAGATCAATTTTTATGGTATAAAGGGTTTTGTTCTCGTAAACCACTTGTTACGTGGTCAATTTTCATGGAGGAAATGATAGCACATTATGAGGATACAAAGAGAAACACCTTCTTTAGCCAAATGATAAATCTAAAGAAAAAGTGTTCAATGGCACAACACATTGAGGACTTTCAAAAATTAAATATAAGGGAAAATGATATTCCAGAGAAGCAAAGGATTGATGTGTCCGTAGGCACTTTAAAGGATAACATTCAACATGAGGTTCATCTTTGGGAACCTGATTCATTGGAGAGGGCATTCAGGTTGGCAATAAAAGTGGAAAGAAAAATTATGGAAACAATGAAGCCTACCCCTCACAACTATAAAGATGGAAGTGTTGTTTCTCCTAGCCTTCCACAACCTACAAGGCTGACACCACAAAGATTGGAAGAAAAAAGAGAAAAAGGGCTTTGTTACAATTGTGATAACAAATATACTAAAGGTCATAAGTGTGCTGAGAAGAAATTATTTTGCATATATTATGAAGAGGAGGAAGAAAAGGATCAAGAAACATCAAAAGAAGAGGACATACACTAGGAACCAACCCCAGAGAAAGAAGAAATGAATCTGACCATATCTTGTAAAGAATTGGAAAGAATTACCGCTCCTCAAACTCTCAAGATAGAAGGACATACCAGGAGAAAAAGGTTCAAGAACTGAAAGATCACATCAAGAAAGAAGAAATGAATCCTAGCATATCTTGTAATGCATTGGCCAGAATTACCACTCCTCAAACTATCAAGATAAAGGGACATACCAAGAAGAAAAATGTTCAAGAAGTGAAAGATCACATTGAGCATCAAGAAATCAATCCAACCATATCTTGTAATGCATTGGAAGAAATTACCACTCAAACTCTCAAGATAGAAGGACATATCAAGAAGAAAAAGTTTCAAGCAGTGAAATATCAAATCAAGCATCAACAACAAGTTCTCCAACTTTTAAAGGATAATGCCACTTTGGTGCAAAATCGAATGAAACAAGAGGTAGATCAACATCACAGTGAAATAAGTTTTGATGTAGGCGATTGGGTATTTTTACGGCTACATCTCAAGCAAGATATTGCTAAGAAGGAAAAGTTGGCAATACTACTTGCACTTAATAAAGGGTGACCTTACCTAATGGGAAGACACTTCAAGGTAAAACTGGATCATGATAGTATGAAATACTCTTTAGGTCAAAGGTTATCTTTAGAAGAAAATAAAAAATGGGTCACAAATATGTTGGGTTATGATTTTGAAATCATCTACAAAAAAGGGAAGCAAAATGTTGTTGTAGATGCACTCTCAAGAAAGGATGACGATGTGGAAGCATTTTTTTGTGCTATTTCTATTATCTAACCAGATTGGATAAATGAAGCAAGGGATGAATGGAAGAAGGATGAAGAAGTGTCGCCACTCATTCAAAACTTGTAGAAGATCCCAGTTCAAACAATATTTCCAGAACTTGACGAGGAAGGAAAAATTATATTGGAACCTGGAGTAGTCACAGAAACAAGAACCCAACAGCTACGAAATCGATCAATTTCAGAGTATTTCATCAAGTGGAAGAACTTACTCACTGAAAATTCCACATGGGAGGACAAGAACTTTATACAAAAACATCAAGAACTACTCAATCATTGAGGACAACACTTTTTGAAGGAGAGGGGCATGTTAGGTCCCTATACTACTACTGTAACCCCTTATTGTTATTTGTACAACCCCCTTCTTATATTGTTATGCCCATGTAGTCCCCATATTGTTATTATTGTGTCCCATAGAAGCCCACTATTATTATTATTGTGCCCTTACATTATTATTGTTATGTTGGCTCTGATTATATTATGATCCCTTAGACTCCTATATATAGAAAGGATGTCTTGTCATTTGAATCATCCAAGAAGTGTTCATTTGTGTAATGTAAAGGAGGTTTCCCCCTCGAATAGGCTTATTTCTAAGGCATTGATCTATCTTTTCTATCTTTTTGTGAGCTGGTTTCACAACAATCAGCCAAAAGGAAGAGTTTCAAAGTCATTAGGTTTCCAAATCCACTATGAAAATAAAATCAGAAGATCAATTTTAGAGGAAATAGTCAAGTGAAAGGCTAAAGTTTCAAAAGTTAAGTGAATGCCAAAGGGATTTGTCTTTTCCCAAGGATGCCTAAATCATCATTTTCCAGAAGCACTAAACCCTAATTTCCTCTCCCAGTGAGCTAGGTTTTGCTATGGAATTAGAGACATATGAGGAAAGGAGGCATAAGGGAGGTCATATAAGGAAATATGAGGCCACTCCAACTAATAAACATCATGTCTCCATCACTTTTCAAAAAAGTCATTCCAAGGGAGAAAATCATTTTCCACACATAGGGCCAATTTTTCTTCAAAGTATGTTTCCAACCAAACAAAGATGAATTTTACAAAACTGAGAGAGGTTTTTATCAAGCGTAGACCAAGGAACAAAAACCTCCTTCATTTTTTACACAGGTATTATGGTTTTGGAGAAATGTAAAACACACAGGTGCTACAAGAGGTTTTCTGCACTTCTGGAATGGCCTTGGGAAAATCAATTTTTCTCCTATCTGGAGTGTCAACATGACTTTCTTGATAAGTCAAATAATAGCTAGACAGATATATATTTCCAATGAGCTATCATGAGCTCAATTTGGAGTTGAGTAAGACCTCCCAACGTTTCCTGCAAGAGCACACATCATTTTTACACCCTCATTCCGCACTTTTTGAACAGTCTTGGGAGAATTAATTTTTGAGGGGCTATACTTGATCATTTGCAATTATTGATAGGTTCATTGTGTAGTCAAGAGATAGATATTTCCAACAAACTATCATGAGCTCAATTTGGACTCTGGGAAGGCACTCAAAAGTTGGTTTGAAGATGACATTGTGCGCTTGTGTTGTGGAGGGCACGTTTTAGTGTTACGCTACGCGTTTCAGTGTCACGTTGCACGTTTGTGTAGTCGAGGGCACGTTCTAGTGTTGTGCTCTGTGTTTGACTAGATTTCTCTCCGGCCTCTAAAACAAAGTTCCATTGCCTCATAAACTTCAAGTTTTGTTGTTTCCTTCCTCCAGCACGTAAGTAGCACTAAAATATACCCTCCTTGCATTTCACAAGTCGTAAATTCATGGTATTAAGTCTCTTGTGTGAAATTTGGAGTTCTCAAACCTGCAAACCCTAGTTTCATTCCCACACCTCCAATTTCACTCCCTAATACTTCTATTCCCTTCCCATATCCCTATTAAGCCCTCTCCCAACCCCCATATCATATTAATACTTCCCAAAGCCCTTTATTCCCAAAACCCTAAGACCTAGGTGTTCTATTTTCCTAGGCTCCCAAAACCCCTAACTTGTAATAAAATTCCCTATCCCAAAATCCCATCAAAATCCCACTCCCTGTCACTTCCCTTAAACCATAAACCCCTTCCCTCGTCTCTCTGAATTTCCTCACACCATTCCTAACTCCCCATACCTATATTCCACAATTATTTCATCTCCCTAGGGTTTTAGGCACTAAGACACCATGACAAAAGAAGAAAACAGAAATTACAGGGAGGAGGAAGATAGACAACATAAAATGACATACAAAGAAGGATGGCAAAACACTATGCCAAGAGAAACAAGATTGCAAGGTCAAAACTTAAGAAAGGCCAATGCAAAAATTGAAACCCTAAAAATGCAAAAAGAGAAAGGAAGGCTTGATATCCTTGCTAAAGCCTCATGTCATGCACAAACCACATGATCAGAAATCATTTCACCAATTTTGAGAACTTTTGCGGTAATTTTGAATTTTTTGTGCTTTTCAAATAGTCATACATGGTTTTTTGACAGTTAGAATGCCAAGGGTGCTACGCTTTTATTTGGGGCACTTTTTGGCCAAAAGAAGACCACCATTGGATTCAGAGAAGGGAAGACATGTAGGAAAATAACTTTTCTAGCCTTGGTTTGGAAAACTGGCAAGTGAAAAGGTGAAAAAACACACAAAAAATCAATTTTCTGCCTCCTTTTTCACCTTGGCGCTGTGCGTTTGAACAGTCTTGGGAGAATCAACCTTTGAGGGGACAAATCAAGTCCATTTTGAAAACTAAATGTAGATCTGGAAACTAGAAAGGATAATATTTCCAATGAGCTATCCTGGGCTCAATTTCGACACCGGGGAGGTAGTCCAAATCAGTCTACAAGATGGATGGCGCAATTGACACATAGAGGGTGCATTTGACCAGTTCCCTGATTTTTCACTGTTTTTCTCTATATTTGATTTTCATCTTGGGAAATCAAGTTTTTACTGATTTTAATCATGATATAAATGTAATTATGGTATTTTTACTATTACCTAGGGTAAATACATTAGGTAAATAGACTCTATGAGGTGTAATGAATAAGTTTCATTGTAATTAGGGATGAGTCACTTTGACCACCCTACACTTTAGCTATCAATTTAGATTTTGGTGGAACTGCTCCTCCTCACATGGATTCGACCTTGAGGCTGGTAGGAGTTTGTTTTGAGGCCTATATCTTGGATTTTTTAGTATTTTCAATGTTCGTCTCAGTTGGATGTTGTTAGAACAATCAGAGACACTATTGTATCAGAATTTGGCCAGTTTTAATAGATGAGTTGCAGTTATTTCCTTGGGATACCTATGGTATGGTTGTCTAGGATTGTTGTTTCTTCAATTTCATTTGTATGAATGTATTGTTGGTCCATATTCCATCTCATGTCTATTGTATGTTCTCTTTCAATTTGATAAATAGAAATCATCTCACATGCTGTTTTTGGGAAGTTTTCATAGTTTGTTCATCTTTCTTCAGTTTAGGAAGAATACATCTTTCATGCTCTTCCTAGCTCCTCACCTGTCTAAATCATCTCATCGCAAGAAACCCTAATGTGCTAGTCTATCTACCTATATTTCCCCTTTGAATGTCTACAATCATATCTTATTTTCCCTGACCTGGCTTCTTTGACCTAATCCTCATCCAACAATGCAATTTCAAACAAACAAAACCCTGTGCACTTTATGCCTAGCCTAAAACCATAATCCATCCAACCCTCTTGGCTGTGATTCTTTGGAGAGAACCTTATCCGGCCTGGTAGGGCTAGTTACCAATTCAAAAGATTGGTCTGTGGTTACCTCAGCTAGACTCTTCCTCAGCCTTGGAGATCCGGAGGAGTGATAATAGAGAACACTAGTATACACAAGTGATATTCCACATTTGAAGTCCAAACATTTCCTAAACCTTAATATTTTGGTAGGAAAATTGTAACAAAAGTGTCGTGATATTTTATGGATTTTAATTTATGGTTTTAATGTTTCATATAACTTTTGGTACATGAACAACATATTTTTCTAAATGAACATGGATTTGTATTTATGTTTTTGCTTGGATGTTGGCTTATCACCAATACTTGTTTGTTTGTAAAGTGATCTAGAAATGCTTGTAATTTATATCTCTATATTGTCCATTTACGATGAAGATGAGATTATCAATTTTGGTTTTTATATTGGTAGGAACTTACATACCGAGTAGGTCACCATTCAACATAAGATGACTCAACGAAATGTTGAATAATTGATGAAATTGAGAACTAGAAGTTAAACCACGACCCTGTGTCAAGGTTTAGAATTTTTCCGAATCAAAATAACTCATTGACTGAGAAGGATAAATTAAACCACTAGACTGAAATATGAAACAAGGTGGATTAAAATACAAAACAAGGTATACTGGAAATCTAAATCCTTGGTTTGCATAAAAAAGTGTTTTATGACAGTCACTATCACAACTTTGAGCTATTAGTAATCCACATGAGCCATGTTAGGGAAACTAACTTTACTTTTGGTCTTTATAAAAAGCATAAAGAATTTGCTTTAAATATTTTGAAGGATTCATAGTACAACATACACTAGGAAAAATTTACAAGGGTATTCATGTTTAAGTATGATGGGCACAATGCATTTTTGTAAGATACAAAACATGTTTTTGTTGGGAAATTAGTGGTTAATGGAGCAACTGAAAAAGGATTTTTTTTGTGAAATGTCATGCAAGAATGGAGGGAGTAGATGGTTTTATGGAGCCTCCAAATAACATCTTGTGTTGTGATTTTGTTATGTTGGCATAGGTAGTTCACAAGGTCACTGCTCCAAAATGTGGGTGAGTCCAATTTCAAAGGATGAACTCACTAAGGCATAGGGTTTTCTCTTTGTGAATACATACTACACTTATTAGGAAACAACTTGAGCATGCCAAAAGGTTGGCTCAAGTAATATCCTTCACCCAACCATGTACTCCCATGATGATCACTACAATGAGGGGAGAACTTGAGGCTCTTGGAATTTGGAATAGTTGCATGTATTTTGTAAGCTAGATGACAATCAATGATTTTTTTGGGACTTTGTTCATTATTATTGAAGTATTTCTGTTTACAATATTCACTTAATTTTCCTTCAAATGACATGTAATGTAGCAACATTTTAGTATATTATTGTATGTATTTCTCTTTGAAATCCTTTTCTTATTCCTTTTAGAAGATTAATGTTGATGGTGCTGGACCCGCCAACATGTCAAGGGGATCTCCCCGGTAAGAAGTCCCAATTAGACCTCAAATCATTTGGTGTAGGAGCCCCAGCAATGGGTCATAAGGTAATGCCTTGACCGCGATGTTGCACAGAGGCAAGTAACATAACTCTGTCAGTCCCAACTCGGCTAGGAACACACAAAACAAAGGACATGCGCAGCATCCGGCCGAGCAGTTGACACGGATGTGGAAGTCACAACATACAAGGTAAGATAACATGAACAACACTCACAGATCAGTCTGAGACGAGTGTGACGGTTGATATAACAAGGTTCAGAGAAAGGTCTGTTTGATGTCCAGCAGAGCAGTGGACACAGATGGTGACAACATTAACAACATATGCAACACATTAACAATAAGATTCATATAATTTCATGTGAATTGGTTCATACACAAGTACGTAAGTTAAACAACATATATCATTAAGGCAACCAGAGCAGTCCAACTACAATAATAACATAAGCATGAAAATGTGTTGGCTCTTATTATTAAAGAAGTGTAATTCACAATCATACAATAAACCATGTAAACCTACTAGCCCCAACAGTGGAACGTTACAACCACATTTGCTTTCTCCTCCAAAGAGATGCATTAGCTCCGTGTAGTGGAGAAGCCAACATGCATTACAATACTGTCCAAGTCTTCTTCAAGATAGTGTTAGTAGAAGCTTGGCTGACCAAAATCCTATACAATGAGTTATGAGGAACTATTTATAGCAAAGGGTGGGGTGAACCTTGACATTCCCCTATGTGACAGTTCAACTACCCTCATGACTCTTCACCTACTCTATGATTGTTACATCCACTTGTTGACACTTGACTTACACTTGACATGACTCAACTTTACAATGCACATGTCCTCATGTGAGACAACATGGCTTGAGAAAGCCTTGCAAGACATCACTGACACTCAGCCCATTGTGGTGAGACCAACTCTCTGACATGCTTGTGATGGTGAAGCTGGTGAGTTTATTCCAGGCTTGGTCATCTGTGATGGTCTGAATGCACCTCATGGTGACATCGTACTGAAACAAACTCTTTCTCTCGTTGCAACCAGTGCATTGGTTTGACCCCTTCATCCAACTCGTTTGCTAACATATGCATGGTCTTCTTGGGTGTGGCTGAACCGGTAGCACACTAATGCATAGTGTCCATGCTAATCTTCAGCTGTGTATTTGTGGTCATGTGCATCAACTTGCCAAAGTACCCGTTCGGCTCTAGTTGGACTTGCTTCTTGTCTTCGCCTTGGTGAGTGTGTTGAATGGGTTGGATTGCATGTGTGTGCACAATGACATGGATGTTGTTGAATCCCTTGCATGCAATCAACCACACTTCTCACCATGTTTGCTCCATGTTAGTTGTTAGGATGGGTCTTTAAATTGTACTGGTGTAGTTTCATCCATGAGTGCATGTTGCACCCAGTGTTGTTCTTGTTCATACTACAACTCTTTGGACTGTCTGTGAAGCTTCATGTCCTTCCTGAGGTGATGCTTCAACACATGCAACTCCTTCTTTGTTCTATCTTCTGCCTTTACATGATCTTCATGTCACGTCGTCACTTCATATCCTGAGTCTCCAAAGTTTCTTTCATTATCAGTGGATCTGTTTGATCTTGAAACTTTTCTCCGCCTCTATGTTGTCAGCAACCTTCCTCTTGCATTCGTTGCATTCGCTGCATTCGTTGTGTTCGCTGCATTCGCTGCATTCGGTATGCTTCCTTTAGCTATTGTTCATGATGTTGCTCACTGTGATGCTACTACTTGATGTCCTTGTCCATGAAAAACTTGATATCTTCGTGAGTAGGTAAGCCCATGGACACTTGATCGACTACATCCCCAAGCATGCTTTGAACGGTGTCTTCATCTCTACTCCCTTGGAAACCATTGTACCTATATTGTTGAGAGGAAGATGAACGCATGTGATACCTAGAGACATGGAAACACTCATAACGAACAATATGTCAGTCAAAAACCAAAATGAACATGAGAATTGACTTGCAACATACCTAGGTGAATGATCATGAAGGTTGCGCAATTTTGGCTGGGAGTTCAGGAGACCAACTACCAAGACTGCACAAGGCTTAGTCCAGGCTACTGAGAGATTGACTAAATACCAAAATTGTGCAATGCACAGTCCAGTCAGGAAATTGGTTGTTGGGATTACGCAATGCGTGATTCTAGCTAAGAAAGACTACTAGCCGAGGGACAAATTTGCGTAAATTTTTGGGCTAAGCAGCCATTGACCTCCAGAAACGCACAATTCAGTCCAAGAGGCCAAGTTTGGGCCATAATGTGAAAATCTGGAGAGGAAGGTGAGCCTTCCTTTTCTAGATTGCACAATGCAGCCTTGGTGAAGGCAGAGACTAAGCCAAGGTTGGCCCAACTTGCCAACGAGCAACTGAAAGCAAGCAAGTCGATGAAATGCATGGAGACACTAAGTGATAACAGAAGTGATAAATAGTGCATGCAAAAAATGAATGGAAGATTGAGAAAACAGATCAAAATCCATGTGGGTGAGGTCGTTCATCGGTTGGGCGAACATCCATGCAAAACAATTTCATGCATACGACAGCAATGAGATAACAAAAAAAATTGAAACAGAGCCAGGAAAAGCTAGAATATATGTAAACAACAACAAGCATTCAAATAAATCAAGAAAATATCACTCACACAAGTGAATACACAAAAGGCGACAAAAATGCTGAAAAAGACAAGATGAGGCCACTTACCTGTGAATAGATGAGCCGGATGTGTTGAAGAGTCATGGATGTGTTGTGGGATGTCAGAGCTCCAAGATAGATGTGAATGAATGAGCTCTGATGCATCAAATAAATAAGTTTGGTCTCAAGATGCGCATGCCACAAGTCTAGGAAAAAGCGACACTTGGAGGGAAACTTCTAAAACAAATTTTCATGTAACCCCTGACTGCTAAAAATAGCTCCCTGAATCATGGGATGTCTTTTGCATGTTTTCTATTGCTATTCTGGGAAGATCAAGTCATGCATCCACGCAAGTCAAGTTTCCTCGGTCCTGGTGGAACTAGTCAACCAGACTGTCCATGCATGCCAGTGCTCAACTGCTTGGGAATAATGTGCATTCCTGACTGTAATCTGAGTTGTATGCCCAAGGGGACTGCACAATTGCTAGTCCCAGTAGCTAACTAGTGCCCAGATTTGCGCAAATCCTGGGCTGAACAGCCTGTTGATGGGAAAAAGTGCACAAATCCTACTAGGAGGGTATGATGGTAGGATTGCGCAATCCTGGAGACCAGCAGGTTGTGAGAGAGGATTGTGCAATTCTAGGAAAGAAAGGCTAGTTTCCCTCCAGGAATGCGCAATTTTCAATGGGAAGCTACTCAGCCTGTAGCTGGACCAAATCTAGGTAAGCAACCTGTGAGGGGAATGGATCGACTGTGATCGATAGGCTGCCTTTGTGCAAGGAAAACACTGAAGCTTGAGTTCTTGATGAAGAAAGACAAAGTGTTGTGTAAGGTTGGTAGGGAGGTTCCAAAACAAGATAAGGAAAAATTTTGGAGGGTGGTTGTAATTGCTACAACACTTGGCAACACACTGGTAGATCTCCAGCTCTCTGCATAGACCTTGTTCGTGAAAATCAAGTCTAACACCTCCGGAAGTATTGTTCATTTCTTAGCTCATATTCATTTCACACTAACTTGATTGTAAGATGCAGCATTTGCCAAGCCCTTAGTTGATTGACACACATTCCAAGCCAAGGCAACACATTTTTTTCAATTAGGGTTTAGGGGTATATAGGTTCACAAGAATTATAGTCATCATAGTCTTAGTTTCATCTCTGGTGTTGCTCCACTGCCAGCAGGCCTAGACAGTACCCCAGTGGATTCACATAGCAACACAAGCATGGCTTCGCTTCCAACGAGCCTGGTCAGTACGCCGGTGGAGTTACTTGCATCACCTCCCTACACAGGAAGCCTTTCTCTTCTTTTGCCTTATTCATTTTTCATTTTGAATGTTTGACTTTTCATTTTCTTCATTTTTCATTTTCACTGTGCATAACACTTATTCATTTCAGAGGCGGAAGAGGGATCTCAACTTATTGAGAGCAGAAGAGGTTCTTCCAGAAGAGAAGTAGTTTATTATATCTCTGACGTGCCTATTAAGGTTTTTCCCCTCACCTTACTCTACTTGACTGAGCTGACAAGGGTTAACCCAAAAACAATCAATTAGAGAAGGTGACACTAGTTAGTGTGCAAGCGTTGTGTTTACACCAAGGTTCACTTCGAAGAGTACGTATTTTCCTTCGATGTATCATGGACTAAGAGTAACAAGTTCATCATACAGAGGAAAGATGATAGATAACCAAGTAGTGATAGTTGTACAAACCCTCTTGTACTTTAGCGAAGTTTCATGAGTCACACATGGTTTCATGTGAAATAACCTACAAACAAAAGAAGTGAACGAACTAACAACAAATCCAAACAAAAGCAAAAGGAAAAATGAGAGCAAAGCAAGAAAACAAAGCATGAAAGTAAACAAGCATGCAAGAAAACAACTAAAAGCAAACACTACTCCTAATCCTACACTAACGATACATGGGCTTGATCATGTGAAGTAATACTTCCAATGCAGCCACCAACGTATTAGCAAACCCATGTGGGTGAAGGCTTGGTCAGCGAGTAACCCAGTTGTGCAAACCAGCATACAAGAAAGATATGATAGTGAAGATAGCCACAGTTTGTGTTTCAAAGTACCCACAGGACATAAGTAACTGCATGTGCATGATGGACAATCCGTGGACTTATCATGGTGTTGTATGAAACTACGTGCAACTTTGAAGCAAAAGCACACTCTTGACTAGCACATGCAAGCAAGAAAAGGAGACAAAGATAATTTGTGTCGTGAATGAGTGCTTGCAATATAAGACTCCTCCAATGTATGAGCAATGGGATCGTGTAGTTTGAGTGGAGGAAGTGTGATCTGTGTTTGAGATGGATCTTCAATGCATACAGAAGAGTGATGAGGAGCCTTGGGTGATTGAACAATTTCATGATCAAAAGTGAGGCTGACCCCAAGAGAGCGAGGACCCAACATAACCATCAGCTCAGGTTGAAGTGCCTTGATAGTCTTGGGTGTCTCAACTTCATCATCATGTAGATCATCATAAACTGTGGCTTCGAAAGATCAACTACGATAGATTCATGATCGTGATACAAAATGGAAGCAAATGGATCATGACTACCATGATCAGAAAAATCAATGAATTCTTTGGCATCCTCATGATCAGATGAATCAAACAGAGGGGTAGATGAAAAGCGAATGAACTCATCCTCTGTGTTCCCAGAGAAGACATATGAAGGATCAAGTGGATCTTCAATGAATAACTTATCCTCTTCATTCTTGAATGATGGACTAGCATCTGGTGAGTCCTGCAAGTGATCAACAATGGGTGCATCAGTGGATGAAGACACACATGAAAAATCATTGATGGGAGGCTCAACAAAGAAGCTAGGAAGGAACGGAGGGGGCTCAGATGGAAGGGAGTCATCCTTCGCCAAGTGTTGATGTTCAAGCTCCCACTCATACTCTTCATGAATGACAACGCATGTTGGTTGTGCAACACCAACTCCATCAGTGTGATCTAGATTTAAACAGGAACACAACAGATTACAGAGATAACCATAAACACAAAGATGCAGTTGAAATAATACTTTATTTCATTAATGAAAAATACTGAAATATGCTTACAAACAAAAATGGAAATAAACTAGCTAGGGCGATGGTAGATTATCTCTGAGAAGAGATGTGGTGGCTACATGCCTCTGAATTGTGTTACAATGAGGCTCGA
Organism: Pinus tabuliformis; assembly: GCA_031772625.1. Lineage (NCBI taxonomy): Eukaryota > Viridiplantae > Streptophyta > Pinopsida > Pinales > Pinaceae > Pinus > Pinus tabuliformis. The sequence goes on along the minus strand of CM062816.1, from coordinate 375,458,840 downwards.
AGGCCTATTTATTGTTGAGAAATAATGGAAAACCCTAAACATCCAAAAACCTAACCCTAGAAGATGAAACGCCAAACTGTGGGCCCTGTTTGGGTAAATTGGTACATCAACTTCCTGGGGTCATAACTTTGGCATACGATATCAATTTGACATGCACCATACCTTGTTAGGAAGATCTATTTGAGAAATACAACTTTTGGAAGAGAAAAATTGGTCCATGGACCCATGTTGCTCCCAGTTTTCCCAAAAATTGGCGTTTAGGGCCTCAAAACAACTCCAGAAGTTCAAGACCCGAAAAACTACTAAAAATAGTAAACTGTGCTACAATTAAGGAAACTGAAAAGCTAAAAGAAACAATGGTGGGGGTCCAAGTGGACTTGGCGGGTGGCCACCAATATCCAACTGGATCATTCCTCTCCCCTTAGGAAGCAATGGTCCCCATTGCGTTGAGTTCCTCCATGAGATGAGGAAACTTCTGCTGAACTTGGTCCCTGATGAGCCACTTGCCCTGGTGAAGGTGTTGGCCTACTTTGACAACTCGATACAGTTGAATATTCTACTGGCGAGTGTGTTTTATCTATGTGTCCATGGTCCAATCAGTTGCAGCTTGTTCCATGCAATTTGGATTTAACTTTGTGGGTGTGAGTTGTTCTGCAATGTCGGATGTGTCTAGTAATGGTGGAAAGTATGGCCGAAGGCGGTCCACATTGAACACTGGGTGTAGGCCAAGGAATGGGGAAATTTTGAGCTCAAATGCATTGTCTCCCACAGCCTTGGTAATGGTGTAAGGACCATATCGAAGTGGTTTGAGTTTCCGATAGGCTCCGGTAAGGCATTCGTTTTGCAAATGTGACCAGACATTGTCGCCCACCTAAAACTTGTGTGGCACCCGATGTTGATCATGTTGTTGCTTGTACTTGGCATTTGATTTCTCCATAATGTTATGGATCTGCTAGCGAATATGTTGGATGTGCTCAATGAAGTTGTTTGCCTTATCTGTTTCGGACTAGACATGAGCCGAATCTATGTGAGTAGCTGCAAATGGCATGGCCACATCAATGGGACATAGTGGCTGGAATCCCAAGCCCACCCAAAAAGGGTTGTAGCCAGTCGAGCTGTGGAGAGCCCGGTAGTAGTTGTACTAAACATAGGGGAGGCTCTCATCCCATGTGTGTGGATGATTTGAGTTGTACATCCACAGAATTTGTACAATCATCATGTTGACAACCTCTATCTGGCCATCAGTTTGAGGATGGAAGGTTGTGGACTTAGTGAGCTTGGTGTCCAAAATCGACCAGAGACTGGACGAAACTGTACTGAGGAACCTATTGTCCCGATCTGAGATGATAGACTGTGGGATCCCAAAGTGTACCCACACTCATTCAAATAAGAGTTTAGTAGTGGCTTTTACTGTGATATTCTTCTTTCAAGCTGCCATAATGGCCATCTTTGAGAACTTGTCGACAACCATAAAAACACAGTCATTTCCATGCTTAGTGGAAGGAAGACTTGGCATGTAATCCATCGAGATAGATTCCCAAGGTAAACTCGGGGTAGGTAGTGGTGTATAAAGACCTTACTTCTTGATGATCGGTTTGGCAATGGCATAGGTAGTGCATGATCTGATGTACTTCTTGACATCTTGTCAAAGATTCGGCCAATAGAAATACTTCTACATTACTGCCACCATTTTCTCAACCCCGAAATGCCCAGTAGCCCAACTATAGTGTGCTTCCCAAATCATCTTGGCACGCTTTCTTGAAAGAACACAAAGGTGACCCAGGTGGCATAATAGGGCATCCTGGAGGTGAAAATCTGGAACATGTTGACCCTTCAAGAGTGTCTGGTATGTGTGGCCGAATTCTAGGTTGCTTTTGTAGAGAAGTGGCCAATCAGAAGTCTCGTGCCCACAAGAGTTGAGCACAGTGGTTAATGCCATGATCGGTGGTCGACTGAGGCAATCTGCAACATTATTGGTGCTTCCCTTCTTATACTTGATATTCAAATGGAACTGTTGCAGGTATGTGGACCACTTCTGAAGGCGATCATTCTGAAATTTCCCTTGGGTCTGTATGAACTGCAAGGGTCGGTGGTCTGTGTGGATGACCGTTTGCTTCCCCAAACTGTAATGCTTCCATTGTCGACAGGCCTGCACAATGGAATACATCTCTTTGTCATAAGTGGGATACTTTTGGACTAGGTCTGAAAGTGTCTCACTGTGATATGCCACTGGATGCTCATGTTGAGTAAGGACTGCCCCAATAGCATAGTCAGAGGCATCTGTCTCGACCTCAAATGGTTGTTGCAAGTCTAGTAATGCAAGCACTGGTGCCAAGTAGAAGTGATCTTTCAACTCTTTGAATGCCTTTTGTTGAGATTCAGAACAAAAGAATTTTGCTTTCACTCCTCCCTTGGTGACATGACTCAAGGGCCAATTGATATGAGAAAATCCCAACACGAACCTACGGTAGAAGTTGGTAAGACCTAGAAAGTTGCGGAGCTCTGCCGGAGTGGTTGGAGATGGCCAATCCCGAATGACTTGGATCTTGGCTGGATCCACATGCACCCCCTGTTCATCAATAATGTATCCCAGATACTAAACTTGGGTCATGCCAAAAGTGCATTTCTCCAAATTGGCACATAACTTGTGTTACAGCAGTGTTTGGAGAACCTATCAGATGTGGTGGAGGTGCTCTTCCCAACTCTGGCGAAATATCAGGATGTCATCCAAGTATACCACTACAAATAAGTTGGTGAATGGCCACAAGATGTCATCCATTAGCCTCATGAAGGTTGCAGGAGCATTCGTCAATCCGAAAGGAATAATCAACCATTTGAAAAGGTCCTCCTTGGCTTTGAAGGTAGTCTTCCACACATCAGAGGGTTCGATTGGTACCTGGTGATATCCTGATTTCAAATCGATCTTGCTGAAATATTTTTCCCCCTTTAGTTGGTCCAGGAGATCATCAATCCATGGGATCGGGTACCTATTACAGACAGTGATCTTGTTCAACGCCCAATAGTTAATATAGAGTCTCCAAGTCCCATCCTTCTTCTGTACCAACACGATCGGGCTCCCACAAGGCGATGAACTTAGATGGATGTGACCTTTCTGCAGCAGCTCCTAAATCTGCCTCTTGATTTCATCGTTCTCCAAAACGGAGCGCCAATAGATTGGCCCACTGGGCAACGGTGCACTTGTGGTCAGATCGATGGAGTGCTTGACCTGACAGTGCAGAGGAACCCCTACGGGGGAGGTGAAGATATCCTCGTACACTTTCACAACCTTGTCCATCTGTAGTTGTCGTTCGGAGGGGTCCTGTCTGGAGATCATGGCCACCATCTTCTTCTTTCCTTGAGGGCGTATCATCAAGAAAAAAAATTCCCTGGTTTTGGAAATGAGCTTACTGCATTGTTTTGCAGTAACGAAAGAGATGGCAGTAGGCGGTGCTACCTCCGATATCTTGTACAACTTATTTCCCAAAGTAACAATAACAACATGGGGCCTTGATTCATACACAACATGTCACTTCCACAAGTATGGTTGTCCTAATAATACATCACAAACTTCAAGGGGAGCAATGTCACACAATACCTCATCCATGAAGGACTTGATGTTGTATGGAAGGCTACACTGCTAGCTCACATGAAGATCTCGTCCTTGGTGAAGCCACCCGATGGTGTACAGTTGTGGATGTGCGATGGTCAGTAAGCCCAAACGCTTCACGACCTGTACCGAAATGAGGTTCTTTTGGCTCCTGCCATCGACAATGAACTGTAGCGGGGAGCCCTTCACCCACATCTAGGAGTGGAAGAGACCCTCCTCCTCCTCTGGATCTTCGGGTTACTCCTTTTGGATCTTTGTGGTGGTAATGGGCTTCGCATTGGTAATCTACTTCCCTTTGTCATTCCCCTTGTCGGGTTCTAACTCAGAGTTGGAACATGCATTTGATTTTGAAACCTTTAGCTCAGCCACCAGTGATTTCTTGGCCCAACACTCACTTGTGTTGTGAGTGGAGCTCTTATGGAACTCACACCACTTTCCCGTGTCCTTTTTCGGCTTCGCGGCACTATTCTTTGCTTGTAGCTTTGGCAGGTTGTCTTGGGCCACCCTGCCTTGGCTTTGTCCTTTGTTATGTGGTTTGGGGGCACCTTTCCCTTACTTCAGATTTGCAAATCCAAAGTCTCGCTTCTTCTGTTTAAACTTTTGCTCGACCTTGATGGCATATCGATATGCCGTGCTGAGCGAGGAGATGTTCAGGAATTATATTTCTTCCTGGATGTACTTGTGCAGGCAACCACAGTATTTGAGTACCAAATGTTGCTCTGAATCCTTGATACCCAACTTTGTGTGAAGGGTATGGAAAATATTGGTAAACTTCGGCACCTCTTGGTCCCTTCCCTACCGCAGCGTGGTCCATTTTATGTATTGATTGTCATAGCTTACGACAGGGAAGTACTGCTCCTTGATGGCATCCCGAAATGAATTCCAAGTGGGTGCGGCTGAAAATAGTGAGCCTATACTTTCATCCTTCTGCTCGCAGTAGATTTCCCACCAGTCCTTGACGTGGGGGGCTGCTTTGAGAAAAGCGAAAATAATCTTTTCCCGACTGGAAAATTCATGAATAGAAAAATAACCCTCTAGTAGATTTAACCATTTATCGACAGCATCTGCATCTATCTGACCCTCGAATATGGGGATTTCAAAACTAACTTGTACCTTAAATGGTGTGGAGTTTCTAGAGTAGCTGTTGGAAGCCGATGCGTCGCCCCTAGGTAGCCACTGAAGGATTTGGGAAAAGTTGTCCATCATCGCGTTCCTTTGTCGCTCGAGGGCTTCGTCGAGCAAGATTTTGATAGGATCTCCTGCCCCCTCATCTTTCTTTTCATCCACCATGGAAGGCCGTCGGGATTTGCGAGGTTGGTCTTGCAAAGGTTCAACCAGTTCAATCCCTAACTCCTTATATCCAGACCTCGTTGGGGACATGTAAAGAAAAACAGAGAAAAAGCAGACCGCTTTGATACCACTGATCCGGATTTAAACAAGAACACAACAAATTAGAGAGATAACCATAAACACAAAGGTGGAGTGGAAATAATACTTCATTTCATTAATGTAAAATACTGAAATATGCTTACAAATAGAAACGGAAATAAACCAGCTAGGGCAATGGTAGCTTATCTCTGAAAAGAGATGTGGCAACTACATGCCTCTGAACTGTGTTACAATGAGACTCAAAGGCCTATTTATTGTTGAGAAACAATGGAAAACCCTAAACATCCAAAAACCTAACCCTAGAAGATGAAATGCCAAACTGTGGGCTTCGTTTGGGTAAATCGGTACATCAACTTCCCGGGGTCGTAACTTTGGCATACGATATCCGTTTGACACAAATCATATCTCGTTACAAAGATCTATCCGAGAACTACAACTTTGGGAAGAGAAACATCAGTCCATGGACCCATGTTGCTCCCAGGTTTCCCAAAAAAACGTCTTTTAGGGCCTCAAAATGGCTCTAGAAGTTTAGGACCCGAAAAACTGCTAAAAATACTAAATTGTGCTACAATTAAGGAAACTGAAAAGTTGAAAGAAACAATGGTGGGGGTCCAAGTGGACTTGGTGGGTGGCCACCAATATCCACCTGGATCACAGTGGCTTGTTCCTCATTCACAACAAGTGAAGAGTCTGGAATGGACGAACACAAGACAACATCATCCAGAGGAACACCTGAGTGCAAAGACGAAGGTCGAAGAAAATAATGCATATGGGAACACGAAGGAATCACAACCAAATCTGCGCAAAAATTGAGTGGAGTGATGTTGGGAGGGTGTGAAGGATGAACAAATGTGCGAACATGATCCCCAGCATCATTGGGCGATGGTGAAACTGTTGAATGATTGGTAGGCAGACAATCTGTTGAGACAGTGCCTGCTCCCACATGGGATTGTGCAGTTCCATCAATGAAGAAGGTTGAGCGAGGCTTGACATCAAGCTTTCCCTTAGGACAGGAAAATTTCTTAAGACAATACTCGAACTGGTCCCAAAGATAAGCAAACTTCATCTGGCTCCTCAAAGCTTGAAACTGCAAGTCATGGAAGTGCTGCCAAAAATCAATAACGGATTCATGTGGAGCCCTCCATTGATGTAATAGTTTCTGGTCAAGATGGTCTTGATCAAAGTGATAGAACGTGTCTTTAATAAGATCACAGAAGTGCTTACATGAGTGCATGGTGTTAGCTGATAGGCTGAGCACCTAACGAAATGGAGATTCGTGAAGTGTGTATGCGAGCAGTAACCAGGCTTGTTCGTCAGTAAACTCAACTTCCTCATAAATCATGGAAATAAAGTTATGTAAGTGTTCAGGCCACGCCACTTTGCCTTCACCATCATATGTGTGAGTGGACAAGAGATTGAAAACTTCCCCGAGATGGACACATCTTCACGATTCGAGAAACACCTCGGGGGAAGAAGAATGCAAGACTCCATGAAAGATATGCAAAGGTTCAAAACTGGATAAGAGGACACTGCTTGTCATCAAGCCCTCCTTCTAGCACCAGAAACATCAACCGTGTTGGACCCGCCAACATGTCAAGGGGATCTCCTCGGTAAGAAATCTCAATTAGACCTCAAACTATTTTGTGTAGGAGTCCCAGAAGTGGGTCGTAAGATAATGCCTTGACTGCGATGGCACACATAGGAAAGTAAGATAACTCTGTCAGTAGCAAGGGTGTGACTGGTGCAGTGAGTTAAGGAATAAGTATGAGAGGTTCCAACAATTGAAAGGGAGAGGAAGGTGAAGGTGAGTTCTAGGTTAAAAGGGATCAGTCCCAATTCGGCTAGGAACACACAACACAAAGGACATGCACAGCTTCTGGCAGAGTAGTCGACACAGATGTGACAATCACAACATACAAGGTATGATAACACGAACAACACTCACGGATCAGTCTAAGACGAGTGTGATGGTTGATATAACAAGTTTCAGAGAAAGGTCTGTCTGATGTCCAACAAAGTTGTCGACACGAATGGTGACAACATTAAAAAGATATACAACACATTAACAACAAGATTAATATAATTTCACGTGAATCAATTCATACATAGGTATGTAAGTTAAACAACATATATCATTAAGGCAACCAGAGAAGTCCAACTACAATAACAACATATGCATGAAAATGTACTGGCTCTTATTATTAAAGAAGTGTAAGTCGCAATCATACAATACACCATGTAAACCTGCTAGCCCCAACAGTGGAACACTACAGGCACGTTTTCCTGCTCCTCCAAAGAGATGTACTAGCTCTCTGAAGTGGAGAAGCCAAGGCACGTTATAATACTGTCCAAATCTGCTTCAAGATAGTCTTACTAGAAGCTTGGCTGACCAAAAGCCTATACAATGAATTATGAGAGACTATTTATAGCAAAGGGTGGGGTGACCCTTGACATTCCCCTTTGTGACAATTCAACTACCCTCATGACTCTTCACCTACTCTATGATTGTTACATCCAATTGTTGACACTTGACTTACACTTGACATGACTCAACATTACAATGCACATGTACTCATGTGAGACAACATGGCTTGAGCAAGCCTTGCAAGACATCATTAACACTTGGTTTGATGTGGTGATACAAACTCTTTGACATGCTTGTGATGGTGAAGCTGGTGAGCTGATGCGAAGCTTGGTCGTCCGTGATGGTGTGCATGCACCTCATGGTGACATCTTGCTGAAGCAAACTCTTGCTCTCATTACAACTGATGCATTGGTTCGGCCCCTTCATACAACTCGTCTGCTAACATGTAAGATCTTCTTAGGTGTGGTTGAATAGGTAGAACATTGATGCATAGTGTCTGTGCTGATATTCAAGTGTGTGTTGGTGGTCATGCACATAAACTTGTTGAAGTACCTGTTCGGCTCCAGTTGGACTTGCTTCTTGTCTTCGCCTTGGTGAGTGTAATGAATGGGTTGGATTACATGCATGCGCACAATGACATGCATGTTGCTAAATCCCTTGCATGCGATCAACCACACTGATCACCATGTCTGCTCCGTGTTAGCTGTTGGGATGGTTCTTTAACTTGTACTGGCCCAATTTCATTCGTGAGTGCATGTTGCACCCACTGTTGTTCTTGTTCCTACTGCAACTCATTGGATTGTCTATGCAGCTTCATGTTATTTCTGAGTTGTTGCTTCAACACATGCAACTTCCTTCTTTCTTCCATCGTCTGCCTTCATGCGATCTTCATGTCGCGTCGTCACTTCATAGCCTGAGTCTCCAAAGTTGCTTTCATTATCAGTGGAACTACTTGATCTTGCAACTTTGCTCTGCCTCTATGTTGTCAACAACCTTCCTCTTTCATTCGCTGTGTTTGTTGTGTTTGCTACATTCGGTATGCTGCCTTCATATGTTGTTCATGATGTTGTTCATTGTGATGCTGCTGCTTCATGTCTTCGTCCATGAACAACTTGATGTCTTCGTGAGTAGGTAATCCCATGGACACTTGATCGACTACATCCCCAAGCATGCTCTAAACGGTGTCTTCGTCTCTGCTCCCTTGGAAACCATTGTACCTGTACTACTGAGAGGCAGATGAACACATGTGATACCTGGAGACATGGAAACACTCATAGTGAGCAATCTATCAGTAGAAAACCAAAATTAACATGAGAACTGACTTGCAACATACTTGGGTGAATAATCATGAAGGTTGCAAAATTTCGGTTGGGAGGTCAGGAGACCGACTGCCAAGGCTACACAAGGCACTGTCCAGGCTACTGAAAGACTAACTAACTACTGAAACTGTGCAATGCACAGTCTAGTTGGGCAGTTGGCTGCTGGGATTGCGCAATGCGCGATTCCAACTGGAAAAGACTGCTCACCCAGGGACAAATTTGCGCAAATTTTTGGGCCAAGTAGCCACTAACTTGTAGAAATGCGCAATTCAGTCCAAGAGGCTAGTGCTAGACCATACTGCATAAATCTAGAGAGGAAGGTGAGCCTTCCTTCTCCAGATTGTGCAATGCAGCCTTGGTGAAGGCAGAGACTGGGCCAAGGTTGGCCCGACTTGCCGATGGGCAACTGAAAGCAAGTAAGTCAATGAAATGCATGGCGACACTAAGTGATAGCAGAAGTGATAAATAGTGCATGCAAAACATGAATGGAATATTGAGCAAACATATCAACATGCATGTGGGTGAGGTCGTTCACTAGTTGGGCGAATGTCTGTGAAAAATAGTTTCATGCATGCGACAGCAGTGAGAGGGCAACGAAAATTGAAATAGAGCTAGGAAAAGCTATAATATATGTAAACACAACAGGTGTTCAAAGAAATCAAGCAAACAACACTCACACAAGCGAATACACAAAAAGCGACAGAAATGTTGAAAAAGACAAGTTGAGGCCACTTACCCATGAATAGCTAAGTCGGATGTGTTGAAGAGTCCTAGATGTGTTGTGGGATGTCAGAACTCCAAGATCGATGTGAATGAATGAGCTCTGATGTGTCAAATAAATAATTTTGGTCTCAAGACGCAGATGCCACAAATCTAGGAAAAAGTAACACTTTGAGGGAAACTTCTAAAACAACTTTGCATGTAACCCCTGACTGCTAAAAATAGCTCCTTAAATCATGGGATGCTTTTTGCATGTTGTCTCTTGCTATTCTAGGAAGATCAATTCATGTATGCATGCAAGTCAAGTTTCCTCGGTCCCGGTGGAACTAGTTAACCAGATTATCCATGCATGCCAATGCTCAATTGCTTGGAAAAAATGCGCATTCCTGACTGTAAAATCGACAGACTGCCCAAGGGGATTGCATAATTTCTAGGCCCAAGAGTTGACTGGTGCCCAGATTTTCCAAATCCTGAGCTGAGCAGCCTACTGATGGGAAAAATTGCGCAAATCCTGCTAGGAGGGTTGGCAGGCAGGATTGCACAGTCCTAGAGACCAACAGGATGTCAAAGAGGATTGTGCAATTCCTAGAGGGAAAGACTGGTTGCCCTCGAGGAATGCGCAATTTTCAAGGTGAAGCTGCTCAGCCTGCAACTGGATCAAGTCCAGGTAAGCAGCCTGTGAGGAAAATGGATCGACTGTGATCAACAGGCTGCCTTTGTGCAAGGAAAACACTGAAGCTTGAGTACTTGACGAAGCAAGACAATGTGTTGTGAAAGGTTGGTAGGGAGGCTCCAAAACAGGCTAAGGAAAAATTTTGGAGGCTGGTTGTTGCTGCTACAACAAGCACTAATACTCATGCAACATTACTCTCAGGGAAAATTCCTTTATAAATAATTTTATTTTGCACATTATGATTAATGAGACTACTATCCTCCTTATATTATTTATTTACGCACCCATATGTATAGCCCTAAAAATGAGTATTTGAAGTAGTGGGCATCTCTAATAGGAAAAATGGTTCTTTTGGAAGAGAAAGACACATAAAGCATGAGTTTGACTTTAACGATGACCTCTATATGGATGAAACAAAGGCTATATATGATTTTATTACTTCTCATGGAAATGTGCGAGTTGAAGGCAATCAAGCTTCCTCCTTCGGCTAATAACCCCATTGATTCTATTCACAAATGTAGGATAGAAATTGAGAGTGAACATGTCTCTACACATTTGAATTGATGGATTGACCTCATATATGGATATAAATAGAGCGGAAAAGAAGTTGTTGCTCATAATGACTGATCCAGTTCTTCGCCATGTCACACAATGTTTTTCTAAAATATGATATTTTGTAAAAGAAATATTTCGTTATGTTTCTAATGAACACATTATGTTTCTAAGGATGGTTTAAGGACATCCATTAGGAAGTAGTTAGGGATTCATCCAAGATTTCTAGAGAGACTAGTACACTTGACATAGATTCAGGTGTGCGTGGAAGTAGTCTTGATCGTTTTTTTTGTGTGATTAGTATGAAGTAGAGAATGTTCGTAAAATTGTGAAAGTCTTGCTTTTAGGTTTGGCCATTGCATGTGTGGAAAGTACCATGGGAGACATCTTTAATAGTTCATCATTTGTAGTTGTTGATGTGAGGTGGTGTGTTACTGCATTCAATTTCAAGAGGATGTTTGATAAAGTGGTTACCAATAAAGAGAGTAGATATTGTATCCCTCTCTGCATAAGGAATCATAATTATTCGGGATAAATCATCCCAGTGGCTTGTAACTGTCACCCTAAATCGTATTTTAGTGCTAGAAGAATTCTTTACCCTTTGATAACACACATCACATCTATTGAAATATCACAAGTTGGAAAACATGCATTATATGGTACAAGTGGATGTCCATTCCTCTAAGATGAAAAGGTATCAATGTCAAAAGGAGGTAGAACTCCTTCAAGTCATTTTCAAACATGAAAAGGTGTTTCAATCTTATTTTACAACAACCCCTTGTTATTTGTAGTTCCCCAAGATAAAAATTCCATTTTTTTATTCATGAGGACAATTGAATTGGTGGAGGTACCAACAGGATATAATCGTGGTAAAAAATTCAGAATTGGACATATTGAACTCAGATGGACATTTAAGGAGGTGCATATTATCCAAAATGATGCAACAACGTGAAGCATTCACAACTCCTACACATAAGAAATTTCATCTCCAGGTGGATCCCTGTTTAGTTTGTTCTTTGAAGCTTTAGTCCGTGCTCTTGGTCACAAAATGTATCTCTTGAAAGCTGTAAAGAATGGAGCTCCTTGGACTTCATTAGGGAAACACCTTTGATTGATGCGGATGCCTCTGAAATATCTCCACCATTTTTCTTTGTTACCCCATTTGATTCTTCCAACACAAGATCAAAACCTGATTTGGTCATAAAGTTGAATATCTAAGCAGCGAGTCCTATGGTTATTTCCGGATGTGTGACTCAAACACCATAAACTCTAAAAATATCACAAGAAAGAAATTAATCAATAGCTTGAATTTGTTTGGCGATCGAACTGTATTATAAAAATTTAATCCCCAAACGAAGGGTAAAAAATTGAACTCACTTTTATACCTGCCCTGTATTTCGCCGATTTCCCCCAATTCAATGTAATCTGCCTTTATTGGAACAATACTGAATTTGGGGATACTTCACGAATAAGAGAATTGAGCTGAGGTTGCAGAGATCATCTCTGCACTATATTTCACTAATTTCCCCCAATTCAGTCTAATTTTCCATTATTAGAACAATATTGAATTGGGAGAAACTTCACGAGAAGGAGAATCGAGGAACGACTACAAAGATTCTCATTTAGGTAACAACATTCCCTGAGTACAACTGCAATCCCTGAGGACAACGATGATCCCTAAGGGAAACTGTTGTAAGATTGGAAGCAAGAGACAACTACTTCACTAAATTAAATCACAGCACGTCGGTTCAAGAAACGGCCATAGGACTGGCTGCCCAGATCTAGCAAATTAGATTTCGATTGTGTATTCAAAGATCGGAGGGCTGAAATATAAAGAGCTCGTTGATTTCGGAACTGGTGGAGATCTGGCAGAGGCACCCGCGTTCATCAAAGAAGGTTCCAGGCATCAGGAGATTCAGCATCCAGCTTTTGATCTCTGTTATGGAGATGGAGAGATCTACAACAGAAATGAGATCAAAATTGGAGGAGGCTTTGGAGGGAGTGATGAAGGCGACATCGGAGTTGTAGAGTTACAATGGGTGTAACCAGCTACCTCATGGCCATTCAATCCCTTATGCATTTTGCGATGGTATTTCTTCGTGGTACTAATTGCAAATTGATTCCAAACGCTAAAAATCTAGGTGGGCTCTAGAGGATTCTGCCTATGCTAAATTACTTTACTAAATTACTCAACATTGTTGAAATGTAATTCCAACTGCAGCGTTGCCGGAAGCCGCCAGTCAAACAAGCGACTGCATTTATTCCAGAAAACCGCCAGTATTTCCTCGCACCACCTTTTGCCGAATGTTTTTTTTCCTCCGGAGGCAGCGAGCATGTACAGCAGCTGACACGTGGTTTCCAAAACCACCATTCCCCGGCAGGTAAAGTTCGGTAAGATGGGACCTCCGGGTAATTGCGTCAGCCGTCCGTTTAAAGAGGGCAAGATCAATGGTTGGTAGCTCATGAGAGTGAGGGTACTTCACTCTGTCTGTCCCTGGGTTTTCCGTGTGATACGGTTAAAACAAAATCAATTTACCGCCATGAATGTAATTAATAAATGTATTGTGGGCAGTAAACATAGGTAAAACTTTTAATTTTGTTATTTTTTTATTCACGGGTTATGGAAAAAGTAAAAACATATTGGTTTTGTTTTTGTTCGTTGACTATGTATGTGTAATGAAAAAAGGGGCAAAACGCAGCAGCGCGTGAATGATATTTTTTTTTACACACACAACAGTGTAATACACAGAGTGCGAATGTCATGTTTTTTTTGTTCTGGAGTTTGTAATACGCAACAGCATAGAAACAGAGTTTGAAATGAAAAATACAGCAGTGTTTTTATTTTTCAGTGAGGAGACAGAGTATTTTGTTTTTTTTTGAAATGCACAGCAGTATTTATTTTCCAGTAGAGACAGAGTAATTTTTGGGACTGCCTCTAAAGCAGGCTTGGTGGAATCCCTCTGTGTGAGGAAGAATTTCATTTTGTAATAGATGGTTTTTATTAATGAACATAAGTTTCTCTGTGCTTATGTAAAACTATGTCCTCTGGAAACAAATTTTTAGCTTCCCTATGTTAAAAACAGAGCATAATTCTCTGTTCTGTCCAGTTTCATTTTTGTTTGGAATTATCAGAAATTCCCAACATGGTATCAGAGCTTGTCCAGGCTCTTTGAAGGTGTCAAAGAAGCTGAAGGAAGGATTTCTTATTGCAGCAGCTTCTCCAGCAGAGTGAAGACTCAGTTAAGAAATAATCCAAGGTATTTCTCAAGTTAGTCTTTGTGTTACTGTTGAGGACAGTCAGCTATTTTAAATACATAGTCAAGTATTTTGAAGCATAGTTAAGAGTGCAATAATGGCTGGAGCCAGCACTAGCATGGGTATCTGCAATACTCAGCTCCCACAATTTAATTGGAAAAACTATGACTATTGGGCAATAACTATGAGAGCTTTTCTTGCTTCCCAAGACTTATGGGAATTTGTTGAGGATGGTTTTGAAGAACCAGCAGATGAAGATGAATTTAATAATTTAACTCAGGTAGAGAAAGAACTGTTGAAGAGCTATAAGAAGAAGGATTCTAAAGCCCTCTATTTTTTGTATCAAGCAGTGCATGAGAGTGTGTTTCCAAGGATAGTAGCAACCAAGACATCCAAAGAAGCATGGCAAACTCTCAAGATAGCCTATCAAGGCATGGAGAAAGTGAAGACAGCAAAACTACAGTTGTTGAGGAGAGATTTTGAGACTCTCTGCAGGAAGGAGTCAGATAATATTGACTCATTCTTCACACATGTGATTGGTCTGGTCACATAGATAAGGTCTCATGGAGAGATTCTTGAAGAAAGGAGGATTGTGGAGAAACTATTCAAGATCTTACCCTCAAGGTTCGATGTGATTGTCACCACCGTAGCAGAGACAAAGGATCTCACAAACTTCTCAGTTGATGAACTACATGCATCACTGATAACACATGAGCAGAGATTGAGTAGAAATGAAAACTCATCTCTTGAACATGCCTTTAAGACCCAGATGTTCTTTGGAAGAAGAAGAGGTCAAGGCAGAGGAAACAAGAGAGGAAGAGGCAGAAGCAAAAACAGAGGTGGAAGAAACAGTCCAGCAAATGCTCAAGGAAGAGGCAGCAATCCAAACCAAAACCAAGGCCAAGGCAGCAGCCAACAAAGTGGACAACATCATGCTCAAGGACAAAGGTATGATAAATCCAATGTCCAATGTCACTATTGTAAAAACTATGGGCATTATGCAAATGAATGTAGGAAGAAGCAGCATGATATGAGTAATATAACTAGTGCAAATTTCACTAGAGAAAATATCAGCCAAAATAATTTGTTTTTAGCATGTAATATGGCTGAAGAAAAGAGTGAAGATGTATGGTTTCTAGACTGCGATTGCAGTAACCATATGACAGGAAACATAGCCCTGTTTTCTATGTTAGATCAAAATGTGAAGTCACAAGTCACACTAGAGACTGATAATAAAGTTTCTATTATGGGAAAAGGAGAAGTAAATGTCTTAACAAGGAAAGGTGAAAAGAAAACCATAGCGGATGTTTATTATGTTCTTGGAATAAAATGTAACCTCTTAAGTATTGGACAGCTTGTGCAAAAGGGGTACAATGTTTTCTTTGTGAATGATGTATGCACCATCATGGATAAAACACCCAGCAAACAATGTATTGCTGAAGTAAAGATGATAAGGAATAGGATGTTCCCTCTCAGAATGAAAGCATATTTAAAAAATGGAGAAGAAATAGCAGCAGTGACACAAGAGGCTTTCCAAAGCGAACCAAAGGATGAAAATTGGTTGTGGCACTTGAGATTTGAACATCTCAACTTTGGAGGTCTTAACTTGTTGAACATAAAAGGAATGGTAAGAGGATTACCATTGATAGAGAAACCAGACAGCCTTTGTGATGGTTGTATCTTGGGGAAACAACACAAAGAAAGTTTTCCATCTGGGAAAAGCATAAGGGCAAAAACACCCTTAGAAATTGTCCATTGAGATTTATGTGGACTGATGCAAACTCCATCACTTGCAGGCAGCCACTATATATTAACATTTATTGATGATTTTACTAGAAAAACTTGGGTTTATTTCCAGAAGAACAAAAGTGAAGTGTTTGAAATATTTTGCAATTTCAAAGCACTTGTAGGAAACCAAAGTGGGCTGCATATCAAAGTTCTAAGAACTGATAGAGGAGGTGAGTATATCTCCAAAGAATTTCTACATTTTTGTAGAGAAAATGGAATTCATAAGCAGTTTACCACTAGGTACACTCCACAGCAAAATGGAGTTGCCGAAAGGAAGAATAGGATAATCATGGATATGGCGAGGAGTATGTTAAAGGAAAAGCATTTTCCAAATGATTATTGGGCTGAAGCTGTACACTGTGCAACATACATTTTGAATAGATGCCCTACAAAAGCAGTCATGAACAGAGTGTCGAAAGAAGCATGGAGTGGGACAAAGCAAGGAGGCACCCACATGAAAGTTTTTGGATGTGTGGCTTATGCACACATTTCATATTAGCGAAGGAAGAAGTTGGACAGCAAAAGGGAGAAATGTATTTTCATTGGATACAGTGAGGAATCCAAAGCTTACAGGTTGTATAACCCATCCACCAAGAAGCTTATTGTGAGTAGAGATGTTCAGTTCATTGAGGAGGAAGCTTGGGATGGAAGCATAGAGAAAACAGTGAATGTTAAAAACTCTTTGTCACATGATGAAAATGATGAGGAGATGGCTGAAATACATCCCCAAACAGCAGCACCAACACAAGGGCAGCAAAAGACACCCTTGAGGAGAAATGAAAGTGCTTCTCCAAGCACACCACAAGGAGGAAATTCAAGTGTTTCTTCAAGCACTTGTACACCAAATGAAAGAGGTAAAAAGTTCTGAAATTTAAGTGATATTTATGAACAAGAGGCAGAAAATGAAGGTATGAACTCTTTGTTTGCATTATATTGTCATGTTGATGACCCTGTTCATTTCGAAGAGGCAATTAAGGATAGGAAATAGATAGAAGCTATGGATGAGGAGATCAATGCCATAGAAAGAAACAAAACATGAGATTTAGCTGAACTACCAAAAGGAAAAGAAGTCATTGGAGTTAAATGGGTCTACAAGACCAAGAGTAATGCTGAAGGAAAAATAGAAAGACACAAGGCAAGACTGGTTGTCAAAGGATATAAGCAGCAGTATGGGAGAGACTATGAGGAAACTTTTGCACCAGTTGCTAGAATGGAAACCATGAGAGCAGTGTTGTCCATAGCAGCACAAAACAAGTGGAAAGTTTACCAAATGGACGTGAAGTCAGCATTCCTAAATGGAGTGTTAATGGAAGAGGTTTACATTGAACAACCTCTAGGCTATGAAAAGAAAGGCCAAGAGCACAAAGTGTGCATATTGAAGAAAGCTCTTTATGGGCTGAAGCAAGCACCAAGAGTGTGGTACAGTAGGATAGATTTCTATCTACTGGAAAATGGATTTGAAAAGTGCGAGGGAGAACCCACCCTCTACATCAAATAAAAGGATGGTAAAATACTAATTGTTGTGTTATATGTTGATGATTTTATTTTCACAGGTAATGATGATTATCTTATTGAAAATTTCAAAACAGTCATGAAAGAAGAATTTGAAATGACTGACATGTGTTTGCTGAGATACTTCTTAGGAATAGAAGTAGAAAAAAATGGAAATGGGATTTTTATCTCACAAGCAAAATATGTTAATGAAGTGTTGGAAAGATTTAATATGCAGGAGAGCAAAGCAGCAATCACTCCCACAGTGATGGGATTAAAACTCAGCAAAGAGGACAACAGCAAGGATTTTGATCCTCGTTTGTACAAGAGCATCGTTGACAGCCTCATGTATTTGACTGCAACTAGGCTGGATATAATGCATGTTGTTAGTTTAATTTCCAGATTCATGGAGAGGCCCAAAGAAACACATTAGCAGGCAACAAAAAGGATTCTGAGGTATGTTAAAGGTACTAAAAGGTTTGGCATTTTATATACTACTTCAGAATGTTCAGATTTAATTGGATACACTGATAGTGATTGGGCTGGAAGTGTAGATGATCGGAAAAGCACATCCGGTTATGTTTTTCACATGGGTTCAGGAGCCATTTCATGGGCTTCTAAAAAATAGCCTATTGTAGCATTGTCTACAGCAGAAGCAGAATATGTGGCAGCTACAGCAGCAGCATGTCAAGCAATTTGGATGAGAAGGATGTTAAGGAGCTTATGCCAAGAACAAGCAAAAGGAACTGTGATTTTTTGTGACAATAGCTCAGCTATTGCATTATCCAAGAATGTTGTGTTTCATAAGAGAACAAAACACATTGACACAAAGTTTCATTATATCAAGGAATTAGTAAACAATGGAGAAATTGTTCTACAACACTGCAGGACTCAGGAGCAGGTTGCAGACATTCTAACCAAGCCATTGGGACAGAAAAGTTTTGAGTCTTTGAGGAAATGTTTGGGTATGACTGATAACCCAGCAGTTGAAATTAAAGGGGAGTGTTGAAATGTAATTCCAACTGCAACGTTGCCAGAAGCCGCCAGTCAAACAAGCGACTGCATTTATTCCGGAAAACCGCCAGTGTTTCCCCGCACCACCTTTTGCCGAAAGTTGTTTTTCCTCCGGAGGCAGCGAGCATGTACAACAGCTGACACGTGGTTTCCAAAACCACCATTCACCAGCAGGTAAAGTTTGATAAGATGGGACCTTCGGGTAATTGCGTCAGCCGTCCGTTTAAAGAGGGCAAGATCAACAATTGGTAGCTCATGAGAGTGAGGGTACTTCACTCTGCCTGTCCCTGGGTTTTCCGTGCGATACGGTTAAAACAAAATCAATTTACCGCCATGAGTGTAATTAATAAATGTACTGTGGGCAGTAAACGTAGGTAAAACTTTTAATTTTGTTAATTTTTTTTAATTCATGGGTTATGGCAAAAGTAAAAACTTATTGGTTTTGTTTTTGTTCGTTGACTATGTATGTGTAATGAAAAAAAGGGGCAAAACGCGGCAGCGCCTGAATGAGATTTTTTTTTACACACACAACAGTGTAATATGCAGAGTGCGAATGTCATGTTTTTTTGTTCTGGAGTTTGTAATACGCAGCAGCGTAGAAACAGGGTTTGAAATGAAAAATACAGCAGTGTTTTTATTTTTCAGTGAGGAGAAAGAGTATTTTGTTTTTTTTTTAAATGCACAGCAGTATTTATTTTCCAGCAGAGACAAAGTAATTTTTGGGACTGCCTCTGAAGCAGGCTTGGTGAAATCCCTCTATGTGAGGAAGAATTTCATTTTGTAACAGTTGCTTTTTATTAATGAACACAAGTTTCTCTGTGCTTATGTAAAACTCTGTCCTCTAGAAACAAATTTTTAGCTTCCCTGTGTTAAAAACAAAGCATCATTGTTTGTTCTGTTCAGTTTCATTTTTTGTTTGGAATTATCAGAAATTCCCAACAAACATAAATTTGTAAAAAACTTTGCCTATCTACTGAATTACTCAACATAAACGTGGAAAAGGCTTTGCCTATCTAAGTCACAATTTTGTTTAGATGACCTTTTTTATTAAAAAAAATCTGACCGCTCAGTGTTTAATCATTTTTAATAGAAGAAATATATTCAGCCCCAGCAAAATCACTAGAATATCCAAAAATAACCAAAATATTGAAGCTTGACAGTTTCTCAAAATTTTGACCAAATTTTATAAAAATCCTACCAAAATTTCTATTATTTTAAATTGAAATTGTGACTTAATTAAAAGCATGTTTAGAATTGTCGACAACTTTTTCATGCCCAAGCATAGTGAGAGTCGTCTATACGTGGGCCCAAGAAAAAGAATGGTAGTGATTAAAGTCATTAGCGTACCCTAAATCCATTTCCATTGCATTGGGTTTTTTGAGGTAACAACATTGAGAAATCTCTATCGAACATAATCCCGATAAATTAAATACAATTATATTTAATTGAAATATTATTAAAAATTAATATAATTACGTGGTAAGGTATTTCTCTTTGAGAATAATTTTCATGATTTTCATTGTGCATAGGTATGGATCGTATCTCTTTTTGAGAAAAACTCCCGTAGTTCTCATTGTGTATAGGATTGAAGATTTATTTATTGTTAGATTAATAATTAGGAAAAACAATTAGACATCAGTTAGGGAAAAAACTACATACATCTCTTTCTCCTTGGGATTTGAAAAACCCTCGAAACCCCAGCGAGCAACCTCCTTGCGTCGTTGAAAAGAAACTATAATTTTGGTCGCTTGGGATTCCACCAGTTCACTCACTCAAAAATTTGGTGTTTAATGCACCTTTAAGAGCTGGTATGTTTTGCCTATGTCGGATTTCATATTGTGTCCAAAGCTGCTCTCAACATGGGAATCAGCAATATCGTCTTCCCAATATACAGAAATACCATAGCGGTGCTTCTGGGTCTAGTTGCTTATTTCCTTGAAAAGTAAAGTTTCTATTTCAATGGATTGATTTTTGTTAAATTTGTAATTTCAACGCAGCTGTACTGCGCTCCCCAAAACCACCAAACAAAACCACAAACCGCCCAGAGGATATCGCACCACCTTCCAGCGAAAAGCTGTTTCCGTATTCTTGGCTCCGATACGATTTGGTGGAGACATGTGGCTCTCACCTGACGTCAGCATCTCTGACATATCGGGAGGTAAAGTTCAGCATTAAAGTGGCTTCTGATATCTTTCTCCACCGTCGGATATGCTCCCGTGTTCTCCGTCGTTGATCGATTGAAGCTGCATACAAACCAACGTCAAATCAAATTGCGTGGAGTGAATGTCAAATTTTGGTTGACCATACGTTTTAATTAATGAAATGTCATAGTGGTAGGTAGAATATTGAAGTTTTTTTATAGAGCACGTAAGTTTTTTTTATGAAAAGGTATGGTGCATTTAAACATAGGTATGGTCAGTTTTTTTTGTATGTAATGTAATACTAAAAAAAGGGAGCTCGTATATTTTTGTTGGTTGACTTTTTTAGTAATATGTGAGAGCTCGTGGTGCAGCGAAAAAAAACCATGTGTGGTATGTATTGAACGCACAGCAGTGCGAAGAAATAATAAGGAACAGGTTGTAATGTTTTTGTGTGGTATTGTAAAAACAGAGGAGTAGCAAAAAACCATGTGTGGTTTTGCACAGCAGTGCATAAGGAAAATGGTGGAGCGCATTTGTATGCATATGTAAATTTTTATTACAGCAGTAAAGTGTTTTTCACTGCAGTGAATGTAAAAGGGGATTTACAGCAGTAAACCCAGCTCAGTGAATTCTCAGGTGAAAGCAGAGTAAATGTTTTTGTTGAATGTTTTTCTTGTGGTGAATCCCTCTCAGTAACAGAGGATGAATATGTATGAGGCAATATATTTTTGAATAGAAATGTTATTATGGTGGTGAAATCCTCTGTTCCTCAGTAATTTTCATAAAGCTTCCCTGTGCACAAAAGATCCTGGAGTGAAGGAAACAGAGCATTGCCTCTGTTGTGTTTTATATTGTTTTTTTTTGGTATTTTGCATCAAAAATACCCAATAGTGGTATCAGAGCAGGCTTAGCCTCTTTAAGGAAGTTAAAGAAGATGAAGGGAGAAGGTTTGTAGCTGCAGCAAAACTTCTTAGGCAGACAGAAGACTCAGACAATGAAGGATTCAGGTATTTTTCATAGCTATCTTGTTTGTTGCTGAAGAAGCAGTGATTTGTTTTAAACATAAAGTCAAGGATTTAGAGGCATAGATCAGAATGCAAGGAATGGCCAGCACAAGCACTGGTATGGGTATGTTTAATACCCAGCTCCCACAGTTTAATGGGAAGAACTATGACTACTGGTCAATAACTATGAAAGCCTTGCTTGCTTCCCAAGACTTATGGGAAATAGTTGAAGATGGTTTTGAAGAACCAGCAGATGAAACTGAGTTCAATGCATTAACTCAGGGAGAGAGAGATCAGCTGAAGAGCAATAGGAAGAAGGATTCAAAAGCCCATGTGTTGTTGTATCTAGCAGTAGACCAGAGTATATTTCCAAGGTTAGCAGCAGCTAAGACAGCAAATGAAGCATGGGAAACCCTTAAGACAGCCTATCAAGGCATGGAGAGAGTGAAGACAGCAAAACTACAATTGCTGAGAAAGGATTTTGAGAACTTGAACATGAAGGAGTCAGATAACATTGACTCATTCTTCACTCATGTGATTGGTGTAATCACACAAATGAGAACTCATGGAGAAACCATTGAAGATAGAAGGATTGTGGAGAAAATATTGAGGGTCTTACCCTCAAGGTTTGATGCCATAGTCACCACCATTGAAGAGACAAAGGATCTCTCAAACTATTCAGTTGATGAGCTACATGCATCACTGATAACACATGAGCAGAGGTTGAGTAGGAATGAAAACTCATCTCTTGAGCAAGCCTTCAAGACCCAGATGTCCTTTGGAAGAGGAAGAGGTCAAGGAAGAGGAAACCGAAGAGGAAGAGGCAGAAGCCAGAACAGAGGTGGAAGGAACAGCCCATCAAATGCACAAGGAAGAGGCAGCAATCCAAATCAGAACCAAGGTCAAGGCAGCAGCCAACAAGGAGGACAACATCATGCTCAAGGACAAAGGTATGATAAATCTAATGTTCAATGCTATTATTGCAAAAAGTATGGACATTATGCAAGTGATTGTAGAAAGAAACAGCATGATATGAACAGTAGACAAAATGCAAATGTTACAAGAGAAAACAACAGTCAAAATAATGTGTTGTTAGCATGTAACATGGCTGAAACACACAGTGAGGACATATGGTTTTTAGACTCAGGTTGCAGCAACCATATGACAGGAAACATAGCCTTCTTTTCTGCCCTAGATAAAAATGTGAAATCAGAAGTCACATTAGGAACTGATAGCAAAGTCTCTGTTATGGGAAAAGGGGAGGTAAAAATATTTACAAAGCAAGGAGAAAGGAAAACCATAGCAGATGTCTACTATGTCCCCGGAATGAGATGTAACCTCTTGAGTATTGGACAGCTTGTCCATAAGGGGTACAATGTTTTCTTTAAGAATGATGTATGCACCATCATGGACAGAGCACCCAGCAAGCGATGCATTTCTGAAGTAAAGATGACGAGGAACAGGATGTTCCCTCTCCGGATCAGGGCAGATTTGAAAAACAAAAATGAAATTGCAGCAGTCACCCAAGAGGCTTTCCAAAGTGTGCCAAAGGATGAAAATTGGTTATGGCACTTGAGATTCGGGCATCTAAATTTTGGAGGCCTAAATTTGTTGAGTAGGAAAGGAATGGTAAGAGGATTGCCATTGATAGAGAAGCCAGACAGCCTTTGTGAAGGTTGTATATTGGGCAAACAACATAGAGAAAGTTTTCCATCAGGGAAAAGCATAAGGGCAAAGGCACCCTTAGAGATCATCCACTCAGATTTGTGTGGACCAATGCAAGCTCCATCATTAGCAGGCAGCCTATATTTCTTAACATTCATTGATGACTTTATAAGAAAGACTTGGATATATTTCCTTAAAAACAAAAGTGAAGTGTTTGAGAAATTCCAAAACTTTAAGGCATTTGTGGAAAACCAAAGTGGGCTGCACATTAAAGTTTTGAGAACTGATAGAGGAGGTGAGTATATCTCCAAGGAATTCCTAAGATTTTGTAGAGAAAATGGAATTCACAAACAATTTACAGCAAGGTACACTCCGCAGCAAAATGGAGTTGCTGAAAGGAAGAACAGGACCATCATGGATATGGCGAGGAGCATGCTAAAGGCAAAGCATTTGGCAAATGATTATTGGGCTGAAGCTGTAAATTGTGCAGTGTATATTTTGAATAGGTGTCCTACAAAAGCAGTGACGAACAAGGTGCCAGAAGAAGCATGGAGTGGAAGAAAGCAAGGAGTCACCCACATGAGAGTTTTTGGATGTGTGGCCTATGCACACATACCAGATCAGTTAAGGAGGAAGTTGGACAGCAAAGGGGAGAAATGTATCTTCACTGGATACAGTGATGAATCCAAAGCCTACAGGTTGTATATCCCATCTACCAAGAAGTTTTTTGTCAGCAGAGATGTTCAATTCATTGAAGAGGAAGCTTGGGATGGAAGCATAGAGAAAACAGTGAATGTTAAAAACTGTTTGTCTCATGATGAAGATGAAGAGAAAGTGGCTGAAATGAATCCCCAAACAGCAGCGCCAACACAAGGACAGCAAGGGACACCATTGAGGATAAACGAGAGTGCTTCTCCAAGCACACCACAAGGAGGAAATTCAAGTGCATCTTCAAGCACTTGCACACCAAGTGAAAGAGGTAAGAAATTTAGAAATCTAAGTGATATTTATGAAGAAGGAATGAATTCCTTATTTGCCTTGTTTTGTCATGTTGATGATCCTATCCATTTCAAAGATGCAATCAAAGACAAGAAATGGATAGAAGCTATGGATGAAGAGATGAATGCCATAGAGAGAAACAAAACATGGGATTTGGTTGAGCTACCAAAAGGCAAAGAAGTCATTGGAGTGAAATGGGTCTATAAGACCAAGAGCAATGCTGAAGGCAAGATAGAAAGGCACAAGGCAAGGCTGGTTGTCAAAGGGTACAAGCAACAGTATGGGAGAGATTATGAGGAGACTTTCGCACCGGTTGCAAGAATGGAAACCGTGAGAGCAGTGTTGTCCATAGCAGCTCAAAACAAATGGAAAGTCTACCAAATGGACGTGAAATCAGCATTCCTAAATGGAGTGTTAAAAGAAGAGGTGTACATTGAACAGCCTCTCGGCTATGAGAAGAAAGGTGAAGAGCACAAAGTGTGCAAATTAAAGAAAGCTCTTTATGGGCTGAAGCAAGCGCCAAGAGCATGGTACAGCAGGATAGATTCATATCTATTGGATAATGAATTTGACAAGTGTGAAGGAGAACCCACAGTCTACATCAAGGAAAAGGATGGTAAAATTTTGATTGTTGTCTTGTATGTTGATGATGTGATTTTCACAGGTAATGATGATCAGCTCATTAAGAATTTTAAATCAGTCATGAAGGATGAATTTGAAATGACTGACATGGGTTTGTTGAGATACTTCTTAGGCATAGAAGTAGATCAAAATGAAAAAGGAATTTTTATATCTCAAGCAAGATATGTAAATCAAGTGTTGAGCAGATTTAACATGCAAGAATGCAAGGCAGCGATCACTCCCACAGTGATGGGATTAAAGCTCAGCAGAGAGGACAGCAGCAAGGATTTTGATCCTAGTTTGTACAAGAGTATTGTAGGCAGCCTTATGTATTTAACAGCTACTAGGCCTGACATTATGTATGCTGTTAGTTTAATTTCCAAATTCATGGAGAGGCCAAAGGAGGCACATTGGCAGGCAGCAAAAAGAATTTTAAGGTATGTTAAAGGTACCAAAATGTTTGGAATTTTATATAATGTCTCAGAACATTCAGATTTGGTTGGATACACTGATAGCGATTGGGCTGGAAGTGTAGATGATCGGAAAAGCACTTCCGGTTATGTATTTCATATGGGTTCAGGAGCCATTTCATGGGCTTCTAAAAAGCAGTCCATAGTAGCATTGTCTACAGCAGAGGCAGAATATGTGGCAGCTACAGCAGCAGCATGTCAAGCAGTGTGGATGAGAAGAATGTTGAGGAGCTTAGGCCAAGAGCAGGCAAAAGTGACAGTGATCTTTTGTGACAATAGCTCAGCTATTGCATTGTCAAAGAATTCAGTGTTTCATAAGAGAACGAAACACATTGATACAAGGTTTCACTACATCAGAGAATTGGTGAACAATGGAGAAATTGTCCTAGAACATTGCAGGACTCAGGAACAGGTTGCAGACATCTTGACAAAGCCACTGGATCAGAAGAGCTTTGAATTTTTGAGGAAGTGTCTCGGTATGACCGAATGCCCAGCTGTTGAAATTAAAGGGGAGTGTTAAATTTGTAATTTCAACGCAGCTGTACTGCGCTCCCCAAAACCACCGAACAAAACCACAAACCGCCCAGAGGATATCGCACCACCTTCCAGCGAAAAGTTGTTTCCGTATTCTTGGCTCCGATACGATTTGGTGAAGACATGTGGCTCTCACCTGACGTCAGCATCTCTGACATATCGGGAGGTAAAGCTCAACATTAAAGTGGCTTCCGATATCTTTCTCCACCGTCGGATCTGCTCTCGTGTTCTCCGTCGTTGATCCATTGAAGCTGCATACAAACCAACGTCAAATCAAATTGCGTGGAGTGAATGTCAAATTTTGGTTGACCATACGTTTTAATTAATGAAATGTCATAGTGGTAGGTAGAATATTGAAGTTTTTTTATAGAGCACGTAAGTTTTTTTTATGAAAAGGTATGGTGCATTTAAACATAGGTATGGTCAGTTTTTTTTGTATGTAATGTAATACTAAAAAAAGGGAGCTCGTATATTTTTGTTGGTTGACTTTTTTAGTAATATGTGAGAGCTCGTGGTGCAGCGAAAAAAAACCATGTGTGGTATGTATTGAACGCACAGCAGTGCGAAGAAATAATAAGGAACAGGTTGTAATGTTTTTGTGTGGTATTGTAAAAACAGAGGAGTAGCGAAAAACTGTGGTTTTGCACAGCAGTGCATAAGGAAAATGGTGGAGCGCATTTGTATGCATATGTAAATTTTTATTACAGCAGTAAAGTGTTTTTCACTGCAGTGAATGTAAAAGGGGATTTACAGCAGTAAACCCAGCTCAGTGAATTCTCAGGTGAAAGCAGAGTAAATGTTTTTGTTGAATGTTTTTCTTGTGGTGAATCCCTCTCAGTAACAGAGGATGAATATGTATGAGGCAATATATTTTTGAATAGAAATGTTATTATGGTGGTGAAATCCTCTGTTCCTTAGTAATTTTTATAAAGCTTCCCTGTGCACAAAAGATCCTGGAGTGAAGGAAACAGAGCATTGCCTCTGTTGTGTTTTATATTGTTTGTTTTTGGTATTTTGCATCAAAAATACCCAACAATTTTCTCAGCCTTCTGTTTTGTATTTTTTCCATGCCATAACTGTACTAACAACTTAAATGCATGTTGCCCCAATTATACAGAGGAACGCCATTGCTCACTCTCTGGTTTCTGGTTCAATTCATCATGCTTGCATTATGCAGGTAAGTTGAATTTGGCAACCAATGAATGGATTTTTCAATGTCCTTTCATTCCTGTTACTTTGAACGGAGATTTCCAGTAAGTGTTTGTTAAATTTTTTTACATGGGAGGTTTAAAAGATCCCCTTTGTTTTTGGTTGTTTGTTTTTATCTTGTGAGCATAACTATATCCACATGTCATGGATAAAGATAGTTTCTTGGGGAAAAAATATGTATTCATCATTTATCCCATTATTTGTCAAAGTCTATAAATATGATGTTTTTGTTATCAGAAACACCCAGATCATTTTTTCGGTAAATATTTGTTCGTGTTGTGTTTAACACATGATAACTGCAAATCAAGGATTTTATCCACTGGGTTTGTATTATACAACTCCCACATTTACGTCCACCAGATAGAACTGTTTGCTTGCTATCACCTTCATCATGGTGGGAGTTTTTGGGAAACCTTTCGCTGAGTCTAAACATGTGAAGTTTTGGAGACCTCCATGTGTGCACTCGTCCCGCCTCTGACGACCCTTCCAAAGGCTAGCAACATCTGCCTCCTACTTTTTGTTACAAAATAGAGAGAAAGCAGAGAGATTATTAAACACGACACCAAATACTATATATTTTATTGATCTCAAGAGTTACATATTTACAGTAGATCACTAACAATGGCACATCTAGATAGCTATTACAACTCACACATAAGAAACTGACTATTTCTAGATTGACACCTAGGGACTCACAATGACAACTCACACATTACATGGAATCATTACTTCCAACACCCTCCTTAATGCTTACATGTAGAAAATATAAAAAACCCACATTACAACAATAAATAAATTTTTGTCGGATTTGATTGATACGGTCATCATCAGCACCCACATCCACTTTAGAATCTTGCAAACGCTCCTCTTTCACCACCACATATTTGAGTTGTCACTTGAGCTCCATTTAAAATGTAATCTGCTCTTTCACCACCACATATTCGAGTTGTCACTTGAGCTCCATTTAAAATGTAATCGCCTCTTACCATCGTTGATGAACTTTGCAGAATTGATGATTCTCAACCCGCAACATTCATCAGTTATCTAGGATAGCATTCTAGATACAAAATTTCTTCAGCAGACAATTCTACAACTTGAACTTATAAAATAACCTATAATGACGCTCTCGGAGCATGATGGGTCACACCAGCTTGACCTTTTTAAGAACTACCTGTGACTAATGCTCTCGGAGCACGATAGATCACATTAATCTGTTGAATAATTGGCATGTCCTTTGTGGTTCTGCTTCATTTGAATTTCACACTACACTTGAACAATAACACAATACAACCTAATAAAACAACACCATAAAAATTTCTACCAATATATATTTCTTTTTAATAATATAACAACACCACCATCTTTAAAAGAAATCTTCCGATTCTTTTTAATAATACAACACCATCGTCTTTAAAAGAGATCTTCCCATGAGCAAATTTGAATATAGAGTTGACCAACAAAACCTCTACGACACTGGATCTGGTAGCTGCTTGATTTTAATATGATAAGTGAAATCCACATACTTCCGCTTTTCTTAAATCAACACTCCATCAATTTATTATACCCAAATCCTTCCACAAGCCAAAAATCATTCACGTTAAATAGCTTGACTTTAAAAGGACGAAGACTTTCTCCATGTGAAAATCAACTTCCAAAAAATAAACAAACTTTTTTCAACGTGAAGGGTTCCAAAAAAGAATGAACTTCTAAATTAATTGTGAGCAAGGCTCACGTCCATATTCCTCTTCACTAGCCTTTGGCCCTCTGAACCGCAATGAACAACTATGGTTCACTGACTTGAATATTTTGCCGAAGAACTTTTTTAAATCAACTGCTTTTGATTTGAAGTCCGCCATATTTAAATTAGCTGCGTGCAGCTAAATTACCCAGAGATTTAAGCACCAGAAAATGCAAAACGGACTGAGGCAAAACTAATGCCTTCGATTTATGCAGATCTCGATCAACCTTTTCATATTACAAATATGCAAGAATGAAGACACGGTGAATCAAGATGCAAAGATACGCATGTCACAACATCACCGGGCAGAAAAGGTTAATAAACAAGGCAATGACTCAGCACCGCGAACAGAAATCATAATTTCCCACTTTCACATCGCGAGATCTGAAATAATCTTCCGCACTCTTCCTTCCAAAATAGGACGCACAACTTTTACACCACTCCCTGTGCCACATGCAATGATAGGAAGCGCTTTGTAGGTCTTTAGAGTTGTAGATCTCCTAACGAAGCTGGAGAAAACTCGAATTGTAGATCTCCTAAAGAATATGGAGCAAAACTCTCGCTTAAGATTTAATTTAGACCTAGAAAACCACACTCACAGACAGATCTAAACAAAGAGAAATAAAGCTTATAACAAAATCACACACTTATATTAATCTATCTCTATCTATGTACAGAAATATTAACAATCAAGGCTCTCTCACATCTACCTAGCTTTCCCATGAGGGAATCAAGTTGGATCTAGCTCTGATACCATGTTGAAAATAGAGAGAAAATGGAGAGATCGTACATATTTAGAGTATCTAGATCGCTAACAAGACACATCTATATAGCTATTACAACTCACACATACGAAACTGACTATTTCTAGATTGACACCAAAGGACTCACACTGACAACTCACGCATTACATGAAAGCATTACTTCCAACACTTTTGTCGACCTGTGTTTCTGTTTTGTGAAAAGTACTAAAAAATCGTACACAATAAATGTATAGATATAATATTCCAGTTTTAGGTGGGAGTTACAGGTCTGTAATCTATCACTTCCAGGTAACATGTCCACACTCTTTTCCACTTGACCCCTTCATTCTGAATGAAATTAGGTAAGAACATTTGCTACGGAAATATTGAACTTCTCATGGACTGATAAAGTTGGAAGTCAACAATACCAAATATTGTTTTTTCTAAAGCTTTGTTAAAGAAAATAGCTAAATTACAATAAAATAAAATAGTTAAATAATAATTTTGATAAGGTTGGGTTAAAATGAGATTTGAAATTTTTACTATTAGTATAGAAATTTTGTACAAATGAACTGATTTTTTATTGCAATTCTCAATGATTTACTTCAAATAAATTTTGGATAAATAAACCTATGACTATTTATACTATTAGATTTTAAGTATACAAATTTATGTTAAAATTGGTTAGTTGTACTTAATTAAAATATAAAAGGGTTGGCTATATTTATCAATTTCTACATTAGTAGGGTAGGGAGGTTAAAAATGTATATTAAATTTTTGATGATTAAAAAAGTTTATTATAAAATATCACAAAATTTCACGAGAATTTCCTTCTGACACTTTCTTATTTGATGCTAATTATACTTCCAACTTGCACATGATGAATTATGAATGTTTTTTTTATACAGGACAAATTTTCATGACAATTTACTTCTAATGCTTTCTTATTTGATGACGATCATGAACGTAAGTCATTGTGATCATTATAGATACAGTGACGTACATATTAAATAATAATAATACATTTAATGTTGTGGTAAGTGAATTTTTTATGATCATTTACTTCTAACACTTTTTTAATTGATAATGAGTATGAACATACATCCCTATATGCATGTTTAAAAATTTAATAAATATTCAAATACAACTAATGTTGTGTCATAAAATTTTTACAAATATATACTTTTAAAACTTTTTTATTTTCTTACATTGCACCTCATTTGAATTGTACTATTTTTATTATTTTAAAACTAAATCAATTTTAGCATGTTTCTAGCATCTGGATTGTGTTGATGAATGTTTTGAGTGTTTTTGGGTCACCCGTTGATGAGGATTTCAATTATTGTGGCATTAGAGTTTTGGGGTATCTGGGTCAAGCATTGACTAGGATTTTAATTACTATGATATTTCCCACCCGTGATGGAGAATCATTGATATTAGTGCCCAACATTGAAATTGTCATTCCAAACATTTGTAGAAACTAAAGCATAAGGAAACAACTCCTCTCTATAGAAGGTTGAATACTTTTATACAGTGAAATGTTTAGATCTCTACGAACCTTTCTAATCTTTTTCAAGTCATACTTAAAATGCACATGACCAAGATAAAATATTAGGAGGAACAAATGGGTGAGGAGGGGAAAACAGAAACTGAAATGTAAGTACTTATAACTCTTGCATTCTCTTTTTTTTCCTAACAAAAAAATTCTTCCATGATAATAACAATTCGAACTTGCTTGGAAATGGTGTTTGCAATATGTCAATTGTCTCTTATGACCATAATACTTTTAACTCATCCATTTTGAAAATGGACATCACATCTTCTAAATGAAGCCTTTTCTTGGGCTTTTGATAGTCCACCAAGCTTCATTTATCTTGCAAGGAAAATAGTATCTTTGGGAAGAGCTCATTTGGGAATTTCACCATTTAGATTGATCATGTTGTCATGCTAGGAGAAATTCCTAGTGTATACACTCTCTTACCAGTCAAGAGTAATACTAGCCAAGTTAAGAGTAATACTAGCCAATTGTGTAATCTGTAAATTGAATTCCAATGGTCAAAGAAATGATTACAGAATAAGTATGCACATTTTTTTTATACTTGTAATCTAATTTTTGAGATATTTTGACAAATGGAAAAGGGGATTTTGTATTGTATTGTTTGCCTTTAAAACATCTCCCTTGCAAAAGAGTCTTGCATCCAATTGTTGCTATGTGAAGGAATGTCTATTTTTCTTAGTAATCATGAGCAGCAAGATGGACATCCTCCTCGGTTTTAGAGTCCCCATATCAACTTCCAATTGCTAATCATTCTAGCACCAACTATTATTCTTAAACTCACCTCACCCATTTATTGGATCATTGTATGGAGAGAGTCATTATAAAGTTATTCTTATCAAAGAATTATCGAACTATAGGAAATTCACGCCCCTAACCATTGCCTAGCAAATTTCACAAAATACATCAACAAGGCCTTTAGTCCAATAACTAGGGAAAGCTTGACTAAGGCTGAAGAGGCCGACTGCCATAGTTTTGATATATGTTGCATCCTTTGCAAAGTCAACAGTCACAGTTGTAATAGCGAGAGATCAAGCGCTTTCAGGTGCTGATATCCACATCAACATTCTTTATACAAAACCTTCACAACCTTCAAGTGAAGATCATGAAAATATCCAGATGAATGGATCCATGACTATGTTGCAGAACTCTAAATTATTTGACTCAAACTTAGGAGAAAAGAGATCACAATTGGATCAACAACAACACCAGTTAGATACCTCTATCAATGTGCAACTTCCTAAGCATCACTAGTCAGATACCTCTATCAATGTGCAATTTCCTAAGCAGAATGTGGTTGTCAGGTCTAACTGACAAATCGAGAGAAAATCTAAGAGGAATCGGGTGTCACTAAAAACTAAGGAAGCTACTTTTGGAATTTCTTCTTCAGAAGTATGTCAAAAGGGAAGGAATCTAGTGATAGCTAGCTATGTCCCTATTGATACTATTTCTTTGCTCTCACAACGACCAGAGAGTAGAAAGATATTATGTGCAAGTGAGAAAGCATAATTATCAAAGGGAGTGCAGGCATATTTGAGATATCTAAATCTTAGCTTATATTATCACTTTGTAGGTAATCAATGTCCTTCTAGTGTGCACATTTAATGTGGAGGGAATAGTTTTTTCTTATTCAAAGAGTTAAAACTCAATATCTGTTTTGTAAATTTAAATACAAGCCATTGAAAAATTCTAGCAAATGGTGGTTTAGAGAATTAAGGAAGAGCAGCATTGAAAACCATATTATATATATATATATATATATATATATATATTATTTAAAATTATAATATTTATTTAACAAAAATTTCCATAGTTTTCGTAAAAAAAATAAAATTTGATAGAGTTTTTTTACATCTTTCACATAACCTTTGTGTATTTTTGGTTGACAATCTCCTATCTCTAATAGTATTTTCCATTTAGGTTGTCAGTTCTCTGGATAAAGATTTCTAACTACCTTTGCAAGGAATTAAACAATACAGATACAAAATATATGCAATGTTGAACTACTAGGTTTTGTTTCATGCTTTTAGGACCCACTGAGATTGGAGAAGTAACGGCTCATTTTGCAAGCACAGTTTGGCCGTCAGCCAACTTCAATTGAGTGGGCAAAAGCTATTGGCATCAACCAGAAGTATTTACATTCACGTTTAGAAGAAGGATTAAAATGCAGACACATGATGATTAAGAGTAATATTTGTTTGGTTATCTCTATTGCAAAACACTATCAAGGGTATCCCATGAGTCTTCAAGATCTTATTCAGGTTGGTTTTCTAAAATATTGTCTAATGTTTTTGCAGTCTGTCTTAAAGGTTGTCTTTGGATGATATGTCCTTTTTATTGATTATGTTACATGAAAGGGATTTTTATTGATTATGTTACATGAAAGGGCTTATATCATGAAAGGGCTCACAATAATTTGATCACTATTCGCTTTACCATGGCAGGAGGGAACCATGGGTCTTATGCGAGCTATGGAGAAGTTTGATTACAAAAAGGATTACAAATTTTCTACTTATGCTCATTTTTGGATTAAACAAAGTTTTGACAAGAGCTATAGCTGATCACTCGAGGATCGTCCGATTTCCTATATTAAGTGTCTCTCATTGAGATGGATTTGTCTATAATCGTTTTCAGCAACACTGCCAATTACTTTGTAGTTGAAAAATTAATTAGTTAACATTGATATAAAATTGACAGTGCATGGTGATGAGATGGATCAATATGATTTTTCATAATACAAATTAGCATAACCCTCTGACAGCCTGGAATGCAAACATTAGGGGATTATTGTTGCCATTATTGTTGGAATTAATGGAGAAAGCTAAACTTAGATTATTGTTGTGATGATGATAGGATTGAGACTGTATCTTAGGTCTCAAATCCTACTATCTAGGATCTAGGGAGTGGTTGAAACCACCCTAATTGTGAGAAAGCCTATATGTACTAGGTTGTTCGCTTGATTGAATTATAGTGTATTGTGTATGAGTGTTTATACACTCTCCAAGTATCTCACCTGGTGAGTCATTTTATTAATATATTTAATTTTTATCATGGTATCAGAACTACAAGACAAAGGATCTGTATGCTGATTTGAAAAGTGTCACTTACGTGAAGTTGTCGCGTGGTTTGGAGAGCCAATCGGGCCAATACAGTATAACTCTTCGGCGCACATTTTCATTTTAAGGTTCGTCGCAGCTAACTTGTGTACACTCGCAAAGAACTTCACGAGTCTGTGGTGGTAAATCACGCCGACCATGGAAACTTAAAACAGGAGGCCGAAACTGCCGAAGAAAGACACCGCTGCATGGATTCTTCACCTAACTCTACGTGGAAGGAGCAGAGCCTGTTCTTTTTTCTTTTTAGCAACCCATTCTACCTCTATGATCAGCATCACAACTATGGCCGCAATCATCAGATGGGAATGGATTGAGGTTCGGACTCACTACAAGTAGCCTGTGACTAAGCGGCACATCCCATCGATTTTGAAACTATCGGAGCGTGCTTGTGATACTGCGTAAGTCTGGAGACTTGCTGAAGGTGGCGGAAATGGAGGAAGTTGAATGAGCGTGGTGCAGACGAGGCCTGGTGATAGAGGGGGCTGAGAGAAAGCATGGATCTCTGTTAGACAAGGCCGAGAGCGTTGGTGCAGTGAGCGCAAACTGAGAGGACCAATAATCGTGGCTGATCGCTGGTGTGGTAAGGACTGCTGATCTGCTGGTACGTGGATAGATTAGGAGCTGTTGGTGCATGGATCCTGCAGATAGAAGGATCATAAGCTATAATGATCAGCGTGTATCGGGCACAACTGTCCAAGCGATTTACAGACTCAGCCTTGGTCCCCTGGTGGCTATTTTAGCAGGACCCTGTTTATATATATTTTCGCAGAGCTGTTCATCGGGCCAGAGAGGCACCAACCCCTGGCAGATGACTGGAGCATCCCGCCATGGCACTTCAACATCTCGTCCATATAGTTGTTCCTTATCTATGCTTCCGTGCAGTTGGTGCCTATTCATGCTATGAAATTGGGTCGACGAAGGCATGATACTACTGGAGGTGGAGCATTGTTTTATGAAACATCGTTCTCCCAGTGGTGATATGCATTTTTTGGCATCCGACTGTCTGAAGTATGATCGTTGGTGATTTGTTTAAAGGCAGCGGTGGAGACCAGAAACGAAGGTTGTTCATGCTTGTGGTGAGGAGCTTATCACTAGAAACAATTGTTGTACGCCTGGAACATTGTGGAAAACTTGTTCGCTCCCCCTTGAGACGCTTTTAAAGCTTGGATTCCTAGAACATTGTGCCCAAATCTGAATCAGCTACCTGTCAAGAGTTGTGTGGGCCAGCAAGGTCATCATATCGGCAGGAGGTGTCGAACACTTGTAAATCTGGAACTTCTTTAAACCTAGAGCTAAAGGAGAACCAATCGGAGATCCGCTTGACAGGTTGCATAGAAGGCAGCGTGGGGAAACATGAAATATGTGCATCAAAATTAGATACTGATGTTTCCAGCTTGTGAGAGGTCAAGGTCGTTTAGTTGCTCGTCGCCAGAGTCGAGGGCAGTAAGACTTGTGTGGCACAGAAGCCATTGTCTACAAGGTTTTACAGAGAGCTGTAAAAGGGAGAAGTTTCCTATCTGTGTGGTAACTGGGTTGTTGGAGCTCGAGGACCGTGTGGAGTCAAAAACAAATATCAAAGCTAGATAAGCTAGACTTTAAAAACATGTCTATATTTTTGGATATTTTTTATTCTGATGATGATAATTTTCTCATGTTGGCATTTGGAATTAGCATGGGTAGTATGTTCAAGTAAAAAGAAATTTCAGAAAAATGTGGTTCTGTTGATGACCACGAGAATCAAGAGGCACAGTCTGTTGTGCAAGATTCACGAGTTGATCTTCAGAAAGGGTGTGAAGAGGAACAAAGTGTTGAAGATCAATTGGACGAGTCACATGAAGCTGATTGCAAAGACGTGGCAGAAGAAGACAACGCCGGAGAGAATTTAAATTTAAATTATGATGATCTCATTAATATTTATTTAAATTATGATGATCTCATTACATTACATCAACGAATGATGAAGACATCATAGCTGACTTTCAGATGGTTGACACCAAAAATAGTGAGAGGGAAAATTCTCCTATCCAGCCTGTCACAATCTTGAGAAGGGCGAGAAAAAAAATTAAAGCTTTCCATTACTGGGGAAGATATGAGGTGAAGGTACATCACTCCCTCATGGCGCGGAAAGCAAAGATGAAGCCTCGACTCAAGATGAACAAGTATGGGCTTTGCTGCAAGAACACAAAAATGAAAACCTCTGTTACCAAGTTGTTTTATGTTTTAATTGTAAGCCTAGCTGAGACTCAGACCAGCAGGCATATCTTATTGTTCAGTACCCTTTCTCCATTAAGCGGGAGTGTTGGAATTAATGGAGAAAGCTAAACTTAGATTATTGTTGTGATGATGATAGGATTGAGACTCCTTTCTCCATTAAGCAGGAGTGTTGGAATTAATGGAGAAAGCTAAACTTAGATTATTGTTGTGAAGATGATAGGATTGAGACTCTATCTTAGGTCTCAGATCCTACTATCTAGTGAATGGTTGAAACCACCCTGATTGTGAGAAAGCCTATATGTACTAGGTTGTTCTCCTGATTGAAATATGGTGTATTGTGTATAAGTGTTTATACACTCTCCAGGTATCTCACCTGGAAAGTCATTTCATTAATAGATTCAGTTTTTATCAATTATTATATTTACCAATGCCAACATTAAAGAACGGGACAAAACTAGTTCTTTTAGTACTCTACAAAAGATGCTTGGTGAATAAATCATAATTTTGATTGGAAATAGGATTCTAGTAGATTCCTACGTTTCCAAATGGGCATGTTGGCTATCCGGTAAAGTTCTTGGATAAAAAACAAATTAAATAATGATATATGACATGACCAGTGAATAATATCAATGTCTAAATATCAGTGCTAAATGCAATATATATAATATTGTTAGTCTATTGTTAAAGTTTTTTACTAAATATAAAAAAAAAAAACAAAATTCTTAATCTTTTCTTTGCTTCCATAATGTTTCAAATTTTTTAATTGGTTTTGAGTATTAACTGCTTCTTATTTTTGCTATAGATGTTATAAATGACACATTTACTCTTAAATGACACATTTACTCTTAATATTATTGTTTCCTAGGAAACTACCTACCACATTTCCTTTACCACATTTAATACAATTACTACTTATATAATACACTTTAGTTCACTGCAACTCTCAATAACGGTGTAGAATATAGTCACAACGAACGAGTAGGTTCAATTTTGTCAATCTGCCTCATCAACAGAATAATACGGTTGTTAATAATAGGACAGTTGTTAACCATAGCGCTGTTAATATAAATGAAGTAAAAACACTTTTAATGAGGGTGCGGTTTCTAAGGCAGCAAAGGGAAGAGAAGAGAGAAGTCAGTACGGAAAACAGGATAATAAATAATAAAATGGGAAGGTGGAAGGATGAGAAATGCCATGAGTAATTAGAAATCCCTAGTCTAAACAATGTCTTTCTTTATTCTTAAAAAATCTTAATTACTAAAATTTTTCATCTCGATTCTCAACCATTAAACATAAATATTCTAACATTTTACTTTATTAAAAAATCATTTTTTTCTTAAAATAAAACTTCACCTATAATATAATTTATTGAATTTATTTATGTAATTAGAGCGTCATAGCATACATATCACATGCGCTCCTTTACAATATCTCATTGTCAAACATAAAACCCTTTCCATCGTTATTCATGCATCTCGTTTACAATTTCTTATTATTTAAAATCATAAATCATAATTTATAACTTTGACTGGAAACAGGATTCTAATACCATATTCGTAGGTTTTCAAATAGGCATGTTGGCTATAAGGGAAAGTTCTTGGGTTTCTCTATAGTTAAATATGTATTTGGAAATATAATTTTTTTATCCAGAAATCAGAGACGAAATGTCTTTAAATAAAAGATAAATTAAATAATGATATATGATAAGACCAGTAAATAACATCAATGTCCAAAGATGATGGATAAATATAATATATATAATATGGCCAGAGTGTTGTTAAGGTTTTTGTGTTAAACATTGTTAAGGTCTTTGTGTTAAATATAGGAAGAGAAACAAAATTCTTAATCTTTTTATTTTTTCACAATGTTCCAAACTTTTGAATTAGTTTTGCTGAAGTGTTTATACTAAACGTATAAAAATAAACAAAATTTTTAATATTTTCTATACCTTTACAATGTTTTAAATTTTTTAATTGGTTTTATTAAAAAAATTATACTAAATAATTTTTTTTTTAATGCTTTTACAATACTTTAAATTTTTGAATTAGTTTTGAGTATTAACATCATTCATAATTTTTATTCTAAATGTTATAACACATTCACCTGTTAATAATTTTTATGGTAAATGTTGTAACACCTTCACTGTTAATGCCATAGTTACCAAATTCGGAAAAAATTGAAAAATGCGTTGGTTCGATTCGATTTGCGAACTAATACGACAACGAATATTAGGTTCACAGAGTAAGAATCCGCGCCCTTGACGGGAATGGGAAGTCCAGGAATTAGCGCTGACATTGTTTATGAGGAAAGAAGACATGATACTGTTACACTGGTACTTAGCCCACACTTTCATAACTTTTGTGAAATCAATGTTATTGTAGATTTCTAATCGATATTCTAGCTTCCAATTTAAGGTTCAAAACCCCTCTCCGATTTAAGAAATGCCATAAAATTATGGTTACTAAATGAAATTCAGCGAGTTTTTAATGAAATATATAAAAAAAATAGAGCAGATAATTATGTGTTTATAGAATAAAATAAAAAATATATATAATATATATAATTTGTAGATTTATTAAATTTAAATAAATATATTTTAAAAATAGAAGTATGGCATGAATTATATTAGTAAATAGATTTTTTTAAGTGGATTTTCTTGATTATGATTTTGAGTAAGTATTAAACTATACATATTAACGTTTTGTATTATTTTGAGTAAGTATTAAGTATTAAATTATACATATTAACATTTTATATTATGATGATGATATGATGACGATGATGGTTAATGTCCACTGAGACCAAACATGATGATGATGACGATGATGGTTAATGTCCACTGAGACCAAACATTGGTCTATCAGACCTAAAGAAACACATTATTTATTTTGATTTAAGATTTTATTCCTATGCTCAAAAGACTTGGAGAGAAGCCTCCCGAGCTCACTATAATTTTGACATTGTAAAAGGCTAGGAAGGTCAGTATTGTAACAAAGATTGTGAAACTGAGATCTAATGTGGTTGTACGCGGGTCACTTTAAGAGGAAGTGGTTTTCATCCTCGATGTTCCTATTCTCACATATATGGCAGATCCTTTCCATCCATGGCGTTTTAGGAACTGCCCAACGACCTGTTTCACTATGGAGCTCATGAGAATTCATTCTAATCTTTGCTATATTAATTTTCTTCTTTGAGCTGGTTAAAATAGAGAGATACTTTTGATCTTCTAGGGTGAAGTTGATGACCTTCTTATAATAACTTAATTTTCTTTTAGCGGCTAAATCTTTCTCACACCACATTTTTTCTTTGAACTTACAAGTAACAATATCTTTAATGTTATTTATGTTTTGCAATGCATCATTCTCGTTGATATCCCAATAGTTTAACTAGGCCCTTGTGTTTTTATGCTACCCCGGATTGAGCCCTAGGTGGTTTTGGCTGGAATTTAAAGCTAGCTTAGGAAGTCCATGATCGTCTATGTTATTGAGTTTGTGCTTGTATAGCAGAAACTTAATCATAGCTAGGCTCTCAATAGGGGAAAGACGTGCTTCTATAAGGAGAATAGGATAGGGCGTATTACTTTTAATTTTCAGGTTATAAGTTATAAAACGCTTCTGGATTTGCTCAATCTTTCTCCATGATTCTCTGGAGCCATATAAGATAACAGGAGTGACTAAAGTTTCAAAGAGTAACTTCTTTTTATCCCACATTACGAGGTTTGCTGTTTTACAATTATTTTTAAGACGAAAATAAGATTTCCACCCCCCATTAATCATTTTCTCAATGCTATGGTTCCAGTTGAGCTTGTGATGAATATCAATTCCTAGGTACTTGTAAGAATACACTTCCTCCAAGTTATTATTGTCATACATAAAATTAGCAGAAGTGTCCTTCTTGGATTTGATGTTATTATACTTTATAAATTAGGGGTGAGTTTGTTTTGAAAAATAAATAATTAGTAATTGATACTATAATTGTATATTTTTAAAGACTGTTTGCACACACTTAACATACCATTTCATTATGAACATAAAATATTTAATAATGTGGAATTTATGTGGTTCATTGTAATATATCATTTCTTGGAAATTCACTCTATATTAAGTATCATAATTTATGGTGCAAGTGGGTGAATGAATCAATACAAAAATTCATAAAACTTATTATTTTACTTGTTATTTTAAATATAAAACTAAACTAACTGGTCCAATATATAATTTTATTTGCAATATTTATAATTGAAACAATTTTAAAAGAATTTTTGATGTTTTCAATGTTATAATCGTACATTTAATTGATGTAAAATATTAAAATAAGAGATATATTGCCAAATTTTCATGATATTGAATTTTAAGTAATTAATTCTTTTCTCTACCAAATCGAATTCGAATTCAAATTTAAATTTGAACTTGGTAACTATGATTAATACTACTCTTTCCTTCGCAAGCATTTCCTTTGCAGGAAGCATTTCCTTTGCAGGATTTCGCTGCAGTTTAGTTCACTGTATTATTCATGTGAAACTGCTCTCGCTAACGGTGTAGAATATAGTCACAACCGACCAGTAGGTTCAATTTTGTTACATCTATGGACCTCCGCCTCATCAACAGAATAATACAGTTGGAGTAGGTTCACTTTTGTTACATCTATGGAACTTCGCCTCATCACCAGAATAATATGGTTGTTAACAATAGGACAGTTGTTAACCATAGCGCTGTTAATATAAAT
Organism: Pinus tabuliformis; assembly: GCA_031772625.1. Taxonomy (NCBI): domain Eukaryota; kingdom Viridiplantae; phylum Streptophyta; class Pinopsida; order Pinales; family Pinaceae; genus Pinus; species Pinus tabuliformis. Next base: position 375,417,933 of record CM062816.1, on the reverse strand, counting down.
AAAGTAAAAACACTTTTAATGAGAGTGCGGTTCCTAAGGCAGCAAAGGGAAGAGGAGAAAAGTCAGTACGGAATAATAAAATGGGAAGGTGGAAGGATGAGAAATGCCACGAGTAATTAGAAATCCCAAGTCTAAACAATCTCTTTCTTCAAATTACATCTTGAAACCTCATATTTTGATCTCATAATTTATTTTAAATGTCATAATATCATATAAGTTAAATTATATTAAATATTTTGTTTTTTAAATAAATTTTTTTGAAATTCAATTATATAATTATTTCTTAATAAAATTATAAATTTTGTATTTCAAATTTAATATATAAATAAATCTATTGTTCTAAAAAATCTTAATTACTAAAATTTGTCATCTCAACCATTAAACATCAAATTTCAACAAATATTCTAACTTTTTACTTCATTAAAAAATCATTTTTTTCTTAAAATAAAACTTCACCTATAATATAATTTATTGAATTTATTTATGTAATTAGAGCGTCATAGCATACATATCACATGCGCTCCTTTACAATATCTCATTGTCAAACATAAAACCCTTTCCATCGTTATTCATGCATCTCGTTTACAATTTCTTATTATTAAAAAAAAAAAAAATATTGCACTTCCTTTATTAGAATGGTGTATCTATATATACGTAAGAAGTTCATCAAATTTTCATATTCTAGAAATAGTTTTAGTGTTCGGGAATATATACAGGGCTGTGCTGTGTATACTCTCTCACACTTTTATATCTCCAGAGTAACCCAAAAAAATGGGATTCGGGATTTATAAATTTCAAACTGCGCTTCTACCTTTATTTTTGCTGGTAGTAGCATGTGGAGTTATTGATTGTTTTAGCGTGGATCCTTTATCTATGAAATTCGTGCGTACTACTCATCGTTTACAGAATCAGGGAACGGACCCCTGCCACTATAATGGATACGAAACACATAATTACACTCAACTTCTCGATCATTTTACGTTCGCATCACAGCTTCCCACCTTTCAACAGAGATATCTTGTCAATGCAACTTTCTGGGGCGGTCCTCTCAATAATTCTCCCATTTCTGTGTACCTGGGCGGAGAGACATGTATCGGTCTTGCTACCAGAGCGGCCGGTGGGTTGATGGTCGAAAATGCTCCCCCCTTTAAAGCACTCATCCTCTTCCTTGAGGTACACAGTTTATTTTTTCATTTTTTATTTTGTAGAAATATGGAAGCAAACTTGAGTAAAATTATCTTCGCTTTTCGATGAAAAGTAGGACTCAACACCCTACTAAACGGAATTCGAGTTTCAATTTTAAATTTCCTCTATTTATCTAATTCTGCTTAGTTTAATTTGTTGCAGATAGGTCTTTTATTTAAATTTTCGTTTTGTTTTAATTTCTAAAATTTAATTTGTTTCAGATACGTCCTCTAATATTAAATTATTGTTTTGTGGAAAAAATATTCATTATTTAGCATCGATATTATGGGGTGTCGATGCCAGATTTAGTAGGTAACGTATCGAATCCTGTAATAAACGCAAGCACAGCTGGCTATCTCACTTCCGAGCAAGCATTGGCCAATTACGCGACTCTCATTACGGATTTCAAGAAGAATTTATCGGCGGAGAATTCTCCAGTGATCGCGTTCGGTGGTGGATCATATGCAGGAAGTAAATAATTTCAATTCATGTTAAACAACCCTAAATCATGTTGCATCGAATTAGTAATTCAGCAGTTTATCACTATTTTAAATATATGACCGTCTGATTGCAGTGCTAGCTGCATGGCTTCGTTTGAAGTACCCACACATTACAGCAGGCGCACTTGCATCTTCCGCCCCACTTCTCATGCTTGACAGCGCCGCTCCTGATTATGACTTCTATACCGTTGTTACAAAGGATTTTAAAGTATGCTTCCTTCACTCAACGATTTTATCTCTAAAATCATTAGATATATCACCACGTTTGTGTGTTTAACATGTACAGGATACGAGCAAGAGATGTTACAGAACTATAAAAAATTGGTGGACAGCAATGGACAAACTTGCTTCTCAGCCAGGAGGCCTTCAAAATTTATCCAACATATTTAATACCTGCACGTAAGCTGGAACTCGATAAGAAATAAAAATTAGAAAATAGGATTGTAATAAATTTTGAAATAGTTGAATTATAGATAGTTCACATCTGAAACTTGTAATTCCATCCAATCCCTGCCTCGTGGAACCCACAAAAAAATTTATTTCCAAAACGTAGCACAGTAATTAGACGATGGCGCTGCTCGACACTGACCATTTTGTCGTCCTTCTCAGCAATCTAAGTGACGTAAAGGCCTTGGAAATTGCGCTGATTGAACTTTTCACGGATGCAGCACAGTTTAACTACACTTTTGTCAAATGGGTAAGCAGCGAACAGCTCAGAGGGGAAATTACCATAGATTGATTTTATACACATTTATTTAGACTGCAGACGAATGGTAAAGAAAATTACGAAAAAACTTTCCATAACTTTAAAAAATTGAGATAAAAATGAATTTATGTTTAATCAATCTAATTTGAAATTAAATGAGTTTGTCTCTGGGATTTATTTACTTTTTCAATTTTATTTATATCTATTTGAATTAGGAGATGAAAATGAATTATTTATTTAACTTTATGTATCTAGCTTTTTAAGTCTCGAATTTGTTTATTACTGTTACATCATGATTACATACATCTATTTGAACTGCGTTGTACCGTGCATAAGCGTTTGTTGGAATGTTAATTCCAATTGCAGGCAGCAGGCGGACATGGGCAGCCGACTCAGCAGCCGTACCAACGCCCAAATCGCTGCACCCAAAACCGCCAGAACGAAACAGCCCGGTCTCCCCGCACCACCTTTCGCAGAAGGCGGTATCCGTAGCGGAGGCTCCGAACACATTCACACTCCGCCACGCGTCCCATGTACGAGCGCCGAAACCGCTTTCCCCGGACGCTAAAGGTCGTTTTGTTTGCGCGACCTTGGCGAGCGAATGACGTTGGATCGAGTTTGGTGGCTCGGATCGGCGCGAAGCTGCGCGGAGGTTAATGACCGGGCGCGACGAATGAGGTGGCGACACGTGGCACTGAAGTGACGTCAGCCGACCCCGCCCGCGTCAAATCAGATTTTGCGTGGAGTGTTAGTCTTTTTGCGTTGACCGCCGGATGGATGAACTTATGGTTTTTAATGTTGTTCGTATTGTTTGGTGGAGGCCCGTTTTAAATGGTTATGGGCACATACGTTTTATATGTTTTTTATATGCATGTACGTAGTTTAGGTGTGGGCCTTTAATATTAGTATGGGCCACGTTTTTTTTGTATATTTTTTTATATGTTATGTAAGCCCGCGTGTGTGGTCGTTGAAAATGTAATAAGTCTTTTGGGTATGGTGACTGCGCACAGAGAATGTGCATGTTTTTGTTTTGTGCCATATATTGAATGCACAGCGGTGCGGTAAAAATAAAATAGGCAAAAGTGTGGTGTGCTGCACGGGAGTAATTGTTCAGAGAACAAAGAGCAATGTTGTGCCTGCGCACGGTGGCGGTGGTGAATTTTTGTTGTAATGAACGCACAACAGTGCGGTAAAAACTTAACAGAGGCGTATGTAATTTTGTGGTAAATGTTAAACGCACAGCAGTGCGAGATATTAGGAGCAGGGGGATGTAATTTTTTTTACCCCATTGTAAAACAGAAGTTGTTGTAATGCCCACAGCGGTGGAAGACCAAAAATGAGGAGACAGAGTTTCTCCAGTGAATCCCTCTCTACACAGAGGATGAATTTGTATCAGTTCTTGTTTTAAATCAATAGAAGTATTTTATCGCTGTGTAATGAGTTGTTATGAGCATATTTGTTGTTAAAAGGCTTCCCTGTGCAAAGGTCCTGGAACAAAGGAAACAGAGCATTGGCTCTGTGATGTTTGTTTGTATGGTTTTGGTATTTTCCCGTTTAAAAATACCCAATAGTGGTATCGGAGCTAGTTCAGGCCCTTTGAAGACTCAAAGAAGCTGAAGGAAGGTGTGGCTGCAGCAGTCAAACTTCTCCAGCAGTGTGAAGACTCAGCCAAAAGAGTTAAGGTATTTTTCAAAGCTTTCCTTTCTGTTACTGTTAAAAGAACAGTGAGTGATTTAAAAGAAAACACAGTCAAGTATTTGAAGCCTAGTTAAGAATGGCAAGGTCAAAGAAGAAAGCCTCCAAGCCTGCTAAAAATGTGTCTCCCTCCTCTACTAAAATAGAAGGCAATCCATTAGAATACATTCTATTTGAAGTTCCAAAGTTTGATGGAAACTTTGATGTATGGGAAATAAAGATGAGGGCTTTCTTACAGTTTGAAGGGTTTGAAGTCTGGGAGTCAGTGATTGATGACAGCAAGATGGATAAAGAATCCATGGAGTATGATGCACAAGCAGCAAAGACTATCTTGGATGGTCTCCCTGATTCAGTGAAGAAGAATCTTGGAAAATATACATCAGCAAAGGAGATATGGGACAGACTGCATGACCTTCATGCAAAGGGAGCACTGACCATGACAATGAGTCAAGAAGAACCCATCATAGAAGCTGAGAATGAAAAGCTTGACCTCATCAAGCTTCAGGTAAAAGAAAGGGATGAAAAGCTTGCCAAGCTTAAGAAGGAGCTTGACCAATGCAAGAAGAAACATCATGAAGAAGTCATATCCATGACAAATCAGCTGAATGGTGCAAAGAAGCAGGCAGATGTCTTGACAAGTGAACTTGAACAAAGACACAAGAGAGTGAATACGCTTGTGGAAGAGATTGGACAGTATAAGGTAGAGGTCTCCTCCCTTAAGTCCGAACTACAAGAAGCCAAGAAGCAGGCACAAGGAGCTGAAAAGAAAATCAAGAGCAGTCAAGCAAAAGATGAAGAAATCTCCAAAATGAAGACAGATATTATCTCCTTCAAAATAGTAGCAGCTGAAGCTACTCGTAGCAAGGAAGAAATTGAGGGACAACTAGCAAAGAAAAATAATGAATGTGAAAAGTTAGAAGAAGAGATTGTCCTCCTCAGGAAGAAGGTTGAAGGGATGAACAAGATCATGAAGAGCTCTCAAGCTTTGGATGACATGCTCAGCTATCACAGATCTCCATCTGATAAATCAAGACTTGGGTATGTAGGTGAACCCTCAAACAAGGATGAGGATGCTTTAAGCAAAGGAGATGTGAAGAGGGAAGAAAGAGATGGTGATGCTCCTAGTTCTAGCAAAGGCAAGGAGAAAAATGAAGGCTGCAATAGAAGAAATCCTGCTCCAAGCAGAAAGCCAGCTCCAAGAAGAAATGTAGCTGATGGCAAAGAGGCAAGATGCAATGGTTATCAGCAAAGGATCTCAAGGCAGCAAGGCTTCAGAAGTGCATCAAGAAAACCTCCATCTTCCAGGTACCAAAGTTCATTTTATGGTTATTGTTATGCTTGCTCAAACTTTGGTCATATGGCAAAAGACTGTAGAGCATTTCATGGAGATAGATGTTGTGGTCCCTGACAATCTCCAAGAAATAATTTCACAAGAAGAAATCATGAAATGTCATTCATGAAAAATGTAGAATGTTTTAAGTGTCATAACATTGGGCATATGGCACGAGATTGTAACTTAACATGGGCTCTTACACAAGCTAGACCCATGCAAAAGAAGAAAGTTACACAAGTATGGATAAGGAAGGTAATACAGTGTGAAAGCCCCTTAAGCAACGCAGCTGATCTAAGTTTGTTTTGAGAAAACTTGCCAAAAGAAGACAAGCACACATTAAAGGGGAGCTTGTAATTTTTGTTTGCTGAACTGTATTAACAATCACCTTTTGATGAAGACCTTTTTATAAAGGAAAAATATGAAGTTAAATCTGCCATAACAGCAGAGAAGAAAAGGAGGCAGCACTCAAATGTGAAGAGCAGCAGCGCAAGAAGAAAAGTATGCATGGCAAGGAAACCCTCACAGCAATGGGAAGACAAAACATAAAACAACAGTTTGAATTTTTTTATGGAGCACATGCAAAGAAATGCATAAAGAAAAACATGGACAGCAGATTTTTAATGCACATGGGTGAATTAGAATGTGTGTGGCAGCAGAAAATCGAAAGGAATTGCACAACAGTGCATTATGAAAATAAAAAAAATGAAGATGAAGATTGTGTGAAGCAAGGGTGTAAAAAGGAACAGGGGCAGCCCGTGTTAACAGGAGTTAGTGTATGGGCACACAGCAGTATGATGAAACAAAAGGCAGCCACAGTGCAAATTGCAGAGGCAACGCAGCAGCAAATAAAAACCCAGGGATGATAGAGTCTATGGTTATGAGTATGGACAGCAGTGAATATGAAAAATGCAGCAGCAAGAAGTTATGGACAGCAGCATGATGGCAAGAAGGAGAAGCACACAGCAATGCAAATAAGAAAATGCAGCAGCATGAAGTTTTGTTGAAGAAATGAAAGGTAATGGACAACAGCGCATGTAAAAGAAATTTTTTCTTTACAGCAGTATATGTAACCGTAATGAATGTGTTGTTCATTGAATTGAAATGCAATATATGCAACAACAGTGAATGTAAGAAATATTTACACACAGCGGTGTAAATTTGTAAGCTGGGACAGTGTAATTGTTCCAGAAAAGACAGAGTATTTTGTCTTTGAAAAGTGCACAAGCACTGCAAGTGTAGACACAGCAGTGTGGGGTAGACACAGTAAAAAAGATGGCACAATAGTGCAGCAGAGAATATGCAGCAGCATAAAAGAACATTGTAATGAGTTTGCACACACAGCAGTGCAATGATTGTTTGTTTTGGAACTGCATTTGAAGCAGTCATTCGGTGAATCCCTCTGTTGAGAGGAAGATGTTTTTTTTATAACAGGTGAATCCCTCTGTCATGAGGAAGGTGCTCTTAAGCACAGTCACATGGTGAATCCCTCTGTCATGAGGAAGGTGCTCTTCAGCACATTGTAATGGTGAATCCCTCTGTCATGAGGAAGGTTCTCTTAAGCACAGTCACATGGTGAATCCCTCTGTCATGAGGAAGGTGCTCTTCAGCACATTGTAATGGTAAATCCCTCTGTCATGAGGAAGGTGCTCTTAAGCACAGTTTCAGGTTAATCCCTCTATTAAGAGGAAGACAACTTTGTTTGTTTGTGAACTGCATCAAAAGCAGTTGGTGAATCCCTCTATGTGAGGAAGATATCTTTGTAACAGCAGTGTTGGTGAATCCCTCTACGAGAGGAACTGTTTGGGTATGTCCTAATGCCCAGCAGTTGAAATTAAAGGGGAGTGTTGGAATGTTAATTCCAACTGCAGGCAGCAGGCGGACGTGGGCAGCCGACTCAGCAGTCGTACCAACGCCCAAACCGCTGCACCCAAAACCGCCAGAACGAAACAGCCCGGTCTCCCCGCACCACCTTTCGCAGAAGGCGGTATCCGTAGCGGAGGCTCCGAACACATTCACACTCCGCCACGCGTCCCATGTACGAGCGCCGAAACCGCTTTCCCCGGACGCTAAAGGTCGTTTTGTTTGCGCGACCTTGGCGAGCGAATGACATTGGATCGAGTTTGGTGGCTCGGATCGGCGCGAAGCTACGCGGAGGTTAATGACCGGGTGCGACGAATGAGGTGGCGACACGTGGCACTGAAGTGACGTCAGCCGACCCCGCCCGCGTCAAATCAGATTTTGCGTGGAGTGTTAGTCTTTTTGCGTTGACCGCCGGATGGATGAACTTATGGTTTTTAATGTTGTTCGTATTGTTTGGTGGAGGCCCGTTTTAAATGGTTATGGGCACATACGTTTTATATGTTTTTTATATGCATGTACGTAGTTTAGGTGTGGGCCTTTAATATTAGTATGGGCCACGTTTTTTTGGTATATTTTTTTATATGTTATGTAAGCCCGCGTGTGTGGTCGTTGAAAATGTAATAAGTCTTTTGGGTATGGTGACTGCACACAGAGAATGTGCATGTTTTTGTTTTGTGCCATATATTGAACGCACAACAATGCGGTAAAAAGAAAATAGGCAAAAGTGTGGTGTGCGGCACGGGAGTAATTGCTCAGAGAACAAAGAGCAATGTTGTGCCTGCGCACGGTGGTGGTGGTGAATTTTTGTTGTAATGAACGCACAGCAGTGCGGTAAAAACTGAACAGAGGCGTATGTAATTTTGTGGTAAATATTAAACGCACAGCAGTGCGAGATATCAGGAGCAGGGGATGTAATTTTTTTTACCCCATTGTAAAACAGAAGTTGTTGTAATGCCCACAGCGGTGGAAGACTAGAAATGAGGAGACAGAGTTTCTCCAGTGAATCCCTCTCTACACAGAGGATGAATTTGTATCAGTTCTTGTTTTAAATAAATAGAAGTATTTTATGGCTGTGTAATGAGCTGTTATGAGCATATTTGTTGTTAAAAGGCTTCCCTGTGCAAAGGTCCTGGAACAAAGGAAACAGAGCATTGGCTCTGTGATGTTTGTTTGTATGGTTTTGGTATTTTCCCGTTTAAAAATACCCAATAGCGTTCTCTGAAAAAGGCAATTGTCCAGTGAAGAAGATTGCAATGTTGCTTATTTGCACAATTACTTGAAAATCCTTGCACAATTGCTTGAAAATGAGTTTTCAATGGTAGAAATTCCGATTGCCTAAAACTGAGCTTCCAAAATTTTAACGTCGTCTTGAATTATTGTAGACATGCTTGGCCATTGACAGCGCCCCGAAAGGTACCGACGTTCTGGGTCGGGTGTCAGCCGGAGCAAATTTCTTCGTCGGAGCAGTTTTCAACTTGTCATGCGTACCAATTACAATCTCTCCTCTGATTAAATGGATGGGGAACTCTTCTTTGAGAGCATGGACTTGGCAGGTTTGATTGCACATCTGAGATGGGTAAATCTTAATCTGCATGGAAAGTCAAATTAATATGAACGGGAGAACATTTTCTGTTTGTTTTGCAGTCGTGCACAGAAATGGTGTTTCAGATTGGCCAGAACCCCAATAAAACAATGTTTCCCCTGAAGTTATTTGATCTAAATACCTATGTCGATAATTGTAAAAATGAATTTGGAGTGCTTCCCAGGCCCAACTGGGTAACAACGGAATATGGCGGCCATGTAAGTGCTAAACTAACAAATCAATATGTATGTCTATACATCCTCACCAAAGCTTTTAGTATGCGTTTTATTATAATTTGTGTGCACACAGGACATACGAAAGGTGCTGAAACACTTTGGGAGCAATATCATTTTCTCAAATGGTTTGCGCGATCCATCGAGCAGTGGAGGGTAGTTTTTCATGAACACTTTTATTCTTTGGATTTTCTAGTGCTCATGTTATCAGTTTCTTTAATGGATTTTTTTCAACGGTTTGCACTTTTGACGGGATGAATTGCTGTGTGGTGGAGAATATATCTGAAAGTATCGTCGCACTCCCTACCGAAGAAGGTAAGTGGAAAATTGATTTCCGAAAAGACTGAATATTCATATTACAACTCTGGAGAGGACTTCTAATGAGCTGTATCTGGTGGATACATTATGAATTGTAGGAACCCATGGCCAAGACCTATTGCCTTCTTCTCCAGATGATCCAGAATGGCTTAAAGAACAGAGGTCAAAGGAAATCAAGATCATGAAAAGCTGGATTGAAAAATACAACGAAGAGTTTCTTCATAAATGATACCGCCATTGCAACTCATACCCACCAAAGATTCCGAAATAAAATATGTTCTTAACGAATAGACTATAGTAATGTAATTGGTACGACAAACGGATATTGTTTCTTTTTTGTAATGTAAAATGCGCGTTTCAGTTGACTTCACGTTCTTGATGCCGGCCTACCGTGGCAGTATTATATAGAGGAATTTATTGTAAGTCAAACTAGTTTAAAGTGGATGAATAGAGTGTAGTTAAGTTAAACGGTTAGGGAAAATATATATTGTTTCTTTTGTGTATAGTGAAATGGGTGTTTCAGTTGGATTCGCGTTCTTGATGCCGGCCTATGGTGTCAGTGTTCTAATTCGTGGGTGAAATCTATCAATTATGCAAAGTCAGGAAGAAAAAGCTAGAGATCATGGACGGGATCCCTCTCTCTTGAGTAGTGGCGGTTGTTTGTATGAGAGAAATATTATGAACATTATTTGTTGTCCAAGCCTATATGTACTAGGTTGTTCTCTTGATTGAAGTATAGTGTATTCTATATGAGTGTTTATACACTCTCCAAATATCTCCCATGGAGAGTCATTTTATTAATATATTTAATTTTTATCATGATATCAGAGCTACAAGACAGAGGGATCTGTATGCTGATTTGAAAAGTGTCACTTACGTGAAGTTGTTGCGTGGTTTGGAGGGCAAATCGCACCAATACAGTATAACTCTTCGGCGCACATTTTCATTTTAAGGTTCGTCGCAGCTAACTTGTGTACACTCGCAAAGTACTTCACGAGTCTGTGGTGGTAAATCACGCCGACCATGGAAACTTAAAACAGGAGGCCGAAACTGCCGCAGAAAGACACTGCTGCATGGATTCTTTACCTAACTCTACGTGGAAGGAGCAGAGCCTGTTCTTTTTTCTTTTTAGCAACCCATTCTACCTCTGTGATCAGCGTCACAACTGTGGCCGCAATCATCAGATGGGAATGGATTGAGGTTCGGACTCACTACAAGTAGCCTGTAACTGAGCGGCACATCCCATCGATTTTGAAACTATCAGAGCGTGCTTGTGATACTGCGTAAGTCTGGAGACTTGCTGAAGGTGGCGGAAATGGAGGAAGTTGAATGAGCGTGGTGCAGACGAGGCCTGGTGATAGAGGGGGCTGAGAGAAAGCATGGATCTTTGTTAGACAAGGCCGAGAGCGTTGGTGCAATGAGCGCAAACTGAGAGGATCAATAATCGTGGCTGATCGCTGGTGTGGTAAGGATCGCTAATCTGCTGGTACGTGGATAGATCAGGAGCTGTTGGTGCATGGATCCTGCAGATCGAAGGATCATAAGCTGTAATGATCAGCGTGTATCGGGTACAACTGTCCAAGCGATTTACAGACTCGGCCCTGGTCCCCTGGTGGCTATTTTAGCAGGACCCTGTTTATATATATTTTCGCAGAGCTGTTCATCGGGCCAGAGAGGCACCAACCCCTGGCAGATGACTGGAGCATCCCGCCATGGCACTTCAGCATCTCGCCCATATAGTTGTTCCTTATCTATGCTTCCGTGTAGTTGGTGCCTATTCATGCTATGAAATTGGGTCGACGAAGGCATGATACTACTGGAGGTGGAGCGTTGTTTTATGAAACATCGTTCTCCCAGTGGTGATATGCATTTTTTGGCATCCGACTGTCTGAGGTATGATCGTTGGTGATTTGTTTAAAGGCAGCGGTGGAGACCAGAAACGAAGGTTGTTCATGCTTGTGGTGAGGAGCTTATCACTAGAAACAATTGTTGTATGCCTGGAACATTGTGGAAAACTTGTTCGCTCCCCTTGAGACGCTTTTAAAGCTTGGATTCCTAGAACATTGTGCCCAAATCTGAATCAGCTACCTGTCAAGAGTTGTGTGGGCCAGCAAGGTCATCATATCGGCAGGAGGTGTCGAACACTTGTAAATCTGGAACTTCTTTAAACCTAGAGCTAAAGGAGAACTAATCGGAGATCCGCTTGACAAGTTGCATAGAATGCAGCATGGGGAAACATGAAATATGTGCATCAAAATTAGATACTGATGTTTCCAGCTTGTGAGAGGTCGAGGTCGTTTAGTTGCTCGTCGCCAGAGTCGAGGGCACTAAGATCTGCTTGGCACAAAAGCCATTGTCTACAAGGTTTTACAGAGAGCTGTAAAAGGGAGAAGTTTCCCGCGTGCGTGGTAACGGGGTTGTTGGAGCTCGAGGACCGTGTGGAGTGGAAAACAAATATCCAAACTAGATAAGCTAGACTTTAAAAACATGTCTATATTTTTAGATATTTTTTATTGCGATGATGATGATTTTCTCATGTTGGCATTTGGAATTAGCATGGGTAGTATGTTCAAGTCAAAAGAAATTTCAGAAAAATGTGGTTCTGTTGATGACCACGAGAATCAAGAGGCACAGTCTGTTGTGCAAGATTCACGAGTTGATCTTCAGGAAGGGTGTGAAGAGGAACAAAGTGTTGAAGATCAATTGGACGAGCCACATGAAGCTGATTGCAAAGACGTGGCAGAAGAAGACAAAGCTGGAGAGAATTTAAATTTAAATTATGATGATCTCATTAATATTTCTGTGTGTGACGTTACATCAACGAATGATGAAGACATCATAGCTGACTTTCAGATGGTTGACACCAGAAATAGTGAGAGGGAAAATTCTCCTATCCAGCCTGTCACAATCTTGAGAAGGGCGAGAATAAAAATTAAAGCTTTCCATCACTGGGGAAGATATGAGGTGAAGGTACATCACTACCTCATGGCGAGGAAAGCAAAGATGAAGCCTCGACTCAAGATGAACAAGTATGGGCTCTGCTGCAAGAAGACAAAAATGAAAACCTCTGTTACCAAGTTGTTTCATGTTTTAATTGTAAGCCTAGCTGAGACTCAGACCAGCAGGCGTATGTTATTGTTCAGTACCCTTTCTCCATTAAGCAGGAGTGTTGGAATTAATGGAGAAAGCTAAACTTAGATTATTGTTGTGATGATGATAGGATTGAGACTCCTTTCTCCATTAAGCGGGAGTGTTGGAATTAATGGAGAAAGCTAAACTTAGATTATTGTTGAGAAGATGATAGGATTGAGACTCTATCTTAGGTCTCAGATCCTACTATCTAGTGAATGGTTGAAACCACCTTGATTGTGAGAAAGCCTATATGTACTAGGTTGTTCTCCTGATTGAAGTATAGTGTATTGTGTATGAGTGTTTCTATCTAGTGAATGGTTGAAACCACCTTGATTGTGAGAAAGCCTATATGTACTAGGTTGTTCTCCTTATTGAAGTATAGTGTATTGTGTATGAGTGTTTATACACTCTCCAGGTATCTCACCTGGAAAGTCATTTCATTAATAGATTCAGTTTTTATCAATTATTATATTTACCAATGCCAACATTAAAGAACGAGGCAAAACTAGTTCTTTTAGTACTCTACAAAAGATGCTTGGTGAATAAATCATAATTTTGAATTTTGATTGGAAATAGGATTCTAGTAGATTCTTACGTTTCCAAATGGGCATGTTGGCCACCCGGTAAAGTTCTTGGATAAAAGACAAATTAAATAATGATATATAACATGACCAGTGAATAATATCAATGTCTAAAGATCACTGCTAAATGCAATATATATAATATTGTTAGCCTATTGTTAAAGTTTTCTACTAAATATAAAAAGAGAAACAAAATTCTTAATCTTTTCTTTGCTTCCATAATGTTTCAAATTTTTTAATTGGTTTTGAGTATTAACTGCTTCCTATTTTTGCTATAGATGTTACAAATGACACATTTACTATTAATATTATTGTTTCCTAGGAAACTACCTACCACATTTCCTTTACCACATTTAATACAATTACTACTTATATAATACACTTTAGTTCACTGCAACTCTCAATAACGGTGTAGAATATAGTCACAACGAACGAGTAGGTTCAATTTGGTCAATCTGCCTCATCAACAGAATAATACGGTTGTTAATAATAGGACAGTTGTTAACCATAGCACTGTTAATATAAATAAAGTAAAAACACTTTTAATGAGGGTGCGGTTTCTAAGGCAGCAAAGGGAAGAGAAGAGAGAAGTCAGTACGGAAAACAGGATAATAAATAATAAAATGGGAAGGTGGAAGGATGAGAAATGCCATGAGTAATTAGAAATCCCTAGTCTAAACAATCTCTTTCTTTATTCTTAAAAAATCTTAATTACTAAAATTTTTCAGTTCGATTCTCAACCATTAAACATAAATATTCTAACATTTTACTTTATTAAAAAATCATTTTTTTCTTAAAATAAAACTTCACCTATAATATAATTTATTGAATTTATTTATGTAATTAGAGCGTCATAGCATACATATCACATGCGCTCCTTTACAATATCTCATTGTCAAACATAAAACCCTTTCCATCGTTATTCATGCATCTCGTTTACAATTTCTTATTATTTAAAAATATATATATATATATATTGCACTTCCTTTATTAGAATGATGTATCTATATATACGTAAGAAGTTCATCAAATTTTCATAGTCTAGAAATAGTTTTACTGTTCGGGAATATATATAGGGCTGTGCTGTGTATACTCTCTCACACTTTTACTTTTATATCTCCAGAGTAACCCAAAAAAATGGGATTTGGGATTTATAAATTTCGAACTGCGCTTCTATCTTTATTTTCGCTGGTAGTAGCATGTGGAGTTATTGATTGTTTTAGCGTGGATCTTTTATCTATGAGATTTGTGCGTACTACTCATCGTTTACAGAATGAGGGAACGGACCTCTGCTTGTTGGAATTTAATTCCAACTGCAACAATGTACAGCTGGACAAGAATCTGATCTGTAGTAAATACTCCAGGCTGATCGGTGCATCAAAGTCAAGCGCGATATTTTTGCACATAAATATGCATTAAAGTTTCAATTGAATTCCCCTGCAGACAGCCGACTTGTTTTTTGATAGAGGCATCACCGCCTTGCTGCATTAAATACAGAGATAAACATTAGAAGATATTTTGTAATATTTTATTGTTTTAATCAGATATGTTTTAGCATATAAATACCACACAAAGCAGAGGAGAGCACGCAGTAGCGTGAGGAAGAAGAATAATTTCAGAACAGTGAAATGCACAGCAGTGCAGAAATTTGAATGTAATTTGCTTTCTGGTTGTTTGTTGATAGAAAGGGTAGATGTTATTTGTGTGGAACAGAAGCGTTCCTTGGTAAATCTGTTTTGTAATAGAAGTTGTGAAATTCCCTCAGTATGAGGAAGACAAATCTGTAACAGTTAGTTTATTTTGATGAATACAAGTTAATTTCTTCTGTTGCTGTTACACCGTCACCGTCGCTGTTACACCGTAACTCAAAAAATACTTGACATCAAAAATTTACGTTGCTGCAACACCACGAACAGCGTTGCTGCAACACAAGTTACAGCAACTGAAAAAAAACTGCGTTGCTGCAACACCATTTCCAGAGAACGAATTTTTCTATTTTTTTTTTTTGTGTTAAAAACAGAGTGTTATTCTGCGTTGCTGCAACACCAAACTCAGTTGCTGAAACACCGTTTCCAGCAAGCGATTTTCTGTTTTTCTGTGCAAAAACAGAGCAATTTTTTGTCTGTCTGTTATGGAATTTATCAGAAAATTCCAACATGGTATCAGAGCTAGTCTAGGCACTCAGTGAGTCAAAAACAGAGATTGTTTTTCACTGTAGGAGCTGTAAGAAGTTTGTTGAGCAGAATTTTTTCCAGCAGAGAAAGTTTTTGCTTGTTTTCATTTTACAGTCAGTATCTCTTCTTTACCAATACAGGTTAAGATGGCAGATGCTGGAACAGGTTTGACAAATCCCCAACTGCCACAGTTTAATGGGAAAAATTACAGTTATTGGTCCATAACAATGAAAGCATTGTTTGCTTCTCAAGGAATATGGGAGCTGGTTGAAACAGGTTATGCTGAACCTGCAGATGCAACAGCACTGGCTGCTTTGACAGTAGCAGAAAGAGACCAGTTGAAGGGTGACAGAAAGAAGGATGCCAAAGCCCTCTTTTTCCTCTTCCAATCAGTACATGAAAGTGTTTTTCCGCGGATTGCAGCAGCAACAAAATCCAAGGAGGCATGGGATATTCTCCAAACTGCCTACCAAGGCATGGAGAAGGTGAAGACTGCAAAATTGCAGATGTTGAGGAGAGACTTTGAAAATCTCAGCATGAAGGAATCTGATACAATAGATTCATTCTTCACTCAGGTTATTGGCTTGATAACCCAAATAAGATCTCATGGTGAGATTCTTGAAGATAGAAGGATTGTAGAGAAAATCTTGAGATGTTTACCCTCAAGGTTTGAATATATTCTGGTGGCAATAGAAGAAACAAAAGATCTCTCACAGTTCACGGTAGATGAGCTGAGTGCTTCTCTGTTGTCTCATGAACACAGACTGACTAGAGGAACAGATTCCTCTTTTGAGCAAGCATTCAAGACTCAGATGTCTTTTGGCCAAAGAAGAGGTCGAGGCAGAGCAAATAACAGAGGTCGTGGAAGAAGCCAAAACAGAGGCATAAATTATCCTGCTAGCACAAGCGGAAGGCGCTGCAATCAGAACCAAGCTGAAGGTTCAAGCAAACAACAAACTCATGGACAAAGGTATGACAAATCCCAAGTCCAATGTCATTATTGTAAGAAATTTTGGCACTATGCCAATGAATGTAAGAAAAAACAAAATGACATGAATAATAGGCAGAATGTTAATTTTGCAAATGAAGAAGATAAGAACCCAAAGAACGTGCTGTTAACATGTAACATAGCACAAGACAAACAAGAAGATTTTTGGTTTTTAGACTCAGGTTGTAGTAATCACATGATTGGAAATATTGCAATGTTTGCCAATCTGGATGAAAATGTGAAATCTGAGGAAACAACAGGGACTGATGATAAGATAACTGTCAAGGGTAAGGGCAGTGTCAATATCCGAACAAAAAATGGAGAACAAATGATTGTGCAAGCCGTATACTATGTACCTGGTTTGAAATGTAATCTTTTGAGCATTGGACAGCTCATGGACAAAGGTTACGTGTTCTTCAAAGATGATACGTGTACAATCAGAGACATACCTCCAAGTAAGAAGATCATTGCACAGGTGCAGATGACCAGCAATAGAATGTTTCCTCTCAAACTCAGGGCAGATTTGAAGGAAGGAAGAACTATTGCGGCTATAACACAAGAAGTCTTTCAAGAACAGGTGAAAGATGTGAATTGGTTGTGGCATTTGAGATTTGGACATCTCAATTTCGGAGGCCTGAATCTGTCGCACAGAAAGGGAATGGTAAAGGGATTGCCGTTGATTGAGAAACCAGACAGCCTTTGTGAAGGCTGCATCTTGGGCAAGCAACACAAAGAAAGCTTTCCAACAGGAAAGAGTATAAGGGAAAAAGCACCCTTGGAAATTGTTCACTCTGATGTGTGTGGACCGATGCAAATACCATCATTTGCTGGAAATAGATATGTTTTAACTTTTATTGATGATTACACCAGAAAGACATGGGTGTATATGCTGAAACAGAAGAGTGAAGTGTTTGAGAAATTCCGCCACTTCAAAACTCTTGTTGAAAAACAGTGTGGGCATTATATCAAAGTGCTCAGAATAGATAGAGGAGGAGAGTACATCTTCCAAGACTTTCTGCGTTTTTGCAGAGAGAATGGCATACAAAAGCAGTTTACCGCAAGGTATACACCTCAGCAAAACGGTGTTGCTAAAAGAAAGAATAGGACCATTCTTGACATGATCAGAAGTATGCTGAAGGCAAAACATTTGCCATATGAGTATTGGGCAGAAGCTGTTACTTGCACAGTTTACATCTTGAATAGATGCCCAACTAAAGCTGTCATGAACAGAATACCAGAAGAGGCATGGAGTGGTAAAAAACAAACTGTCACTCACATGAGAGTATTCGGTTGTGTAGCATATGCACATGTACCGAATCAGCTAAGGAAAAAGCTTGATAGTAAGGGGGAGAAGTGTGTCTTTATTGGCTATTGTGATGAGTCAAAAGCATACAAACTCTATAATCCATCCACCAAGAAATTAATTATAAACAGAGATGTGTAGTTCATTGAAGATGAAGCTTGGGATAGAAGCTTAGAAAAAAACAGTGAACGTGAAGACAATTGTGTCTCATGAAGAACAAGAGGAAGGGATAGCAGCAAATAATCCTTCCTTGGTGGCTCCTCCTACACCACAGCAAGTACAACAAACCACACCACAAGCAGGAATCCGAACAGCCTTGAGAAGTCAAGGAAGAACAGATGCTGTTACACCACAAACAACTGATGCTGAAACACCACAGGGATCAGAAATACCCTCAAGTTCGGATGGAACTCCAAGCACACCAAGAAGACCAAGATTCAGAAATCTGAATGAGATTTATGAACAAGGAGAGGTAAGTAACAATACCGGTCTGAATTCATTATTCGCTTTGTATTGTCATGTTGATGACCCAATTCATTTTGAAGATGCTGTAAATGAAGATAAATGGATTGAAGCAATGAATGAAGAAATTGGTGCAATTAAGAAAAGTAAAACATGGGAGTTAGTGGATCTCCCTGAAGGCAAGGATGCCATTGGAGTTAAGTGGGTCTATAAGACCAAAAGTAATGCTGAAGGTAAGATTGACAGGCACAAAGCAAGGCTTGTTGTGAAAGGCTACAAGCAGCAACAAGGCAGAGACTATGATGAACCCTTTGCACCAGTAGCAAGGATGGAAACAGTGAGAACAGTGTTGTCTATTGCAGCACAACACAAATGGAAGATTTATCAGATGGATGTTAAATCTGCATTCCTGAATGGAGTGTTAAAAGAAGAGGTTTATGTTGGTCAACCTCCAGGCTATGAAGTTGAAGGCCAAGAGCATAAAGTTTGTAAACTGAAGAAGACTCTTTATGGGCTGAAGCAAGCTCCAAGAGCATGGTATAACAGAATTGATACTTATCTGATTGAGAATGGGTTTGATAAGTGTGATGGTGAACCCACACTCTACATAAAGCAGAATGACGGTAAGATTATTATTGTTGTTTTATATGTAGATGATCTGATTTTTACTAGCAATGATGCTTCTCTCATTGCTGATTTTAAAGCAGTTATGAAGAGTGAATTTGAAATGACTGACTTGGGCTTCTTAAGATATTTTCTTGGAATTGAAGTAGACCAAAGTGAAAATGGTGTTTTCATTTCTCAAGATAAATATATAGAAGCTGTGTTGAAGAGATTTAACATGCAGAACAGCAAGGCTGCTGTGACTCCAACAGTAGTGGGGCTGAAATTAACCAAAGAAGACAACAGCAAATATTTTGATCCAAAATTGTACAAGAGCATAGTTGGCAGCCTTATGTACTTGACTGCAACTAGGTCGGACATTATGCACACTGTGAGTTTAATTTCCAGATTTATGGAAAGACCGAAAGAGACTCATTGGCAGGCAGCCAAGAGGATTCTAAGGTATGTGAATGGAACGAAGGGGTTTGGTATTTTATACTCCTCTTCTGAAAGTTTTATGTTGACAGGTTACACTGACAGTGATTGGGCTGGAAGTGTTGATGATAGGAAAAGCACATCGGGATATGTGTTTCATATGGGATCGGGAGCCATCTCATGGGCTTCCAAGAAGCAACCAGTTGTGGCTTTGTCAACAACAGAAGCAGAGTATGTGGCAGCAACAGCGGCAGCATGCCAAGCAGTATCGCTGAGAAGAGTTCTCAGAGATTTGTGTCATGAACAAGAAAATGGCACAACCATTTACTGTGACAATAGCTCAGCAATAGCATTGTCTAAAAACTCTGTTTTTCATAAAAGAACAAAGCACATAGACACCAAATTTCACTTCATACGTGAATTGGTTAACAATGGTGAGATTGTTTTGCAGCACTGCAGAACAGAGGATCAGCTTGCTGACATCTTGACAAAACCATTAGCAAAGAAAGGTTTTGATCATTTCAGAAAATGTCTGGGTATGCAGCAGTTGAAATTAAGGGGGAGTGTTGGAATTTAATTCCAACTGCAACAATGAACAGCTGGACAAGAATCTGATCTGTAGTAAATACTCCAGGCTGATCGGTGCATCAAAGTCAAGCCCGATATTTTTGCACATAAATATGCATTAAAGTTTCAATTGAATTCCCCTGCAGACAACCGACTTGTTTTTTGATAGAAGCATCACTGCCTTGCTGCATTAAATACAGAGATAAACATTAGAAGATATTTTGTAATATTTTATTGTTTTAATCAGATATGTTTTAGCATATAAATACCACACAGCAGTTCTGTTTTAATGTTAGCAGCTGAAGAATCACACAGAGCAGAGGAGAGCACGCAGTAGCGTGAGGAAGAAGAATAATTTCAGAACAGTGAAATGCACCGCAGTGCAGAAATTTGAATGTAATTTGCTTTCTAGTTGTTTGCTGATAGAAAGGGTAGATGTTATTTGTGTGGAACAGAAGCGTTCCTTGGTAAGTCTGTTTTGTAATAGAAGTTGTGAAATTCCCTCAGTATGAGGAAGACAAATCTGTAACAGTTAGTTTATTTTGATGAATACAAGTTAATTTCTTCTGTTGCTGTTACACCGTCATCGTTGCTGTTACACCGTAACTCAAAAAATACTTGACGTCAAAAATTTACGTTGCTGCAACACCACGAACAGCGTTGCTGCAACACAAGTTACAGCAACTGAAAAAAAACTGCGTTGCTGCAACACCATTTCCAGAGAACGAATTTTTCTGTTTTTTTTTTGTGTTAAAAACAGAGTGTTATTCTGCGTTGCTGCAACACCAAACTCAGTTGCTGCAACACCAAACTGTGTTGCTGAAACACCGTTTCCAGCAAGCGATTTTCTGTTTTTCTGTGCAAAAACAGAGTGCAAAAACAGAGCATATTTTTGTCTGTCTGTTATGGAATTTATCAGAAAATTCCAACACTGCCGCTATAATGGATACGAAACACATAATTACACTCAACTTCTCGATCATTTTACGTTCGCATCAGAGCCTCCCACCTTTCAACAGAGATATCTTGTCAATACAACTTTCTGGGGCGGTCCTCTCAATAATTCTCCCATTTTTGTGTACCTAGGCGGAGAGTCATGTATCGGTCTTGCTACCAGAACGGCCGGCGGCTTGATGGTCGAAACTGCTCCCCACTTTAAAGCACTCATCCTCTTCCTTGAGGTACACAGTTTATTTTTTCATTTTTTATTTTGTAGAAATATGGAAGCAAACTTGAGTAAAATTATCTTCGCTTTTCGTTGAAAAGTAGGACTCAACACCCTACTAAACGGAATTCGAGTTTCAATTTTAAATTTCCTCTATTTATCTAATTCTGCTTAGTTTAATTTGTTGCAGATAGGTCCTTTATTTAAATTTTCGTTTTGTTTTAATTTCTAAAATTTTATTTGTTTCAGATACGTCCTCTAATATTAAATTATTGTTTTTGTGGAAAAAACTATTCGTTATTTAGCATCGGTATTATGGGGTGTCGATGCCGGATTTAGTAGGTAACGTATCGAATCCTGTAATAAACGCAAGCACAGCTGGCTATCTCACTTCCGAGCAAGCATTGGCCGATTACGCGACTCTCATTACGGATTTTAAGAAGAATTTATCGGCGGAGAATTGTCCAGTGATCGCGTTCGGTGGATCATATGCAGGAAGTAAATAATTTCAATTCATGTTAAACAGCGCTAAATCATGCTGCGTCGAATTATTAATTCAGCAGTTTATCACTATTTTAAATGTATGACCGTGTGATTGCAGTGCTAGCTGCATGGCTTCGTTTGAAGTACCCACACATTACAGCAGGCGCACTTGCATCTGCCGCCCCAATTCTCATGCTTGACAGCGCCAGTCCTGATTATGACTTCTATACCGTTGTTACAAAGGATTTCAAAGTATGCTTCCTTCACTCAACGATTTTATCTCTATAATCATTAGATATATCACCGCGTTTGTGTGTTTAACATGTACAGGACACGAGCAAGAGATGTTACAGAACTATAAAAAATTCGTGGACAGCAATGGACAAACTTGCTTCTCAGCCAGGAGGCCTTGAAAATTTATCCAACATATTTAATACCTGCACGTAAGCTGGATAGGATTGTAATAAATTTTGAAATAGTTGAATTATAGATAGTTCACATCTGAAACTTGTAATTCCATCCAATCCCTGCCGCGTTGAACCCACCAAATTTTTTTTTCCAAAACGTAGCACAGTTGGACGATGGCTCTGCTCGACACTGACCATTTTGTCGTCCTTCTCAGCAATCTAAGTGACGTAAAGGCTTTGGAAATTGCGCTGATTGAACTTTTCACGGATGCAGCACAGTTTAACTACACTTTTGTCAAATGGGTAAGCAGCCAACAGTTCAGAGGGGAAATTACCATAGATTGATTTTATACACATTTATTTAGACTGCAGACGCATGCATGGTAAAGAAAGTTACGAAAAAACTTTCCATAACTTTAAAAAATTGAGATAAAAATGAATTTATGTTTAGTCAATTTAATTTGAAATTAAATGAATTTGTCTCTGGGATTTATTTATTTTTCCAATTTTATTTACATCTATTTGAATTTTGAAATGAAAATGAATTATTTGTTTATATTTATTTATCTAGCTATTTAATTCTCAAATTTGTTTTTTACTGTTACATACATCCTGATTACATAACTCTATTTGAACTGTGTTGTACCGTGCATACGCGTTCTCAAGAAGAAGATTGCAATGTTACTTATTTTCACAATTGCTTGAAAATCTTTGCACAATTGCTTGAAAATGAGTTTTCAATGGTAGAAATTCCGATTGCCTAAAACTGAGCTTCCAAAATTTTAACGTCGTCTTGAATTATTGTAGACATGCTTGGCCATCGACAGCGCCCCGAAAGGTACCGACGTTCTGGGTCGGGTGTCAGCCGGAGCAAATTTCTTCGTCGGAGCATTTTTCAACTTGTCATGCTTACCAATTACAATCTCTCCTCTGATTAAATTGACGGGGAACGCTTCTCTCACAACATGGACTTGGCATGTTTGATTGCACATCTGAGATGGGTAAATCTTATTCTGCATGGAAAGTCAAATTAATATGAACGGGAGGACACTTTCTGTTTGTTTTGCAGTCGCGCACAGAAATGGTGTTTCAGATTGGCCAGAACCCCAACAAAACAATTTTTCCCCTAAACTTATTTGATCTAAAGACTCATGCCGATACTTGTAAAACTGAATTTGGAGTGCTTCCCAGGCCCAACTGGGTAACAACGGAATATGGCGGCCATGTAAGTGCTAAACTAACAAATCAATGTATGTATGTCTATACATCTGACCAAAGCTTTTAGTATGTATTTTATTATAATTTGTGTGCCCACAGGACATACGAAAGGTGCTGAAACAATTTGGGAGCAATATCATTTTCTCAAATGGTTTGCGCGATCCATTGAGCAGTGGAGGGTAGTTTTTCATGGACGCTTTTATTCTTTGGATTTTCTAGCGCTCATGTTATCAGTTTCTTTAATGGATTTTTTTAAACGGTTCGCACTTTTGACGGGATGAATTGCAGTGTGGTGGAGAATATATCTGAAAGTATCGTCGCACTCCCTACCGAAGAAGGTAAGTGGAAAATTGATTTCCGAAAGGACTGAATATTCATATTACAACTCCGGAGCGAACTTCTAATGAGCTGTATGTGGTGGATACATTATGAATTGTAGGAACCCATGTCCAAGACCTATTGCCTTCTTCTCCAGATGATCCAGAATGGCTTAAAGAACAGAGATCAAAGGAAATCAAGATCATGAAAAGCTGGATTGAAAAATACAACGATGAGTTTCTTCATAAATGATACCGCCATTGCAACTCATACAAAGCGTTCCACCAAAGATTCCGAAATAAAATATGTTCTTAACGAATAGACTATAGTCATGTTAAATGGGTACGACAAACAGATATTGTTTCTTTTGTGTATAGTAAAATTCGTGTTTCAGTTGACTTCACGTTCTTGATGCCGGCCTACCGTGGCAGTATTATATAGAGGAATTGATTGCAAGTCAAACTAGTTTAAAGTTGATGAATAGAGCGTAGTTAAGTTAAATGGTTAAGGGAAAACATATATTGTTTCTTTTGTGTATAGTGAAATGCATGTTTCAGTTGGATTCACGTTTTCGATGCCGGCCTATTGTGTCAGTGTTCTAATTCGCGGGTGAAATCTATCAATTATGCAAAGTCAGGAAGAAAAAGCTAGAGATCATGGACGGGATCCCTCCCTCTTGAGTAGCGGTGGTTGTTTTTATGTGAGAAATATTATGAACATTATTTGATGTCCAATTCCTATATATAAAAATACAAAAAATTTACTTTGGTTTTGAGTTTATGTGCAGGAGTGGTGGATAGTGGAGGATCTTCAAATCCTTGTTCTTTTAAAAATGCAATAAACTCTCCACTTTTATTCTTGAAAATCCCCATTGTCTTAGCGTGTATAGCATTGAAAATAAAAAATGAATTATGGTGTTGGAGGCCTCCCATTAAGGTCATAGATCTAACCTTATTCTCAATTATGGTGTTCTTTTAAGAAAGTAATAAGCTCTCTAGTTTTATTTTTGAATATCTCCATTGTCTTAGCATGTATAGGATTGAAAATAAAAAATCAATTATGGTGTTGGAGGCTTTCGAGTAAAGGGTCATAGATTTAACCTTATTCTCAATTATGGTGTTGGAGGCTTACAAGTAAAGGGTCATAGATCTAACCTTATTCTATGGATCAACTAAGTTCATTCTATGAATCAATTATGGTAAAATCTACATTAAATATTTTTTCCTTTTTACATCTAATTATTATTAGTCTTTACGAAAAATACTATCAGATATATTTATAATTTAAAGATCTATTTATTATTCAAACCATGTTGATTATCTAAAATGTTTTGAACAAGGTTTTTAGTTCTCAACCGTAGAAGGTCATTTATTACTCCATGATACTAAGAACTTTAACCTTATGACTATGTCCATCACCAAAATGTTAGATATATTTATAATTTAAAGATCTATTTATTATTCAAACCATGTTGATTATCTAAAATGTTTTGAACAAGGTTTTTAGTTCTCAACAGTAGAAGGTCTTTTATTACTCCATGATACTAAGAACTTTAACCTTATGACTATGTCCATCACCAAAATGTTAGTTTGGGTTCAACTGCCAATTTTATTGGTGCACTTTCCTCATTTATCAATATTTAAATAGAATAATATTACCTTGGTTATAAACTTAAAAATAAAAGTTTGATTACATCAAATTGGTTTTCTCTCATATGCTTGGGCATGTTAAAGTTAATCTCAATGAAACTTTAGCAAACAAGATAATATGTAAATGAGAATTAACAAACAAGATAATAGGTAAATGAGAAAATTGAAGGTGAAATTAGGTTTTGGATTTTAAGAATATATATTTTTAATGTCAAAATTTTCCTAACAAATATGAAATCTTTAAGATTCTTGTTCTCAAACATGAACTCATCTAAAAATAGAGAATTTTATCATCTTTTATCTAAAAATACTTATTAAAAAATAAGTTTTTTCTTAAAAAAAAATCAGAAAATTTAAGAATATCAAGATTTCTTGTTAATGACCATACTAGTAGTAAGAGAATAATTCCTTTCAAAAATGATGATAATTGTAAGTGAAAGTACACCACTGAAATGAAAAGCCTTCATCAAATTTGAAACTCTCATTCTAATAAGAAGTTGGCACTCTATAATATTATGTATAATATGAATTCTAATTTAAAACTATTACTTGTATATTATATTATATATAATATGAATTCTAATTTAAAACTATTACTTGTATATTATATTTGAAGAGTGAGTTGATATTAAAAAAAAACCACAAAACTAAAATCAAGAATTATTTTCCATATAATTTCAAAAATCATTTTGATGCCTTTTTCAATGTATCGTAAAAACAATAAATGGTTACAACTTATTATAATTAATTTTCATGGTAAAATAACCTATTTTCTAATTATTTTAATAATGTTCTAGTGAGCCCACGGGGCTTTGGATTGACGGTGAATGGGTGCGTTGTTAAGGCACTCCTTGCGATAGGTCACCGGTTCAATTCCCCGTGGGTGCTTAGTTTAGTCTTAACATAGGAAAAAAAATAATGTTCTAGTTACATTTACGATATATAACCAAAGAAATATTACTTTTGCAATTTTTATTTTTATTGGTCGGCGTTGGCTATGGTGGAGACCAGTAGTCTTTTTCTTTTACCATTTAAAGTTTCAACATTATTTTTATATTTGGTACTTTTAAGGTAGTTTAAAACTCGAAATAAAAATAAAAATAAAAAAAATGACATTTTACTTAGAGTAGTTTAAAATTTAGAGAAGTAAGTATATAATGGAGATATATATTTATAGCACTAATTTGTAAAGTAATGTTAATTTGAAAGTTGATATTAATTTAATATTGTGTAAGTATATTAGATAATTTGTAAATTTTTATATATATAATTTGTAATACATATTTATTATATTTATCGTCTCCATTTTCATATATGTTTTTATGTAGCAACAATGTGATATCATATTCATAAGTTTTGTGACATGTATTGTGGCAATGTATTTATTATTAGGTTTATGATACACTCATATGTTGCTATGTGCAATATTGCAATCTTCATCTTCTATGATGAGTACTTATAACACGTTATCTTTCTCTATAAAAGAGTCCAAGGAGTAGCTCCATGTATAAAGAAAGAGAGTATCTTAACAATATAAACATAAACTTTATAAATTGCATGCCTTGAAAGCTTCAATTGATTGCTTATTTAACTATACATATATATATTCTTATTTAGGCACTTTATGAACCTTGACCTTTTGTCTAACCTATCATTCAAGAAATCAAATTTGTTATTTGCTTTCAAATCACCCTCTCTATAAAAGAGTATGAAGAACAACTCCTTAGATAAGGAAGGGGAACAACTTGGCATTGTAAACCTTGACATTCTAAAACGCATGGTAAGTTACAATTATATGCTTATTTAATTATATCTATTCCTAGACAAATAATTTCTCAGCCTTGATTTCTTGTCTAACATGTTATTAAGGAAATTTAATTTGCTATTTTCTTTCAAGATACTTTATCTTTGGAATACAAAATATAGATCAAATCCCATCACTAAAAATATGGGACCATACTTTCTAGGTTATGACTCTCAATCACTTGGCATCTTCTCATTCCGGGATGACTTACTCTTATTCACATGAATGTACTCTTTCCCTCCCTCCTTACTATAGAAAAATGATTCATACCTAGAGTCACCAGAGGAAGGAGCCTCAAGACCTTAGTCAACCTCCAACTACTCCTTATCAATGTCCCTGAAATACTGAAATTTGAGGTGTAAATTCCCTTCCTTCTCCTTGTAGCTTGTTGACATGGGTAGTCAATGTTCTCCCTTTTTCACCAAATTATATGAAATTCTCTTATCACACCGCCGCTATTTGTAGGAGGAGATCAATATATATATATATATATATATATATATATATATATATATATATATATATATATATATATATATATATATATATATATATATATATGCATGTGAGGACAAGAAAATTTTAGATTTATATTCATGTCAAAAATATTTGTTTGACCTCTTCCAATTGATCCGTTGCATATAAAGTATGTCCCATAAAGCCTCACCTCTCGCATACCATGATGCTTGATATTACTTCTCATTTTGAGATTGTCACTGAATAAGAAGTAGGCGGAAAGGGAGTGATCTTCATAAAATACCCTCCATATACCTATTTTTTAGAATAGCTAACCCTAGAAAATAACAAGGTATGACATTCATAGGTCCTAAACTCATAAATTGAAAATCATCGTATGATGCACCCATAAATTTGTAAATATCACCACTATACCATCAAATCTGAGCCCTACTTCAACATTACCTAGTTTTCAACATGTTATTTCTTCATCACCCTAAGTCGAAATTCTTACAACTAAGCATGATAGTCTAGATAAGTGTGATGACAGTATAAACCACAAAATTAGAAGATCAAACAAAAACTTGAAAATGAGGGATTTATAAGGAGATAATTTATGAGCTATTAAGCTCCTCCTTACTCACATCCCTGGAGAAAACATGTTTCTTTCAATAGATTTCCTGCATGTCTTTCACATGTCCAATTGCAAATAATATGTCTTGGGTTTTTTCACTTTTCATAAAATGCTTGTGTCAAATATATGGATGTGTTAATATAACTAGTTGCATAGGTTGAGATGCCTCATGTTGTAAAAAAATTGTATTATATTTTTAATTAATAGTTGCTTGATGCAAATATGTGATCATGATATTATCTAGAATTTTGTTAAAATTCAACTGATTAGAAATACACATCAAAATTTGATAAATGAAAATATCTTTGGTATAAGAGGAAATGGTAGTAAGGTACCAACTTTGATGGAATTTTATTTGATTCTCACTAAGCTAGAAGTAAGACATGTATGCTTGGCCAAATTCATCTTGTTTAATAAGAATATTTGATAGTATCCTCTCCCCGCTATATAGTTGAGAATTAAAAAGTTATCCATAGAATGGAAGAATGCCCATAACACGGTTTCATGCTTCTTCCCCCTTTAATAGGGTTTTTAAATTGTTCATTTAGGATTATTCACAATTTTCTCACTACTCACAATCCATCAACAGATGTGCTATATTCATAGATATGCTCCTAATTATGAATGTGATATATTCATAGATATGATCCTAATTATGATAATAATTATGATAGTGAGGGGTCTTGAATAATCATGTCCATAATTTCCATCAAATTGTGGATGGGTTTCTTGAACATAATATCATGTATTAGCTCATGATAAATTACTTAAATATTATTTGAACTTAAATTAAAATATGTAAATATGGGTAACTACACAATATTTACATCAAATTGATTTATGTAGAAAACATATAAGATGCATAACCTAACTTAGAGTAAGAAATTGAATCCAATGATCGATATACAATGCAAAGGGATATTCTGGCACCTGCTTACAATCCTTCTTCGATATAGATTCAAAAAATGTGTTCTCGTTGTTACAACACTCTCCAAACGTTTGGCTAAGTTTGAATTCTGGATCCTACCTACCATCATGTGAAGTGTCACTTTTGGTCGTCTAGTGTCATTTTATATTTTTACTTTTGTTTGTCTTGTTCATGTCCCTTACTTAAGTGTCGTTGAATCACCAAGAGCAGCTATAGTGCACTTTTGAGTCATAGTGCACTTTTTAGTCACAAAACAACATTGTGTCACAACTACTCATGCTTTGCTTGTTGCACTTGGAGAATGTTTGTGAACTAGTGTTATGATGTATATTTCTCGGTCTTGGATCATGTATAAGTTTTATTGATTAGTTGAGATGTGTAAATCTTGATCATACCCCTAACTCATCTTTTTTTTCCATGTTTCACTCTTCCACATTTAATCATTTTGTTGACCTTGCAGCTTTCCCTTTGGGCTAGGAAGGGCACAATGCACACTCCTAGAGCCTAGTAGTGACCCTTCTTGTTAGCTATAGTTATGCTATGTGATACCTTAAGCCTTCCTACTCTCTTCTACACAGTGCACAATTCTAGCCAGAAGACCCCTCTCCTTGTTGCTTACTCTTCCTCCCTGCATTAGCCCTACCCCTAGTTGCCTAGTGTTACACACTACACACTTCCAATGGGTAGTGATGTCTCTCCTTGTGCCTTATAAATTCACCTTTCACCCTCCTTGTGTCCCTCACCTTCCTCCTTAGGGCATGGAATAGTCTTGGTGAATGACCTTTGTAGCCTTGCCTCCTGAAAATGCACCATGCACTCACCCTATCTCCTCCTCTTCCAAAGTTGCACATAGTGCAGTTCCAGTGAGCAGTCCTTTCCTCCCTGACTCGTCCAAGTGTGCTCAACAACTAGAAGGTCTCTCTCTCTCTCTCTCTCTCTCTCTCTCTCTCTCTCTCTCAGACCCAACAACTATTACAACTATTTCAGACCAAACAACTATTTCAGACCCAACAACTATTTCAGACCCAACAACTATTACAACTATTACAACAGGAACGCTTCAGTTCCACAAAAAATTACTCTGTCTCTCCTTGCGAGTTTTTTACATTGCTGTGTGTAAAAATCTCTTCACCTATATGCTACTGCGTGCTTCCTTTACATTACATATATATATTTTTACTCAAAACAAAACAGGACATATATGTTTTTACTTGCCATACTCCCGTGAAAATAAAAAATAAAAACAATAAAATTAAAATCTTACCAACGTTTACCAACCCACAGTAAATTACATTTACTGTTTTACTGACAAAACTGGCGGTAAATGAAACTTTTAATTCACGTCAAGTCCATATGGTGCAGGCCTGTACACAACCGTTGACTTCAATCGGACGACTGTCAGTCGATATCGGTTTAAAAATGAGATATGCGATTTGCGATCGGATCGCATCGCAGAATCGCAATCTGCGGAAGAGAAAAATGGAGCACTATCATATGGGTGCGATTTGCGATTTGCGATCAGATCACATCGCAACATCACAATCGGCAGAAATCATAGGACGTAGCGAAGGGAAACAGGACGTGTATGCGATTTGCGATATGCGATAAGATCACATCGCAAAGAAAAAATAGTGTTGCAGTTGAAATTATCATTTCAACATGTGCCACATGCAATGATAGGAAGCGCTTTGTAGATCTTTAGAGTTGTATATCTCCTAACGAAGATGGAGCAAAACTCGAATTGTAGATCTCCTAAAGAATATGGAGCAAAATTATTGCTTAAGATCAAATTTAGATCTAGAAAACCACACTCATAGACAGATCTAAACAAAGAGAAATAAAGTTTATAACAAAATCACACACTTATATTAATCTATCTATGTACAGAAATATTAACAATCAAGGCTCTCTCACATCTATCTAGCTTTCCTGTGAGGGAATCAAGTTGGATCGAGCTCTGATAGCATGTTAGAAAATAGAGAGAAAACAGAGAGATCGATTAAACACAACACCAAACACCATATATTTTATTGATCTCAAGAGTTACATATTTATAGTATCTAGATCACTGACAACGACACATCTATATAGCTATTACAACTCACACATAGGAAACTGACTATTTCTAGATTGACACCAAGGGACTCACAATGACAACTCACGCATTACATGGAAGCATTACTTCCAACACTTTTGTCGACCTCTGTTTCTGTTTTGTGAAAAGTCGAGTTTGTGGTAGGTACTAAGAAATCGTACACAATAAATGTATAGATATAATATTCTAGTTTTAGGTGGGAGTTACAGGTCTGTAATCTATCACTTCCAGGTAACATGTCCACACTCTTTTCCACTTGACCCCTTCATTCTGAATGAATTTAGCTAAGAACATTTGCTACGGAAATATTGAACTTCTCATGGACTGATAAAGTTGGAAGTAAACAATACCAAATATTGTTTTTTCTAAAGCTTTGTTAAATAAAATAGTTAAATAACAATAAAATAAAATAGTTAAATAATAATTTTGATAAGGTTAGGTTAAAATGAGATTTGAAATTTTTACTATTAGTATAGAAATTTTGTACAAATGAAATGATTTTTTTTCCAATTCTCAATGATTTACTTCAAATAAATTTTGGATAAATAAACCTATGACTATTTATACTATTAGATTTTAAGTATAAAAATTTATGTTAAAATTGGTTAGTTGTACTGAATTAAAATAGAAAAGGTTTGGCTATATTTATCAATTTCTACATTAGTAGGGAGGTTAAAAATGTATATTAAATTTTTGATGATTAAAAAAGTTTATTATAAAATATCACAAAATTTCATGAGAATTTCCTTCTAACACTTTCTTATTTGATTTATTTGATGATGATTATACTTCCAACTTGCACATGATGAATTATGAATGTTTTTTTATATAGGACAAATTTTCATGAGAATTTACTTCTAATGCTTTCTTATTTGATGACGATCATGAACGTAAGTCATTGTGATCATTATAGATACAGTAATGTACATATTAAATAATAATAATACATTTAATGTTGTGGTAAGTGAATTTTTTATGATCATTTACTTCTAACACTTTTTTAATTGATAATGAGTATGAACATACATCCCTATATGCATGTTTAAAAAACTAATAATAATTCAAATACAACTTTTTACAAATACATACTTCTAAAACTTTTTTATTTTTTTTACATTGGACCCCATTTGAATTGTACTATTTTTATTATTTTAAAACTAAATCATTTTTAGCATGTTTCTAGCATCTTGATTGTGTTGATGAATTTTTTTAGGGTTTCTGGGTCATGCATTGATGGGGATGTCAATTATTGTGGCATTAGAGTTTTGGGGTATCTGGTTCAAGCATTGATTAGGATTTTAATTACTATGATATTTCCCACCCGTGATGGAGAATCATTGATACCAATGCCCAACATTGAAATTGTCATCCCAAACATTTGTAGAAACTAAAGCATAAGGAAACAACTCCTCTCTATACAAGGTTGAATACTTTTATAAAGTGAAATGTTTAGATCTCTACAAACCTTTCTAATCTTTTTCAAGTCATACTAAAAATGCACATGACCAGGATAAAAATATCAGGAGGAACAAATGGGTGAGGAGGGGAAAACAGAAACTGAAATTTAAGTACTTCTAACTCTTTCATTCTCTTCTTTTTCCTAACGAAAAATTTCTTCCATGACAATAACAATTCCAACTTGCTTGGAAATGGTGTTTGCAGTATGTCAATTGTCTCTTATGACCATAATAATTTTAACTCATCCATTTTGAAAATGGACATCACATCTTCTAAATGAAGCCTTTTCTTGGGCTTTTGATAGTCCACCAAGCTTCATTTATCTTTCAAGGAAAATAATATCTTTGGGAAGAGCTCATTTGGGAATTTCACCGTTTAGATTGATCATGTTTTCATGCTAGGATAAATTCCTAGTGTATCTCTTACCAGTCAAGAGTAATACTAGCCAATTGTGTAATCTATAAATTGAATTCCAATGGTCAAAGAAATGATTACAGAATAAGTATGCACATTTTTTTTATATTTATAATCTAATTTTTGAGATATCTTGGCAAATGGAAAAGGGGATTTTGTATTGTATTGTTTGCCTTTAAAACATCTCCCTTGCAAAAGAGTCTTGCATCCAATTGTTGCTATGTGAAGGAATGTCTATTTTTCTTAGTAATCATGAGCAGCAAGATGGACATCCTCCTTGGTTTTAGAGTCCCCATATCAACGTCCAATCGCTAATCATTCTAGCACCAGCTATTATTCTTAAACTCACTTATCCCATTTATTGGATCATTGTATGGAGAGGGTCATTCTAAAGTTATTCTTATCAAAGAATTATCGAACTATAGGAAATTCACGCCCCTAACCATTGCCTAGCAAATTTCACAAAATACATCAACAAGGCCATTAGTCCAATAACTAGGGAAACCTTGACTAAGACTAAAGAGGCTGATTGCCATAGTTTTGATAGATGTTGCATCCTTTGCAAAGTCAACAGTCACAGTTGTAATAGCGAGAGATCAGGCGCTTTAAGGTGCTGATATCCACATCAACATTCTTTATACAAAACCTTCACAACCTTCAAGTGAAGATCATGAAAATATCCAGATGAATGGATCCATGATTATGTTATAGAACTCTAAATTATTTGACTCAAACTTAGGAGAAAAGAGACCACAATTGGATCAACAACAACACCAATTAGATACCTCTATCAATGTCCAACTTCCTAAGAATCACTAGTCATATACCTCTATCAATGTGCAATTTCCTAAGCAGAACATGCTTTTCATGTCTAACTGACAAATTGAGATAAAATCTAAGAGGAATCGGGTGTCACTAAAAAATAAGGAAGCTACTTTTGGAATTTTTTCTTCAAAAGTATGTCAAAAGGGAAGGAATCTAGTGATAGCTAACTATGTCCCTATTGATCCTATTTCTTTGCTCCCACAACGACCAGAGAGTAGAAAGATATTATGTGCAAGTGAGAAAGCATAATTATCAAAGGGAGTGCAGGCATATTTGAGATATCTAAATCTTAGCTGATATTATCACTTTGTAGGTAATCAATGTCCATCTAGAGTGCACATTTAATGTGGAGGGAATAGTTTTTTCTTATTCAAAGAGTTAAAACTCAATATCTATTTTGTAAGTTTAAATACAAGTGTTATGAAACCAGCTCACAAAAAGATAGAAAAGAGAGATTCCACGCCTTAGAATTCAGCCTCTTCGAGGGGGCAACCTCCTTTACATTACATAAATGAACAATTCTTGGATGATACAAATGAAAAGACCTCCTTTCTATATATAGGAGTCTAAGGGCTCATAACATAATCAGAGTCGACATAACAATAATAATGTAAGCGCACAATAATA
Source organism: Pinus tabuliformis (assembly GCA_031772625.1). Taxonomy (NCBI): domain Eukaryota; kingdom Viridiplantae; phylum Streptophyta; class Pinopsida; order Pinales; family Pinaceae; genus Pinus; species Pinus tabuliformis. The sequence continues at coordinate 375,383,795 of CM062816.1, read as the reverse complement.
ACAATAGTGGGCTTCTATGGGGCACATTAGTAACAATATGGGCACTGCATGGGTACATCAATATAATAAGTGGGTTGTACTAATAACAATAAGGGGTTACACTAGTAGTATAGGGGCCTAACATGCCCCTCTCCTTCAAAAAGCATTGTCCTCAACGCTTGAGTAGTTCTTGATGCTTCTGTATAAAATTCTTGTCCTCCCATGTGGAATCTTCAGCGGGTAAGTTCTTCCACTTGATGAGATACTCTGAAATTGATCGATTTCGTAGTTGTCGGGTTCTTGTTTCTATGACTGCTCCAGGTTCCAATATGATTTTTCCTTCCTTTTCAATATCTGGCAATATTGTTTGAATTGGGATCTTTTGAAAGTTTTGAATAAGTGGCCATACTTCTTTGTCCTTCTTCCATTCATCCCTTGCTTCGTTTATCCAATCTGGTTGGATAATAGAAATAGCACAAAACAATGCTTCCACATCCTCATCGTTGAAGAGTCTTCCCATTCGGTAAGGTCGCCATTTTTTAAGTGCATGTAGTATTGCCAGCGTTTCCTTCTCATAAATAGCTTGCTTTAGGTGTAGCAGTAAAAATACCCAATCACCTATATCAATACATTTTTCACTATGATGTTGATCCACTTGTTGTTTCATTTGATTTTGCACCGAAGTGGCACTATCCTTTAAAAGTTGGAGAACTTGTTGTTGATGCTTGATGTGATCTTTCACTGCTTGAACCTTTTTCTTCTTGATATGTCCTTCTATCTTTATATTTTGCGGAGTGGTAATTTCTTCCAATCCTTTACAAGATATGGTCGGATTCATTTCCTGACGCTCGATGTGATCTTTCACTTCTTGAACATTTTTCTTCTTGATATGTCCTTCTGTCTCGCTAGTTTGAGGAGTGGTAATTCCGACCAGTGAATTACAAGATATGGTTGGATTCATTTCTTCTTTCTTGATGTGATCTTTCACTTCTTGCACCTTTTTCGTCTTGATATTTCCTTCTATCTTGAGAGTTTGAGGAGTGGTCATTCTTGCCAATAGTTTACAAGATATGTTCTGATTCATTTCTTCTTTCTCTGGGGTCGGGTCCTGGCATATATCCTCTTCTTTTGATGTTTCTTGATCCTTTTCTTCCTCCTCTTCATACTCTATGTAAAATAATTTCTTCTCAGCACACTTATGACCTTTAGTGCATTTGCTATCACAATTGTAACAAAGCCCTTTTTCTCTTTTTTCTTCCAATTGTTGTGGTGTAACCCTTGTAGGTTGTGGAACGCTAGGAGGAACAACACGTCCATCTTTATAGTTGTGAGGGGTAGACTTCCTTGTTTCCATAATTTTACTTTCAAATATGTCACAAAGCCCTTTTACTCTTTCCAATTGTTGTGGTGTTGCTCTAAATAAGGTGTTGCTCTTTGTATCCTCATAATGTGCTATCATTTCCTCCGTGAGCATTGACCACGTAACAAGTTTTTTACGAGAACAAAGCCCTTTATACCATAAAAATTGATCCGGTTCTAAATATGAAGATGCAATACATACCTTTTGTAACAGTGGTACGCCATGTAAATAAAAATATTGCTCCATCTGAAGTATCCAATTTACCGGATTCTTGCCATCAAACTTCCTCATCTTGCTTTTTCTTGATTTTAGGACCTCGAACTCGAAACGACTGTAACTCTGTACTTGCGGATATTTAAGTTCTAAAATTGCCACCTGTAGTAGCCCTCTGTGTCCTCTTTCTAATGCCACTAGTCTGATCCAAATTGGATTCCCCAAAAAAGAGTTATGTACAATCTCCCAAGATGACCTGATTATAGACCTTTCCAGAAGAGCGAACTTGTATGAAGTGCCACGTGTCAATTTTTCGACCTATGGATCTGAAAAATGCATACAAGAAACTACAGTCCGTCCTATTTCTGTACCTTCTTACAAAATTTCAATCCGATCCTTAGAGAGAAAGTTATGACGATTTTCCCCAGGTCACCTGTTTTGAATGTAATTCAGGAGTCTGCAAAAAGACCAACTTCCTCAGATAATATCTCCGAAAATATCACGCAAAAAGCTCTGAAATTCGGACCCAAGGTTCAGCGCGATTTCTTCTAAAAAGGGTTTTTTTTGCGACTTCTGAAACATCACAGAAAAAAAAGTTATAGTGAAAATGCCACGATGACCTGTTTGGAGCAGTGAAACCCTAGAATCCAAAGCTCTGATACCAAATGTTATGAAACCAGCTCACAAAAAGATAGAAAAGAGAGATTCCACGCCTTAGAATTCAGCCTCTTCGAGGGGGCAACCTCCTTTACATTACATAAATAAACAAGTCTTGGATGATACAAATGAAAAGACCTCCTTTCTATATATAGGAGTCTAAGGGCTCATAACATAATCAGAGTCGACATAATAATAATAATGTAAGGGCACAATAATAACAATAGTGGGCTTCTATGGGGCACATTAGTAACAATATGGGCACTGCATGGGTACATCAATATAATAAGTGGGTTGTACTAATAACAATAAGGGGTTACACTAGTAGTATAGGGGCCTAACAACAAGCCATTGAAAAATTCTAGCAAATGGTGATTTAAAGAATTAAGAAAGAGCAGCATTGAAAACCATTATATATATATATATATATATATATATATATATATATATATATATATATATATATATATATATATATATATAGATATTATTTAAAATTATAATATTTATTTAACAAAAATTTCCATAGTTTTCGTAAAAAAAATAAAAATTGATAGAGCTTTTTACATCTTTCACATAACCTTTGTGTATTTTTGGTTGATAATCTCCTATCTCTAATAGTATTTTCCATTTAGGTTGTCAGTTCTCTGGATAAAGATTTCTAACTACCTTTGCAAGGAATTAAACAATACAGATGCAAAATATATGCAATGTTGAACTACTAGGTTTTGTTTCATGCTTTTAGGACCCACTGAAATTAGAGAAAGTAACGACTCATTTTGCAAGCACAGTTGGCCGTCAACCAACTTCAATTGAGTGGGAAAACGCTATTGGCATCAACCAGAAGTATTTACATTCATGTTTAGAAGAAGGGTTAAAATGCAGACACATGATGATTAAGAGTAATATTTGTTTGGTTATCTCTATTGCAAAACAGTATCAAGGGTATCCCATGAGTCCTCAAGGTCTTATTCAGGTTGGTTTTCTAAAATATTGTCTAATGTTTGTGTAGTCTATCTTAAAGGTTGTCTTTGGATGAAATGTCCTTTTATTAATTATGTTACATGAAAGGGATTTGTATTGATTATGTTACATGAAAGGGCTCACAATAATTTGATCACTATTCACTTTACCATGGCAGGAGGGAACCATGTGTCTTATGCAAGCTATGGAGAAGTTTGATTACAAAAAGGATTACAAATTTTCTACTTATGCTCATTTTTGGATTAAACAAAGTTTTGACAAGAGCTATAGTTGATCACTCAAGGATCATCTGATTTCCTATATTAAGTGTCTCTCACTGAGATGGATTTGTCTATAATCATTTTCAGCAACACTGCCAATGACTTTGTAGTTGAAAAATTAATTAGTTAACATTGATATAAAATTGACAGTGCATGGTGATGAGATCGATCAATATGATTTTTCATAATACAACTTAGCATAACCCTGTGACAGCCTGGAACGCAAACATTAGTGGATTATTGTTGCCATTATTGTTGGAATTAATGGAGAAAGCTAAACTTAGATTACTATTTTGATGATGATAGGATTGAGACTGTATCTTAGGTCTCAGATCCTACTATCTAGGGAGTGGTTGAAACCACCCTAATTGTGAAAAAGCCTATATGTATTAGGTTGTTCTCTTGATTGAAGTATAGTGTATTGTGTATGAGTGTTTATACACTCTCCAAGTATCTCATCTAGAAAGTCGTTTTATTAATATATTTAGTTTTTATAATGGTATCAGAGCTACAAGACCGCGGGATCTGTATGCTGATTTGAAAGGCGTGACTGACATGAAATTGTCGCACGGTTTGGAGGGCCAATCGCACCAATACAGTATAACTCTTCGGCGCACATTTTCATTTTAAGGTTCGTCGCAGCTAACTTGTGTACACTCGCGAAGAACTTCGCAAGTCTGCGGGACCATGGAAACTTAAAACAGGAGGTCGAAACTGCCGAAGAAAGACACCGCTGCATGGATTCTTTACCTAACTCTGTGTGGAAGGAGCAAAGCCTGTTCTGTTTTCTTTTTAGTAACCCATTCTACCTCTGTGATCAGCATCACAACTGTGGCCGCAATCATCAAATGGGAATGGATTGAGGTTCAGACTCACTACAAGTAGCCTGTAATTGAGCGGCACATCCCATCGATTTTGAAACTATCGGAGGAGCGTGCTTGTGATACTGCGTAAGTCTAGAGACTTGCTGAAGGCGGCGGAAATGGAGGAAGTTGAATGAGCGTGGTGCAGACGAGGCCTGGTGCTAGACGGGGCTGAGAGAAAGCATGGATCTCTGTTAGACAAGGTCGAGAGCATTGGTGCAGTGAGCACAAACTGAGAGGACCAATAATCGTGGCTGATCGCTGGTGTGGTAAGGATTGTTGATCTGCTGGTACGTGGATAGATCAGGAGCTGTTGGTGCATGGATCCTGCAGATTGAAGGATCATAAGCTATAATGATTAGCGTGTATCGGGCACAACTGTCCATGCGATTTATAGACTCGGCCCTGGTCCCCTGGTGGCTATTTTAGCAGGACCCTGTTTATATATATTTTCGCAGAGCTGTTCATCGAGACAAAGAGGCACCAACCCCTGGCAGATGACTGGAGCATCCCGCCATGGCACTTCAGCATCTCGTCCATATAGTTGTTCCTTATCTATGCTTCCGTGCAGTTGGTGCCTATTCATGCTATGAAATTGGGTTGACGAAGGCATGATACTACTGGAGGTGGAGCGTTGTTTTATGAAACATCATTCTCCCAGTGGTGATATGCATTTTTTGGCATCCGACTATCTGAGGTATGATCGTTGGTGATTTGTTTAAAGGCAGCGATGGAGACCAGAAACGAAGGTTGTTCATGCTTGTGGTGAGGAGCTTATCACCAGAAACAATTGTTGTATGCCTAGAACATTGTGGAAAGCTTGTTCACTCCCCTTCCAGACGCTTTTAAAGCTTGGATTCCTAGAATATTGTGTCTAAATCTGAATCAGCGACCTGTCAAGAGTTGTGTGTGGGCCAGCAAGGTCATCATATCAGCAGGAGGTGTCGACCACTTGTAAATCTGGAACTTCTTTAAACCTAGAGCTAAAGGAGAACCAATCAGAGATCCGCTTGACAGGTTGCATAGAAGGCAACGTGGGGAACCATGAAATATGTGCATCAAAATTAGATACTGATAGTGTTTTCAGCTTGTGAGAGGTCGAGCTCGTTTAGTTGCTCGTCGCCAGAGTCGAGGGCACTAAGACCTGCGTGGCACAGAAGCCACTGTCTACAAGGTTCTACAGTTGAAGAGCTGTAAAAGGGAGAAGTTTCCCACCTGCGTGGTAATGGGGTTGTTGGAGCTGGAGGACCGTGTGAAAACAAATATCAAAGCGAGATAAGCTGGACTTTAAAAACATGTCTATATTTTTAGATATTTTTTATTCCGATGATGATGATTTTCTCATGTTGGCATTTGGAATTAGCATGGGTAGTATGTTCAAGTAAAAAGAAATTTCAGAAAAATGTGGTTCTGTTGATGACCACGAGAGTGCAAGATTCATGAGTTGATCTTCAGGAAGGGTGTGAAGAGGAACAAAGTGTTGAAGATCAATTGGACGAGCCACATGAAACTGATTGCAAAGACCTGGTAGAAAAAGACAAAGCTAGAGAGAATTTAAATTTAAATTATGATGATCTCATTAATATTTTTGTGTGTGAATTTACATCAACGAATGATGAAGACATCATAGCTGACTTTCAGATGGTTGACACCAGAAATAGAGAGAGGGAAAATTCTCCTATCTAGCCTGTCACAATCTTGAGAAGGGCGAGAATAAAAATTAAAGCTTTCCATCACTGGGGAAGATATGAGGTGAAGGTATATCACTACCTCATGGCGAGGAAAGAAAAGATGAAGCCTCGACTCAAGATGAACAAGTATGGGCTTTGCTGCAAGAAGAAAAAAATGAAAACCTTTGTTACTAAGTTGTTTCATGTTTTAATTGTAAGCCTAGCTGAGACTCAGACCAGCAGGCATATCTTATTGTTCAGTACCCTTTCTCCATAAAGCGAGAGTGTTGGAATTAATGGAGAAAGATAAACTTAGATTATTGTTGTGATGATGATAGGACTGAGACTCTAGCTTAGGTCTCAGATCCTACTATCTAGTGAGTGGTTGAAACCACCCTGATTGTGAGAAAGCCTATATATACTAGGTTGTTCTCTTGATTGAAGTATAGTGTATTGTGTAGTTGAGAATAATCAATATTATTTTGTTATTAATGGATAAAATAGTTACGTTGTTGTAACTTTCTCCCTAGTTTAGTATTAGTTCCTATAATTATGGGGTTTGGGTGCAACTTCCTATTTCCTAGTATTGTATTTATTGATGTAATCTTTGATTGATTGATGAATAGAGTGGATGAGAGTGATCTCTCAAGTTTTGTGAGTATAGTCTCCAGGTGCAGGCCACACCTGAGAGCTACATCTCTTTCTTTTCAATTCTGTTCACATTTTATCTTGGTATCAGAGCTCAGATTGAGTGAGCCTGATCTTTTGTCACCTGTGAGGCTGAAGTGCCTGTAGTAGCTAGCTTGCCTGTGTGGCTGGAATAGCCTGTGTGGCTTGAAGCGCCTTTGTGGCTGTGTGTACACGAGAGCTCTGTGCTCGATTGAGCAGGTGAGCTGCAGAAACACCTGGCTCGGACTCGAAAGTTTTAGTGCGGATTTTTCACGGATTGGCGCGGATTTTGCGCTGACAGTCGCGCCAGAAGAGGAATTAGTGCGGTTATTGAGGAATAAACTGCGCAAGAGCGCCAAAAAGCCCGATTAGCGCAGGATTTTACCGGGAAAGTCGTGCCAATTGAAATACTCTAAGCGATTTTCAGTTAGCGCGGATTTTTCGCTCAGGGTAGCGCCAAGGGATCTGCGAATAGCGTAAACTTCATTTGGCAGTTTGCAAACAGTGCAGATCGGTGGATTTGTAGATCCGTCCGGGAGAGACAGATCAAGAAAGTGCCAGAGGAGATCTGAGGGAAACCTTGACTTCATTTGGCGATCTGCAGGGAGAGCAGGATCGGCGAAGTGGCAGATCAATCCGGGAGAGGTGGATCGGATCAATTGTGATCAGATCATTGTTTCGGCTGTGTTGGAAACGCCGAATTTGCTCATTGGAGCGGGAGTGCCAGACATTGCAGATCGGTGGTAGAGGTGACAGATCGATCTGACAGGTATTGTTTTTGTTGTTGTTAAGTAGATTCACAATGAGTAATACGATGGAATCTTACCTTAACGAGTCTGGTAAACTCAACGGGTCTAACTTCATGAATTGGAAGTTTAAGATCCAAACCCTGCTCGAAGGTGCGAACGCTTGGACTATAGTGACAGGCAATGAGCAGAAGCCGACTGCGAGCACGCAGAAGGAAGACTGGGAAAAACGAGAAAACAAGGCCAAAGTCCTGTTAAATATGTCTGTGAAAGACAATGTCATTGCACACATCAGAGACTGTAAAACATCCGCAGAGATTTGGACGAAAATCAAGAATCTGTATGAAACCCAGAATACAAACAGAGTTTTGGCTTTGAAAAGCAAGCTATTTTCAATGAGGATGGACGAAAGGGAGTCTGCACCTACATTTGTCGCGCGAATTAATGATGTTAAAGACAGATTGGTGGCCATTGGAGTGGCGGTGGTTGATGAAGATCTTGTTGCAATCACAATGAATGGGATGCGTGATGATTTCCAAACCTTCATCACTGGAGTCTCGGCAAGGGAGAAAGCACCCACGTTTGATGATCTCACTGCAATCTTGCAGCAAGAGGAAGAGCGATGGCAGAATCTGAATCTGAACCCCCAAATTGACGATCTTGCGCTGGTGGCAAAACGACGACTATCCAAATGGAAGCACTCACAGCAGCAATCAGTCCAGAAAGGAGGAACAACACATAAAAATCACTGTCATAAAGGTATGCTTGCAAATCATTCTGAAAAGAAATGTTTTTATTGTGGAAAGAAGGGTCATATACAGAGAGATTGTTATCATAAGAGGCAGGCTGATGAGGCAAGGAGGAGACAGGTAAATTCAAAACACAGGATATTTTGTTGAAGAAGAAGAATTCAGTCACGAATTTCGACTGTTCACAGTCGACTGTGCCCTTTCTGCATCAAATGAAGATGACATCTGGTATGTCGATTCCGGAGCATCCTCTCACATGACAGGTAATAAAGAATTTTTCGACAGTCTTGAAGAAATTATAAATGGATCAAAAATATATCTAGGGGATGATAATGGATATCAGATTAAAGGTCATGGGGTGATTTCAGTTAAGTTACCAAATGGAAAAATTAGACACCTTTCAAATGTTTTATATGTACCTGGAATAAAGAAAAACCTGATATTTGTATCCATGATGGCTGACCAAGATATGAATGTCGAATTCTTCAAGACTCACTGTGTGATAAAGGATTGGAGGAATGAAATTGTTGCAATAGGCATGCGAGTTGGAAGCCTATACAGATTGGATGCAAAAAGTATATCAAAGCAAGCCATGGTTGCAGGAGAGTCGACAGCTGAACAACTCTGGCATCAGAGGTTTGGTCATCTGAATCTGCAGGATCTCATGTTGTTACAGAAGAAAGGTATGGTTGAAGGTCTCCCCATCTTTCGTAACATTCAGTTAAACTGTGAAGGTTGTGCCTTAGGAAAGATGCATAGAGAACAGTTCCCTGTGCATGATAGGAGGAGGCAAACAGAAATCTTAGAACTAGTGCACATTGATGTATGTGGTCCCATGCAGACAAGGTCGCTAGGGGGAGCATACTATTTTTTGTTGTTTACTGATGACTGCACTAGGTATTCATGGGTTTATTTTTTAAACAAGAAAAGTCAGACTTTCCAATGTTTTAGAGATTTCAAAACCCTGGTGGAAAAACAGTTTGGACAAAGTATTAAAATTCTCCGATCTGATCAAGGAGGAGAATACAAATCAAAGGAATTCATGAAATACTGCAAATCTCACGGGATTGTTCAGCAGTATACAGTGTCACACACACCACAGCAAAATGGTGCTGCAGAGCGTAAAAACAGAACCCTGGTAGAGTGCGCAAGAAGCATGCTGCAAGGTAAGGGTCTATCTAATACTTTTTGGGCAGAAGTAATAAATACTGTTGTATATTTGAAAAATAGAAGTCCTACTAGGTTTCTTGGCTTCAAAACCCCTTTTGAAGCCTTATATGGATTTAAACCAGCAGTAAATCACTTAAGAGTCTATGGGTCAAAGGCATTTGCACATGTACCCAAAGCTGATAGAAAGAAGCTAGACCCTAAGGCAGTAAAATGTATCCTTGTTGGTTATGGTACAGAGTTTAAAGCATACAAACTGTTCAATCCTGAGTCTCGTAAGACATTTTCAAGTAGAGATGTAGTCTTTCATGAATAGGTACAAGAAGGGAAAGTTGATGTTGGAGATGATTGGCACATTCCGTTGCTGTTGGAAGAAAGCAGCGAGGATGAAAGGGAGCAGGAACAGGAGCAGAAAGAAGAGAATGAAGAAGAACAACAAGAAGGTGAAAAAGCAGGCCCAGTTATTGTAGAAGAAAACAAATTTGAGGTAAGTCCCCTACCAAGAAGGTCAGGTAGGAAGACTCAATTACCATTGAAGTTGAGAAACTATGCTTTGATGTCAAAAGTTTTGAACATTTTAGAACCCTCTAATTACAAAGAAGCTAGTCAATTTGAGGAATGGAGAGCTGCAATGAATGAGGAGATGGAATCAATTCTTAGAAATAATACTTGGGAATTAGTAGAGCTGCCTAAAAATAAAACACCTATAGGAAGCAAGTGGCTGTTTAAACCAAAAATGAATGCAGACGGAAGTATAGATAAGTTAAAAGCTAGGCTGGTTGCAAAAGGATATTCACAGCAGGAAGGTATAGATTTTGATGATACTTTTGCACCTGTAGCAAAGCTAAATACAATTAGAATGCTTATTGCTTTAGCTACTAAATGTAATTGGGAATTACACCAGCTTGATGTTAAATCTGCATTTTTAAATGGTGATTTAAAAGAAGAAATTTACTTAGTACAGCCAGAAGGATATGTAAAGCAGGGGCAGGAACATCTTGTTTGCAGATTGAAAAAGGCTTTATATGGTTTAAAGCAAGCACCCAGGTCTTGGTACGAAAAGGTTGATTCTTTCTTTAGAGAGTATGGTTTCCATAGAATCTTAAATGACCCAAATTTGTATACCAAGTACAATAATCAGGGGCAGATTATTTTGATTTCTCTATATGTGGATGATATGATTTTAACAGGGAATGCAGAGGATTTAATTAGAGGAATCAAAAGGCTTATGGCACAAGTTTTTGAAATGAAGGATCTCGGAAGCCTTCACTATTGTCTGGGATTAGAAGTATTTAGAGATACTGGGCAAACTTTTCTTACCCAAGGGAAGTATGCTAAAAATCTGTTGGAAAAGTTTGGTATGGATCAGTGTAGAACAGCAGCGACACCTTTGCAGCAGAATCTGAAATTGAGCAGTGATGATGGCACTAAGGAGGTTGATGCCACAATGTACAGACAGCTGGTTGGCAGCCTGATATATCTTACAACAACCAGACCCGACTTGGCATACTCAGTTAGTGTATTAAGCCAATTCATGTCAAAACCGCGTGAAAGTCACTGGACAACAGCAAAAAGCGTGTTGAGGTATCTTTGTGGTACTGTTCATTTTGGTATTTTATACACTGATGTATCTGATGTTACTCTAGCAGGTTTTTCAGACTCAGACTGGGCAGGTAACCTGGATGATCGGAGGTCCATCACAGGTTATGCATTTAACATAGGTTTCGGGGTAATTGCATGGAGCAACAAGAAACAAAGTACTGTAGCTTTGTCGTCATGTCAAGCTGAATATCAAGCATTGTGTGCAGCAACATGTGAAGCAATCTGGTTGAGGAGACTTCTTAACGATGCAGGAAAAGAATAGAAGAAATCCACTTCTATCAAAAGCGACAACCAGAGCACTATCAAATAAGCATACAATCCAATGTTTCATAAAAACACCAAACACATAGACACCCAGTTTCACTTTGTTAGAAAAAAAATACAGTCAAAAGAAATTGTTGTCGAATATTGTAAAACTTGTGACAATGTGGCTGATATTTTTACAAAGCCTCTTGCACGAGTGAAATTTGAATTGTTTAGAAAGATGCTAGGAGTTCAGAAGAAGCCTTTCTCCATTAAGGGGGGGACTTGAGAATAATTAATATTATTTTGTTATTAATGGAGAAAATAGTTACGTTGTTGTAACTTTCTCCCTAGTTTAGGATTAGTTCCTATAATTATGGGGTTTGGGTGCAACTTCCCATTTCCTAGTATTGTATTTATTGATGTAATCTTTGATTGATTGATGAATAGAGTGGACGAGAGTGATCTCTCAAGTTTTGTGAGTGTAGTCTCCAGGTGCAGGCCACACCTGAGAGCTACATCTCTTTCTTTTCAATTATGTTCACATTTTATCTTGTGTATGAGTGTATATACACTCTCCAGCTATCTCACCTCGAGATTCATTTCATTAATAGATTTAGTTTTTATCAATTATTATATTTACCAATGCCAACATTAAAGAACAAGGGGAAAAACCAGTTATTTTAGTACTCCACAAAAGATGATTGGTGAATAAATCATAATTTTGAATTTTGAATGGAAATAGGATTCTAGCAGATTCCTACGTTTTCAAATGAGCATGTTGGCAACCCCGTAAAGTTCTTGGATAAAAGACAAATTAAATAATGATATATGACATGATCAGTGAATAATATCAATGTCTAAAGATCACTGCTAAATGCAATATATATAATATTGTTAGCCTATTGTTAAAGTTTTGTTTTTTACTAAGAAGAGAAACAAAATTCTTAATTTTTTCTTTGCTGCCATAATATTTCAAATTTTCTCGTATTAACTGCTTCCATATTTTTGCTATAAATGTTACAAATGACACATTTACTATTACTATTAATATTATTGTTTCCTAGGAAACTACCTACCACATTTCCTTTACCACATTTAATACAATTACTACTTACATAATACACTTTAGTTCACTGCAACTCTCAATAACGGTGTAGAATATAGGCACAACGGACGAGTAGGTTTAATTTTGTCAATCTGCCTCATCAACAGAATAATACGGTTGTTAATAATAGGACAGTTGTTAACCATAGCGCTCTTAATATAAATAAAGTAAAAACACTTTTAATGAGGGTGCGTTTTCTAAGGCAGCAAAGGGAAGAGAAGAGAGAAGTCAGTACGGAAAACAGGATAGTAAATAATAAAATGGGAAGGTGGAAGGATGAGAAATGGCATTAGTAATTAGAAATCCCAAGTCTAAACAATCTCTTTCTTCAAATTACATCATCATGATTCATTGCAAAGCTCATATTTTGATATCATAATTTATTTTAAAGGTCATAATATCATATAAGTTAAATTATATTAAATATTTTATTTTCTAAATAAAATAAAAAAAAATTGAAATTCAATTATATAATTATTTATTAATAAAATTATAAATTATGTATTTCAAATTTAATATCTAAATAAATTTATTATTCTAAAAAAATCTTAATTACTAAAATTGGTCATCTCCACCATTAAACATAAAATTTCAACAAATATTCTAACTTTTTACTTTATTCAAAAATCATTTTTTCCATAAAATAAAACTTCATCTATAATATAATTTATTAAATTTATTTATGTAATTAGAGCGTCATAGCATACATATCACATCCTTTACAATATCTCATTGTCAAACATAAAACCCTTTCCATCGTTATTCATGCATCTCGTTTACAATTTCTTATTATTTAAAAAAAAAATATTGCACTTCCTTTATTAGAATGATGTATCTATATATACGTAAGAAGTTCATCAAATTTTCAGAGTCTAGAAATAGTTTTACTGTTCGCGAATATATACAGGGCTGTGCTGTGTATACTCTCTCACACTTTTATATCTCCAGAGTAACCCAAAAAAATGGGATTCGGGATTTATAAATTTCGAACTGCGCTTCTACCTTTATATATGCTGGTAATAGCATGTCGAGTTATTGATTGTTTTAGCGTGGATCCTTTATCTATGAGGTTCGTGCGTACTACTCATCGTTTACAGAATCAGGGAACGGACCTCTGCCACTATAATGGATACCAAACACATGATTACACTCAACTTCTCGATCATTTTACGTTCGCATCAGAGCCTCCCACCTTTCAACAGAGATATCTTGTCAATACAACTTTCTGGGGCGGTCCTCTCAATAATTCTCCCATTTTTGTCTACCTGGGCGGAGAGACATGTATCGGTGCTGCTACCAGAGCGGCCGGCGGCTTGATGGTCGAAACTGCCCACCACTTTAAAGCACTCATCCTCTTCCTTGAGGTACACAGTTTATTTTTTCATTTTTTATTTTGTAGAAATATGGAAACAAACTTGAATAAAATTATCTTCACTTTTCTATGAAAAGTGGGACTCAACACGTACTAAACGGAATTCCAGTTTCAATTTTAAAATTTCCTCTATTTATCTAATTCTGCTCAGTTTAATTCGTTGCAGATAGGTCGTTTATTTAAATTTTCGTTTTGTTTTAATTTCTAAAATTTCATTTGTTTCAGATACGTCCTCTAATATTAAATTATTGTTTTGTGTAAAAAATATTCTTTATTTAGCATCGGTATTATGGGGTGTCGATGCCAGATTTAGTAGGTAACGTATCGAATCCTGTAATAAACGCAAGCACAGCTGGCTATCTCACTTCCGAGCAAGCATTGGCCGATTACGCGACTCTCATTATGGATTTTAAGAAGAATTTATCGGCGGAGAATAGTCCAGTGATCGCGTTCGGTGGATCATATGCAGGAAGTAAATAATTTGATTTCATGTTAAACAACCCTAAATCATGTTGCATCGAATTATTAATTCAGCTGTTTATCACTGTTTTAAATTTATGACCGTGTGATTGCAGTGCTAGCTGCATGGTTTCGTTTGAAGTACCCACACATTACAGCAGGCGCACTTGCATCTTCCGCCCCACTTCTCATGTTTGACAGCGCCGCTCCTGATTATGACTTCTATACCGTCGTTGCAAAGGATTTCAAAGTATGCTTCTTTCACTGAACGATTTTATCTCTAAAATCATTAGATATATCACCGCGTTTGTGTGTTTAACATGTACAGGACACGAGCAAGAGATGTTACAGAACTATAAAAAATTCGTGGACAGCAATGGACAAACTTGCTTCTCAGCCAGGAGGCCTTCAAAATTTATCCAAGATATTTAATACCTGCACGTAAGCTGCAACTCGATAAGAAATAAAAATTAGCAAATAGGATTGGAATAAATTTTGAAATAGTTGAATTATACTGAAAAGGTCTGAATTATAGAAAGTTCCCATCTCAAACTAATCCCTGCCTCGTTGAACCCACAAAAAAAAATATTTCCAAAACGTAGACGATGGCTCTGTTCGACACTGACCATTTTGTCGTCCTTCTCAGCAATATAAGTGACGTAAAGGCCTTGGAAAATGCGCTGATTGGTCTTTTCACGGATGCAGCACAGTTTAACTACACTTTTGTCAAATGGGTAAGCAGCGAACAGTTCAGAGGGGAAATTACCATGGATTGATTTTATACACATTTATTTAGACTGCAGACGCATGGTAAAGAAAATTACAGAAAACGTTTCCATATCTTTAACGTCGTCTTGAATTATTGCAGACATGCTTCGCCATTGACAGCGCCCCGAAAGGTACCGACGTTCTGGGTCGGGTGTCAGCCGGAGCAAATTTCTTAGTCGGAGCAGTTTTCAACTTGTCATGCTTACCAATTACAATCTCTCCTCTGATTAAATGGATTGGGAACTCTTCTTTGAGAGCATGGACTTGGCAGGTTTGATTGCACATCTGAGATGGGTAAATCTTAATCTGCATGGAAAGTCAAATTAATATCAACGGGAGGACATTTTCTGTTTGTTTTGCAGTCGTGCACAGAAATGGTGTCTCAGATTGGCCAGAACCCCAACAAAACAATGTTTCCCCTGAAGTTATTTGATCTAAAGACTTATGCCGATAATTGTAAAACTGAATTTGGAGTGCTTCCCAGGCCCAACTGGGTAACAACGGAATATGGCGGCCATGTAAGTGCTAAACTAACAAATCAATGTATGTATGTCTATACATCTGACCAACGCTTTTAGTATGTATTTTATTATAATTTGTGTGCCCACAGGACATACGAAAGGTGCTGAAGCACTTTGGGAGCAATATCATTTTCTCAAATGGTTTGCGCGATCCATTGAGCAGTGGAGGGTAGTTTTTCATGGACGCTTTTATTCTTTGGATTTTCTAGCGCTCATGTTATCAGTTTCTTTAATGGATTTTTTTAAACGGTTCGCACTTTTAACGGGATGAATTGCAGTGTGGTGGAGAATATATCTGAAAGTATCGTCGCACTCCCTACCGAAGAAGGTAAGTGGAAAATTGATTTCCGAAAGGACTGAATATTCATATTACAACTCCGGAGCGAACTTCTAATAAGCTGTATGTGGTGGATACATTATGAATTGTAGGAACCCATGGCCAAGACCTATTGCCTTCTTCTCCAGATGATCCAGAATGGCTTAAAGAACAGAGATCAAAGGAAATCAAGATCATGAAAAGCTGGATTGAAAAATACAACGATGAGTTTCTTCATAAATGATATCGCCATTGCAACTCATACAAAGCGTTCCACCAAAGATTCCGAAATAAAATATGTTCTTAACGAATAGACTATAGTTATGTTAAATGGGTACGACAAACAGATGTTGTTTCTTTTGTGTATTGTAAAATGCGTGTTTCAGTTGACTTCACGTTCTTGATGCCGGCCTACCGTGGCAGTATCATATAGAGGAATGGATTGCAAGTCAAACTAGTTTGAAGTTGATGAATAGAGCGTAGTTAAGCCTAGTGGTTAGGGAAAACATATATAGTTTCTTTTGTGTATAGTGAAATGCGTGTTTCAGTTGGATTCACGTTCTCGATGCCGGCCTATGGTGTCAGTGTTCTTTTAAAAATGCAATAAACTCTCCACTTTTATTGTTGAAAATCCCCATTGTCTTAGCGTGTATAGGATGAATTATGGGGTTGGAGGCCTCCGAGTAAGGTCATAGATCTAACCTTATTCTCAATTATGGTGTTCTTTTAAGAATGTAATAAGCTTTCTAGTTTTATTTTTGAATATCCCCATTGTCTTAGCATGTATAGGATTGAAAATAAAAAATTAATTATGGTGTTGGAGGCTTTTGAGTAAAGGGTTATAGATTTAACCTTATTCTCAATTATGGTGTTGGAGGCTTACAAGTAAAGGGTCATAGATCTAACCTTATTCTATGGATCAACTAAGTTCATTCTATGAATCAATTATGGTAAAATCTACATTAAATATTTTTTTTTCTTTTTACATCTAATTATTATTAGTCTTTACGAAAAATACTATCAGATATATTTATAATTTAAAGATCTATTTATTATTCAAACCATGTTGATTATCTAAAATGTTTTGAACAAGGTTTTTAGTTCTCAACAGTAGAAGGTCTTTTATTAGTCCATGATACTAAGAACTTTAACCTTATGACTATGTCCATCACCAAAATGTTAGATATATTTACAATTTAAAGATCTATTTATTATTCAAACCATGTTGATTATCTAAAATGTTTTGAACAAGGTTTTTAGTTCTCAACAGTAGAAGGTCTTTTATTACTCCATGATACTAAGAACTTTAACCTTATGACTATGTCCATCACCAAAATGTTAGTTTGGGTTCAACTGCCAATTTTATTGGTGCACTTTCCTCATTTATCAATATTTAAATAGAATAATATTACCTTGGTTATAAACTTAAAAATAAAAGTTTGATTACATCCAATTGGTTTTTTCTCATATTCTTGGGCATGTTAAAGTTAATCTCAATGAAAGTTTAGCAAACAAGATAATATGTAAATGAGAATTAGCAAACAAGATAATATGTAAATGAGAAAATTTAAGGTGAAATTAGGTTTTGGATTTTAAGAATATATATTTTTAATGTCAAAATTTTCCTAACAAATATGAACTCTTTAAAATTCTTGTTCTCAAACATGAACTCATCTTAAAATAGAGAATTTTATCATCTTTTATCTAAAAATACTTATTAAAAAATAAGTTTTTTCTTTAAAAAAATCAGAAAATTTAAGAATATCAAGATTTCCTTTTCATAGCCGTACTAGTAGTAAGAGAATAATTCCTTTCAAAAATGATGATAATTGTAAGTGAAAGTACACCACTGAAATGAAAAACCTTCATCAATTTTGAAACTCTCGTTCTAATAAGAACTTGGCACTCTATAATATTATGTATAATATGAATTCTAATTTAAAACTATTACTTGTATATTATATTATGTATAATATGAATTCTAATTTAAAACTATTACTTGTATATTATATTTGAAGAGTGAGTTGATATTAAAAAAAACCACAAAAGTAAAATCAAGAATTATTTTCCATATAATTTCAAAAATCATTTTGATGCCTTTTTCAATGTATCGTAAAAACAATAAATGGTTACAACTTATTATAATTAGTTGTCATGGTAAAATAACCTATTTTCTAATTATTTTAATAATGTTCTAGTTACATTTACGATATATAACCAAAGAAATATTACTTTTGCAATATTTATTTTTATTGGTCGGCGTTGGCTATGATGGAGACCAGTAGTCTTTTTTTTTTACCATTTAAAGTTTGAACATTATTTTTATATTCGGTACTTTTTCTTAACAAACTAGGTATGACCAACAATTTGCTTTGATAAATACAATAAAATTGAAGTTTTATTTATTGAAGTTTTATTTGGACCAGTTAAAGGTAGTTTAAAACTCAAAATAAAAATAAAAATAAAAAAAATTGACATTTTACTTAGAGTAGTTTAAAATTTAGAAAAGTAAGTATATAATGGAGATATATATTTATAGCACTAATTTGTAAAGTAATGTTAATTTGAAAGTTGATATTAATTTAATATTTTGTCAAGTATATTGGATAATTTGTAAATTTTTATATATATAATTTGTAATACATATTTATTATATTTATCTTCTCCATTTTCATATATGTCCTTATGTAGCAACAATGTGATATCATATTCATAAGTTTTGTGACATGTACTGTGGCAATGTATTTATTATTAGGTTTATGATACACTCATATGTTGCTATGTGCAATATTGCAATCTTCATCTTCTATGATGAGTACTTATAACAGGTTATCTTTCTCTATAAAAGAGTCCAAGGAGTAGCTCCATGTATAAAGAAAGAGAGTATCTTAACAATATAAACATAAACTTTATAAATTGCATGCCTTGAAAGCTTCAATTGATTGCTTATTTAACTATACATATATATATTCTTATTTAGGCACTTTATGAACCTTGACCTTTTGTCTAACCTATCATTCAAGAAATCAAATTTGTTATTTGCTTTCAAATCACCCTCTCTATAAAAGAGTATGAAGAACAACTCCTTAGATAAGGAAGGGGAACAACTTGGCATTGTAAGCCTTGACATTCTAAAATGCATGGTAAGTTACAATTATATGCTTATTTAATTATATCTTCCTAGACAAATACTTTCTTGGCCTTGATTTCTTGTCTAACATGTTATTAAGGAAATTTAATTTTCTATTTTCTTTCAAGATACTTTATCTTTGGAATACAAAATATAGATCAAATCCCATCACTAAAAATATGGGACCATACTTTCTAGGTTATGACTCTCAATCACTTGGCATCTTCTCATTCCGGGATGACTTACTCTTATTCACATGAATGTACTCTTTCCCTCCCTCCTTACTATAGAAAAATGATTCATACCTAGAGTCACCAGAGGAAGGAGCCTCAAGACCTTAGTCAACCTCCAACTACTCCTTATCAATGTCCCTGAAATACTGAAATTTGAGGTGTAAATTCCCTTCCTTCTCCTTGTAGCTTGTTGACATGGGTTGTCAATGTTCTCCCTTTTTCACCAAATTATATGAAATTCTCTTATCACACCGCCGCTATTTGTGGGAGGAGATCAATATATATATATATATATATATATATATATATATATATATATATATATATATAGATATATATATATATATATATATATATATATATATGTGAGGACAAGAACATTTTAGATTTATATTCATGTCAAAATATTTGTTTGACCTCTTCCAATTGATCTGTTGCATATAAAGTATGTCCCATAAAGCCTCACCTCTCTTATACCATGATGCTTGATATTACTTCTCATTTTGAGATTGTCACTGAATAAGAAGTAGGCGGAAAGGGAGTGATCTTCATAAAATACCCTCCATATACCTATTTTTTAGAATAGCTAACCCTAGAAAATAACAAGGCATGACATTCATAGGTCCTAAACTCATAAATAGAAAATCATCGTATGATGCACCCATAAATTTGTAAATATCACCACTATACCATCAAATCCGAGCCCTACTTCAACATTCCCTAGTTTTCAACATGTTATTTCTTCATCGCCCTAAGTCGAAATTCTTGCAACTAAGCATGATAGTCTAGATAAGTGTGATGACAGTATAAACCACAAAATTAGAAGATCAAACAAAAAGTTGAAAATGAGGGATTTATAAGGAGATACATTATGAGCTATTAAGCTCCTCCTTACTCACATCCCTGGAGAAAACATGTTTCTTTCAATAGATTTCCTGCATGTCTTTCACATGTCCAATTGCAAATAATATGTCTTGGGTTTTTTCAGTTTTCATAAAATGCTTGTGTCAAATATATGGATGTGTTAATATAACTAGTTGCATAGGTTGAGATGCCTCATGTTGTAAAAAAATTGTATTATATTTTGAATTAATAGTTGCTTGATGCAAATATGTGATCATGACCTTATCTAGAATTTTGTTAAAATTCAACTGATTAGAAATACACATCAAAATTTGATAAATGAAAATATCTTTGGTATAAGAGGAAATGGTAGTAAGGTACCAACTTCGATGGAATTTTATTTGATTCTCACTAAGCTAGAAGTAAGACATGTATGCTTGGCCAAATTCATCTTGTTTAATAAGAATATTTGATAGTATCCTCTCCCCGCTATATAGTTGAGAATTAAAAAGTTATCCATAGAATGGAAGAATGCCCATAACACGGTTTCATGCTTCTTCCCCCTTTAATAGGGTTTGTAAATTGTTCATTTAGGATTATTCACAATTTTCTAACTACTCACAATCCATCAAAAGATGTGCTATATTCATAGATATGATCCTAATTATGAATGTGATATATTCGTGGATATGCTCCTAATTATGATAATAATTATGATAGTGAGGGGTCTTGAATAATCATGTCCATAATTTCCATCAAATTGTGGATGGGTTTCTTGAACGTAATATCATGTATTATCTCATGATAAATTACTTAAATATTATTTGAACTTAAATTAAAATATGTAAATATGGGTAACTACACAATATTTACATAAAATTGATTTATGTAGAAAACATATAAGATGCATAACCTAACTTAGAGTAAGAAATTGAATCCAATGATCGATATAAAATGCAAAGGGATATTCTGGCACCCACTTACAATCCTTCTTCGATATAGATTCAAAAAATGTGTTCTCGTTGTTACAACACTCTCCAAACGTTTGGCTAAGTTTGAATTTTGGATCCTACCTACCATCATGTGAAGTGTCACTTTTGGTCGTCTAGTGTCATTTTATATTTTTACTTTTGTTTGTCTTGTTCATGTCCCTTACTTAAGTGTCTTTGAATCACCAAGAGTAGCTATAGTGCACTTTTGAGTCATAGTGCACTTTTTAGTCACAAAACAACATTGTGTCACAACTACTCATGCTTTGCTTGTTGCACTTGGAGAATGTTTGTGAACTAGTGTTATGATGTATATTGCTCGGTCTTGCATCATGTCTAAGTTTTATTGATTAGTTGAGATGTGTAAATCTTGATCATACCCCTAACTCATCTTTTTTTTCCATGTTTCACTCTTCCACATTTAATCATTTTGTTGACCTTGCAGCTTTCCCTTTGGGCTAGGAAGGGTACAATGCACACTCCTAGAGCCTAGTAGTGACCCTTCTTGTTAGCTATAGTTATGCTATGTGATACCTTAAGCCTTCCTACTCTCTTCTACACTCTGCACAATTCTAGCCAGCAAGACCCCTCTCCTTGTAGCTTACTCTTCCTCCCTGCATTAGCCCTACCCCTAGTTGCCTAGTGTTACACACTGCACACTTCCAATGGGTAGTGATGTCTCTCCTTGTGCCTTATAAATTCACCTTTCACCCTCTTTGTGTCCCTCACCTTCCTCCTTAGGGCATGGAATAGTCTTGGTGAATGACGACCTTTGCAGCCTTACCTCCTGAAAATGCACCATGCACTCACCCTATCTCCTCCTCTTCCAAAGTTGCACATAGTGCAGTTTCAGTGAGAAGTCCTTTCCAAGTGTGCTCAACAACTAGAAGGTCTCTCTCTCTCTCTCTCTATCTCTCTCTCTCTCTCTCTCTCTCTCTCTCTCTCTCTCTCTCTCTCTCTCTCTCTCTCTCTCTCTCTCTCTCTCTCTCTCGTCCTTTCCTCCCTGACTCCTCCAAGTGTGCTCAACAACTAGAAGGTCTCTCTCTCTCTCTCTCTCTCTCTCTCTCTCTCTCTCTCTCTCTCTCCCTCTTGTGCATTGTTGATCCTTAGTTGGTGCATTGCATGAATCACAGTAGAGTAGAAGATTTTCGGGCTAATGTTTTCTTGTCATCAATGATCCTTACCTGCAGGTGTTTTCAGTAAGAATGGCGGAAGATGTTTGAGGATATTTGTCAAGAGAACTATCAAATAATGTATTCTTGAAGAAAAAGGCACCATGTTTCTTTAATTGAAGGAATGCAAGATATGTTACAAGTGTTGAAGACATAGTGCCAGTGTCATCACTTCTCGAATAACTTCATGCTACAAGCCATTAGACTCAAAGAAATCAATTCTAATGCCTTGTCTTATTGTCCCCATAATATGATGACGTGGAAAATAATTATGTATTTTATAAAATATTATAAATATAAATATAAATATGTGGAATTCAAAGAGTTATATATGTTAAACACACATGGACAACAAAGACAATATGAAAGATAAAACATGCAATTCAATTTTTTTTATTAACATGAGATATGCATTTATAGTACATTATGTGACTCTTGGGTTTCAGATCCCTAGGTCTCTTGGACTGCTTTTGTCCATTCGACTTCCACACTAACCCATTGAGGATTACGTGTCCAACATTCCCCCCCTTAATCCGAAGGGTTATGTATGAGTCCAAGAAGAGTGTTGTAATACAAAATGTGCAAAAAATGCATGGCAGCACTAGGCTGAATGTGCTCTATGAAATGTTGGTATAAAGGGCAGTGGTTTAAGGATGACCACCAACACTGGAACGCTTAGTGCAGTTCCCGGAACTCTTCCAAAACTGGCAAGAAACTGAAGTTTTCTGCTAGAGGAAGTGATCCTATTGTTTTAAAGAGGGAAACCTTCAACCATAAAAGGGAGGTCTCACCCCGCATAAAAGGTAAAACTTCAACCTGAAAAGGGAAGTCTCAACCTGTGATGGTTTAAGGATGACCAACAAATCTGGAATGCTTAATGCAATTCCTGGAACTCTTCCAAAGCTGGCAAGAAGATGGTGTCTTCTGCTAGAGGAAGTGTTCTCAATTTTGTTCCTGGAACTCTTCCAAAACTGGCTAGAAGCTGAAGTCTTCTGCTAGAGGAAGTGTCCCAGATTGCCAACTGAAGGCATGCTCAGGGGCATCTTTGTCTCTGGATACAACTCTGAAACTGGTGTGGCAGGTTGTGGCTCAGGCTCGCTTGATGTGACTTTGAAGCTTGTAGATGACCATCATTTCCCCCCCTGTCAGATACAAGGTGAGATGATGGAGAAAACTCAACTGCAAGATTGTTCAATATTCTGGAACAAGTTCTGACATGTGTTTGGAATATCTTCTTGGTTGTTGATGTCCATTGCCAAGAAGCGATCCATCCAAGATGAATCTTTGTTCTTGCATGACGTTTGTTTTTGAAGCATCTGTGTGAAGAATGGCTAGTTTTATGACAGTGCTTACATGGATGAAGATCAAAACAGTGATCATTCTAATGGCCAACTCGGTCACAGTGTTGGCATTTCACGATCTGTTGTTGTTGTTGTTGTTGCTGCTGTGGAAGAGGGGCAGAGTCTGGAACAGCTGAAGCTGCACTGTCATGAGGAGCAGGTGAACTATCATGAATGAATCCAGCACTCTGAAACTGAATGGGCTTTGAGTAGTCTGGAATATGAAAGGAAAAGTCCTTGTCATATCCAAGACCAGTTCTGTGCTTGTTGTGGACAAGCTGTTCCCAAGGTCTGATGATGGGCTTGGGAAGTGCAGACTGAGTTTCTGCATCTGCATGTACAACTGCTGCTTTATTGGGTACTAAATCTGAATGAACTTGAACAATATTGACATGCTGTTTATGGGAGTCTGCTTCATTGTTCTGAACAGAAACAGGTTCAGAATGATGACTCCATTTGTGTAATTCTTCCTGCTGTAGCTTTGTCTCAAGCTGCAAAAGCTCTATCTTTTCTTGTGCATTTTGTATACATTTTTGAATGTCAGCAATAATGTCTTTATTGATTATGATTGCGCTATCAACAGTGGATACGATTAGAGTTCTCAATAACTCTAATATTCTTTCAAGCTTAGCCATTTTTCTTAGCAGTGGGCAAATAAAGAATGTGAGCCATTATGCAATATCTTCTTCTACAAACAATATCAAGCCTTAATGGTAGGCTTTGGAGCAACCGTTAAGACCAACTTTCAACATATACCACTTAAAAATTTGGCTAAAAATAGTGAGCTTAAACTGTTGAGGAGAAACTCAAAAGGTAGATTCCCAATGCAAAATGGTGCATGTAAAGACATAAATAAATACTACCTCAACCTGTTTAAAAAATTGAATTCATGTCCTGTTCATGAGAACCTCAACTAGAGCTAACCCTTCCTCGCCCACAAGGCGCAACTGGTATTTTCAGTGCCTTGTTTTTAATTTCTGTCAATCTACAACACTACATTCTTGGAGCCAGATGCCATCTGTTCTCAGCTGGGTTCATAAAATATTTCAGGGAACACTTACAAATGAAACAAGCTGTACATGCTTAATGCTGACGACAAGTTCTTTTGTGACAAGTTTTTCAGGTTTGCAAGATAAGACAGAAAATATATTCAATTTGTGAGGCAGGCATTCAGAAATCTTCACATCTGTTCTGTTATAGATATGGACATGCAGAACACAGCTGAAATCGTTTCATGGTTCAACGTAGCACCACCTGACGTTGAAATGGAGATATTTGCTCGGCTGCCTGTGGAGTATGTGTATAGGTATCGCCTGGTTTGCAAGCAATGGAACGACTTGCTTTCCTCGAATGATTTCCTATCAATGTGGGCCAAGGTGTCTCTCACCCAGAAGCAGCCACGGCTTGTATTGTGCGGTGACGGTCCGGAAATGCCATGGATGACATTCTGTTTCTACACACGCACCTGGATTAAATCCTTCTTCACGCTTTCTTTCATGGAGGACTGGACGAGGATACCCTGTAGGTTTTATTGCCACCAGGCCATTCCAGGACTCATCTTGGCCACAGGAAAAAAAATTCCTTAGACGGAAGGATCTGCAATCCTTATACAAAAGCATTTGTTGATATTCCCGCTCTAAACTTTGGCTTCAACGTTCTCGATAAGATTAACAACTCTGACGCTTCGTACAGAGTTGTCGTTGTAAATCTGATCGGACCTCGGATGGTGCAAATTTACGAACCTTCCCGGAAGAGATGGAATATCGTGGGATACATTTCGGACGATTTTAGAGTGTACGATAAACCTGTTTCTTACGACGGAACATTCTTCTTTCACTGTCGTTCGATAGGTGATGAAACGTATGGCATCGGGGTTTTCACTATCGCAGACGAGGCAGACGGTTCAGAAAGGCATCCCAAAGGCCCATTATGCAGGTGGAACGGCTGTGATGATTCGATGAAGGGAATTGGGCCTCTAACGTAGGGCAAACTATAATAGCGCCCAACAATATCGATAATAATAATGATGATCAATATACACACAAACTTCGAAGGCTGGCGAATTCCATGGATTTTATATATTTGAATTCTGAGTGACAGGAGAAGATGAAGCACCAAACGGATGGAACAGTAAGAAAATAAATGGAAGCTTGCCGGATTTGAAAGTTTCGCCTTCTGCTGGATTGAAATGGCTTTTGGAAGTAGTAAAGGAAATATGCTCGTTCCCCAAAACTATTTCCAGCTCCTGACAATCCCTCTTTGACTAATTCGCCTTCTGCGCAGCCCAATCAGACAGGAGCGGAGGATGGAGCCGTTCGACTTAAAATCCGTCTCACGAAAGCCCAGCTATGTCAGACCAGGATGGATCTGAGACCGCCGAAAAGATTCTGGACGCGTACCTCACCAATGCGGAATCCCAGCCAGAGGCAGAGGGTGCGGACGCTGTTCCTCATAGTGGTAGTCTGCCATGGAAGCCTGCACTGCGGAGTGTGCAAGAAACCAATTGCAAGATTCAAACTGCCAGGAGAAACCGAGTCAGATTTAGCTCTGCGCAAGAGAATGGAGAGGTTTTCTGAGCAGTTCGCTTCGGCCGATGAAGGATGAAAGCTTAGATCGATAATCATTGTAAATAAAGGCCAGGATAACAATGTGACGACTTTTGAGGACACGCAGCTCAGGGTTTATGGACATAAAAAGAAATAGAAAAGACGCAATTGAGAGAAACTTCAGCCACAACAGTCTCGATGGAAGAAATCAAGATGGAGTCTCGCAGAAAATATCTGGTGATCTTCATGGCCTCAATCGCAGCAACCATTTTCTTGAAATATGCGGAATATTCACCCAACGGTTTTGGAGGGCAGACTATACCAAACAATTTGGAGGGCGGACTATTCACTGCAAGAATAAAACATATACTGACACCCAACAGAACGATTTAGAATCCGCTTCAGGCAGCTGACACCATCAGCAGCGCAGTTCATTATATGGAAAATCACAGATGGAGCAGGTCTGGCAATGAATAACGCTAAATCGCAGGTGGAGCAGGTCTGAAGGAATAAAGGTACAAAGCAGGTGGTGCAGCACTTTTAAATGGAGCGTATATGGACAGAGACAGTGCTGGTGCGCCAGAGAGCGTTATGACAGATGCGTTATGGACAGAGGGGGTGAGATTCAACGTAACATACGACTAACAGAGTGATATGCAGTGGTATAGCATTTAAACGCACTGTGGTCGCCACAAATTTCTGACTAATTTCAGAATTGCATGCACGCTAACAGATGCATATTTGGTAAACATCAGAGTGTAGGTCAAGAATCGCAGGGACTGTCAGGCACCTCCTAATATAGCAGTACTGACAATTATATGAATGTATAGGACTGGCATGTAAGAAAGGCCACCGAAAACAAGTGGCTCATATTTGAGCAGGGCAGGAGATCGCCCGCTCTGATACCATGTTAAACACACATGGACAGCAAAGATAATATGAAAGATAAAACATGCAATTCAATTTTTTTTATTAACATGAGATATACATTTATAGTACATTATGTGACTCTTGGGTTTCAGATCCCAAGGTCTCTTGGACTGGTTTTGTCCATTCGACTTCCACACTAACCCATTGAGGATTAGGTGTCCAACAATATATGGACAAAAGACTCACTATGAAAGGTCCAAAATTCATTTATAAGTTCAAATGTCGTTCACTAGTAATTATTACTAGTCTAGAAGTCTAAGAGTCACGAGGTAAGTTCAAGATTCATGGGGATATGAAAGGTCACCCCTCTAGTTGTAAAAGAATCCTCATTACTCAAGTAAGGTAATTTTCACCTTGGCTTCTCAAACTAGGCATTAGAGAGGAGATTTTTCTTTTGAGGAGAAAGTAGTGGCTTAATGCTCCACTATTGGGGCTAGTGGTGTCTCATTGTAATGATGTATCTTGGAAATTTCGCTCAATAATCAAAGCTCATTAAGACAAAAAACATTCATGCATGTATTGTGAATATTGTAAAACTATTCTTTAGATGTTTGTGGTATACGTTTATATTCTTAATTGCTAACAAAACTGAACTGTTTCTTTGGATCTTGTACTTATCTTGTTGGGTGTGTGTTGTATTTGCTTTAATGATCCATATGTCTATGTGAACTATTTCGCTAGATGGTTAATTATTCTTTCATATATATTTGTGTGTGTCTTTATTAGGATAGTACTATTATTTTTCTTCTAAAGAGTCACTTTCATTTCCCTTCTAGGGAAAGAACCTTGATACATATTGCAATTGAATTTACTTTCTCATCTGAAATTACATGCATGTTCCTCTCTTGTAATAATTACTAGTATAGATCCATCTTAAGTATGGATCTAACTTGAGCTGAGAGGGATCAAATTTATTCACGTGCAAATTTCTTTAGAGTGTAAAATACAATGTGTTAATTTTCATTGTTGAACTTGTATTTTTGAATGCTAAATAGAGTATATATAGGACCAAATAAACGTTCTAACCATAAAAACTTATTTTTTTAAAATGATATATAATGTATAGACAATTTTACTTCTAATTACTTTACAACATATTCATTTTTTTATTATTATAGCTCGCATTATTTTTCTATTTAGAACATAATTTTTAACATTTATTTTTATTTTTATTTTAAAGGGGAATAGAAGGACGGACAAACTTACACATGCCTCTCATATTGGGTTGTAGAATGAGCCTCTCAGCTTAATTACATCCAAGGAAAATCTTTAAGATTATGGCAGTCGGGTCGTATTTAAAATGGGGCTTCTACATCAAATGGTGTGAGGTCTAATTAGGACTTCATATTGGGAAGACCCCTTATATGTTGGAATTTTCTAGCACCGTCAACAAAATGATAACACAATGGCATAGAGAAACATGATGAACTACTCACTCAAAGGCAGAGGGTTAAATCTCATCACTTTTAGTTACATGCATTCATAAACTTATGAAAAATAACCCTATCCCTCTCCTTTCCAAAAGTTAGGAAAAAAATCCAAGTACCCTCCTCTCATTTATGGGCCCAAAAAAGAGAAAGGGATAATTTCCATAGCTTCCTTTGAACACTCATCCCTTGGTGACTTGAATATCAAAGTTATGCCTATTCTTCCATGATTTTTTTTTCTTGAAAATCCATATGTTTCACTAAAATGAAGCACCTCCAAAATCTAAACATTTATAGACTACCTTTTTAATTATTGTGTGCATTTCCAAATTATGTTGTTAACGTTTTTCTATTACTTAAGGCACTAGATAGACTTTGTCATGGGCATTTTCTTTACTTTCACTTAATCTTCCATGTATCATGTTATTTTATAATTATAAAATGAATAAAGGTAATTCCATATAGAGTAAAATCATAATGGAATATTGCTTAGACTATGCAAATGGATACAAATGGTAAGTAGTTTTAAGTTTGTTATTAAATTATTGTTTTAGATTATGTTTAGGTTTAGAGTAGTTTTAATGGTGGATAAAAAAAATATTTCTAACAACAAAATGTTATCAATAGAATTATGTTATCAATAAAATATGTAGACATGATGCGACTAAATTCCACACAAAGTTACTAATTTACACCTTATCAAATTTTATATTTTTCTATATAAATTTTGTCGAGTTGAAATCTAGAAAAGTTACAATCACTTTTTATGTTTGTTATATATAAGTCTATTTCAATTTCTAATCAAAAAAAATTCGATCAAGACGATACCTCTTTCATTTTCCTATAGCTTTTATACAATTTTGTGGTGAGAAATTGAATCTAGAAGACGTAGAACAAAAGGCTAAAGCCAAAATCCTAACAAAACAGCTAAAGCCTACATGTTTTCCAAATCGAGATACTATACATTTTGATTTCTAATTTTTAAGAAACCAACTATCTATTTTATTTTTAACTTTAGAGTTACTTATTTTCTAATCTCATAGGTATGAACAATTTACTACATATTCAAAATGGTGATTGGGATTTGATTTTACTTATGGGGAAGCACTATGTCAAGATAGGGTAGGGACTCGTTGGTCCACAACTACCCTTATTGAAAAGCGTAGTGAGGATGTCAAATAATTTGGTCTCTAGTTCTCAAAGGTTTTGGCATGTTTTTTCTTTACTCGGTTCAAAGTTATATTTTTTTTAATCTAGTAATTTATTTTTTACTAATATATTAAAATGTTACATTATTTTAAAAAAAAAATATTTTTTTATAATAATAATTTAAAAAAAATAATTACATTATTTTAATATGATTTTTTTCCATAATTTAAAAATTATTAATGAAATATTATCTTATCATAAATTTAGATAATAATATAAATATTCTCATAAAGATTACTGGAATTTAGTAATTTTAACATAGTTTTATAAGAAATCTAGAAATTAGTCTTAATAATTTAGATTATCATAAGTACAAACAACATTATGATTTCTACAGTCCATATGAAATTATATTTCAATTGTTAATATGAAAGGTACAAACAATATTAAAGATATAAATTAAAAATTTCAACCAAAAAACTATACCATGTGATATTCATAAAACTAATTCTCCTCTTTTGTGTGGAAGTCACAAAAATATAGATTAGCCTCTTACAAATCTAACCGACTCTTATCAAGTTATATTATCTATTCTATTAACTCTGCTCTCCGACTATAATCTATATTCCCAAAAATTCTTTTATACATGTCTCAGGTTTTATTGTTCATAAACTTTATCTTGGCTATGATTTCCTATTACTATATCTATTCATCCTCTACTACATCAATAATTTATTTATTTTGCATGCCCTGCGATGACGGCGCGCATAATCTTTGGTTTGAAAAATTGTGACCCGAGGGTTTCTAAGCCATCAAAATCACCTCAAGATCACACTTGACATGGGCCACACCAACCCTTAACATGGTTAAATATTTTCCCACGAATTTTCGAACCAATGACCTTCACATCAGGTTGTGCCTTAACAATATACCCCATCTCCATATCAATAAAATATTTTTGTTTATATATCATAAAAAAAAGTGTGATTATTTTATTATATATCTATGATTTTGTATAAATTAAAAAATCAATATAAGAGAAACACATTTTATATCATCTTAAAGTGAAAGAAAGAAAAAAAATCTTTATAAATGATTTTTTTTAAAACTCCTCATAAATAGTAATTTAACAGGAAAAATACATTAATAAAATATTAAAATAACGATTTTTTTTTTTTTTCCAAAGATAAAATGTATCTTTGTTATTTATGGAATCAAAAGATACAATGTCTAGTCCTTCTATGAACTCCTTCAGTACAATCTTCTTTTATAAAAAAAAGTACATTCTAATTTTGATATTTATATAAAATATGCTTAAGAATATAAAAAAAGAGGAGGAAGAGGATTAAAACAAAAAAATAGAATATCGGGATATCATTTGATGATCCCTAAATTCAACGATCTCCACAAACCTATTTCCTAATAGAGTTTCATGTTTTAATAAGAAGTCAACTAAAGAATTTGATTCCCTGACAAGATGAAAAGATTACACATCATCAAATTCCTCTTGCAAGGCTCGAATTTTAGGTTTCCAAGGTTCTAAATTCAAAACATGTAATTGAAATCTTATGTGAGACCATTCCGTGCTTGCCTTTGAATCTCCAAAAATTCTAATCTTCTTTAACTTCTTCATTCTAGATAAATATAAGAGACTCCAAAGACTAATCAATTTTTCCTTTTGATTAGTGTCCATCCCTAACCCCTATTTTATTAAAATATAATGAGAAGAAGAAAGATAAAGGGCCATTTATGCTCCACATTAACCTTGAGAACATGCTCCATTAAAAATTCCAATGGGGGAAATTTTCTTTCTATTGAATATATTGTGCTTGCCTTATTTTCTTTGGCCTCTCTAGCTTATTTTTTTCCAGAAATGCACTGCTTATTTTTTGAGATTGTAATGTAAAATTAATGTAGGCGTTCTTAAATAAAATTGCATTTCTAGAAATCCATAATCCCCATAAAACAGAGAAAGGATGGAATTTGAACTTGGAACATACAAATCTTTTTATCCAACACCAAAGACTCTCTTCAATTTTTAAAACCTACCAATTTCCCAAACAATTCAACTCATTCTTCACCTATTTCCAAATAAAGTTTGAGACAGGACAATGTACAAAAAGTTGGGGAATGGTTTCTTATTCTCTCTTATACAACATACATATGTTGGGCCTATTCCATCCTCTCTTTCTACAAGCACCCCATCCCATAATTTTGTTTGACAACAAAATCCACATAAAAAAAAAACTAAATTTAAGATGTCCTTGGCCTATTCATATAAAATTGTTCCACCATGTAGCTCTATGCTACATACTGGCTTCCAAAATACTTGATATGCTAATCTGGCTATAATGTCTTGTGTCTATAAATTATAATACCAAGTCACTCTATCATTAACTTGCTCCCATAATATAGACCTAAATCATTTAACCATATAAATATAATTCTCCCATTTTTCTGGCCAAGGCTCATCAAGTCCTAGATATCTAAGTTTTAGAATCTGGGACACAATCATATTGAAGAAAAGTATCAAACAAAGTAACATACCTTTTGTAAGTTTTTGGTAGCATCAGAAGATATCCAGTCTTGAAAATTGGTGGAGAGGCTAAGGCACATGAGTTCTAAAGAACCCAAAAATCGTTTGGTGAAATTCCACCCAGATTATATTTTATTAAAATAATTAATATTTTTAATGGACTTCCTAAGTCTAAACTCGGGGAAATTAAAATATTTGTTGGTTTGTGTTATATTCTTTCCACGACTAGTGGGGGGGTCGTTGGGGGGGCAGCAGCCCCCCTGTCAGGGGGTATGTAGGGGTCTCCCCTGCATGGGATTCGGG
Source organism: Pinus tabuliformis (assembly GCA_031772625.1). NCBI lineage: Eukaryota > Viridiplantae > Streptophyta > Pinopsida > Pinales > Pinaceae > Pinus > Pinus tabuliformis. The sequence goes on along the minus strand of CM062816.1, from coordinate 375,351,491 downwards.
ACCCTATATTACCTATGGTTTTGTGCATGGATTTTGCACATGGTTTTGGGTGCGATGGTTTTCGGTCCACGGTATTATGTAGATCCGGTCAAGGAAACTATGATTATGTTCTAATCAGGGTTTATGGATGCTTCGACATGTATATATATGTAATATAATGAAAAATGAATCTGGTAGTCCCGGTTTTGGGATGCAGGGGAAAATCTATTTGTATATTTTGTTTTATGTGTTATGATCTTGCTATTGTTTATTTTTTGTTTTTAGAATTGTAGATTTTAACCCCATACAAAAATTACCTGCATACGAATTCTAAAATACATAAAATAAACAATGTGAGAGCATAACACATAAAACACATATACACAGATATTTTCCCTTGGATCCCAAAACCGAGACTGCCAATTTGATTTTTCATTATGTTCCTTTCAATGTTACAATACATATTTATACATGCTGAAGCATCCAATACCATGGATCGAAAACAAACGCGTCTGAAACCATGGACCGAAAACCACCGCGTCCAAAACCATGGACAGCAAACCATCGCATCCAAAACCATGTGTGAAAAATCATGCACAAAACCATAGGTAGGTCTACCCAACCTATAGTGGGGTTACCTGCACCCCTCAAACCCCCTTGTGACCCCCCCGCTATGTAATCGAAACAACGAAGCGGGGGCTCTGCCCCCCCTCTGAACCCCCGATTAGCTACGTGGGTTAGTCGTGGAAAGAATATAATACAACCCAATTTTCTCCCACTTCTTATTTTCTTTCCACAAGGGGCCACAAGAGAGCTTAGTCATTTATCCAGCCCTGCAATGCCCATTGTTTCTCTACACCAAGAGAACTTCTCAAAGCTCATATATTTTGTCAATGCATCTGCAGTATTCTTCAAAGTTTCCACCTTTACCAGCAACACCTTTTTGTCTTCTATCATATCCCTCACAAAGTGATACTAAACATCAATGTTCTTTGTCTTCGAATGATGTGTAGGGTTCTTTGCCAAGAAAATTGCACTTTGGCTGTCACAGTCTATCCTTATAGCTCCCTATACTAACCCCATTCTTGAACACAATCTCTGCAACCAAACTGCTTCCTTGCTTGCATGAGTAGCTGCCATGTATTATGCCTCTATAGTTGATAGTGCCACTACAAATTGTTTCTTACTCATCCAACTGACTACACCTCCAAATAGGTTAAACACAGACCCACTTGTAGATCTTCTCTGATCCAGATCTCCAGCCCAGTCTGCATCAAAAAAGCCACGAATATCCAACACTATGTCCAATCCTGGTCTTCCTTAGTAGCACAAACCATAATCACTAGTGCCACGCAAATACATGAAAACTCGCTTCGTTGTTGTCTAGTGCTCCTTCCCTGGTTTCAAGATAAACCCGCTCAATACTCCCACTGCATGTGAAATGTCTGGTCTAGTATAGATCATTGCATACATTAGGCTACCGACTGCACTTACATATGGAACACAGGACATGTCATCTTCCTCTTCTTGTGTCTTGGGACACTGTTCAGCAGATAACCTCACACCTACAGGAATAGGAACCTTCACTGGATAACTATCTTTCATATTAAACCTCTGCAATATTGTCTCGACATACTTCCTTCGGTTTAACTAGAGCTTCCTCTTTGTCTGGTCTCTTTTAATTTCCATGCCAAAAATATAGTTTGCAACACCAAGATCTTTCATGTCAAATTTGGAGGACAATTGGGTCTTTAAATATTGTATAATTTCTTTTTCATTTCCAACTAGCAACATATCATCCACATACAAGACTAGATAAATAACACGATCACCAATTAATTTAAAATAGACACAGTGATCTGCTTTTCTTCCGGTGAAGCCAAGTCCCCGTATAAATGTATCAAATTTCTAATACTACATCCTTGGTGACTGTTTTAACCCATACAGAGACTTCTTTAACTTGCATACCATTTCTTTCTTACCCTTCACCGCAAAGCCTTCAGGTTGCTTCATGTAGATCTCCTCTTCCAGATCCCCATGAAGAAATGGTGTCTTCACATCCATCTGTTATACCTCAAAATCAAAAGCAGAAGCAACAGATAGAAGCAATCTAATAGAAGCTACCTTGGCAACAGGAGAAAAAATATCACCAAAATCAATTCCCAGCACCTGGGAATAACCTTTTGCTACCAACTAAGCTTTGTATTTCTCCACCTTTCCTTCTGCATTTGTCTTCTTCTTGAACACCCATTTGCTGCCAATGGGTTTCCTTCTAGCCCGAAACTCCACTAGATCCCGAGCCTCATTTTTGTGCAAAGATGCCATTTCATCAACCATGGCCTCTTTCCAGAGTTTGCTATCCTCTGAATCTACTGCTTCCTTCACAATTTCGGGATCATTATCAGTAATAGATAAAGCAAAATTTGAACAGAAAGCAGATGGACTATACCTTTCTAGCTACCTTCTTTCTCGAACTGATCTTCTCACACCCGGAGTTTGTGGCTCTTCATCTTCTAATTCCTCCTCTGCTGTAGAGTATGATTCTTCCTCCTTAAGCTCAAACTCTATCTTCTTAGGTTCCTTTGGTTTGACTTCACGTTTAATAACATCTTTCACCTCTCTGAACACCACATCTCGGCTGTACATAGCCTTCCTTGTTACTTGGTTCCAAAGCTTATAACCCGTTAAACCATCCTTATACCCAATAAAGATGCACTTTTCAGATTTACTATCCAACTTGGTTCGTTTCTCCTTTGGAACATGTACATATGCATCACATCCAAATACCCTCAGATGTGAAAGAGAGGGTTTCTTACCAGTCCATACCTCTTATGGAGTCTTATCCTCCAATGCTAATGAAGGTGATCTATTGACCAGGTAACATGTTGTCTCCACCGCCTCTGCCCAAAATTCCTGTCCTAACATGGCACCACTGAGCATGCTTCTTACTCTTTCCATCAACGTCTTGTTCATTCTTTCTGCAACTCCATTTTGCTGAGGTGTATATGGATTATTCTTCTGTCGTGCTATACCACACTTCTTACAGAATTCTTCAAATTCCTTACTGCAAAACTCTCCACTGTTATCTGTTGTCAACACCTTTATCTTCTTCTCTGTCTGGTTTTCCGCCAGAGCCTTAAATTATTTCTATCAAAGACTTCACATTTCTTGTTAAGGAAATGTATCCATGTATTCCTTGAGAAGTCATCTATAAATGATACATAGTACACAGACTTACCCAGTGATGGAACCTTCACACGTCCAAACACATCATTGTGCACAAGTTCTAATATTTGTTTCGCCCTCTTACCACTAGAGGAGAAACTCACCTGATTCTTCTTCCCATATACACAATTTTCATAGAAATCAAAATTCAGAGAGCTATTACTCATACCTTCTACCATACATTTACCATGAAGTATTCGAAGTCCCTTCTCTCCAATATGTCCAAGCCTTTGATGCCATAGCATAGTCTTCTCTCCAGAGACCACTAGATTTTCTACTCCACTTTCAGGAACCACAGAACTGTTGCACCCATCAACAATAGTGCTACCTTGGAGCTTGTACAGAGTTCCAATCTGAATTCCCCACATCAATACCAGTGCCCCCCAAACCATCTTGCAGGTATCCTTCTCGAACACTGTTTTTACACCTGCATCATCTAGCTTGCTTACAGAAATCAGATTTTTGGTTAATTCTGGAATATGCAAAACACCCGAAAGTGTTTTAACCCTTTCACCTCACAAATTCAACTTTAATTTTTCGTGACCAATGATTCTAGCCTTCTTGTCATCCCAAAAAAAGACATCACAACCATCATATTTCTCATACTCGCGGAACCACTCTCTATGGGGAGTGAAGTGAAAGGATGCACCTCAGTCAATCAACCTTGCCTCATGATCTACATGTGTACTTGAAGAAGACAAGTAAACATCCCCACCTTCATCTGAGGTGGTTTACGCCTCTGTAGAAGGATCATCATTAGATCCATTTCCTTTATCAGGAGCTTTAGATTTATAGTCCCTTTTGTAGTGCCCTTCCTTTCTACATTTCCAGCACACCACCTTTATAGGCTTTCCTGGAGATTTAGATCTCCCACTCGATGACTTATTTTTGTTTCTGTTCTGGGATCGTCTGCTATAGACATATTTGGGCACATCAACCCCAAAATTATATGTCGATAAACTAGGGCTCATCAACCCCTAAAAGAGTTGTTTCATACCTTAAAAGAGCTTAGTCATCTGATTACATCATTCCCCAAAATTTCCACCTGAGAAACCATATAGGAATGGCCTAAACTAAACCATATTGACTGCTCCATTGGCAAAGTGCGATGCATACTGAGTGTTACACTACCAAGGTGTGATGCATACTATTTGGGCCTTCTATAGGGTGCGATGGGCAATGATGGAAAAATGTCCGAGACAGTTTGCTAGGTGGTTGCTCATGGAATCTTCTAGAAACTTCTCCTATGCCACTTGCCTCTCTGAATTCGCCCAGGGATGAGTAAGAGATCCAAGAAATCTCCAAGTGGAACCAATTGTAACAAGTGGAATGACACTAATCAAAACCCCAGAGATGACTCACACCCTTGCACACATCTATAAATGGATCCCTCATCTAAGAGATCCAAGGGCTAGAATATTGTGAATTGCAAGGAAGTGCTGATAATTTGTAATTGAGGAAAGAGCATTGTATTGTTGGTGTGATCTTGCTATTTCATGAGGTGAAGAGGGATTGAAGCTGGGAGGATGATGCTGGATCAGACAACTAGGTTGTAATTCTCCCTTTTATTAATAAAGTTCTTCAAGTTTTCTTCCATATGATTGTGCAGTTGTGAACGTTATCATTTGTGAATGCTATCATTTTTTCATTATATATATGATTCTGTAATGTTTATGTTGTAATATATCATGATGCTTTGACGATTCTTTGTTGTTGTACTTGTGTAGGTACTCTCCAAGTGGGTTAAGTATGGGGAGCAGTTGCAAGCTCTGTCAAGGGGAGAGAGATCAAGCAAGGGATTAAGCGGAATTTCCAGGTTGGTTCCTTTAACTTTCTCTTATCCGTTACACATAGAAGAAATCATTGAATTGCTTTAAACTGTTGTTTCTAGGGTAGCTGCCAAACCTAGAGGGCTAGTTGTTCGACAAGACACTAGTTTTCCCAGAAACAAATTGGCGACTCCAATGGGAAGTGATTAGATTTTTGTTTGTTGTTATTGTTGTTTTATGTTCAATTTGATAAGCCATAGATAGAGCCTGAAATTAGCCAGATAACCTTCAAACTGCTCTTGCTTTGCAATTGCATAGTAGATGAATGTTGCTTCAGTCAATCTCTAGTTTAGTTTATGAATTGAAAATCTAACTTGCAAACACATTTAGATGCCCTTTTGGTAGCTCAGTAACCTCTCAAGAATATTCCTTAATACTTTGCTCTTTACTATCCATCAAAGCTCAACTTAACTCATTGAAAACAACTGCACATCTGAGCCAAAACCCACTTCAGTTGCGCTCTTTGGCCCATTACACTGTCTGTCACTGTAACCCAGTATGCATTGCACCTCCTGAGTGTAGTAAGTGCAATGCATCCCTGTTTTTGTGAAGCCCAGGTGCGATGACTGACTGAATCCTTTTTCCATTCAGAAATTGGGGGTTTTTGACCTTGTTTTCGGTTTTGTTTTATTGTTTTACTACTTATGAATAGTGCCTCCTTACTGAAGTCTACTTGCATGACATATATCAGCCTCCATTAGATTAGGATTAGTGAATGTTTTTGTGTATTTGTCATCATTTACAATCCTTTGTCGAAAAGTTTAAATCAATCTATCGCTTCGGTACAAAAAGTGTCATAATTGTCGTTTTGTGTCGAACAGAGAAGTGCCATGGATTCTTCCTTCCCTTGATAGTCAATTGAAATTTTATTCATGTATTTTTTCTGATTTGTTTATATTCGAAGTGCCAAAAGAATTTTTATTCAAAATTGAAAAGTGTCGTTTAGTCTTCCTTTCTCTTTTGAAGAAGAAATTGTCGAAAATGTCGCTTTGAAAGAAATATTTCAGATCTTTGTTGCATTTAGTTTTCCTTTTTGGCATTTTTCACATTAAGGAGAACGAAAACAAATACATGCATTTGCATTTAGCATTTTTAGTTTGTGTGCGAAAAATGATTTAGGAAAATGCACTAGTGTGTGCTCTTTGCTCTTTGTTTGAAAGAATTGTAATCTTCTTTCCCTAGTAGCTAGGATTTTCATTGCTCAAAATAAACAAAGATTGTTTATCATTGTAGATTGCATTTTAGGAATTTCAAATCATCATCACGCGGTGAACCATTGAAAGGCAAACTTTAAACAAGATCAACTTTAAAATAAATTTCAATGAACATAACAACGCTTTGGAACTTAACGCAACATATCTAGAGGTCTAGGCTAGAGACGTGTTTCGGCGTCGTAAAAACTAGTAACTATCGTTTTCATTGAAGGTTGGGTGATTCCTCCTCCTTGATACGACAAGTGCTAGCACGAACTTGTGCTCCCCATACCATCACGTATATATTGGGAGACCACAATAGGCTTATATCCTTTATCCATAGGAAGCTGAGTCTGCCACCTTATTGATTGCAATGCACTGAACACAACATTCGGGAAGATTGACTGTCGTACATAAGTCCTTGGTAATTTCTCTTTAATTTATCACCAAGGTGTATTTTGCAGTTTTTTGATTGGTTTGGTAATCCCTCTATCTAGATTTTCTAGAGTAGTCACTTTCGTTCCTTTTCAACTCTTTAAAATAAAAGGTCCATCTGAGCACTTGTCACTTCATGCTCATTAAAAATCAAAGGGGACTAGAATCATCTTCAGCTTTTTCTCGACTCTTAAAAACTGAAAAAGCAAAGTTGTGTCAAAGCGTCATTAAAATTAATTGAATTTGAAATAACATATCCCCCCCCTTAATTTTGAGTTGATCAAGTAATCCGCAATCGTGGAAGAAAGTCAATCAAAACCCTGTCGTTCACAGACACTAGCGAGTCAACCATCTTTGTCTCCAGAAGTGAAGCCAATTCGGACAAAGCGATCTCGTTTAACTGAGTCCAAGTCATCTAGTTTATTTGAAACTTTTGTTTCAACATCATCAGAGACTACAGTTACTCCGATCTTTTCTGATATATCTGCCTTTAGAGAAGAAGTTTCGTAGTTACAAGAGGACATTAGAACTGATCCTAGTGTAACAGTAGACACCTCTATACCTGAAACAACTCCATCTGAAGTTGATCCAGAAACCATCTCAGTTCAAACCGAGGGTACATTCGAACCAGTAGTTGTTCAGGAACCTCCCTTTGAGACTGAAGTTCACTTACCTGAACATCTGGAAGTGGAGTTTTAGAATTCAGAAGGTGTCATCCCTCCAGTATCTGTCACTGCAGAAGTTATACCTTCTTTGGCTTTTAGCCTAATCCCATCACATAGTTTGGGGAAGTCATCACACAATACATAGATTGGCACCATCATGTTACCGAGAACCTACAAGTCAAAGTTGTTGAGATGGAGTCTCTGCAAACTCAAACTTGACATATTTGTATTATTAGGCTATCTAGTTTCCTCTACCCAATTTTGTCCTATATTGGTATGTTTATATTGTAATATTCTTTTGTAATTAATTTGTAAGTGGAATTCTAAGTGTCAATTGTGGAATGTGAAAATTCATTTTGTAAAGAAGTTGAAGATTCATGAGAGAAGTTCAAGAGTCACAAAATGGAGATGAATAATCACCCCTTTTGTTATAAATATGTCGTTATAACTCATGTAAAGGGCTTTTGGGAGCCAAGATTTTGGCTAGGATTTTTGCTTAGAATCAGGAGCTTGGGAGTTAGTTAAGAGACTTGGGTTCTCTATAGCATAGAAGGAGTATCTTTATTTGTAGGAGCTGGTGTAGAATTCATGTTCCACTATTGGGGCTAGTGGTTTGTCAATGATATATGTATCCTTGGAACTTTCACTTTAATAAAAGCTCAGAGACGACACATTTTCATGCATATGTTGTGAATATATTAGGACTATTCTTGTTATGTTTGTAATATATGTTATTTCACTTATGCTAACACTTATGAACTATTTTGTTTGCATTAATATGAATCTTATTAAATGCGTGTTGTTGTTTACTTTCGACATGGTGAGCATGAGAACTATTTTGTAGGATAACTCGTCATGTATTTTATGCTCGTGTGTTCCTTTTAAGTTGTGTACTGTTACAAGATTCTAATGGGCTTACTCATTTTCCCCTCATGTGTTATAATCTTTCTTACATTGCACTTGAACTTCCACAGAGTCACACACTTGTTCACCAAAGTCATGATTACACCACTCTATGAATTATTTTAGCCAAGGCACATCATTAAAACTCATTCCTTTGGCAATTGGGTCGTATTATGGATGGGGTTCCTACACTAAATGATGTGAGGTATAGTTAGGACTTTATATCGGGAGGACCCCTACATGTTGGCAGGTCCAGCACTGCCAACAAACCTCTCACATCTTATTAATACTACTGAGTTGATAATGAATTACATTAATTGTTTGTTGGTCATATTCTCCTCACATTCACATCAATTATATTTGAGGCACTAGATTGCATCATCCACTTTGGTCAAAATGGTTTAGTTTTACTCAATAGTAGTTCTTAGATAAGTATTGATGTGCATTTGGAAATTGTATTAAGCACCAATGTAGAGAGGGTACATTAGAATTGTAAGTTTACCACCTCGGTATTTGTATATAGGGTACATTACCATTGCATGTTAACCACCCTCATTCTTGTTAGACGGGGTATATTTGGGTACATTAGGATTGCAAGTTAACGACCCTCAGTCTTGTTTCTGTTCCATGTTCTACACATTATATTACTTCACTAGGCCTTGGGGTAGTTCAAATTCTAATCTCATGATTTGGTTTGAGTGAGTAGGTTTCAGTTATGCTAAAGTTCAATTTTCTAGTGAAGTTGAGACTAACTAGGCTATCAACATCCATATTGTTCAGTGGTTCAATTTTAATCAAACCTAAGTAATATTAATTGTTGGATTGGTGTTGATGTCATTTGGAAATTGTAAAAGGAATAATTCTAGAAAGGGTACATTAGGATTACAAGTTGGCCATACTCAATCTTGTTCTTGTTGCATATATTCTACATGTTATATTTCCTCACTATGCCTTGGGGGTTGTTCATCTTCCACTTTCTAGTCTCACAATATAAATTGTGAGAGTTAGTCATGTTCATTTTACTTTTCTAGGCACTGAATCAGTATATTTGTCTTTGTAAATTATGTTTTCTTTATGATTTATCTTGACACAATCTTTGTGGTAGCTCATCTTTTTGTTGATATTGTAGCAAGATAAAGGACTTCGTTAGAATGGGATCTTCAAAAATACTGAAAATACTGAGCATGAATAACAAAAAAAATTCTAGTGAATCCAAGTGAATTGTGAACCATGATATGTGATAAAAACTAAAGCTAGACTACATACATTCATGAAAGTCACCAACGCATTGCCTATGTTTGTAATCTTGCTAAATTTGTTTCAGCGTGTTAAACAATAATGTTTGTTTGTGGCTAACATCTATTGACAAATCCACTTGAGTCTTTTCCAACAAAAGAACCTCTTATCTAGAATATATGTGGGGTCATTTTGACCAACTCGTGGTCTCTGTGGAGAAAACTGGTATACAAAAGTGATATTCCACATTTGAATTCCAATTGTTTCCTAAATCTTAATACCTTGTTAGGACAAATTGTAACAAAAGAGTCATGATCTTTTATGGATTTTATTTTATGGTTTTAATGTTTCATCTAACTTTTGGTACATGAACAACATATTTTTATAAATGAATATGGATTTTTATTTATGTTTTTCCTTGGGTGTTGTCTTATCACCAATACTTGTTTCTTTGTAATGTGATCTAGCAATGCTTGTAATTTATATCTCTATATTGTCCATTTATGATGAAGATGAGATGCTCAATTTTGGTTTTTATATTTGTAGGCACTTACATACTAAGTAGGTTACCATTCAACATCATATGACTCAACGAAATGCAGAAGAATTGATGAAATTGAGCACTAGAGGTTAAACCATGACCCTGTGTCAAGGTTTAGAATTTTTCTGAATCAAAATAACTGGTTCACTGAGAAGGCTAACTTGAACCACTACACTAAAATACAAAACAAGGTATACTTGAAATCAAAATCCTTGTTTTGCATAGAAATTTTTTTTATGGCATTCATTATCACAACATTTCTTTTCATTATGCTATTGTAAACAAATTTGATCTATTGGGTAATCCACATGAGCCATGTTAGGGAAACTAACTTTAATTTTGGTATTTATAAAAGCATAAATAATTTTCTTTAAATGTTTTAAAGGATTCATAATACAACATCAAGTAGGGAAAAATTACAAGGGTATTGATGTTTGAGTATGATGGGTACAGTGGGTTTTTGTAGGATACAGTAGACATGTTTTTGTTGGGAAATTAGTGGTTAATGGAGAAACTGAAAAGGATTTTTTTTTGGTGAAAGGCCATTCAAGAATGGAGGGAGTAGATGGTTATATGGAGCCTCCAAATAACATCTTGTGTTGTGATTATGTTATGTTGGCATAGGTAGTTCACAAGGTGGCTGCTCCAAAATGTGGGTTAGTGCAATTTCAAAGGATGAACTCACTGAGGCATAGGGTTTTCTCTTTGGGAACACATACTACACTTATTAGGAAACAACTTGAGCATGCCAAAAGGTTGGCTCAAGTAGGAGCCTTCACCCAACCATGTACTACCATGATGATCACTACAATGAGGGGAGACCTTGAGGCTCTTGGAATTTGGAATAGTTGCATGTATTTTGTATTCTAGATGACAATCAATGATTTTGTTGGGACTCTGTTCACTATTATTGTAGTCTTTCGGTTTACAATATTCACTTAATTTTCCTTCAACTGACATGTAGTGTAGCAGCATTTTAGTATAATATTGTATGCATTTCACTTTGAAATCCTTTTCTTATTCCTTTTAGTAGAGTAATAATACTCATGCAACATTATTCATAGGGAAAATTCCTTTATAAATAAGTTTGGTTTGCACATTATGATTAATGAGACTACTATCCTCCTTATATTATGTATTTATGCACCCATATGTATAGCCATAAAAACGAGGATTTGAAGTAGTGGGCATATCTAATAAGAACAATGGTTCTTTTGGAAAAGAAAAACACATAAAGCATGAGTTTGAATTTAATGGTGACCTCTCTATGGATGAAACAATGGCTATATATGATTCTATTACTTCTCATGGAAATGTGCGAGTTGGAGGCAATCAAGCTTCCTCCTTTGGCTAATAACCCCATTGATTTTATTCACAAATGTAGGATAGAAATTGAGAGTGAACATGTCTCTACACATTTCAATTAAGGATTGACCTCATATTTGGATATAAATAGAGTAGAAAAGAAGTTTTTTCTCACAATGACTGATCCAGTTCTTTGCCATGTCACACAATGTTTTTCTAAAATATGATATTTTATAAAAAATATATATTTCGTTATGTTTCTAATGAGAACAATCTGTTTCTAAGGATGGTTTAAGGATATCCATGAGGAAGTAGTTATGGATTCATCTAGGCTTTCTAGAGAGACTAGTACACTTGATATAGATTCAGGTGTGGGTGGAAGTAGTCTTGATTGTTGTCTTTATGTAATTAGTATGAAGTAGAGAATGTCTGTAAAATTGTGCAAGTCTTACTTTTAGGTTTGGCCACTACATGTGTGGAAAGCATCGTGAGAGACATCTTTAAGAGTTCATCATTTGTAGTTTTTGATGTGAGGTGGTGTGTTACTACATTCAATTTCAATAGGATGTCTGATAAAGTGTTTATGAATAAAGAGATTAGAGATTGTATCCCTCTCTGCATAAGGAATCATAATTATTTGGGATAAATCACCCCAGTGGCTTATAACTGTCACCCTAAATGGTATTTTAGTGCTAGAATAATTCTTTACCCTTCGATAACACATATCACATCTATTGAAATATCACAAGTTTGAAAACATGCATTATATGGTACAAGTGCATACCCATTCCTCTTAGATGAAAAAGTATCAATGTCAAAAGGAACTCCTTTGGGTCATTTTCAAACATGAAAAGGTGTTTCAATCTTATTTTAAAACAACCACTTGTTATTTCATAGTTCCCCGACATAAAAAATCCATTTTTTTATTCATGACGACGATTGAATTGGTGGAGGTACAACCATGATATAATTGTGGTAAAAAATTCAGCATTGGATGTATTGAACTCAAATGGGCATTTAAGGAAGGTATAGAATGTCCCAATTGGTGCAACAACCTGAAGCATTCACAACTCCTACACATAAGAAATTTCATCTCGAGGTGGATCTCTATTTGTTCTTTTCTTTGAAGCTTTAGTCACTGCTCTTGGCCACAAAATATGTTTCTTGAAAGCTGCAAAGAATGGAGCTTATTGGACTTCATTAGAAAAACAAAAACATATACATGGAGAAGTGGATCCAGACTAAAATAATATTCAAATAATGCTTTCCAATTCTACATGGTCATTGATGGAGATCAGAGACCCTCAACATACAGAAGCCTCCATTATACATAAATCATATTGTTGGTTCACTTGGGTTTCAAGCTGCTCACAATCTTATGGCTTGGAGTGTTAAACATATCACTCTATATAACCATGGTTATGTGACTATGTTGAAACCTCCCTTCCTATCTTATATGCATATCTTGAAAAGAGAAAAATGTTACGGCCATTTCCTTTGTAATCACCAAGATTGAAATGATGGAGGTCATGGGCATAACGAGATTGATAGTGGTGATTGTCACCATGTTCAAGATGGTAGCAAAGGCACTAGGAAAATAGGAATATTAAGACTTCAACAAAATATACTCATACAATGCATGAGGCTTATACTTGTGACATTGTGTAATGCAGTTCATGCAATTTCTTGTCTTCAATATTTGGTTTCTTTTCCAAAAATTTACCCAAAAAAAATTCATATCAATTTTGGCTCATTGATTTTTTTATTTTCTCATCAAGATAACACATTTCTTCAAAGGGTGCTAGTTCAATGGAAGACTACTTGCCTTGCAAGCAGGAGGTTGGTGGTTCCATATATCTTTAATTCATAGCTATAGTCTCTTGAGAGACAAAAATGAATTCTCTTAAGAGATAATGATACTTGTGTTATATGCTATTTTTATAGAGACATTTTTTAAGACAATAACTTGAGATAAGACAATATTTAAGACAGTTGACAAGTTTTTTTGTCTTAAATTAATACAATTTCCTAAAAAAATAATTATGTAGGAGCGAATATATAAAAACCTAAAGTCCTTTCATAAAGCACTTGTTTCATAAAGCACGTATTTCAGACCCAACAACTATTACAACTATCTGCAGGTCTTGTTATGTTGTAAGGCATTTCTCTTTGAGAACAAATCCCCAAGCTTCCATTGTGTACAAGTCTATAGCATTCGATCAAATGTTAGACGATTGAAAATTTGTGTGTTGTCAGATTAATAGTTAGGAAAAATAGTTAGCCAACACTAACAGTTAACAAAAAAACTACATACATCCCTTCCTCTGCCAGATCTAAAAAAAACCTCGAAACCCCAACGAGCAACGCCATTGCGTTGTTCTTTCTTTGTCTCATTGCTCATTTTCTTGAAAATTAAAGTTTCTATGTCAATGGATGGATTTTCTCAGCCTTCTGTTTTGTTTTTTTCCCTGCCATAATTGTACTAACGGCTTAAATGCATTTTGCCCCAATTATAGAAAGGAACGCCACCGCTCACTCTCTGGTTTCTGGTTCAATTCATCCTAATTGCATTATGCGAGTGAGTTGAATTTGGTAGCTCTTGGATAATATAATCCCAACCGCATGTTAGGTGTTAAAATTGTCCCTCCAATTGTCCTAGATCAGTTTCAGTTAAGTTCATTTTAGTCGAGTTTAACTCCAATCATTTATTGTTAATGTTTCCAATGTAATATTATTTAAGTGATTTGTAATACTGAGAAGAGCAAGTCCTTTGCTCCACCTTTTGTTCTCTTCAATTCTTGTCATGGTATTAGAGCTCAGCCTGTGTAAGATTCCTTGAGAGAAAAAGAGAGAGACGAGTTTTCATAAGACTCTGTGAGAGAGCAGCGACGTGAGTGAAGAGAAAGTGTAAGCTTCTTTGAGAGAGTAGCAGAAGTTTGAAGAAGTCTGCGAAGAAGCAGCAAGAAAACCAAGAAGCCAGCTACAACAACGTGAACATGAAACAGATTGAAGATTTGTTTTTGGATATTAACGCTTTCCATCAGTCAAACCAGTGCGTTAGTAACACCACTAACGCTGCCCTTCACTGTCAAGAAAAGAGTTATCACACTACCTCTTCTCATCCCACAGAGTGTTAGCGTTACCCGTGACATTTAAAAAGAGGTCCACCAAGCACAAGAGGACACAGGCGAGGCCAGAAGCGGATTTGGAGTGCGATTCCCTAGAAAAGTTAAGGTAATGGCAGCTGTGAATCTCATGAAAATAGCAGTAGCAAATCTCGTTGGTTGCATGAAAAAGCCTGTTGGTTGCATGAGCACGAAATGTGCATAATGTCAAAGGTTAAAGGTTTTCCTTATATAAAATTCCCATGTGATGTTTTAATGAAAAGTGCATTGTATTTGGGATAAAATGCCACGTGAGATGAAGAAATTTGGGATATACGTAAATAAATTTTAAAACAAAACAAAGTTTGTTTTTATACACAAAAATGAGTATTCACATTTGTTTTAAAAGGGACCATTTGTTTTGTTTGAGGAAAGGGGCTATATAATATTTGAATATATGGTGGTATTGCTAAAGGGCCGTGGAATCCTTTAAGAAAAGATGTTTTGATTTTTATTTAAGAAGGTATAGAATTTCTTTTAAAAGACTTATTTAAAGGAGATTTTTTTAAGTCTTGAAAAAGAAAAGGGTGTATTGTTCCAATCGGCTCTGGGCATTGTGATATTTTTTGGAAAATATTTTGTATAAGCATTTCCTTTTGTGAAATTTTGTAGACTCATTGTTTGTGGAAGCCAAGAAGAAGAGGCATTTTTTTTATTGCAGTTAGCTGCAATGTCTACAATTTGTTTGCTTGTTGAGTCGTAGTAAGGCAACACTCAAAAAATGGGAAAATCCAAGAGGTTTAGAAGGTCAAAATGACAGCAGGAGATGTTTGAGATATTTTTAGATCTGGAAGTGAAGAGGAAAAAGGATGCCTTTGCATTGAAATGCATAAAATAATTTGTCGATGACAGCATTCTTCCTCTGATTTCAGAAGCCAAAATAGCCAAGGAGTCTTGGGATACTCTTGAGAGATGTTTTGGTGCAAGAGGGAGCACCGAAGTTGAAGATGAAGGTGGATCTACATCAATAGATCTACATCGAGATGAAAGGATTGTTGAATCCCACTATGCTCAGCCACAAGTGGATGATGTTTGTGAAGAAGTCGCAAAAGAAAGAGAGAAGGCGCACGTAGATTCTCATGATCCCCACTGTGCATAGCCACACGTGGACAAAAATTTAATGAATCCAGCAACAGAGCTTGCTAATGAAATGTTGGTGAAACCAGCAACAGAGCTTGCTGAGGACAATGAAACTACCATTGGAGCAGTTAATGCTATGGTGAATCTAGTAATCAATATTGCTGATATAAATTTTGATGAGGAATTATTGGCTAATGATGAATGGTTGCAGGTGATGTAGCAAAAACATCATATTGACATGATGTTATTTGGTGAGATACTGGAAGACAACCTGTCTGCACTAGCACAGGTTAGTACAGAAGTGAAAGAGACAGAGGCAGTGATGGAGGTAGAAGAAAAGAGAGAAGCCCAGAAAGAGAAAACAGAGACAGATGTAGAAGCAACAGCTAAGAAAGAAGCGCAACAAGAAAAATCTATCATTGCAGAGCAAAAGGAACAGAACCAATGTGGTTCTTTAAATATTTTTAATTCTATTGTTAATTTCCAGTGTCCAAGTACACAAAATGACTATGAAGAAGAATTAAATTTCCTTGAAGCATGGCTTGCAACAACATGCGATGATATGGTCTGCATAGAAGCTGCAGAAATAAATGTTGAAGACAACATCAATGATGAGAAATGATTGAAATTTTCAGGTTTTGGAGTCGCGAAGAAATATTATTTTATTATAATCTTATGTTGCAGCAGATTGATGGTGAAAATAACACTACAGAAGATAATATGTAGCAGCAACCCACATACAAGTCAGTTTTTGAAGAAGTCCAAGATATGCTTAGACAACCTGGAAAAATGGAAGAACTTCACCTGCAAATAAAGAAACTGAGGTTTCAAGAATACAACAAAGAGAAAAAGTTGAAACAATTTAGAGGCTACAAAATGTGGAAGAAGAGGAGAAGAAAATAAAATGCAGTCGAAGTCAATTTTTAAATTGTAAACCTAGTTGAGACATAGACCAACGGGTATCTTAATTGAATTTTTTATGTGGTTGTAATTAAGGGGGAGTGTTGGAGAATCTAATCCCAACCACATGTTAGGTGTCAAAATTGTCCCTCCAAGTGTCCTAGTTCATTTTCAGTTAAGTCCAGTTTAGTCGAGTTTAACTCCAGTCATTTATTACTGATGTTTCCAATGTAATCTTATTTAAGTGATTTGTAATACTAAGAAGAGAAAGTCCTCTGCTCCACATTTTGTTCTCTTCAATTTTTGTCAGCAACCAATGAATGAATTGTTCAACATCCTTTCATTCTTGTTACTTTGAATAGGATTTCCATTACGGGTTTTTTAAATTTTTTACTAGAGCTTACATGGGAGGTTTAAAAGATCCCCTTTGTATTTAGTTGTTTGCTTTTATCTTATTTTAACCACTTCCACAAAATACATAGAAAATTTCAAAAATTATAAAAAGTATAATCCTTATGCATCTAAGAAGTATACTACAATCTTCTACATCTATGTGTTAATGACAAAGAAATAACATGGAAGACAGTACGTGGGATTGACAGGCACTTCTCAACACCACATAGAATGAATGCACTGTACTGTCAAGAGTTGCACAGGGAAGGCATGAAATGGCAAACCAACAAAAGAGGAGATCACAAGTGTGGATCACCAAGAACTCCTTCAAGCAAAATGCCAAACACAGGCTTTCCATTGATCTCCAATATTAAATAGATACAATTTGTTAGGGACAACAAATCATATCCCCGAATAATAGGAACTGAATAACTAAGAAAAGGAAAATCATAACTACGTAACAATAAAAACCTATTCTCCATTAATTCTAACACTCCCCCTTAATGGAGAAAGGGTTCTTAAACACACCTAATATGTCCCTAAACAATTCCAACTTCAGTCTTCCCAGAGGCTTATTAAATATATGAGCCTTATTATCTCAAGAATTACAGTATTCAACACAAATCTCTTTGGACTGCACCTTTTCCCTAACAAAATGAAATTGAGTGTCTATGTGCTTAGTGTTTTTATGAAACAAAGGATTGTAAGCCAGTTTGATGGAACTTTGATTATCGCAATTGATAACCGTAGCTTCTTTCTGTTCTTCTCCTGCATCTTGAAGAATTCTGCACAACCAAACTACCTCACATGTTGCTGCACACATAGCTTGATATTCTGCTTCTACTAAGGATAAGGATATAGTATGCTACTTCTTGCTGCACCAAGAGATGACCCCGGACCCAATGCTAAAGGCGTAACCTGTCATTGATCTTCTATCATCTAAATTTCACACCCAATCAGAGTCTGTATAACCGGTCAAGCTAACATCAAATGAGTTAGAATACAAAATACCAAAGTCTAAAGTTCCTTGCAGATACCTCAATACTCCTTTCGTTGCAAGCCAATGGTTCTCATGAGGCTGAGTCATGAACTGACTCAAAACACTCACTGCATAAGGTAGATCTGGTCTCGTTGTAGTCAAATAGATAAGACTACCAACTCACTGTCTGTACAATGTTGCATTTGCATATTTCGAACCATCATTCACCTGAATTTTGTTGTTTTGTTGTAAAGGCACAAATGCAGCCTTGCACTCATCCATTTTGAATTTAGTCAAAAAACTCTTAGCATGCTTACCCCGGGACAAGAAAGTTTGGCTTGAATCTCTCCAAACTTCTAGACCCAAATAGTAATGCATTTCTCCAAGGTCCTTCATCTCAAATTTTTGTGATAACTGCTGCTTGATTTCTTCAATGAGATTGTCTGCACTCCCTGTCATGATCAGATCATCTACATATAAAGAAATCAACACTATATGCCCCTCATCATTAAACATGGTATACAAATTAGGATCTTTTTTGCTCCGTTTATATCCATGCATAAGGAAAAATGAATCAATTTTGTTGTACCAGGATCTAGGAGCCTGTTTTAAACCATATAAAGCTTTCTTTAGTCTACAAACTAAATTCTCTTCCCCCTTCTTAACAAACCCCTCAGGCTGCACTAAGTATACTTCTTCTTTTAAATCACCATTTAAGAAAGCAGATTTAACATCTAATTGATGTATTTTCCAATGATTCTTAGTGGCTAAAGCAATAATCAATCTAATAGTGTTTACTTTTGCAACAGGGGAAAATGTTTCTTCAAAGTCAATACCTTCTTTCTGGGAATACCCCTTTGCAACCAACCTTGCTCTATACTTATCAATAGACCAATCTGCTTGAAATTTCAACTTAAATAATCATCTGCAACCTATGGGTTGTTTACCTTTAGGCAGCTTTACTAGATCCCAAGTATTATTCTTAATAATATATTCACATTCCTCCTCCATTTCTTCCTTCCATTCACAATTCTTACTAGCTTCATAAAAATTAGAAGGTTCTGTAATGTTTAACATACTAGTCATGAGTGCACAATCTCTATATCAAGCTGGTAACTGTTTTGGCCTACTAGATCTCCTAAGTGGTGGGGTGTCAATTATTTTACTCTATTCTTCTCTTTGTGGACTGAACTCAATTTCCTCCTCTTTATCTTGCTTTTGTTCCAAATGTCTATATAAATGTCTTTGAATCCACCCTAAATACTTCGAAATGTGAAGTATTTATACAAAAAATATTTACAAAATATCTTAAAACAATATGAGAATTAATCTAGGAAATCAAAATATCTTCAAGCATGAAGATAGAGACAGATGGAAAACTACATCATGTTGTCCCTTTTATTGTGATAGTGCTAGTTGTTTGTAGTTTGAATTTGAGCTCTTTAAGCTGGCTAATATTTGTACGCTGGAATCACCTTTGTCTTTAATATTTTACTGATACTCTTTAACCTATTACTCTTTGACCCTGTTTATCTATCCTTTCACCTACCTTCATATTTACTGTGGTAACTTATAGTAAATTTGTCATCTTTTCCCACCATGCATCCTTAGGTAATTTTGATTTTAACATTCTTCTGTAAGTTTCATCAGCCTCTGTGTATTTAGCAAAATTAGGCTTGATGACAAACAAATGTTTTACCTCATTTTGTAGAAAAAATAGATTCTCCAAAGTATCATACAATACTTTTCCAGTTGGCAAGGCTTTGATTCCTGAAGTGCTTGCTTGCTCCTTGGCCAACTTCCTTAATCTGTCAGTGTAGTCCAATTGGGTCATAAGTTTATCATGGATGACCATAGGACTGGGAAGGCCTTTATCCCTCAAAATTTGAAATTTGGCCATGAATCTGTCAATGCCCATCTACATGTTATGGCATTTTTCTTCCAAGTTAACCATGAGGTTTCTTTTAGCAAGACCTTTTTGATTTCTAGGATAGCTTCAGTCCTATCCTCTATACCAAGTTCGTTGAGCTCATGCCTGTTTTTGTTGTTTAGGAAAGGGATGAGTCGATTAGCATCCTGAGGCATGTCCCCCAATTCTTCTTTTACTTTCTGAATTGCTTCGGTGGCCACTTTCACCAATTCAGTTTGCTCAAATATAACTTGAATTGATGGCCAAATATCATTGACAGAGTCAATGATATTGGCCCAGAGCATTTCTTTGGTCTGTCCTAGTGGCTTTTGCAGAGTTAAATCTTTTTCTAGGACCTTTATCTTCTCACCCATCCTTAGGGCTTTCTGTGCTTCTTCTCTCTGTTGTATTTGGGCAAGCTTACATTTAGTTTCTAAGCTTGCTACTTTCTCCTTTAGCTTTTTGAGCTCTGTTGCTTGGATTGACATATCCTCCATGGCTTTCACTAGCTCTGTTGTTTTCTCTGTTGAAGTACCTGTTGTTGTAAACTCTGTTGTGACTGGAAGTGCTATAACAGGTGGATCTGTCGGTGCTAACGAGGCTGCCAATGTTGAAGGGACTGCATTTGTTATCGTGGGAATGGCAGCTGTGGAGGTAGTGGCCAATTCACTCTGTTTGGACTGAATCAATGTGTCCAATTCGTTCTCTATTTTTGTTATCACTCAGGCTCTCCCTTGGCTCCTTAAGGGATACGGCCGAGGTAACCACAAACCAATCTTTGGGCTGTAGGTCCTAGCCTACCTGCAGTCAGAGAGGGCTCTCTCTTTATGATTTAACTTTGTTTTGGGTTGATTTTAGGCTAATTATGGTGTACATGGGTTTTATTTTGATTTTGGTGGGAAGGATGATGTTTTCAAGTAGAGTTGGGATGCATAGTGTGAGAAGTTCAAACCATTGGGCATGGAGTCATGGATTAGGGCTTGCTATTGCGTTTTCTTGGTCACAAGAGGAATACGGAGCAGGATAGCTACACATAGAACAATATCAAGCTGGAATAAAGATGGGATGAAGGTCAGAGATGAAAGGCAACTAAGAATCTTTCATTAGCTAACAGAGAGGGAAGGTGAATGAAAGTTTGTCTAGGAGCAGTCAAGAATTCCTAAATAACGGTCATATGTGAAAGAAATAGGGTAAACATGATCATTTAAGTATGCATATTCATAACCGTTTCTGAAGAAAAAATATAGAAATAACAAGAACTGAGCATAGGGTGCAGGCAAGCAAAACCTAAGCTATTCTTTTTTCTTGCTATTTAGATGGTAACACTGGTGGTGTAAACATATATAAACTGTAAACAGAGGTAAGAAAACACTTATTGAGCCATGTAGTAGCACAGGAATTCCACAGTCACTCTTTGGCCATTAAATAACACAACAGACAGTTCTTCATCCAAAGCATTCCAGCAGTCTTTGATTACAGAGCTCTCAAAATATACAGCGCAAGTCTAGAATGAGGATTATCAACCAACCAACCCTTTAAACAATGAATTAGGGTGGTTTATATAGAGAAAAATATCCAAAAATACCTATTATAGCAGACCTTAAACAAGTCTGAGGGAAATGAGTTCTTTAACCTAATATTGTCCTGAAATTAATGCAAGAATATATTTATTCGAGCTGAGCTGGAGGCAGCTGTATCAAAATGAGTTAATATGGTGTCCTTGGTGGCTCGGTACAGTGTTTTTGCAATAACTGTGTCTTGTCTTTTATTTGCACTTCTAAGGCGGTTATGCTGCTTTTAGGTGGATTTAATGTGCACTAATCCCGATCTGATGAGCTTTGAATGGCCTTTACGTCTTCTTTGACTTTTCTTGGGGGCCTTTAATGTTCACCTACTTTGATATTGCGGATCTGATACTCTTTGTCGCTTCACTGATACTCTTTAATTTAATCTGGGCTTTATCTTTCCTCTGATACTCTTGTACTTGTCAAGTCGCCCCTTATCTGCCCTTTCAAGGCAAAAATAGCTGCAGCAAATGATTTTCGTGGCCTCTAGAATGCTATTGGCGCTGGCCGATTGAATATGAACATACATGAAGAAATCCTGTTGCCTCCCGTGAATTTTTGGGTTTTTGCAGGTAGCTGAGCCATGAGAAGGCCTCCATTTCGAGCCATTTTTCTTAACGATGCGCGATTAGCGCTAATCACACATCGAAAACTGCCTCAGTTTTTCATTCCGGGCAACCTTTGCTGTGATTTTCACCCTTCGTGCATTTTTCAGTGATGACGTCAGCATGACGTCCTGGTACGGCAGGGTGATGTGGTAGGGTGACGTGGCAGTACAGCAGGGTGATGATGTGGCATAGGATATGGTGGCGAGGCAGGGATGGAGGCAGATACGGTGGCAGTGACACGTAGCACCGACGTGGTGCTGACGTCAGGGGGCGGAGAGACCAAAGGCGATTTGTGGTTTCATCGCACCGCCTTCTGTACAAGAGCGGTAATTGTCAGAGGAGCTCCGATGCAATCAAGGGCGGACACGCGTCCATTGTACGGTGGGGAAACCACTAGCCTATCGGAGGCTAACCGTCGAATGTCGGGGCGGCTCTGAAATCGCCGAGAGCCGTCGGATCTGGGCGGGCGGATCGGAGGGCTGACGGAGTGCGGAGCTGGCAGCAGGTTTATGTGCGGGGGCCCGCCCGAATATTAAATTAATATTGCGCGACGGGGGCTTTCAAACTTTGGTTAACGCAGAATTGTGGGTTTCTGCGCGGACATAGGAAAATAATTTAATGTCTATCAAAGCCTTTAGACACCATTTATATAAAACGAAAGGGGAGGGATAAAATGGGAAAAATATAAGGGTGGAGGGGTAGGTAAAGGCTATTAACCTAACCAAAGGTCAGGTTAATTCCAGGGTTAGGATACGGATAGGTTAATAGTAGCCCCAGATGGACTACCATTTCCCAAACTGATGTTATAGGGCTATAGTGCCAGGGGATGGGAATATGTACATAGGGGAGCTATTTAGTGCTTTTTTAGTAAGGGAAGGGGGAATAAATAGGGATTTATATAATAATATTAGAAGTTAATATGAAAATGACAAGAAGGCGCTAAGTTTAGATATCTTAGGCCACTTAAAAGGGAAAAATGACTTATAGAGTGAAGAAGAAGAGTATTCCTAAGCAAAGCAAACCTTTACTTAGGCCAATGTTATGGAATATGATGATTCTTAAAGATATCAAGCAGATCTTAACATCTTTGGGGAAATTAGTGAAATGATTTGGGAAATAAGAAGAAGGGGGAGTTAGACATGCCTCGCTTGAGCTCCTCCAAATGAAAAACTGCCTCATAATTGTGACCTGAATAGATATAACACTTGAAACATGAAATGGATCACACAGCTTGATTCTGCAACCACAAAACTACTTACCCAGCCTACTTACCTAGCATTTTTTCTTCATTTTGAATGGGTGCACTTAGACTTGCAAACCCTGATTGTCTTCTTTTCTTTTAATTGCCCTCCTATCTAAAATCAACCCTTATCTCTTCCAAGGCCCCAGATTAAGTAGTTGGGCTCCTTTATTTCTCTACCTAGCTACTAATCTGCCACTCTTAAGCTGTTTGGACAGATATTCATTCTCTATCTTCTAAAACAAGCAATTTAAACCTAGGGAAACCAAGATTAAGCTGTTTGGCTTTCCCTTAACTGTAGAACTCTTCAAAAATGGTATGATTCTTCAAAATTGAACTTCTTGGAAATATGGAACCTTGCAGCATGAAAAGATGACATATTTGGCATGTAAAACAGTCAATCATGAAATATGAAACCTATTTCAATAGGAGGCTAACAGTGGCTCCACTTGGGGATGGTTTTTCAAGATGAAAAGCCAAGAATAGCAGGTCAGAATGCCTTGATCTTCAATTGTTGCTGTAAACTGAAATTCTCCTTCTTCTCAATGCTTTTGACTGAATTCTTATAAGCTGATATGCAGTATCCTTTTGAGCTGAATTGCAGAAAAATTACAGCTCTGCTTCTTGCCTTTTGGGTGCTTGTAAACATATTAAAATTTGCTTGAGCACTTCTTTGGAATTATTTCAAAAAACAGAGGATCTGAAATAGAGCTTTCTTTGATCTTTCCTTCAAAATTTGCTGCGTTGTTCCCTCTTATTGGCCTGCTATAGGAAAAAGTGTTGAAAATACAAATATTAATGTACAGATAGTATACAGAGCTGTGTTGCATTCAACAAAAGGGATCATGATAGTGCTTTAGCATTCAGCCATTGACAGGGTCTTCTTCAGCTGCGTTGCCATCTAAACTTTTCAGAAAATATGTGTTATTTCCTTGAACAGTAGAAATAATAAAGGGGCCTTTCCACAGGAAATCAAACTTGCCATGCTTTCCTTTGTCCTCTCTTCTTGAATCCCATCTTAAGAATTTGTTGCCTATATAGAAATATTCAGCCTTGGTTCTTTTGTCAAACATTTTCTTGATCTTCTCTTGTAAAATCTGAGCTCTATCGTACACTTGCTCTCTTGTTTGCTGCAAATGGATGGTTTGGTTTATTCTTCTTTGGATATCATTTGGCTTTGCCTGAATCTCTTGCAGCAATTTGATAACAGGGATTCCCAAAGAAGAGGGGAACTTGGCCTCCATGCCATAGACTAACTCATATGGGCTCATCCCAATGGATCTCTTGGTTGACAATTTGTCTGCCCATAGGGCATTTACAAGCTTTTTGTGCCAGTTCTTCTTGTTCACCTCCAAAAATTTCTTAATGATGTTAATCAGACTCTTGTTGGATGATTCAGCCAAGCCATTACCTTGAGGGTAATAGGTTGTGGAGTGACCTAAGGTAATGTGGAATTTGTGGCAAAAACTGATCATTTTCTTGGATTTGAAGGCAGCAACGTTATCTGTAATGATCTTCTCAGGACAGCCAAATCTGGACAAAATGTTGGTTTCAAGGAATTGGATGATAGTGGTGTCATTGGCTTGCCTACATGGGATGGCTTCAATCCACTTCGTAAAGTAATATGTGGCTGTTAGAATCCACTTATGCTGGCCAGAAGAGGATGGATGGATTTCTCCAATGAAGTCAAGACCCCATTGTTGAAAAGGCTTCTCGATTGAAATGGGCTTAAGGGGCAAGGGCAGAAGCTTTCTTTTGCCTTCAAAGATTTGGCATTTGTGGCATGAAACAACAAAATTTCTCACATCAGCAAACAAAGAGGGCCAATAGAAACCAACCCTTAGTATCTTAGCAGCAGTTGACTTCCAATATAAGTGCCCTCTACATTCCCCTGCATGGAATTC
Organism: Pinus tabuliformis; assembly: GCA_031772625.1. NCBI lineage: Eukaryota > Viridiplantae > Streptophyta > Pinopsida > Pinales > Pinaceae > Pinus > Pinus tabuliformis. Next base: position 375,326,438 of record CM062816.1, on the reverse strand, counting down.
TTTCATGACACTGTTAGTTTCATTCATAGTTAGACAATCCAACAATATTCCTTCATGATTTTTCCAAAATAGAGCACTATCTAAGACACAAAACTTTGATGCTTTCATCTTTAAAAATCTCTTTTTGGTTCTGGACAACCCTGGAGGAGCACACAGGTTTAACAATATAAAACATATATCAGCATACCATGGGGATTGCAAAAAAGCTTCACTGATCTGTGGAGTCGGCCAGCTCCTGTTGATTGTCCAATTGATTAATGTCTAAGGCTTGAAAATTGGTTTCGGACATCAGTTTGGCTAAACCTTGTCCCTTTATCAGCTTGGTGGGTTTTATCTCAATGTCATACTCAAGGATATTGACAATCCATTTGCCTCTTTTGCCTTCTATGCCCTCTTGAGTTAATATGTCTTTTACAACAGCATTTGGCACATAAGCAATCACATGTGAATATAAAATGTAAATTCTGAAATCTTTGATTGCTTTAACAAGGGCATATGCTTGCTTCTCCATGATTTGGTATCTCAAGGGTGCATCTCTAAGGGCTTGGCTAAAAAATGCAATTGGCTTTTCATTTCCTTGGTCATATTTTTGTAAAAGGACAGCAGCTATGGTGTGTTCAGATGCAAATGAAAAAATGATGAAATCCTTATCAAATTGAGGACTTGTGAGGACTGGGGCTTGGGTTAAGGCATATTTTATGCCCTCAAAGGCTTGCTTGGCCTCTAAAGTCCATTTTACCTTGGAATCCTTCCTTAACATTTTATTTAGCATTTTTATCAGCTCGGCCAAGTTCGGGATAAATCTCCTTAGGAAATTGGTCTTTCCTAGGAATGCTTGCAATTCTTTGATGTTTCTCGGATAAGGGATTTGCAAAATGGCTTGGATTCTTTTCGTATCTATTCTAATTCCATCTTTTGAAATGATATGGCCTAGCAATTTGCCTTCTTCAAGGCCAAATAAATACTTCTTGGGGTTCAAGGAAATGCCATATTTCCTACATGTTAGGAACACTTGCCTTAGGTGTTTTAGGTGCTCTTGATCAGATTTTGAGAAAGGAGTAAGGTTATCAAGGTAAACCACTAGGAAATCATGGATTTCCTTGGAAAATGCAATGTCCATGGCCCTTTGAAAGGTAGCACCTGCATTCTTTAGTCCGAAAGGCATCTTCACATACTTAAATGTTCCCCACGGTGTTGTAAAGGTTGTCTTGTCTTGGTCATCCAAGTGAACAAGTATTTGATTAAAACCTGAAAAGCCATCTAGCAAAGAAATTCTTGAAGACCCCACTACTCTTTGTAGAATGTGGTCCATTTTTGGCAATGGGTAGTGATCTTTAAGGGAGACTTGGTTTAAGTTTCTCAAATCTACACAAAGTCTAATCTCCCCTATTTTCTTCCTTGTGGGAACAAGATTGGATACCCATTCTGAAAATCTAGTGGGTGCTATGATACCGGCCTCAAACATTATTTTCACTTCTTTCTCAATCAAAGGGAGAAGCACAGGATTGATTCTCCTTAGTTTTTGTTTGAAGGGCTTTTGATTTGGCTTTAAGAGAATGGTATGTTGAATAACAGAGGTGTCATAGGACTTAAGGTCCTCATAACTCCAGGCAAATACATCTTGAAACTCTTTAAATAAATCAACATATTTTGGTTTTTGATCAGGAGGCAAAGACTTGGACAGTTTAATCATTTTGGGCTTCTCTGTTGTCCCAATATTACAGTCTTCCACAACAGCGTTTAAGGGCTGCATCTTTGGCTTTTTGGGGACATCGTTTGAATCAAATATGTCTTCTAATGGAGTGAGGCCAGCAGGTAGAAAATTGTCTTTTAAATCAATCACTTCGGCCTCTGCTTCAAAATGCATTTGCTTCAGCTCTTGCATGTTTTTCTCATAAAAAATGGTTGGGTGCAGCATTTGATTTGTTGCTTCAGCTGTTATAGTTTGCTCATTTTGGCTCATTTGCTGTTGTGGGTCATTCATGGCATCTTCATCAATGTTTAAGCCTGAGAATTCATGCTGTAAGGTAAGAAAATTGTTGATTTGAGCATCATCCTCAAACACTTGCCAATCTTTGATATTGTTAGGGACAGCAGGCCTGTGCTTTATCTCAGCAGTAAAGTGGTAATTGGGCTCAAAGGGCAGTCTGCAAGTGCTAGCAAAAGTAGCTAGACTATAAGCATGTATGTTATGGCTTCTAGAAATTTTAGCAAGCTAGGATTCGGTGAAGGAATTGAGTATTTCTGTGGCAGCAGACCTATAATCTCTTAGCCTATTGTCATTAGTAACAAAGTTACCTTTCATCTGTTGAATGATCAAATCGCAGTCACCTAGAATGGACACTTTTGCAGCTCCTAGAGCTTTGAGCAGTTGAAGGCCTAAAAAGAGAGCCTCATATTCTGCCATGTTGTTGGTGCATTTGAAGTTTAGTCTGTAAGCATGACCCTCTTCATGACTGTTATGTGTATTGTGAATCCATATTCCTGCCCTTGCTCCTAGTTTATTAACAGAACCATCAAACTCTAAATACCATGTGATTTCTTGCTTGTGGTTAGTATTAAGAGTTTCAACCATTTTAGGAGTGGGCAGATGTGAGTCTTCTGTTTCATTGAGTTCCTCTTGTATGCTGGTTGCTTTGGCGGTTTTGACAGTTTCTTGGGTATGGGCAACCGATTCTTCATTTATGCATGTTTCTTGTTCTAAAGGCAAAGGCTTCTCATCAGTGGGAGGGCAGCTATCATTATTGAACAATATAAAGGAATCCATATCAGAATGGATTGAGTAAATGGGAAAGTTTTGGGGTTTTTCCTCACTACTTACCACATACTTCATTAGCGTTTCTCTATACAGTCTCTTTAGTTGCCCAAAGACTGAAATAGTGGCATAGGAGAGGTCTAGCTGGAGAGACCCTTGGAGTTTTGCTCCCCAAGATCTTGATAAGAGCATGCCATACTTTGGAGGAATGTCAGAAACCACCATGTCCATTAGGATCGTTTTGTTGGGAAATTGGACTAAAGACACACAAAGGTCTTTGATTAAGCCTAAACACTCGATTTGACTAGAATCAAATGAGAATAAGTTTTTGTACGATCTAGTGACATCAAGGTTTAGCTTCTCCATTACAGCTTTGGGCATTAGATTGTGTGAGGCACCTGAATCAAACATAGCATTATGCAACACTTTATCATGAATGTGCAAACTGACATAAAAGGGTAGAACAGCTCCATGTCCTGATCTACCATTGACTTCAGGACCAAAAAGTAATTCAGGTTGATTATCTAAGACATTAACATCATCCCCGTTCTCTGGCATTTGCAGTGATCTTTTGGTTTGCTGTCTGTACACATCATGTTTGGCAAGCTCAAAGAGAGGAATAGATATCTTTAATTTACCAATTTCTGCTTCTAAATCAAAAGGTTTTTCTGACTGTGTTTTAGTATTGTGACTGGCAGATTTTCCCTTTTCAATTGTACCTTCAGTGATCTTCTCTTGGTTATCAGTGACTTCTTGAGATTGTTCTGTTTTGGGAAGGCTTTGAGGAGTGCTATTTACATTGTATTTTGAGGGAAAGGACACAAAAGGCTGGTTATTAGAGGGCTGCATGTCAGATACATCCTCTATGGTCACCTCTCTTAATTTTGGGTCTGTTTTATCAGTAGGTTCTATGATAGCGGCCTTGTCCTTTACTTTCTTAGCTTGCTTGGCATCCTTTGGCTTGATGGGATCAGACACATCAATAGTTCTTGTTCTCAATTTATATTGTTTATGGACTTCGTAGACAGCTGAATAATAGCCTTGTTTGAAATCAAATGACTCTCCAGACTTGGTTTGAAATTGCTTTATATCATGGTCATCTTGGTCTTCTTGGGTTAGGAATACTTGTTGTTCACTCTTCAAACCCATCAAGTTTATGTGAGTGTCCTCTGTCTGCTCACTAGATGTGGATGCTTCAGCATAGTTTTCATGAAAAGGAGGTCTTATATAATGGTCAGGACTTGCCCTTCCAATGTTTTGGTTCTGATTTTTTATAAAGTTTGGGTTTCAACAATGTAAACTTTGAAACGGGAACTATAAACTCAAAACGGTAACTCTGGCCAAAAAACCTCGAAAAAACATCAAATATAGTGCTAAAAATGAAAAGTGTGTATACTGGAACGATGATTTTATTTTTTAGGGGTAAATTTTGAACATGTTTTAAAAATGGCAGTGACTATGAAAGTTACTACGAAATTTTCATGCAAAATATAGCTTAAAAAAGAAAGTGATGATACTGGAACAATGACTATTTTTTTTAGGGTCAATTATCAAAATTTAAAAAAAATGCTAGCAAAACCAAATTTTTATGTGCCAAACGAATTTGTTTATGAGGAAAAAAACACATTAATGTTTTTGGTAGGATATCATTTTTCTTTCCTAAGTATAAATTCAACATGTTTTCAACCATAACATGCTAGATACAAACGAAAAAGGATTCCAGGAATTTCCCAGCCACCAGCCGGGTTGGCGGGCAGGCCGTTGGGGTGGCGCTAGCCCAGCGACCAGCCTGCCCACCCGGTTGGTGGCTGGTCAATTCTGGGAATTGACCAACCACTAGCTGGGCAGGCAGGCAGGCCGACGGGGTGGCACGGCTCGTGACTGGGTGATTCCGGAAAACCCCCAGCCACTAGCTGGGCAGGCTGGTGGGCAGCCGGTGTGGCGCCAGCCTAGGCCATGCCACCCGGGCGGCCCGCCCACCCAGTGGCTGGGTGATTCCTGGAATTACCCATCCACCAGCTGGGCGAGCGGCTGGTGGCCGGGCAATTCCCAAAAACGCCAAGCCACCAGCCAGGTGGGCAGGCGAGCTGGTGCCATTGTGCCACCCCGGCGACCTGCCCGCCCACTCAGCTGGTGGTTGGGTGATTCCCGGAATCGCTCAGCCACTAGCCGGGCGGGCGGGCGGGCCACCGGGGTGGCGCGAACCCAGCGGCCTGCCCGCCCGCCCGGCTGGTGCCTGGGTGATTTCGAGAATCGCCTAGGCACCAGCCGCCCGCGCAAGCCCAACTCGTGGCTTAGTGATTCCGGGAATCACCCAGGCGGCTGGAATCACCCAGCCACCAGCAGTCAGCCCGGCTGGTGGATGGGCGATTCCCGGAATTGCCGAGCCACCAGCCGGGCAGGCGGGCGGGCCACTAGGGTGGCACCAGCCAAGGCCGCGCCACCTCGGCGGCCCGCCCGCCCGCCTGGTTGGTGGCTGGGTGATTCCCTCTGCCCGGCTAGTGGCTGGGTGATTCCCAGAATCACCCAGCCACCAGCTGGGTGGGCAGGCGGGCTGCCAGGGTGGCGCAGCCTAGAGTGGCACCACCCCGATGCTTCACCCGCTTGCCCAGCTGGTGGCTGGGAGATTCCGGGCCGCCCGACCCCGGTAGCCCGTCTGGTTGGTGGCTGGGTGATTCCCGGAATCACCCAGCTACCAGCTAGGTGGGTGGCTGGTTGATTCCTGGAATCACTCAACCACTAGCCGGGCGGGTGACTGGTGGCTGGTTGATTCCGGGAGTCACCCAGCCACTAGCCGGGCGGGCGGTTGTGCGGCTGGTGGCTGGTTGATTCCCGGAATCACCCAGCCACCTGCCGCCTGTAATCAACCAGCCACCAGCCGCCTGCCCGGCTGGTGGCTGGGTAATTCCGGGAATCAACCAGCGACCAGCCGCCCGCCTGGTTGGTGGCTCCGCCCGGCTGGTGGCTGGGTGATTCCGAGAATCAACGAGCCACAAGCCAAATGGCTAGTGGCTGGTTGATTACCGAAATCAACTAACCAGAAGCTGGATGACCAGCTGGTGGCTGGTTGATTCCCGGAATCAACCAGCCACCAGCCAGGCGGCCGATCGGTGGCTGGTTGATTCCCGGAATCAACCAGCCACCAGCCAGGCGGCCGATTGGTGGCTGGTTGATTCCCGGAATAAACCAGCCACCAGCTGGGCAACCAGCTGGTGGCAAGTTGATTCCCGGATTCAACTAGCCGGGAGCCCGACTGGTGGCTGGTTGATTGCGGCAATCAACCAGCCACCAACCGCCCGCCCGACTGGTCGCTGGGTGATTCGGCCAGCTGGTGGCTCGTTGATTCCCGGAACCAACCAGCCACCAGCCGGGCGAGCCACCAACCGGGCGAGCGACTGGTGGCTGGTTGATTCTGGGAATCAACCAGGCACCAGCCGCCCACCCGGCTGGTGGCTGGTTGATTCACGGAATCAACCTGCCACTAGCCGTGCGGCTAGCTAGTGGTTGGTTGATTCCCGGAATCAACCAGCCACCAACCGAGTAGCTGGTTGGTGGCTGGTTGATTCTGGGAATCAACCAGCCACCAAATGGCCGCCCGGCAAGTGGCTGGTTGATTCTGGGAATCAACCTTCCGGAATCAACCAGCCACCAGCCGGGTAGCCAGCTGGTGGCTGGGTGATTCCCGGAATCAACCATCCACCGGTCGGGCGGGCGGCTGGTGGCTCATTGATTCCCAGAATCAACTAGCCACCAGCCACCCGGCCACCAGCCACCAACCTGCCACTCGGTTGATGGCTGGTTGATTCCGGGAATTAACCAACCACCAACCAGTCGCCCGGTTGGTGGCTGGTTGATTCCGGGAATCAACCAGCCATCTACCGAGTGGCCGGTGGGTGGCTGGTTGATTCCGAGAATCAACCATCCACCACCTGGCCGCCCGGCTAGTGGCAGGTTGATTCCGGGAATCAACCAGCCATCAGCTCGCCGCCCGGCTAGTGGCAGGTTGATTCCGGGAATCAACCAGCCACCAGCCGGGTGGGCGACTGGTGGCTGGTTGATTCTGGGAATCAACCAACCACCAGCTGGCCGCCCGGTTGGTAGCTGGATGATTCCGGGAATCAACTAGCCACCAGCCGGGCGGGCGGCTGGTGGCTGGTTGATTCCCAGAATCAACCACCCACCAGCTGAGCGGGCGGCTGGTGGCTGGTTGATTCCCAGAATCAACCACCCACCAGCCGGGCAGGCGGCTGGTGTTTGGTTGATTCCCGGAATAAATCAACCACTAGCCGCTTGCCCGACTGGTGGCGGGTTGATTCCGGGAATCAACCAGCCACCAGCTGGCCACACGGTTGGCGGCTGGTTGATTCCCGGGAATCAAGCAGGAATCAACCAACCACCAGCCGCCCTCCCGATAGTGGCTAGGTGATTACCGGAATCAACTAGCCATTGGCCGGGCGGGCGGTTGGTGGCTGGGTGATTCCCGGAATCAAACAGCCACTGGTCGGGCAGGTGGCTGGTTGATTCCCGGAATCAACCAGCCACCAGCCAGGTGCCCGCCTGGTGGCTCCGCCCGACTGGTGGCAATCAACCAGCCACCACTCGGGCAGCCGATCTGTGGCTGGTGGATTCCGGCTGGTTAATTCCGGGAATCAACCAGCCACCAGCCGGGCCGTCGGCCGGTGGTTGGTTGATTCCCAAAATCACCCAGCCACCAATCGGGCGGGCGGCTGGTGGCTGGTTGATTCCCGGAATCAACCAGCCACAAGCCAGGCGGCCAAATGGTGGCTGGTTGATTCCCAGAATCAACCAGCCACCAGCCCGCTACTCAGCTGTTTGCTGGTTGATTCCGGGAATTAACCAGCCACCAGCAGGGCGGCCAGCTAGTGGCTGGCTGATTCTCGGAATCAACCAGCCACCAGCCGCCCGCCCGACTGGTGGCTGGGTGATTCCGGGAATCAACCAGCCACCAGCTGGCCGCCCGGCTGGTGGCTGGTTGATTCTGGGAATCAACCAGCCACCAGCCAAGCAGGGGGATGGTGGCTGGAATCAACCAGGCACCAGCCGCCCGCCCGGCTTGTGGTTACGCCCGGTTGGTGGCTGGTTGATTCCTAGAATCAACCTGCCACTAGCCGGGTGGCCAGCTGGTGGTTGGTTGATTCCCAGAATCAACCAGCCACCAACCGGGCAACCGGTTGGTGGGGGTGGCCGGTTGGTGGCTGGTTGATTCCCAGAATCAACCAGCCACCAGATGGCCGCCCGGCTCGTGGCTGGTTGATTCCCGGAATCATCCAACCACCAGCTAGGCGGGGCAATCAACTAGCCACCAGCCGAGAGGGTGGCTGGTGGATTGTTGATTCCGGGAATCAACAAGCCACCAGCTGGCCGCCCGGCTAATGGCAGGCTGATTCCAGGAATCAACCAGCCACCAGCTGGCCGCCCGGCTAGTGGTTGGATGATTCCGGGAATCAACCAACCACCAGCCGCCCGCCCGACTAGTGGCTGGTTGATTCCGGCTGGTGGCTTGTTGATTCCCGGAATCAACCAGCCATCAGCCGGGCGGCCGGCTGGTGGCTGGTTGATTCCCGGAATCAACCAGCCACCAGCCGCCCGATCAACCAGCCACCAACCGGGCGACCGGTTGGTGGCTGGTTGATTCCGGGAATCAACCAGCCACTAGCCGGGCGGGCGACTGGTGGCTGGTTGATTTCGGGAATCAACCAGCCACCAGTCGGGTGGGTTGATTTCGGGAATCAACCAGCCACCAGTCGCCCACCCGACTGGTAGCTGGGTGATTCCCGGAATCAACCAGCCACCGGCCGGGCGGGCGGGCTGGCTGGTGGCTGGTTGATTCTGGGAATCAACGAGCCACCAGCTGGCCGCCCGGCTAGTGGCTGGTTGATTCTGGGAATCAACGAGCCACCAGCCGCCCACCCAGGTGGTGATTGGTTGATTCCTGGAATCACCCAGCCATCTGTCGGGCGGGCGGCTGGTGGCTCGTTGATTCCCGGAATCAACCAGCCACCAGCCACCCGCCCGGCTAGTGGCTGGTTGATTCCGGGAATCAACCAGCCACCAACCGACCACCCGGTTGATGGCTCGCCCGGTTGGTGGCTGGTTGATTTCCAGAATCAACCAGCCACCAGCTAGCTGCCCGGCTAGTGGCAGGTTGATACTTGGCTAAATTAGACTCCCAAAGACCTATTTTATTAGCATGGTTTAGGTATTGGTTTCTGTATCGACAGTATAATTTGAATGGGTATTCATGGATAGAGGTGTCCTTGATTTGGAAGCCTTTATCAGCAAGGGGAAGGTGGTCCAAGTCTAGGTGAGGAGTGGAAATTGGCCTCACATCCATAGCAATTGGGGCTTCCATTCTCAGTTCTTTTGGATTTGAGAAGGGGGGAAGTGAAATGTCAGTCTTTACAGGTAACAGTGGTTCAATTTCTAGAAAATTGACAGTGCATGGTGATGAGATGAATCAATATGATTGGTCATAATGCAACCTTGTTGAGGATAATGCTTAAAATAAAGCTATGTAATTGCTGACAAATTAGCCAGCAAATTTTGTGTTCTGAGTTATTAGAATTAGGGCAGAAAATTTATAGATGTAGTCAGTGATCATTCAGCAAATTATTAGGGATAGTAGATTAGTGAGATAATGGATAATGAAATTAGAAATATGTGGGCTATATAATAATGTATTCATTGCTCCTATGAAGATATGAGATTCCAATGAGAGTTTAGCTCATGGATTGAGAATCAGACTTCTCTTATTTTTTTTCATTAGTTTTGTTTATGTTTTCATATGCATGCTCTTGCTAGATTTAACATGGTATCAAAGCTAGGTTAAGAGAGTTGATTTATATGTAAAGTGTGTGTTGTTGGCAGGAGGTTTCAAAAGTTTGTGAAAGCCATTTGCAAGAGTTTTCATAATTTTGTGAAGCCTGTGCAGATTCAAGTTATTGGTTGGAGTGCTCAGCAGTTAGCAACAATGGCCAACAATATGAATATTTCTCAACCACAAATACCAATGTTTAAAGGTGAGAACTTTGGTTTTTGGAGCATTAAGATGAAAACATTGTTTCTCTCACAAGATTTGTGGGATTTTGTAGAGAATGGATATACAGAACCAGATGCTCACACACTTGCCCGCTGGACTCAAGACCAAAGAAACCAACTAAAGGAAAATCGTAAGAAAGATTCAAAGGCTCTCTTCCTAATCCAGCAAGCAGTGCATGATTCTATTTTTCCGAGACTAGTTGGAGTAACAAAATCAAAGGAGGCATGGGATGCTTCGCAACAAGCATATCAAGGAGGTGATAAGGTAAAAAAAATTAAGTTGTAGTCATTAAGAAGAGAATTTGAAACCTTGTGCATGCAAAACTCTGAATTTATTCAAGATTTTCTCACTAGAGTTATGGGTATAGTGAATGAAATTAGGTCTTATGGAGAAGATTTAAAAGATCAAAAAATTGTTGAGAAGATTTTAAGAAGTTTGCCTGCAAAATTTGATGGGGTTGTTGTTGCTATTGAGGAGTCTAAGGATCTAACTCAGTTGTCTGTGAATGAGCTAATGGGGTCTCTTCAATCTCATGAGCAAAGAATCAATAGATCTTCTGAAAAATCTATTGAGCAAGCTTTTCAAGCAAGAGGAAATATTTTCAAAGACAAAAGTGGTTCCTCTCATGAGGAAAGCCAAAACACTTTTGGAAGAGGAAGAGGAAGAGGACAAACATACAGAGGAGGCAGAGGTCGAGGAAGATTTTTTTCTGCATACAACAAAGGAAGAGGTAATGATGACAGTGATGGAGGTAAAAGATTTAATAAATCCCAAGTTCAGTGTTTTTATTGTAAAAGATTTGGCCATTATGAAAGAAATTGTTGGAAAAAACAAACACAACAAGTTAATTTTTCTGAAGAAAAAGAAGAGGTTGGCACTTTATTCTTGGCTTCTGATTCAACTAATAATGTTTCCAAAGAGGTGTGGCTTATGGATAGTGGTTGCAGCAATCACATGACAGGAAACAAAGATGGATTTGTAGAGATAGATGAATCTACAAAATTTGATGTACTATTGGGAGATGACAAACCAATTGATGCTAAAGGTAAGGGAACAATTGATGTGAAGAAAAAACAAGGAAAACCAAAGCACATTAATGATGTTTTATATGTTCTTGGTCTAGCACATAATTTGTTGAGTGTGGAGCAGCTCCTTGAAAAGGGATATTGAATTGTTTTCAAGGACAAGCAATGCATAATCTATGATAAAAATGATCACAGTAAAATTATTGCTAAGACTAATATGCTGCAAAACAGAATTTTTGCTTTCAATCTCCCTTGTGAAGCAAGTACAACATTAAATGTTGCTTATGATGATAGTTCTTGGCTATGGCACATAAGGTATGGACATTTGAATATGAAAGGCTTGAAATTGTTATATAACAAGCAAATGGTAAAAGCGTTACCACTTATTAGTTCTATTGATAAAGTCTGTGAAGGGTGTATTCTTGGTAAGCAACATAGAGATTCATTTCCAGTAGGAAAATCATGCAGAGCAAGTAAACTATTGGAACTAGTGCATGCAGATATATGTGGTCTTATGCAAACCTTGTCGCTCAAAAAAAATAAGTATTTCATTATTTTTGTGGATGATTTTAGTAGAAGAACATGGGTATATTTCATAAAAGAAAAATCTGATGCTTTTTCATAATTCAACAATTTAAAGCCCTTGTGGAAAAGCAGAGTGGTTATTGTCTAAAAACATTACGCACGGACAGAGGGGGAGAATTCACTTCTAATAAGCTAGATTATTATTGTAAAATGAATGGAATTCAAAGGCAATTGACAGCTATTTATACTCCTCAAAAGAATGGCATTGTTGAATGTAAGAATAGAACAATTGTTGAGATAGTTAGGAGCATGATGAAAGGTAAAAACCTTCCAAATATTTTTTAGGCTGAAGCTGTAGCTACATTTGTTTATCTACTTAATAGATGCCCAACAAGAAGTGTGCAAAATATTACCCCTTATGAAGCATGGTGTGGAAGAAAACCCAATATTTCTCATTTAAGAGTCTTTGGTTGCATTGCCTATGCTCATGTTCCTGCTAAAAAGAGAAGAAATCTTGATGATAAAAGTGTGAAATGCATTTTTATTGGATATTGTGGGGAAACCAAAGGTTATAGATTGTATAATCCAAAAACTAAAAAATTAATGATTAGTCGTGATATGTTATTTGATGAGAAAGAAGAATGGTAGTGGAATCATGATGTGCAACAACAAACTCCAAGTATTGTTGTACAAGAAGATGAATCTTTTGTTTCTGCAAATCCATCCAGTAATCAAAATACTTCAGAGGCCACATCCACTCCATCATCTTCTACTACTTCAAGTCCTGTTTCAAGTCCAAGTCCTCCTCCAAAAAGGACAAAATCTTTAAATGAAATTTATAGTTATCCTAATTTTGCTTTGATGTCTCAGATTGAAGCAGAACCAATATTTTTTGAAGATGCAATAAAAGATTTAGTTTGGTGCAAATCAATGGATGTAGAGATGGCAACAATTAAAAAGAATGCAACATGGGAGCTTGTGGATCCTCCTACTGAAAAAGAAGTCATTGGGGTGAAATGGTTGTATAAAACCAAGTATGCAGTTGATGGATCAATACAAAGGCACAAAGCAAGGTTAGTAGCAAAGGGATATGCTCAACAACCAGGTATTGACTACAATGAAACATATGCTCTTGTTGCAAGATTTGATACAATCATAACCGTTTTGGCATTGGCAGCGCAATATAAATGGTTAGTTTATCAATTTGATGTTAAATCAACCTTTTTAAATGGTGAGTTGAAAGAAGATGTATATGTTCACCAGCCCCAAGGATATGAAGAAGTAGAAAATGAACACGAAGCCTACAAACTGAAAAAGTCTCTTTATGGGCTTAAACAAGCTCCAAGAGCATGGTACAGTAGAATTAACACTTATTTTTTGAAAAGGGGGTTTAATAGAAGTGAAAATGAACACACATTATATATCAAGTCAAATGGTAATGATATAATAATTGTGTGCCTATATGTAGATGACTTATAATTATGCTTATAATTCTGTAGAAGATGGAGCTAAAAAGGTAGATGCCCAATCCTAAAGGAGTCTCGTAGGAAGTCTTTTGTATCTTACTACCACTAGGCCTGATATTATGCATGCAGTAAGCTTGATTTCCAGATTCATGCAAAGTCCAAGTAAGATTCATTTTGGAGCAGCAAAAAGAATTTTGAGGTATGTCTGTGGAACAAGAAATTATGGAATTTGGTATACTTCATCAAATAATTTTGGGTTGGTTGGTTATACAAATAATGATTGGGCTGGATCTTTTGATGATAGAAAAAGCACTTCAGGTTATGTATTCAGTCTTGGATCAGGTGCAGTATTATGGGTTCAAAGAAGCAACCAACTATTTCATTGTCTTCTACGGAGGCAGAGTACATTGCAGCAGAAGCAATTTGGTTGAAGAAAGTATCGATAGATCTCAAACAAGAACCAAAATATGCCACAACTATTTACTGTGATAACTTGTCTACAATTGCCATAACTAAAAATCCAGTGTTTCATAATCGCACCAAACACATTGATATCAAATATCATTTCATAAGAGACTATGTGGCAAAAGGAGAAGTTCAAATAAAGTTTTGTACAACAAATGCACAACTTGCCTAAAATAAAGCTATGTAATTGCTGACAAATTAGCCTGAGAAAATTTGGTGTTTTGAGTTATCAGAATTAGGGCAGCAAATTTATAGATGTAGTCATTGATCATTCAACAAATTATTAGGGACAATAGATTAGTCAGATAATGGATAATGAAATTAGAAATATGTGGGCTTTATAATATTGTATTCATTCTTCCTTTGAATATATGAGATTCCAATGAGAGTTTAGCTCATGGATTGAGAATCAGACTTTTCTTATTTTTGTTCATTAGTTTTGTTTATGTTTTCATATACATGCTCTTGCTAGATTTAACAAACCTTACATAACCCATGACAATGTGGAATGCAAACATTAGTGAATTATTATTGCCATTATTATATTTAACAATGCCAACATTGAAAAACAGGAAAAAACCAAATCTTTTGATACTCTACCAAAGATGCTGGGTGAATAAATCATAATTTATAACTTTGACCGGAAACGGGATTCTAATAGCATATTCGTATGTTTTCAAATAGGCATGTTGGCTATTAGGGAAAGTTCTTGGGTTGGGAAAGTTCTTAGGTTTCTCTATAGTTAAATACGTATTTGGAAATATATATTTTTTATCCAGAAATGAGACACTAAATGTTTTTAACATTTAAATAAAAGATAAATCAAATAATGATATATGATAAGATTGGTAAATAACATCAATGTCCAAAGATGACGGATAAATATAATATATATAATATGGCCACAGTGTTGCTAAGGTCTTTGTATTTGTATTAAACGTATGAAGAGAAACAAAATTCTTAATCTTTCTACTTTTCATAATGTTCCAAATTTTTGAATCGGTTTTGTTAAAGTTTTTATACTAAATATATAAAAGTAAGCAAAATTCTTAATTTTTCCACCGTATTTTAAAATTTTTAATTGGTTTTATTAAAGTTTTTGTACTAAACCTATGAAAGGAAAAAAACAAAGTTCTTAATCTTTTTTAAAGAAACAAAGTTCTTAATCTTTTTTATAGTTTTACAATGTTTCAAATTTTTAAATTAGTTTGGAGTACTAACGGTATTCATAATTTTTATTCTAAATATTATAAGTGAAACATTCCCTTAATACTACTCTTTCTTTCACAACTACCTTAAGGCATTTCCTTTGAAAGATTTCGCCGCATTTTAGTTCACTGTATTATTCAAATTACTAATTACTAAACAATCTCTTTCTCCAAATTACGTCATCATGATTCATTGAAAGGTTATAGTTTGATATCATAATTTATTTTAAAGGTCATAATATCGTATAAGTTAAATTATATTAAATATTTTGTTTCTAAATAAAAAAAATTAAAAAAAAAATATTTTTGAAATTCAATTATATAATTATTTATTAATAAAATTATAAATTTTGTATTTCAAATTTAATATATAAATAAATTTATTATTTAAAAAAATCTTAATTACTGAAATTTGTCATCTCGATTCTCAACCATTAAACATAAATATTCTAACATTTTACTTTATTAAAAAAACATTTTTTCTTAAAATAAAACTTCAACTATAATATAATTTACTGAATTTATTTATGTAATTAGAGCGTCATAGCATACATATCGCATGCTCCTTTACGATATCTCATTGTCAAACATAAAAACGTTATTCATGCATCTCGCTTACAATTTCTTATTATTTAAAAAAAAAATAAAAATATTGCACTTCCTTTATTAGAATGATGTATCTATATATACGTAAGAAGTACATCAAATTTTCATAGTCTAGAAATAGTTTTAGTGTTCGGGAATATATACAGGGCTGTGCTGTGTATACTCTCTCACACTTTTATATCTGCAGAGTAACCCAAAAAAATGGGATTCGGGATTTATAAATTTCGACCTGCGCTTCTACCTTTATTTATGCTGGTAGTAGCATGTGGAGTTATTGATTGTTTTAGCGTGGTTCCTTTATCTATGAGGTTCGTGCGTACTACTCATCATTTACAGAATCAGGGAACGGACCTCTGCCACTATAATGGATACCAAACACATAATTACACTCAACTTCTCGATCATTTTACGTTCGCATCAGAGCCTCGCACCTTTCAACAGAGATATCTTGTCAATCCAACTTTCTGGGGCGGTCCTCTCAATAATTCTCCCATTTTTGTCTACCTGGGCGGAGAGACATGTATCGGTGCTGCTACCAGAGCGGCCGGCGGGTTGATGGTCGAAACTGCTCCCCACTTTAAAGCGGAGTTGTCTATAATGCGACTTTTTGGAGATTCTGGTGACGGAATCCGGGGGAAGAAATTGAGGTTAAATCTTGATTTGTTGCAGTTAAAATGGTTTTTTAACTGCATATTTGGATTCAGCACCTTCGAAAACCCCTGTGAAGCTTGCAAAAACTAGCTATCAAATTTGCGATTCCAATAAATTCCTGCCGGATTTCGACCGGAAAAACCCGCCGAAAAGGCTTTCAAAAAGTCGCGTTATAGACAACTGCCTTTAAAGCACTCATCCTCTTCCTTGAGGTACACAGTTTATTTTTTCATTTTTTATTTTGTAGAAATATGGAAACAAACTTGAATAAAATTATCTTCACTTTTCTATGAAAAGTAGGACTCAACACCTACTAAACGGAATTCCAGTTTCAATTTTAAAATTTCCTCTATTTTTCTAATTCTGCTATGTTTAATTTGTTGCAGATAGGTCCTTTATTTAAATATTCGTTTTGTTTTAATTTCTAAAATTTCATTTGTTTCAGATACGTCCTCTAATATTAAATTATTGTTTTTGTGGAAAAAATATTCGTTATTTAGCATCGATATTATGGGGTGTCAATGCCAAATTTAGTCGGTTATCTCACTTCCGAGCAAGCATTGACCGATTACGCGACTCTCATTATGGATTTTAAGAAGAATTTATCGGCGGAGAATAGTCCAGTGATCGCGTTCGGTGGATCATATGCAGGAAGTAAATAATTTGATTTCATGTTAAACAACCCTAAATCATGTTGCATCGAATTATTAATTCAGCTGTTTATCACTGTTATTTATGACCGTGTGATTGCAGTGCTAGCTGCATGGTTTCGTTTGAAGTACCCACACATTACAGCAGGCGCACTTGCATCTTCCGCCCCACTTCTCATGTTTGACAGCGCCACTCCTGATTATGACTTCTATACCGTCGTTGCAAAGGATTTCAAAGTATGCTTCCTTCACTCAACGATTTTATCTCTAAAATCATTAGATATATCACCGCGTTTGTGTGTTTAACATGTACAGGACACGAGCAAGAGATGTTACAGAACTATAAAAAATTCGTGGACAGCAATGGACAAACTTGCTCCTCAGCCAGGAGGCCTTCAAAATTTATCCAAGATATTTAATACCTGCACGTAAGCTGCAACTCGATAAGAAATAAAAATTAGCTAATAGGATTGGCATAAATTTTGAAATAGTTGAATTCTACTGAAAAGGTCTGAATTATAGATAGTTCACATCTCAAACTTGTAATTCCATCGAATCCCTGCCTCGTTAAACCCAAAAAAAAAAGTATTTTGTCGTCCTTCTCAGCAATATAAGTGACGTAAAGGCCTTGGAAAATGCGCTGATTGGTCTTTTCACGGATGCAGCACAGTTTAACTACACTTTTGTCAAATGGGTAAGCAGCGAACAGTTCAGAGGGGAAATTACCATAGATTGATTTTATACACATTTATTAGACTGCAGACGCATGGTAAAGAAAATTACAGAAAACGTTTCCATATCTTTAAAAAATTGAGATAAAAATGAATTTATGTTTAGTCAATCTAATTTGAAATTAAATGAGTTTGTCTCTGGGATTTATTTATTTTTTCGATTTTATTTACATCTATTTGAATTTTGAAATGAAAATTAATTATCTATTTAACTTTATTTATCTAGCTTTTTGAATCTCGAATTTGTTTATTACTGTTACGTCATGATTACATACATCTATTTGAACTGCGTTTTACCGTGCATACGCGTTCTCAACAAAGGTAATTGTCCACTGAAGAAGATTGCAATGTTACTTATTTGCACAATTACTTGAAAATCTTTGCACAATTGCTTGAAAATGAGTTTTCAATGGTAGAAATTCCGATTGCCTAAAACTGAGCTTCCAAAAATTTTAACGTCGTCTTGAATTATTGTAGACATGCTTCGCCATTGACAGCGCCCCGAAAGGTACCGACGTTCTGGGTCGGGTGTCAGCCGGAGCAAATTTCTTAGTCGGAGCAGTTTTCAACTTGTCATGCTTACCAATTACAATCTCTCCTCTGATTAAATGGATTGGGAACTCTTCTTTGAGAGCATGGACTTGGCATGGACTTGGCAGTGTGGTGGAGAATATATCTGAAAGTATCGTCGCACTCCCTACCGAAGAAGGTAAGTGGAAAATTGATTTCCGAAAGGACTGAATATTCATATTACAACTCCGGAGCGAACTTCTAATGAGCTGTATGTGGTGGATACATTATGAATTGTAGGAACCCATGTCCAAGACCTATTGCCTTCTTCTCCAGATGATCCAGAATGGCTTAAAGAACAGAGATCAAAGGAAATCAAGATCATGAAAAGCTGGATTGAAAAATACAACGATGAGTTTCTTCATAAATGATATCGCCATTGCAACTCATACAAAGCGTTCCACCAAAGATTCCGAAATAAAATATGTTCTTAACGAATAGACTATAGTTATGTTAAATGGGTACGACAAACAGATATTGTTTCTTTTGTGTATTGTAAAATGCGTGTTTCAGTTGACTTCACGTTCTTGATGCCGGCCTACCGTGGCAGTATTATATAGATGAATTGATTGCAAGTCAAACTAGTTTAAAGTTGATGAATAGAGTGTAGTTAAGTTAAATGGTTAAGGGAAAACATATATTGTTTCTTTTGTGTATAGTGAAATGCATGTTTCAGTTGGATTCACGTTTTGGATGCCGGCCTATTGTGTCAGTGTTCTAATTCGCGGGTGAAATCTATCAATTATGCAAAGTCAGGAAGAAAAAGTAGCGGTGGTTTTTTTTATGTGAGAAATATTATGAACGTTATTTGATGTCCAATTCCTATATATAAAAATACAAAAGAATTACTTTGGTTTTGAGTTTATGTGCAGGAGTGGTGGATAGTGGAGGATCTTCAAATCCTTGTTCTTTTAAGAATGGAATAAACTCTCCACTTTTATTCTTGAAAATCCCCATTGTCTTAGCGTGTATAGGATTGAAAATAAAAAAGAATTATGGTGTTGGAGGCCTCCCACTAAAGGGTCGTAGATCTAACCTGATTCTCAATTATGGTGTTCTTTTAAGAATGCAATAAACTCTCGAGTTTTATTTTTGAAAATCCCTATTGTCTTAGCAGGTACAGGATTGAAAATAAAAAATCAATTATGGTGTTGGAGGCTTTCGAGTAAAGGGACATAGATCTAACTTTATTCTCAATTATGGAATAGGTAGATATAAAGTGATTAAGTATATAACATAATTTCACGATTCACTCGAAATCAATTAATGTGAAATAGATTCTATTCTTTTCCTATCCTATAACCTCAGTGTGAATAAAAAGGTAGATCGGGACAATGTATGCCAAAGGGAATTCAAATAAAAGAAAGGGAAGAGAAAAAAAAGAGCGTCCATCATCTACTGGATAGGACAAAGATCTTCTAAACCTTGGGTATAGGTTCAAATCCTATTGGAAGTAACACTCTTCAACTGCTATAAATTGTTGTGCAATGTATTAGATTGGAATGGAACAAATTCTTTAGTTCTTTTTACTATTCTGAATAATTCCACCAAATGATCAAATATTCATTTTTTTTCTTGAAGTAAAAAAAGTTCAGTATGTTCCTTAAGAGCCTCTTCCAGAATTATGGTGTTCTTTTAAGAATGCAATAAACTCTCGAGTTTTAGTTTTGTTGTCTTAGCATGTACAAGATTGAAAATAAAAATCAATTATGGTGTTGGAGGCTTAAGAGTAAAGGGTCATAGATCTAACCTTATTCTCAATTATGGTGTTGGAGGCTTACAACTAAAGGGTCATAGATCTAACCTTATTCCATGGATCTCAATGAATCATTTATGGTAAAATATACATTAAATAATTTTTTCTTTTTACATCTAATTTTTATTAATCTTTATGAAAAATACTATTAGATATATTTATAATTTAAAGATCTATTTATTATTCAAACCATGTTGATTATCTGAAATGTTTTGAGCAAGGTCTTTAGTTCTCAACAATACAAGGTCTTTTATTACTCCAAGATACTAAGAACTTTGACCTTATGACTATGTCCATCACCAAAATGTTAGTTTGGGTTCACCTCCCAATTTTATTGGTGCACTTTCCTCATTTATCAATATTTAAATAGAATAATATTACCTTGGTTATAAACTTAAAAATAAAAGTTTGATTACATCAAATTGGTTTTCTCTCATATGCTTGTGCATGTTAAAGTTAATCTCAATGAAGGTTTAGCAAACAAGATAATATGTAAATGAGAAAATTTGAGTTGAAATTAGGTTTTGGATTTTAAGAATACATATTTTTAATGTCAAATTTTCCTAACAAATATGAAATCTTTAAGATTCTTGTTATCAAACATGAACTCATCTAAATAAAGAATTTTATCATTTTTTTTTATCTAAAAATATTTATGATTTTTTTTTTCCTTTAAAAAAACAAAGAATTTAAAAATATCAAGATTTCCTTTTAATGACTATATTAGTGATAAGTGAATAATTCCTTTAAAAATGATGATAATGGTAAGTGAAAGTACACCACTGAAATGAAAAGCCTTCATCAATTTTGAAACTCTCATTCTAATAAAAAGTTGACACTCTATAATATTATTTATAACATGAATTCTAATTTAAAACTATTACTTGTATATTATATTGGAAGAGTGAGTTGATATTAAAAAAAAGACCACAAAAGTAAAATCAAGAAATATTTTCCATATAATTTCAAAAATCATTTTGATGCCTTTTTCAATGTATCGTAAAAAAAAAAAATGGTTACACCTTATTATAGTTAATTGTCATGGTAAAATAACCTATTTTCTAATTATTTTAATAATGTTCTAGTTACATTTACGATATATAACCAAAGAAATATTACTTTTGCAATATTTATTTTTATTGGTAGGCGTTGGCTATGGTGGAGACCAGTAGTCTTTTTCTTTTACCATTTAAAGTTTGAACATTATTTTTATATTCGGTACCTTTTCATAACAAACTAGGTATGACCAATAATTTGCTTTGATAAATACAATAAAATTGAAGTTTTATCTACTGAATTTTTATTTGGACCAGTTAAAGGTAGTTTAAAACTCGAAATAAAAATAAAAATAAATGACATTTTACTTGGATTAGTTTAAAATTTGGAGAGGGAAGTATATAATGGAGATATATATTTATAGCACTAATTTGTAAAGTAATGTTAATTTGAAAGTTAATATTAATTTAATATTTTGTCAAGTATATTGGATAATTTATCTATTTTTATATATATAATTTGTAATATATATTTATTATATTTATCTTCTTCATTTTTATATATGTTTTTATGTAGCAACAATATGATATCAGATTTATAAGTTTTGTGACATGTATTGTGGCAATGTATTCATCATTAGGTTTATGATACACTCATATGTTGCTATGTGCAATATTGCAATCTTCATCTTCTGTGACAAGTACTTAGAACGGGTTATCTTTCTCTATAAAAGAGTCCAAAGAGTAGCTCCATGTATAAAGAAAGAGAGTAGCTTAACAATATAAACATAAACTTTATAAATTGCATGCCTTGAAAGCTTCAATTGATTGCTTATTTAACTATATATATATATATATATGCTTATTTAGGAACTTTATGAACCTCGACCTTTTGTCTAACCTATAATTCAAGAAATCAAATTTGTTATTTGCTTTCAAATCACCCTCTCTATAAAAGAGTATGAAGAACAACTCCTTAGATAAGGAAGGGGAACAACTTGGCATTGTAAGCCTTGACATTCTAAAACGCATAGCAAGTTACAATTATATGCTTATTTAATTATATCTATTCCTAGACAAACACTTTCTTGGCCTTGATTTCTTGTCTAACATGTTATTATGGAAATTTAATTTGCTATTTTCTTTCAAGATACTTTATCTTTGGAATACAAAATATAGATCAAATCCCATCATTAAAAATATGGGACCATACTTGCTAGGTTATGGCTCTCAATCACTTGGCATCTTCTCATTCCAGGATGACTTACTCTTATTTCACATGAATGTACTCTTTCCCTCCCTCCTTACCATAGAAAAATGATTCATACCTAGAGTCACCACAGGAAGGAGCCTCAAGACCTTAGTCAACCTCCAACTACTCCTTATCAATGTCCTTGAAATACTGAAAGTTGAGGTGTAAATCCCCTTCCTTCTCCTTGTAGCTTGTTGACATGGGTTGTCAATGTTCTCCATTTTTCACCAAATTATATGAAATTCTCTTACCGCACTGCTGCTATTTGTGGGAGGATATATATATATATATATATATATATATATATATATATATATATATATATATATATATATATATATATATATATATATATATATATATATATGCATGTGAGGACAAGAAAATTTCAGATTTATATTCATGTGTTTAACCTCTTCCAATTGATCTATTGCATATAAAGTATGTCCCATAAAGCCTCACCTCTCTTATACCATGATGCTTGATATTACTTCTTATTTTGAGATTGTCACTGAATAAGAAGTAGGCAGAAAGGGAGTGATCTTCATAAAATACCCTCCCTTCATATACCTATTTTTTAGAATAGCTAACCCTAGAAAATAACAAGGTATGACATTCATAGGTCCTAAACTCATAAATAGAAAATCATCATATGATGCACCCATAAATTTGTAAACATCACCACTATACCATCAAATCTAATCCCTACTTCACCAGTCCCTAGTTTTCAACATGTTATTTCTTCATCACCCTAAGTCGAAATTCTTACAACTAAGCATGATAGTCTAGATAAGTGTGATGACAGTATAAACCATAAAATTAGAAGATATAATATCAAAAAAAAAATTGAAAATGAGGGATTTATAAGGAGATACATTATGAGCTATTAAGCTCCTCCTTACTCACATCCCTGTAGAAAAGATGTTTCTTTCAATAGATTTCCTGCATGTCTTTCACATGTCCAATTGCAAATTATATGTCTTGGGTTTTTTCACTTTTCATAAAATTCTTGTCTCAAACATATGGATGTGTTAATATAACTAGTTGCATAGGTTGAGATGCCCTCATGTTGTAAAAAATTTGTATTATATTTTGAATTAAAAGTTGCTTGATGCAAATATGTGATCATGATCTTATCTAGAAATTTGTTAAAATTCAACTGATTAGAAATACACATCAAAATTTGATAAATGAAAATATCTTTGGTATAAGAGGAAATGGTAGTAAGGTACCAACTTCGATGGAATTTTATTTGATTCTCACTAAGCTAGAAGTAAGACATGTAGGTTTGGCCAAATTCATCTTGTTTAATAAGAATATTTGATAGTATCCTCTCCCCGCTATATAGTTGAGAATTAAAAAGTTATCCATAGAATGGAAGAATGCCCATAACATGGTTTCATGCTTCTCCCCCTTTTAATAGGGTTTGTAATTTGTTCATTTAGGATTATTTACAATTTTCTCCCTACTCAGAATCTATCAACAGATGTGATATATTCATAGATATGCTCCTAATTATGAATGTGATATATTCATAGATATGCTCCTAATTATGATTGTGATATATTCATAGTGAGGGGCCTTGAATAATCATGTCCATAATTTCAATCAAATTGTGGATGGGTTTCTTGAACATAATATCATGTATTAGCTCATGATAAATTACTTAAATATTATTTGAACTTAAATTAAAATATGTAAATATGGGTAACTACACAATATTTACATAAATTGATTTATGTAGAAAACATATAAGATGCGTAACCTAACTTAGAGTAAGAAATTGAATCCAATGATCGATATACAATGCAAAGGGATATTCTGGCACCCACTTACAATCCTTCTTCAGTATAGATTCAACAAATGTGTTCTCATTGCTACAACTCTCCAAACGTTTGGCTAAGTTTGAATTTTGGATCCTACCTACCATCATGTGAACTGACACTTTTGGTCGTCTAGTGTCATTTTGTATTTTTACTTTTGTTTGTCTTATTCATGTCCCTTACTTAAGTGTCGTTGAATCACCAAGAGTAGCTATAGTGCACTTTTGAGTCATAGTGCACTTTCTAGACACAAAACAACATTGTGTCACAACTACTCATGTTTTGCTTGTTGCACTTGGAGAATGTCTGTGAACTAGTGTTATGATGTATATTCCTCGGTCTTGGATCATGTCTGAGTTTTATTGATTAGTTGAGATGTGTAAATCTTGATCATACCCCTAACTCATCTTTTTTTCCATGTTTCACTCTTCCACATTTAGTCATTTTGTTGACCTTGCAACTTGCCCTTTGGGCTAGGAAGGGTGAAATGCACACTCCTAGAGCCTAGTAGTGACCCTTCTTGTTAGCTATAGTTACGCTATGTGATACCTTAAGCCTTCACACTCTCTTCTACACACTGCACAATTCTAGCCAGGAAGACCCCTCTCCTTGTTGCTTACTCTTCCTCCCTGCATTAGCCCTACCCCTAGTTTCCTAGTGTTACACACTGCACACTTCCAATGGGTAGTGATGTCTCATAAATTCACCTTTCACCCTCACCCTCTCTCTCTCTCTCTCTCTCTCTCTCTCTCTCTCTCTCCAAGCCACCAGACTCAAAGAAATCAATTCTAATGCCTTGTTTATGTATTTTATAAAATATTATAAATATAAATATGTGGAAGTCAAAGAGTCATATATGGACAAAAGACTCACTATGAAAGGTCCAAAATTCATTTATAAGTTCAAAGGTCGTTCACTAGTAATTATTACTAGTCTAGAAGTCCAAGAGTCACGAGGTAAGTTCAAGATTCATGGGGATATGAAAGGTCACCCCTCTAGTTATAAAATAATCCTCATTACTCAAGTTAGGTAATTTTCACCTTGGCTTCTCAAACTAGGCATTAGGGAGAAGATTGTTATTTTGAGGAGAAAGTAATGGCTTAATGCTCCACTATTGGGGCTAGTGGTGTCTCATTGTAGTGATGTATCTTGGAAATTTCGCTCAATAATCAAAGCTCATTAAGCCAAAAAACATTCATGCATGTATTGTGAATATTGTAAAACTATTATTTAGATTTTTGTGGTATACGTTTATATTTTTGATTGCTAATGAAACTGAACTGTTTCATTGGATCTTATACTTATCTTGTTGGGTGTGTGTTGTATTTCCTTTAATGATCCATATGTCTATGTGAACTATTTCGCTAGATGGTTAATTATTCATTCATATATATTTGTGTGTCTCTTTATTAGGATAGTATTATTATTTTTCTTCTGAAGACTCACTTTCATTTCCCTTCTAGGGAAAGAACCTTGATACATATTGCAATTGAATTTACTTTCTCATTTGAAAGTACATGCATGTTCCTCTCTTGTAATAATTACCAGTATAGATCCATCTTAAGTACGGATCTAACTTGAGCTGAGAGGGATCAAATTTATTCATGTGCAAATTTCTTTAGAGTGTAAAATACAATGTGTTATTTTTCATTGTTGAAATTGTATTTTTGAATGCTAAATAGAGTATATATAGGACCAAATAAACATTTTAACCATAAAAACTTAATTTTTTAAAATGATATATAATGTATAGACAATTTTACTTCTAATTACTTTACAACATATTCATTTTTTTAATTATAGCTAGCATTATTTTTCTATTTAGAACATAATTTTTAACATTTATTTTAAAGGGGAATAGAAGGACGGACAAACTTACACATCCCTCTCATATTGGGTTGTAGAATGAGCCTATCAAATCAATTACATCTAAGGAAAATCTTTAAGATTATGGTAGTCGAGTCGTATTTCAAATGGGGCTCCTACACCAAATGGTGTGAGGTCTAATTGGGTCTTCTTATCGGGAAGACCCCTTATATGTTGGAATTTTCTAGCACTGTCAACAAAATGATAACACAATGGCATAGAGAAACATGATGAACTACTCACTCAAAGGCAGAGGGTTAAATCTCATCACTTTTAGTTACATGCATTCATAAACTTATGAAAAATAACCCTATCCCTCTCCTTTCCAAAAGTTAGGAAAAAATCCAAGTACCCTCCTCTCATTTATGGGCCCAAAAAAGAGAAAGGGATAGTTCCCATAGCTTGCTTTGAACACTCATCCCTTGGTGACTCGAATATCAAATTTATGCCTATTCTTCCATGATTTTTTTTTCTTGAAAATCCATGTGTTTCACTAAAATGAAGCACCTCCAAAGTCTAAACATTTATAGACTACCCTTTTTAATTATTGTGTGCATTTCCAAATTATGTTGTTAAAGTTTTTCAATTACTTAAGCCACTAGACAGACTTTGTCATGGGCATTTTCTTTACTTTCACTTAATCTTCCATGTATCATATTATTTTATAATTATAAAATGAATAAGGTAATTCCCTATAGAGTAAAATCATAATGGAATATTGCTTAGACTATGCAAATGCATACAAATGGTAAGTAGTTTTATGTTTGTTATTAAATTATTGTTTTAGATTATGTTTAGGTTTAGGGTAGTTTTAATGATGGATAAAAAAATATTTATAACAACAAAATGTTATCAATAGAATTATGTTATCAATAAAATTTTGTAGACATGATGCAACTAAATTTCACACAAAATTACTAATTTACACCTTATCAAATTTTATATTTTTCTATATAAATTTTGTCCAGTTGAAATCTAGAAAAGTTACCATCACTTTTTATGTTTGTTATATATAAGTCTATTTCAATTTCTAATCAAAAAAATCTTGGATTAAGATGATACCTCTTTCATTTTCCTATAGCTTTTATAGAATTTTATGGTGAGAAATTGAATCTAGAAGGCGTAGAACAAAAGGCTAAAGCCAAAATCCTAACAAAACAGCTAAAGCCTACATGTTTTCCAAATCGAGATACTATACATTTTGATTTCTAATTTTTAAGAAACCAACTATCTATTTTATTTTTAACTTTAGAGTTACTTATTTTCTAATCTCATAGCTATGAACAATTTACTCCATATTCAAAATGGTGATTGGGATTTCATTTTACTTATGGGGAAGCACTATGTCAAGATAGGGTAGGGACTCGTTGGTCCAAAACTACCCTTATTGAAAAGCGTAGTGAGGATGTCAAATAATTTGGTCTCTAGTTCTCAAAGGTTTTGGCATGTTTTTTCATTACTGGTTCAAAGTTTTTTTAGTCTGGTAATTTATTTTTGAAGTAATATATTAAAATGTTACATTATTTTAAAACAATTTTATTTTTTATAATAATAATAAAAAAAATAATTTCATTATTTTAATATGATTTTTTCCTTAATTTAAAATTTATTAATGAAATATTACCTTATCATAAATTTAGATAATAATATAAATATTTTCATAAAAATTACTGGCATTTAGTAATTTTAATATAGTTTTATAAGAAATCTAGAACTTAGTCTTAATAATTAGGACTATCATAAGTACAAACAACATTTTGATTTCTATAGTCCATATGAAATTATATTCCAATTGTTGATATGAAAGGTACAAACAATATTAAAAATATAAATTAAAAATTTCAACCAAAAAACTATACCATGTGATATTCATAAAACTAATTCTCCTCTTTTCTGTGGAAGTCACAAAAATATAGATTAGCCTCTTACAAATATAACCGACTCTTATCAAGTTATATTATCTATTCTATTAACTATTCTCTCCAACTATAATCTGTATTCCCAAAAATTCTTTTATACATGTCTTAGGTTTTATTGTTCATAAACTCTATCTTGGTTATGATTTCCTATTACTATATCTATTCATCCTATACTACATCAATACATTATTTATTTTGCATGTCCTGTGATGACGGCACGATTAATCTTTGGTTTGAAAAATTGTGACCCAAGGCTTTCTAAGCCATCAAAATCATCTCAGGATCACACTTGACATGGGCCACACCAACCCTTAACATGGTTAAATATTTTCCCAAAAAGTTTCGAACCAGTGACCTTCACATCAGGTTGTGCCTTAACAATATACCCCTATCCAAATCAATAAAATATTTTTGTTTATATATCATAAAAAAAAAGTGTGAATATTTTATTATATATCTATGATTTTGTATAAATTAAAAAATCAATATAAGAGAAACACATTTTATATAATCTTAAAGTGAAAAAAAGGAAAAAAAATCTTTATAAATGAATTTTTTTAAAACTCCTCATAAATAGTAATTTAACAGGAAAAATACATTAATAAAATATTAAAATAACGAAAAATAAAAAATATTTTTTTTTCAAAAGATACAATGTCTAGTCCTTCTATGAACTCCTTTACAATCTTTTTTTATAAAAAAAGTACATTCTAATTTTGACATTTATATAAAATATGTTTAAGAATATAAAAAAGAGAGGGAGGAAGAGGATTAAAACAAAAAAAATAGAATATCGGGATATCATTTGATGATACCTAAATTCAGCAATCTCCACAAACCTATTTCCTAATAGAGTTTCATGTTTTGATAAGAAGTCAACTAAAGCATTTGATTCCCTAAGAAGATGAAAAGCTTACACATCATCAAATTCCTCTTGCAAGGCTCGAATTTTAGGTTTCCAAGGTTCTAAATTCAAAACATGTAATTAAAATATTTTGTTAGACCATTTCGCGCTTGCGTTTGAATCTCCAAAAATTATAATCTTCTTTAACTTCTTCATTCTAGATAAATATAAGAGACTCCAAAGACTAATCAATTTTTCCTTTTGATTAGTGTCCATCCGTAACCCCTTTTATTAAAATATAATGAGAAGAAGAAAGATAAAGGGCCATTTATGCTCCACATTAACCTTGAGAATATGCTCCATTAAAAATTCCATGGGGGAAATTTTCTTTCTATTGAATATATTGTACTTGCCTTATTTTCTTTGGCCTCTTTAGCTTATTTTTTTCTAAAAATGAACTGCTTATTTTTTAAGATTGTAATGTAAAATTAATGTAGGTGTTCTTAAATAAAATTGCATTTCTAGAAATCCATAATCTCCATAAAACAGAGAAAGGATGGAATTTGAACTTGTAACATACAAATCTTTTTTATCCAACACCAAACACTCTCTTCAATTTTTAAAACCTACCAATTTCCCAAACAATTTAACTCATTCTTCACCTATTTCCAAATAAAGTTTGAGACAAGACAATGTACAAAAAGGAGGGGAATGGTTTCTTATTCTCTCTTATACAACATACATATGGTGGGCATATTCCATCCTCTCTTTCTACAAGCACCCCATCCCATAATTTTTTTTGACAACAAAATCCACATAAAAAAACTAAATTTAAGATGTCCTTGGCCTATTCATATAAAATTGTTCCACGATGTAGCTATTTGCTACATACTGGCCTCCAAAATACTTGATATGCTAATCTGGCTATAATGTCTTGTGTCTATAAATTATAATACCAAGTCACTCTATCATTAACTTGCTCCCATAATATAGACCTAAATCATTTAACCATATAAATATAATTCTCCCATTTTTCTGGCCAAGGCTCATCAAGTCCTAGATATCTAAGTTTTAGAATCTGGGACACAATCATATTGAAGAAAAGTATCAAACAAAGTAACATACCTTTTGTATGTTTTTGGTAGCATCAGAAGATATCTAGACTTGAAAGAGGCTAACGCACATGAGTTCTAAAGAACCCAAAAATCGTTTGGTGAAATTCCACCTAGATTATATTTTATTAAAATAATTAATATTTTTAATGGACTTCCTAAGTCTAAACTGGGGGAAATTAAAATATTTGTTGGTTCATATTATATTCTTTCCACGACTACTGGGGCGGTCGTACGGGGGGCGGCAGCCCCCTCTTCAGGGGGTATGCAGGGGTCTCCCCTGCATGGGATTTCGGGACCCTATATTACCTATGGTTTTGTGCATGGATTTTGCACATGGTTTTGGGCGCGATGGTTTTCGGTCCATGGTATTATGTAGATCTGGTCAAGGAAACTATGATTATGTTCTAATCAGGGTTTATGGATGCTTTGTCATGTATACATATGTAATATAATGAAAATCTAGTAGTCTCGGTTTTGGGATGCAGGTGAAAATCTATGTGTATATTTGTTTTATGTGTTATGCTCTCGCTATTGTTTATTTTTTGTTTTCAGAATTGTAGATTTTAACCCCATACAGAAATTACCTGCATACGAATTCTAAAACACATAAAATAAACAATGGGAGAGCATAACACATAAAACACATATACACAGAGATTTTCTCCTAGATCCCAAAATCGAGACTACCAACTTGATTTTTCATTATGTTCCTTTCAATGTTACAATACATATTTTTACATGCTCAAGCATCCAATACCATGGACCGAAAACCATTGCGTCCAAAACCATGGACCGAAAACCATCGCGTCCAAAACCATGTGTGAAAAATCATGCACAAAACCATAGGTAGGCCCGCTCAACCTAGATTGTGGTTACATGCACCCCTCAAACCCTCTTGTGACCCCCCGCTACGCAATTGGCACAACGAAGCGGGGGCTTTGCCCCCCCTCTAACCCCCTGGTTAACTACTTGGGCTAGTCGTGGAATGAATATAACATAACCCAATGTTCTCCCACTTCTTGCTTTCTTTCCACAGGGGGCCACAAGAGAGCTTAGTCATTTATCCAGCCCTACAATGCCCATTGTTTCTCTACACCAAGATAACTTCTCAAAGCTCATAGATTTTGTCAATGCACCTACAGTATTATTCAAAGTGTCCACCTTTACCAACAACACCTTTTTGTCTACTATCATATCCCTGACAAAGTGATACTGAACATCAAGGTGCTTTGTCTTTGAATGATATGCAGGGTTCTTTGCCAAGAAAATCGCACTTTGGCTGTCACAGTCTATCCTTATAGCTCCCTGTACTAACCCCATTTTTGAACACAATCTCTGCAACCAAATTGCTTCCTTTCTTGCATGAGTGGCTGCCATTTATTCTGCCTCTATAGTTGATAGTGCCACTACGGATTGTTTCTTACTCATCCAACTGACTACACCTCTAAATAGGTTAAACACATATCCACTTGTAGATCTTCTCTGATCCAGATCTCTAGCCCAGTCTACATCAACAAAGCCACGAATATGCAACACTCTGTCCAATCCTAGTCTTCCTTGGTAGCACAAACCATAATCACTAGTGCCACGCAAATACTTGAAAACCCGCTTCGTTTCCATCCAGTGCTCCTTCCTTGGTTTTGACATAAACCTGCTTAATACTTCCACTGGATGTGCAATGTCTGGTCTAGTACAGATCATTGCATACATCAGGCTACCGATTGCACTTGCATATGGAACATAGGACATGTCATCTTCCTCTTCTTGTGTCTTTGTCATCTTCCTCTTCTTGTGTCTTGGGACACTGTTCAGCAGATAACCTCACACCTAGATACGAATAGGAACCTTCAGTGGTTTACTATCCTGCATATTAAACCTCTGCAATATTGTCTCGACATACTTCCTCTGGTTTAACTAGAGCTTCCTCTTTGTCCGGTCTCTTTTAATTTCCATGCCCAAAATATAGTTTGCAACACCAAGATCTTTCATGTCGAATTTGGAGGACAATTGGGTCTTCAAATCTTGTATAATTTCTTTGTCATTTCCAACCAGCAACATATCATCCACATACATGACCAGATAAATAAGACGGTCACCAATTAATTTAAAATAGACACAGTGATCTGCTTTGCTTCTAGTGAAGCCAAGCCCCCGTATAAATGTATCAAATTTCTGATACCGCATCCTTAATGACTGTTTTAACCCATACAAAGACTTCTTTAACTTGCATACCATTTCTTTCTTACCCTTCACCGCAAAGCCTTCAGGTTGATTCATGTATATCTCGTATCAACCTAATCTCTTCTAGGTCCACTTGTATACCAACTCAATTTGATTGTTTTTTAGAAAAGAAGTGAGGAAAACATTTTATTACTTCCATATGTTCCCTTATATTAAATTCCATGGGATCCTAAAATAATTATGAGAAATATCTTACCCATTCTTTAGTGATTTATTATTAATATCTTACCCATTCTTTAGTGATTTATTCTTTCTTTTGGTATATCCTTCCATATCTCCCTTTGATCTCCCTTATGTGATTGATAGATCTTTTATTCTTAGCATACCTATGAAAGTACTCTGAATTCATGCCCCCTTCTGAAAGCCATAAAGAAATGGTTTTTAGATACCATTTAAGTTCTTCCATTTCCAATATATTATGCTTCTTCCTTTCTAAATCAATAATTCACTTCTTTTCATAATCAGAAAGGATCCCTTGTTGATTTATGGTCAGAATACTTGTTATTTTTTCATCCACCTCTGGATTGAAATGCATATTTTGTTCTTGTTGTTGCTTAGCCCATTAAGCTACCACCCTTTTAAGATATTTCATTTTATTCATAAATTGTTCCATAAAGGAATGAGATTGAGAATCCACTAAATGGGATTGATTATCTTTTACTAATTTTTCAAATTGCTCCACCTCCAACCAATCTCAATTAAATTTAAAAGGGACTAAGTTTTTTTTTTCCAGTGGAAAAATCGGTAACTTTTTATTTAAAAAATGAAAAGTTACACTAGTAGATGCTTGAAGCATTTCCATAAGACGCCCATTGGGCTCGAGTGCTTTCGCACCCCACGCAACATTACAAAGCTAACGTGAAGATGAAGAAGAAGAAAGGGAAAAAAGAGAAAAAAGGAGGAGGCAAGAAAAACTGAGTTCGGTAGTGAGTAAAAACTCACACTTCAAGTTTTTCTTCCCTTTTTCTTTTCGACCTTGCGCCACTCTCCTTGGGAGGGCTCGATCGAAGCTATGACTAACTGTGTTTCTGCTTTCTGAGAACCTGCTTCCTTGTCTGAATCCGAAGCATCTGAGTGGTGATGCCGTTTGTTCCCTCCCATGCTCTGATCCTCGATTGCCTTCTCTGCCTGATTTGGGTGAAGCTGTGAAGCCTTGTTTTCTGATGTCGTTTCCTTCTGTGTCTCCATTTATTGGGATACCTCAACTTTCTCTACGGGGGTATCATCCTCTTCTGCTTCTGATTCTTTGTCTTCTGAGTAAGTGGGAGAAAATTGTCATCCTTTCCTCTGCTTCCCTTTCTGCTTTCTTTTACTGTTTTCTTTCTTGGCTTCTGGACATGTGCTTTGAAGGTGTCCTGTTTGCCTGCATAGCCGGCATCTGAAAGCTGTATTTTCATAATCTAGTGCTTGCAGCCAATTTTGTTGTTTGTAGATCAGCCTTATGTTGTCTGGCAGCCCTTTACTTAGATCTACTTCCACACATATGCGTGCAAAAGTGAAGACCCTTTCATCAATCCTTTCCAGATCTGTTTTGATGTATTTCCCTATGTTGTTCCCAATTCATTCCAAAACTCGTTCACTCCAAAAGTGAAGGGGAAGGTTGTATAGATGGACCCAGACCGGCACTTTAGATACAGTCATTTTTTTTGGATCGAAATCTGGAAACCATGGAGTCATGAACAACCCCGACGTTCCCCAGAACCAAGGTCCAACACTGATGATTGTATCTCTGACTTCCCTGGATGCAAATCTAACTATGAAAAACCCCTTGGAGCATAAATGTATATCACATTCCATGGTCCAACTGGTGAAAATCCAGTGAAATAGATCCGATGGTTTTGGCCAAAAACTGTTGAAGCGACAGATTAGGGCCTGCGTTTCATAAGATTTAACGAAATCATCAAGCCCTGTAGAATCAAAGTTAAGGGCTGGAGTTTGCCCTAGCTGATCTACTATGTATGGCCTGGGTATATATCCGCCTTGATCTGGAGAGGACCCTGAATCTTTGTTACCTTGTAGAATGTTTTTGTAGGAGAACCGTCCCTTGGGTTGATGCTGAGATGTTGTCTTTTTCCCCTTGTCTCCTCCTGAGAAGCTTGGCTGTCCCTGAGGCAGAGCCCCTCCTCTTAGCCTGAGGTTTAAAACAATGGTTTTTTCTGGACTAATCTCATAGCTTTCCAAAGTTCTACTGTCCTGTAGAGACCACCTACCACTGACCAAATGTTGGATCTAAATCGGATATCCGGTCAATGCCCAAATTTGTTGTTTCAGCTGCATGATAGTGCTTCCTGCATGTACCCATACTATCCAAGATTTCCCCTTAGGGATTTTAATAAAAATCTGAAAACGAGTTGTTGTTACCTGAAGTCTGGGTTTTGGCTGAGTTCTTGATTTGCCTGAGCTGATGTCGCTGTTGATTGCCATGTGCTCTAGCTGTAGGCAGTCTTCCAGATCTAACCTCTTATTGGGTCGATCTTCCATTTGCATGTCAAGATCTGCATCCCCTCTGCTCGATCGATGCAAATTGCCACCGATCTGCTGCCTGGGTTCTGGGTGTTCTCGAATATTGGTCAGATCTGAAGGATCCGGCCCGGATCTGCAGTATTTGTGCCAATCCATTGTGAGAGGGAGCAGATCTGCAACATGCAGTCCCCCTTCTTTGAATGCAACAACCGAATCATTATGAAAAACTGCAATCCCCAACCCTGTCGCGTCCCAGGTTCCTTCTATTCTTCCCCTTGTGCCATTGATCCGTGCGTTCGGGGCCTTTTCATCTTCTTTTCCCTGCCAAAGTTCGAAAAATCCGACGGAGCCTTCATCAGGGGGGCCTTGAGGAAGAGCGAAAGCATAGCTTTTGCCGGTTCCCGATCTGAGGCAGATTTGCTGGTCGTCCAAGATAAGATGACTGTAAATGCAAGAGATATCGTGCGGCTTGATGAGGGTTGTATGCCAACCAAAGACCTCTGCGGCCTGCAGACAAGGAGTCGTTTGCAGTCTCTGCTTCTTTTCCCACACTCCCAGCGCAGGATCCGACCCACGAACCATCGAGATCTGACCCCATTGTGTGAAGAATCGAAACCTGCACCTCAAATTTACCTTGCGGATGAAAGGCGAGGGATCGAATTCGTTGCATGCCCTCGGTACAGCCCTAAAATCTCCAAACCGTCTCTCAATGGTTCTCCCAAGAGGTTTGACTTCTTCGATAAAGGGACTAAGTTATTTCATATGAAGTTCTCAATTTGAAATATAATAGGATTGTGATCAAAGAGTTGTTTGATATCTACCCAAGTAAAATAAGCTTTAACTTCATTTAAAAAATATTCATTATCTAAGATAAGTTATGTAATGACTATTTAGTCATTTTACAAGGAATTAAGAGTTCAAAATTATCTATACAATTTCAACTCCTTTATTGTAGTTTTTTCACTAAATTCACTACCAACATGCACCACTTATGACGCTATCTATAATTAATATAAATGTGTTGACTTTTTAATATATGGATTCACTTTTAAATACCATCAACATTATCATAACATGGCATCAATTAATAATTATTAGTTTTATTTTTATTATATGTTTCATTAGGAGTGGGTATTTTGTAGGGTGGTATGGGCTTGAAGTATGCCTTAAAATTGTTTATGCTTGGATAATAGCTCATCTTCATTGAAAATAAGGAAACAGGTTAATGGCCCAAGACCCAATGACATCTCGTAGGAGCAAAATCCTGCCCTCTTGCAAACCACTAACGGGTAATATTAAGTGGTGTTGTTTTCCTTGAATAAAACTAATGAGTCATCTTACATTTGCGGATAATAGCCACTAATGTTTGTCCCAATTTTCGTTTTGAATATTGAGCTATGATAAGTTTTCCCACTATTTAAAAGAAAAAATTGTACCACAATAGTTTGATTGATCTAAGTTTTGGAGTTCAAATTTATTCAAAATTTAATAAATATATATTGAAATCTTAAGTTCTATGTGTGAACTATCCATAATACTAGTGTCACAAAGAATTTTAAGGCCATATATCTATTAATGCATTCTAAAAAGCATTTTAAACAGTAGAAATTAAAAACCAACCAAAAATAATATTCACGTAATTCTAATAAAAAACTCTACACCATAAAATAGTTAAACAATGTTTTTTAATATATAAATATAATTTTAATTTTAGTCAAACAATTTTCTTTTCAAAATTTAAATTAAAAAACAAAATTGATTACCTTAAAATTTAATAAATAATTTTATATTGAAGTTTTTCTTAAAGGGCTGCTTTAATGATCATGAAACTAATGGGATTTTGTTCACAATAACATTTAATAATATAACTTTGGATGGATGATTGTAGAAAAAAAGAATTAACTAACTCTAATATTATCTTTTAGGTGGAATTTTCAAGGGTTAATGTCATGTCATTATCAATGTTTCTCAACTTTGAGTTTGGTCATAGTTTCATTTATGATTTTGAGTAGCTAAAATGGTCTCAGTGGTTCTCTAAGTAGATGAAAGAGGCAATATCTTCATGGCTAAAGACAGGATAACATACAAAAAAGACAACCTATTTCTAGACTAGCATCAGATATTCCTAGAGGAATAGGTGGAAGGTTAAAGAAAGGTGTTAGATGTCATTCCCAAGAAGGGTGAATCATTTTTCCTTTTTACTAGAATGTCAACTAAGAATCTCGTTTGATTATCAAAATGATGGAGGAGCCTCAATATCTTCTACAATCAAAGCCATCATGGATGGCCAATCCATCCTAATGTAAGATATTAATTGAGGAGTTTATTTCAAGCCTTGAGCTATTAGGATAGTAAATACGCATGATCATCAATTAGTTAACCTAGCAACTAGAAATATGATAGCATTATGGCCAAGTGGAAATGCTTGAGCAAAAAGTACTTGAAAACATGCCATATATCAAAAGCAATGTTGGGGTAAAAATTACTCCAAGAGATATTTGATATTAGAGAAAACATTTATGTCGTAGTAAAGTATTTCATTGGGAAAACTTAATCTCATGGGTTAAATCTATCAATTATATAGTAGTGATAAAGAAAAAACTAAAGATAATGTAGAGGATCCCTTTTCACTACTATTTGCTTTTGGTTTTATGTAAGAAATTTCATGACGTATGTTTGTTGTCTAACCAATACATATGAAAATGCACAGGTTTTACTTTGGTTTTGAGTATTGTGTAGAAGTGATGGATAGTGGAGCATTTTCATCCTCAAAACTTTGTTTTTTCGAGAATGTAATCAACCCTCCAATTTTGTTGGTGAAAATCCTCATTTTCCTAGTGTATGTCATTAAGAAACTAAAAATAATTCATAATGTTGGAGGTCTCCAAGGGTCATTGATCTGCGCTCATTCTATGGATCAAATATGGTAAAATGTAGATGCAATGGTTTTTGGCCTCTTACGTGAATGTTTTATTAGTCCCTAGCAAAAACACTATGAGATACATCTATAGTCCAAAGGTCTATTTATTGTCCAAACCACGTTGATTATCTTAAATTTTTTGAGAAGGAACCCTCATTCTCATGCATAGTAGGTTTGTTTTCTACTTCATGGTACTAACACATTGACCTTACCACTATGTTCATAGCAAAAATTATAGATTGGCTTCACCTTCCAAATTCATTGATACACCTTTTGAAATTTTTGTATGTTGTTACGCGCATGGCTAGACTACAGCTACCCTAGCTGTGCCCTCCCTTCCCTCCGAGCGGTTCCTTGATGCAATGGATCTTGGAGGTGGCTCTGAGGCTCCTCCTTCCTCACCTCCTGAAGTCAAAGCATTCAGGAAGTTAATAGCAGCAGCTGGAAAAAGAATGATCTCTGGATCACAGAGTTTGTGAAAAAATCGGATAATATCCCCACTGTGGAATTGCCAGCGGAAGAAACTTGCATATCAACGTTGAACCTAGCTGAAAGGGGTCTTATTGACCAGTTCACAGGGCAATGGCCATCCCTGAAAGCAGTAGAAGAATGGGTAAAACGAAACTGGATCCCACTGGTCTTAGAAGGAATTAAAAGTCACTTTGTCGGAAAAGGGTTCTTTGTCTTTATGTTCGACAATGTGGAAGACAGAATTTTGATCTTCAGGAATGGGCCATATTTTATGGGCCCCCAAGGGCTTTATTTGAATAAATGGTCACCAGATTTCGATCCGGCTCAGGATGTTCGCACAGCAGTTCCAGTGTGGGTGCGCCTTCCTCATCTCCCTCTTCATTGCTAGAACTAGAGATCGCTATAGTATATAGGCAATTCCCTAGGCAAATACATAGATCAAGCGGTGAGAAAAGACCAATACTCCTGTGCTCGAATCTGTGTTGAATTCGACCTGAAAGTTGGTTTGACTAAAGCCATCAAATTCTCAGTTGCAGATTGGACCCAC
Organism: Pinus tabuliformis; assembly: GCA_031772625.1. Classification (NCBI taxonomy): domain Eukaryota; kingdom Viridiplantae; phylum Streptophyta; class Pinopsida; order Pinales; family Pinaceae; genus Pinus; species Pinus tabuliformis. The sequence goes on along the minus strand of CM062816.1, from coordinate 375,288,514 downwards.
ATCCAAGAGCTTGACTACGGATAGCTTCCCTTCAAATGCCAACATTGTCACGAGTACGGGCATTTTGCAAGGTACTGCAAGAAGAAGAGCGAGGAGACAACAGATAAAGACAAAGGAGAACAATGGAAGCAAGTTAAAAAACTAGCACACAATAGGCAGAATAATAAATCCAAAGGCAAAGAGACGGGGAAAAGATCTGAGCAAGACAGTGGAAACCCTCAAACCTCAGGGAGCATGGAACCAAACAACAACGAGGAAGATAAAAACTCCTTCGAACCTCTCAACACCCCTCCAGAACCACCAGAAGCAGATCGGGAAGGACTCATCCAGACGAATGAATTTGCCTCTCCGGTCTCAGGTAACGTGGAAATTCTCCTCTCAAGTCCGGTTCTAGGTAACAATTCCTCTCTGTCATATGCAGACGTTACAAAAAAAAAAGAAAAAGACCATAGAGAATTTTGGCTCATCGGAGGATGAGACCTTCGAGAGGCCCTCAAAGAGAATCAGAAGGAGAAAAGACAAGGTAACTAGAGAAGAAGAATTAGAAAGGCAAAAAACCCTATGGAGCCATGCCACCATCGAGATGACTCTCAAGAGAAGTACCAGAACCAGACCTCCCAAGGGAGGAGGACCGATCCCAACAAGCAGCAAGTAATGCAGCTGGTCTCTTGGAACTGCAAGGGATTGGGGAATCCCTCAAAGGCAGAAGCTATTAAAGATTTATTGAAAATAGAACCCACAGACATTGCCATGCTCCGAGAGACAAAAATAGAAGGGGAACTCCTTCTAAACACAAGCAACACAAAATGGAAAGTTGACAATGGGAAGGCAATAAGTGCTAGAGGCTCGGCTGGAGGAATAGGCACCTTTTGGTCTAGGAAAATCTTCTTGTTAGAAAGATTCTACGAGACACAGCATTGGATTTTCACCGAGCTTCGACATACCTCAAGCAATCTCACCTTAGCTCTCTTTAACTTGTATGTTCCTGTACACTATGCTAAAAAGAGACAGCATTGGAAGTCACTCTCAGAATTTTTAAAACTTCATAATCCAAAGAACATTATCATAGGAGGAGATTTGAATATTATTATGGATCCCAAAGAGAAGAGATGAGGTTCCTACTCCAGCGATCCTATGCTCTACATAATGAAAAACCTCATGATTCAATGGGATCTGGTAGATTTTAAGCCAGTAAAAGGAGAATATACCTGGAACAACAATAGAACAGGGGTGAATCATATCTCAGCCATGCTGGATAGATTTCTCATCCACAGTTCAATCATGATGGATAGAAGAATCATCTTCTCCAAGATTCTTCCTAAATTAACCTCAGACGACAATCCAATACTTCTCTGGTTGAAAGAAGAAGAGGACTTAGGCCCTCTTCCTTTTTGATTTAGTCCTCTCTGGGTTGAAAGAGAAGGGTTCTTTGAAACAATTCAAATAGCTTGGCAAAAAGAAGTAACAGGCTCCCCAAGCTTTGTGTGGCAGCAAAAGCTAAAAAATGCAAAGTATGCCTTGAAAGATTGGATAAAGAAGGCTTTAAAAACTCCTACCAGTCAGAGGAAAGAAGCTGTCCAACAGCTGGCTGAAATTCAATTTGATTTGGAAAATATTGAAATCACCTCATTGGACATTGACAAAGAAAAATCTGCTCAAAGGAACACTTACAACTACTTCGGAAGAGAAGAAGAATATTGGCGAATCAAGTCTCGCAACTTATGGTTAAAAGCTGGAGACAGAAACACTGCATACTTCCACAGATAGTATAGGGCTCACCTTTCTCGAAACCACATAGCTGAAATCACCACTTCTAGAGGGCAAGTGTGTAAAGGCTTTGAACAGATAAAGGAAGCAACAGAGAATCATTTTAAGACTCTTCTCAGTGCTGAAAGGGATGGGTGAAAAGAGGACATAAATGAATTCCTCACTCATATCCCAAAGCTATTTAGCACAGATGATAATAATATGCTGTTGAATCCCATCTCGGAAGAGGAAATATTTAGAATAGTATGGTCCATGGAGCCGGACAAAGGTCCCGGGCCAGATGGCTTTTCAATTCATTTTTATAGACTATGCTGGGAGATGATTAAATCATACCTTCTGAGAATGATTCATGGATTCCTGAGGAAGGCTAAGGTCGGAGATAGAACCAATTCCACCTTCCTTGCCTTAATTCCCAAGGAAGCAAACCCTGGGTCTTTTGAAAGATATAGGTTGATCTCGCTATGCGATGCCTCTTACAAAATTATGGATAAACTCCTGGCGAATAGAATGAAACCTTTGCTGCAAAATTTAATTTCTCCTACTCAAGGGGGATTTGTGAAAGGAAGGCACATCCTGGACAATGTAATCCAAGTCCAAGAAGCTCTGAATTCCATCCATTGCCAAAAAGAACAAGGTATGCTTATCAAACTGGACATGTCTAACGCTTTTGATAGAGTTAATCGTTCATTTTTGTATAGGGTTCTTTTATCCTTTGGTTTCATTCAAGAGTTCATTAATCTCATCAAAGCCTGCATAGAAAAGACCTGGATCGTGCATTTGGTAAATGGAAGGCCTACCAACTACTTCCTAGCCACCAGGGGATTGAGACAAGGCTACCCTCTTTCCCCCTTCCTCTATATTCTGATGGCAGACTCCTTGAGTAGAAAGTTGTCTTTTGAGAAACAAGATGGCAGCATTCCTTGGATTTGAATAGAAAAAGGACTTGAACTCGTGAACCATGCTCTATTTGCAGATGACTCCTTAATGCTTGGAGGAGCTTCTCTGAGAATAGAAAATTATTTTAAATTCATTCTTCAAAAATTCTGTAGCATCTCGGGAGCCCTTATAAGTGAGAGGAAAAGTGATGTGTATGGATGGAATATAGATCAACACATAATTAAGAAAATTGCAAACCATTTAGGCTTTGCTAGGCACGATTCCTGGGAAAAAATAAAATACTTATGCCTTCCACTAACGTTGGGTTCCAACAGAAATCAATTGTGGGGGGAAGTAATAGCAAAATTCAAGAAGAAAATCATTGTCTGGGGAGTTTTTTGGCTCACCACAGGAGGCAAGCTCACTTTAATCAATTTTTTTCTCTTGGCGTTGCCCACTTTCCAGGCTTCTCTAATGCTGGCTCCAAGAGCAATCTCCGATCAGATTTCAAGGCTCATTTGCGATTTCCTGTGGAATGGAGGTCATGGAAACAATAATCGATTTCATTTAATAAATTGGGACATTGTTAAGTGACCCCTCGTGGAAGGTGGATTGCAAACCAGAGACGCCACGCATGCCAATCTAGCAATGGGATACAAGTTATTATGGCAGGTCCATGCTCAGCCTAGCCATCCAGTCAGCCAATAAATCAATCTTAAATATCTCAATAACCAGTCGTTGAGGCAATTCACGGTGGAGAAAAATCCAAAAGGATCTTTAGCTTGGAAGTTATGTAGCAGAGGCATTGAATTTTTCAGATCCTACCTGTATCAGATTCCTGGAAATGGCAAAAACACAATGCTATGGAGGTACATCATTATGGGCCATCCTCCTCTTGTAGAAGTTAATGAAATCTCTGAGCTAAGAGCATGGTTACAGGTGAAAGGAATCAGGAAAATAGAATACATCTCGGAATGGGACAGCCATGGGAGCTGGCATCGATGGAAATTTCCTAGAACTCCAGAACATTTACAAATGCAGTTGGAAATTATTTTTGAATCAATCTCTGATTTCGCACTGGTCCATAAGGAAGAAGAAGATTCCTGGGGCTGGGGCAAGACCGGGGTCTATTCGGCAGCTCAAGGCTACATTTAGATGCAAACTAGGAAGGATTCGACTCACCAAGAATCATTTTGGAAGCAGGTTTGGGATAGCTTCAGCATCCCCAAAATTAATTTCTTCTTCTGGACTTTGATGCACAAAAAAATTCTGACCGGAGAAAACTTGTGCAAAAGGAATATAGTTGGTCCCCACCGCTGTGTGTTATGCAAATGCGCAAAGGAAACTTCTGATCATTTATTTATAGAGTGCAAGTTCGTGAAGGAGGTTTGATCCCTTTTCTTGCATGGGCTAAATGTTATCCCTCCATCTCAGGTCTCGGTTGTCTCAATGTTTACCTCTTGGAAAGGCAATTATCCTCATAACATCACTAGCAAGTCTCTTTGGCTCTGAGTGTGGATTGTTGTCCCGAAATATGTCTACTAGAAGCTTTGGCTCGCCAGGAATGATATCATTTTCAACAATACAGATTGGTCTCCAGCAATGGTGGCTGCCCGAGCAAAGGGTCTGCTCTTAGAAACTTTGAATCATTTCCCCGTCAAAGATGACAGTTCCCTTCTTATTGAAGAAAGGACGTGGTTGGATGCTTATTCCAGCAGCGTCAGAATCAAAGCAAATCCTCACCCAACTCAAAAGGAAAGATGGAAAATTCGAGATTCAGAGGACAACTTTCAACATTGGTGGAGATCCCAGGGCAAGTGCACAATATTCTTTTATTGTGCTTCAAAAGGAAACCTAGGAAAGTCAGGTGCGGGCGGGGTGATTTTTTCCTCGAATGGGAACAAAGCAGATAGTTTTAGCTGGGGGCTTGGTCAGAGAACCAACAACCAAGCAGAAATTCTCGGCTTATTGAAAGCTTGTCAAATGGCGAGAGAGGAAAATTCAAGAGAAATATTAGTCTTTGGAGACTCGGAAGTGCTGATAAAAGCACTCATTAGTGAGAAAAAGCTAAAGGATCCAGTGCTAAACAAGCTGCTAACTAGACTAAAGAGAATTCTGAGAGAAATTCCCTCGGTTCAATTTTACCATATTCTCAGGGGTTTAAACAAGGAAGCGGACAGACTGGCAAATATAGGATGTACGTTGCAAATTGGGATGATAATTATAAATGTTGATTTCCTGATCAAGGCAATAATCCCCTGAGTGGGAAGGATGTGCTTCTGAATTTCTGAAGAATGTATTTTGGTTGATTGGCGTAGCCCAACCTGTTTCTCTCTAATAAAACATAACCGTTTCAGTTAAAAAATAAATAAATTCATTGATATACTTTTGGAATTTATCAATATTTAAAGATAATAGTATTGCCTTAGATAAAAACTTAAAAATATATCTAGATTAGATCAAGTTGGTCTCTCATATGCTTGAACATGTGGTAAGGTCAATATCAATGAAAGTTTACTAAATATTATGATACTATGGAAATGAGAAACTTTAGATGGATTTAGGTTTTAGATTATAAGAATACATATTTTTAATACCAAATCTTCCAGAAAATATGAAATCTTTTGGATTCTTGTTTTCAAGCATGAACCCATCCAAAAAAGGAGAGAATGATATCAAACTTTTTCTAGTAGAGCATATTGAAAAATCAAATCTCTAAACGGTAGAGAATTTAAGAATATCAAGAGTTCCCTTCAAGGACCAAAGTGTTTGTAGGTGAAGATTTTCCAAGGACTATGGTAGTTGTAAGGAAAGCCGCACTAGGGGAATGAAAAGACTCTGCATTTGAAAAATTTGTGGCACACTATACTAATCTTAGAAATGTGAATTCTAGTCTACAACTACTACTTTTTTTTGGTCAAATAAGAGTGGAGCCTTCTATTAACCACATGAAAAAATACATATGTTACATGGCTTTACAAAGTAAGGACCAACCAGGGTTGTCCCTATGAAGGGTAGCCAACTACACAACCCGAAATAAACCCTAAACCCTCAACCTGAGGCTTACAAAATAAGTCTCCATCCATGATCCCGTGAGATCTGACGGTCACGAAACTATCGTCTTGGCAACATGCGCCCCTTTTACCCGGTTCACGGACCCGATAAGGAATGTGAGCCAATTTTTATGAATGTTCGGGTCTGGTTTGAAACTTAAGCTTCGATCACTTTTAGAACCTGAAAACCATGTGAAAACGCCCATGTTGATCTGACGGTCCTTCGAGATATTGGAGCGGAAACCTGCACAGTCTTTACTCTCCTTTTTAGACCCGATGAGGATTGTAAACTGCTTATCTAAAAAGCATCGGGTCTGCTTTGGTGGTTAACCTCCGACTATTTTTCCACCCGATGGCTAGTCTACAACTACTACTTCATTAGGGGCTTGGGTTGAAATTAAAAAAAAAGAAAGACTAAAAATGTAGATTCAAATATCATATTCCCTATAATTTTATTCTTTACATTCATTTTTCATGTTATATATCTATATCATAAAAAAAATTAGATGCTCCCAACTTCTTATTAGTCCCTGCCTGGACTATAGCGATCGATTGATCGTTGACTCTGCATTAATTCATCTTTTGACCGATTTTTTTTTCCGCCTAAACATATTTTAACCAAAGTTTAATGCTGACAATGTGATTCACTGAAATTTTAACCAAAGTTTTCCTTTGAAAAATATTGTACCTCTTATTGCGGCCTTCACGTGGCCCGAGACAAAAATATTGTGGTAACTTTGTTTTATACAAAGTTTTCTGGCACCCTGCAGCAGTGATTTTTTCGTGCCTTCATTTTATCCAAAGTTCATTTTATCCTAAGTGCAGTTGGGGCCACTTTTTATTAAGATGAAACCACGTGTTGGGTTAGCAAAGTTAGAGAGGAAGCCAAGTGTTTGATGCATGTCACTTAGCTGTGGCACATGACATATTTACAATGCCATCAAGAATTTCATCGAGATCTAGTCCTATTCTGGATTGCAGAGATCTCAGAGGGCGGATCGAGCCGAGTTGAATGAAATGTAGATAAACATTGAACACATTCTTTGTATTTCCTGCTCCCAGACAGAACATCATTGTTTTCTTGGTGGTTTTTCCCTTCAGATTTTAGGTAGCTCTGTCTGTTTTTCCTTAACGGCTTTCATGTTGGGTTTTTAATGTAATCTGGATCTTTTCATAGCATCAATCTGCATTCACCCTGATATATACACAGTGTATATCTACAACACAGCTTGTATCCAATTTGGTTATGTGGGCGATTAACAGTATCTATTCCCTATATATATTTGATTTTTCCTTTTTCTCGGTTTGGTTATGTGGGTGATTAACAGCTTGCATTCCCCGCATTCTCAACTCGGCATATCTTTGTTTCGTATGCAATGTGCCTTGTGGGTGTCCTTGTTATTCCAATTTATATGCAAAGTTTCAAATTGTTTCTTTCTATGTATTTCAACGCTGAGTTTTGGGAATACTGTAAGTTATTTACGCTCAGTTTTGGGAATACTGTAAGTTATTTTTTCCTATATTACGCAAAATATTTAATTTACTCTAGCTCTTTATAGAGAGCTTTATTGTGACTCAGAGTTTAATCCTCATTTAGTTTTGCGTTTTAGTTATGAATTTCATAAAAATTTTCTCTGTTAGAAAAAAGGGAAAAACTTCTTGGACAGATCCTTTAGAAATACTACGGGTTTTGCTATCTGATTAAGACTGTAACTCCTTATTTATTTGTGAGTTAAAGTTTCTCTGTTTCTTTTTCTTTCTGTTTGTAGTCGTGGGGGCTTTGCTTAATTAGATAGTGTGTTTGCCATGCATTGGTTTGATTATAATACAAGTAAATGATTTTGGTACCATATTTGGGAACCAATTTGAATATGCTAATCTGTAGCATATTTGTTCTCTTTTTGGTTTGAGAGAAATTCCTTCGGTTGAGAGACTAATCTCACTGTTTTTCCTTGTTTAATAAAGGACAGACAAAGGTTTTACTCTATATCTAATATTGTGTTAACAATGTTTACGATCCTATTTCTTTCCATTTTTTTACTTTATATTACAGGGTTTTTGTCATTTCCCAATTTTACTTGTTGCTACAGGAATTTTGTCATTTTCCAGTTTTACTTCATGTTACAGGAATTTTGTCATTTTCCAATGTACTTCTATATTCAAGTACTATAATAATATTATTGATATCTAGCGATAGTTCTTTTCTGTAATTATAGAGAGGGTTTTCCTTCAGTTTTTTCTATTATTGGGTTTTCCTTCAGTTTTTTCTATTATTACTATACTTTTACTCTTCAGTTTTTTCTATTATTGCTATACTTTTACTCTGGATGAAATATTTCAAAATTAAAATTAGAAAAAAGAGACTTTGTTCTTTTCAACAGTGATTTACATATATTATCAAGTTAAAATTCGGAGAATAACTTATACCATAAATTCTTTACTTATCTGTTTACTATGTTCAGGATTGAATCTAAAACAAGATCCGCACTTTAATACAAGATCCGCACTTTAATTTCCCCCTCCCGTGAGATTACATGATTCGGTAAATGTTCAAGAAGGATTGAGTCTAAAACAAGATCCTCACTTTAATTTCCTCCCTGCGGTGAGATTACATGATTTGGTAAACGTTCAAGATTGAATCTAAAACAATATATATATATTAATTTCCTCTCTGCCATGAGATTATATGATTTGGTAAATCTCCCCCATGCTACTCCTAACTTCAGGAGTGTTCTCTCTCCTCGTAGACTTTAATGTTTATTGATTATCTGTTCTTTACCAGATATAGCTGTCTGACCCTTTAACGCAGTTTTTTTTTCTTCTCCTGATCTCAGATACTTCTGTCCTCTTGATCCTTTCAGTACCCTTTAATTACCAGACATAGCTGTCTGACCCTTTAACGGAGTGTTTTTTTCTTCTCCTGATCTCAGATACTTCTATCTTCTTGATCCTTTCATTAAAAATAAAAAATACTAAGATTTAGTTTTGGAACAGATAACTATCTCCATAACTAATTACCTGGTAAAACAATATTTACTCATAACCGCAGAATTTATCATTCCATAATTAAATTCCAAAAATAATTTATAATTTAAAAATAATAACCATATTTGGTAGCCATAAAAATAAATAAATATTTGTATCAATGATGGATATTACGGTTTAATTTTATTATTAAATTAAATTTACACATTTCATATTTTAAAGAAAATAGGATTATAAATCTATATATTAGACATCAAAAATTTATCAAATTTGATTATTGGTTAAATTTGCAAATTGAGTATTTTAAATAATGAGAAAGATAATGTTTTACTTAAAATATTGTTTGATAGGCGTAATATTTACTTGAAATGCATATTTAATTCACTAGTTAATTATGGTATTTCACATTCACTCCACGATTCTTTCATAATTAGATTAATATAAGTAGTTTTCAACTTTCCGTTATGAAAATGAATATATATTCTTTAAATTAAAAATAACTTTCAACTTCAATTAATTTATTTAGTAAATTATGAATTTTTACATTAAATAATTTAAGTTAAAAACATTTACCTACTTCTAACCTCCAATTTCTATCACTTGTTAATTTGTTTAGTAAATATGAATTTTTATATTAAATCATTTAAGGTAAACACATTTACCTACTTTTAATAAATTATGAATTTTTACATTAAATAATTTAAGTTAAAAACATTTACCTACTTCTAACCTCCAATTTCTATCACTTGTTAATTTATCTAGTAAATTATGAATTTTTATATTAAATCAAACACATTTACCTACTTTTAATTTGGTGTACAATATTTTATATTGATTAATATATAGACTATTGGATTTTAATTGTTTTTCAAATCTGAAAAACCATACACCACCTGCCATAACAGTCAACACATCGACCACCATTCAATTATTAACGCTCAATAAGACATTGTTGATTGCAGTAGAATGCATTGTATTGTACATATAAAGAAGAAAATGACAAATTGTATAGAGAACTTGTAAATATATAGAACTCTGGCCATACCAAAGTTCCTCAACCCTACACAATAATACATTTTACTGACCATGCTTACATAAGCCCATGTTGAATACCATGGCGAACCTAGAGTTTGTACAATCCTGAATAAAGGCCAGAGTACCATACTACTTTATTATTTATCATCCTAAATTCCTGTGGACATCAATAATTCATCACATGCATCCCCTAAAAGGAAATGGTTTCCGATGGTAATTTCTCAAATAATGCAACCAACCCAACCTACCATCCAAGGTATGCTTTCTTTCTGTATTGATTTCCCTTCTGTCTCTGCCGCTGCCGCTGCTGGTTCATACACAAGTATTGATTAAGGGACTACTACAATTGATATCATTCATTTTAATCTTACTAATTTAGGATTTGATTTACAGAGATGTCGCATCTGGGTCTTGTTGGGTTTTGAATCCTAAGTATTCCTTAAAAATGCAACAACGATTGAATTTTCTTTAATGAAGTTTAATTTACAGAAAAGATTCACCTGAAAAGACAGCTCTTTATAAATTCTAGTGCTCAGACGAGAAGGTTTGACATTCAGATTTCTAAATATTTTTATAAATTATACAAATTATGCAGCTCATCAAGTAAATTTCCCAGCAAAAAGTTTTAGAATTTTTTAATATTTGTTGTAAAATGCAGGTCAGGCACCAAGTCTAATGCAGGGCATGAATAAAACTTGAAAGTCTAAAAGAGGATCACTCCGATTTTTAATTTTTTCCTTCTTTTTAAAATGCGGCTAGTGAAGACGTATTCAGACTTCCAGATTTTTCTTTATAATGCAACTCCTGAATTAAACTTAAATTCACTTTCAACAAGCATTTATATTTTATTTCTTTATATTGCTCTAAGGCAATAAAATTTAATAAAATTCGAATTTACATAAGAAAAAGCAATTGGATATCTATATGGATTTTGACGGAAGATCTACATGACGATGGGGATGGGGTTTGAACTTGTTATTGAAGAAGAGCAAAGGTGCCACGGGACGAGCTATTGCAGCCAACGTGGCACCTACCAAGTACTCCACGATGGCAACAACACCGAATGTTGTTTTTTTGCAATGCACGATGGCAACAAGGTCAAATTTACGTGGTAAGTGCGGATGAGGGCGTATATTAAGGTCAGTTCATCACTTGTCTACTGCTTCTACTGGTTTGGTGGGCCGGGCACTAATTCAAGGTAGAGGTATTGGCTCTTGGGGGACGCTTCCTGGCTCACTATTTGACAAGATTCACATTGTGGGAGACTCCAAAATAGTTATAGATTGGGCTCTGAGCCACAATTTCATTATAATGCCTTGCCTACAACATTGGTTGCAGAATGCTCAAAATCTGATGGCCTCTTTCTCCAACATCACCTTCGAGCATGTTTTTTCGGAGCAGAATCTGTGTGCTGGTGCTCTCTCCAAACATGATTGGATCCACTTTGACTCTCAGGTGGATGGCTCTGTCCGTGGATCTGGGACTTTCCTCTTCTAGCTCTAGGTTTTTTTTTTTTTTCTTTACTTGCTCTATTTTTCCTCTGATTTTTGGGTGTCTGACGCGGGCCTCTAGATCATGTGGAGCCTTATCGTAGTTCCTTTTTGTTTTGGTAGTTTTAGTTTTTCCTTGTCCTTGATTGGATAGTGGATCAATTTTAGATTGCATGGGGCAATTTTTAGTTCTTCTGGCCCATTGTGGAGCTGTGCCTATGTGCAACATTTGTTATGATGTATTTTTGGCGATTTCTGGAAGGTATGTTCCGGATTACTCTCTTTATTTTTGGTTTTCACTGGGCTATGGGGATAATGCGATCTGTATATGTAAACTTTGTTTTTCAATGAAATCAGTTTGTTTTTTTCCTGTGAAATTGAGAAGGAAGTCAAATTTACAAGGAGGCAATTGCCATGAAAATCCCATGCCCTCCTAATGGTAATGGAAATGTTGAAGCAAGAACGGATATGTTGATGTTAAAACTATAGAAAGGGTTAATGTCAAAATGGCAGGGATGGGTTTCTTCTATAGTTGATTTGTCTTCCTATTTCGAACTTGTCTATGTATGCAAGCGCTGATGTCCAAATTGTTAAGACGATACTTTCGGTCAACGAGCCCATTTTGATATTAAACTTAGTGGGCAGAGGATCAGGACCACAGACAAATAAATGAAATATATTTATCGCAAGTCTTCGTACTGTACTATTTATATTAAAATAAAGTTTATATTTTTGACAAATTAAAAATCAATAGGATTTCATAACAATTGTGATGTAAAAATCATGATTTCATATTTTTAAAAATAAACAGAAATTCGAATGTTTTTTAAAAATTATTTAACTTTAAATTTTTATGTAAAAGGAGTTGATTAAATTATTTATTAATATAAAGGCTATAATAGATAAATTAAATATATATTAAATAAAAGTTTTGGACAATTTGGATTTATTAATTTTTAAAGTTATAAGTAATTTTGATATCTAAATCCATAATTAATATTTTAAAGTGATTTATTGGTTTTTACGGTGAGCCTTTTTAGTGTGAATTAATCAACTACTATTTAAGAATGTTATATCTTAATAGTCATTTATAGGGATTTAATCTGGCTCACCACCACTGCTTTGCCAACAATAAACAAGACATGTTTATTAAAAAATAAAAAAAAATATTGTACTCTGACCAATATAATTCGTTTAAAAACAAATCTGCAAAAATAATTTGAAACTTTTTAGTGTGAATTAATCAACTACTATTTAAGAATGTTATATCTTAATAGTCATTTATAGGGATTTAATCTGGCTCACCACCACTGCTTTGCCAACAATAAACAAGACATGTTTATTAAAAAATAAAAAAAAATATTGTACTCTCACCAATATAATTCGTTTAAAAACAAATCTGCAAAAATAATTTGAAAACAATTTCAACCGACATCTTGTACTCTGACCAATACAATTTGTTTAAAAACAAATCTGCAAAAATAATTTGAAAACAATTTCGACGGACATCTTTTTATTACAAAATAAAAAATTACTCTTATGATTTCAGTATTTAAAAATAATTTCGAAAAAATTTCGGCCGTTATGCCATCTGCAACGTAGACCTTCTGGCAGGCCCCGGCAGGGACGATGCAGCACTTGTTAAAATTAATTATCATAGTAAAAATAACTTATTTTCTAAAATTTTTAATAATATTTTTATACATTTACAATATATAACATTAAATATTTTATTAAAAATAATAAAACAAATAATAAAAAATAAAAATAAATATTATATTTACTTATTAATAATATTTTTTTTTTCTCGGCAAACTTAACTACTATTGTATTAATATGTACATAAAAACTATACAAGCAAGGTGTCTCGCAGCCCAAGGCTAACTGCGGCACTTGGGTGCATTTTCAAACATTTACAACTGCCCTGTTGGGCCTTAAGATGTTGCAACAGAACACTAAGACTTTCACAAAATAACCCACGCAGGGGCGAACCAAAGCCTTAAGATGTTGCAACAGAATACTAAGACTTTCACAAAATAACCCACGCAGGGGCGAACCAAAACTGACCTCCGGCCCAAAACTGGAACTTACAGAAAAAAACCATGCAATCCCACAGGAGTTGCGCCCCATAGTAGTATATGTCCCCACTGCCATAGTATAAACCGCAAACTGATCCAGACATAACATAAACACTGTCCTATGTGTGACACAGAAAAAAACGCAATTATGCTTACCCCGAAGCTCGACAAGAGTGCAGAAGACCAAAACACAGAACCACCCTCCGAAGTTATTCCTCCGACTCCACATCCATTGCTGCCAGGTTATGCACCGAGTCCGCCTTCTCCATAACTTGAGGCGGCGCTGAGGCCATAGAGCGGTCCGAATTGCTTTCCTCTTTCTCTGACTCCGCCTGAGCCAGTTTCCTCTTTATTTGAAAATTTATTTGTGGCTATTCCTTATTCCTTATAGATTAGTGATATAATTTTATTTTATTTTTAATTATAACTATTTCATTCGTATTTTATATAAACATAAATATATTAGTGTGAAAAGATGTTTCATTTATATTATTCTGAAAAGATGTTTCCATTATATACTTTTGAAACGCCTTTTCCATAATTATTTTTTATTGACTCATTCTTTATTTAATTGCTCGCATTAATATTAACTTGTGCCTTTTCCATAATTATTTTTTATTCACTCATTCTTTATTTAATTCCTCGCATTAATTTTAACGTATGCATTGTCCATAATTATTTTCTATTGACTCAATCTTTATTTAATTCCCTACATTAATGTTAATATAGGAAATAAAATATAGGCTTGCAATATTTCTCGTAGTAGGATCACCTTATTTTTTATTAACTTATATTTTATTATTATACTTGCTACTCTATTTGATGTACAAGTATATATTTTATTTTAATTTTTATTGGTCATTATTTTGTTTTTGATTTAAAAAAATTACAATTTCTAATTTATAACATTATGGATAGAATTTTATTATTTTTTATTATGTCATTGTCCTTAAATCAGTGATATATAGTAATCATGTCCGTTGATTGACTTGTTCATATTTTTTTTGAACTTAGATTTTTTTTGGACATTATTTTGTTTTGATTAAAAAAATTACATTTTCTAATTTAGAACATTAGGGATAGAGTTTTATTATTTTTTATTATGTCATTGTCATGAAAGCAATGATATATAAAGCAGTGATATATGGTAATCATGTCTGCTGATTGACTTGTTCATATTTTTTTTGAACTTAGATTTTTGGGTTTCTCGGTGATGACGTCCGCCACCACCAAGGTTGCAAAGGCCAAGGGGGACGTGACCAATGTCAAAACGATCTGCAATAAATAAAAAAATGAATTGTCGTCTCGTTAATTTGGTAGGGAAATTCTTATTTTTACCACTATAGGAAAGTTATTTGGTAGGGAAATTCTTATTTTTACCACTATAGGAAAGTTAATGCACTCTGACATGCAAGGGGAATAGTGGGTGCCTTGCATTTATATTTCTGCCAAAGTTGACTTTGGCATGTTAGCAGCCAGGCATCCACTATTCCCCTTGCATGTCAGGGTACATTAACTTTCCTATAGTGATGGAAATAGGAATTTGATTAGCGACTCAATTGTGCATGGAAATTCTCAACCCAACCAAACTCCCTGTGCAAATCCACTCTATAAGTCGCCAAATCCCCATACAAAAATATCCAACCCCCCGTACAAAAATATCCAACCCTAATTTTTCCGGTGGTGATTCGTTTTAGAATATACCATGTAAATAATTTATGGAAAGGGAAGTTATTAGCATGCTATAGGGTATTAATTGGGTGACGGTTGTATATGATCATCGTTTAATTTTATCACAGCCAAAATTGTACGGTAAACATATATAGTCGCCACCCAATTAATACGTTATATCATGTTATTTATTTTCAGCCATGGTATATTAGTTGTTGAGCAGCAGCATTGATGGAGGGAGGTTAAATTTAGGGTATATACTTTTCATTTTGTGCTCCATATCATAACAGGAAAACTTAAGTCACTTCTTAATAAACGAAATACTGTAATGATAATGGGATAACAACTTGCAAGAGAATTTTTTATTAATATAAAGTTGCTATGGTGTTGCATTGTTAAAATTAAAGATGTTAACATTTATATTATTTTAAAAATAAACTCTATCAAAATTTAATATATAATTAGTTAATTAATTATTATTATAAACTAGAATTATAATGTATATAATATATTAATTATTTAGAAAATATAAAAACTAAATATCAAATTTTTGTTATTATAATTTTTTATTAAAAATATTTAATTGAAATTTTCATATATTTTCTTACAGTTCATTTATTATAAAATATTAAAATAATTTATTAAACCATTCAAATGAAATATTAAAATGGTTTATAAATCATTTAATTTAATCAATAGAATTTTGTATTGGATGAATAGGTTTTGGTGTTCTATGAATTTTATATGGTGAGGTAAAATGTTTGAGTTCACCAGCATTAGTAGGAAGTAGGGGTTCTTGCACTCATTTAAGGGTTGAAGTCTTAGCTCAAGCTTCAACACAACAAATTCCTCGTGGTGGCAATATGCAAAAAAGCAAAGGCAGTGACATTCTCACTACGTGGCTCTTGTTAATATCTAAAATTATTTAACTGTAATATGGTTGGTTCAAGTTTTATTTTGTAATGATTGTTATTGCATCCTTTGCACAAAGCAATGCAATCTAAATAATTTCCTCA
The DNA here is from genome assembly GCA_031772625.1 of Pinus tabuliformis. Classification (NCBI taxonomy): domain Eukaryota; kingdom Viridiplantae; phylum Streptophyta; class Pinopsida; order Pinales; family Pinaceae; genus Pinus; species Pinus tabuliformis. The sequence continues at coordinate 375,272,543 of CM062816.1, read as the reverse complement.
TATTTTTCTTTTACAATTTTTTAGTGCAATCCCAATATTATGATTTTTAGATACTTCTAAATTTTTCATTGTTAAGATTCATAGGAAACCACCAAAAATTCAAATCCTTGAAAATAACTTAAGTAAATAACATATTTACTATCACTTACTACCCACCATAATTTAAACAAGTATTTGCATAAAAATGGATTTTAACAAAATGTATATTAATATACTTATCGGAAAATCCCACCATTATTTATGTTTTCTTCAAAAGTCCTATGTTAGGTCCCTATACTACTAGTGTAACCCTTTATTGTTATTAGTGCAACCCCCTTATTATATTGGTGTGCCCATGTAGTCCCCATATTGTTATTATTGTGCTCCATAGAAGCCCAATATTGTTATTGTTGTGCCCTTACATTATTATTGTTATGTCGGCTCTGATGATATTATGACCCCTTAGACTCCTATATCTAGAAAGGAGGTCTTGTCATTTTTATCATTCAAGAATTGTTCATTTGTATAATGTAAAGTAGGTTTCCCCCTCAAAGAGGCTAGGTTTAAGTCGTTGATCTATCTCTTTCTTCTATTTTGTGAGCTAGTTTCATAACATTTGGTATCAAAGCTTTGGATTCTAGGGTTTCACTGCTCCAAACAGGTCATCGTGGCATTTTTGCTATAACATTTTCTCTACGAAGTTTTAGAAGCTAAAATAAAAACTCATTTGAGCCGAAATCGTTTTAAATCTTGGGTCTGAATTTTAGAGCTTGTCTCGCTATATGTTCGGAGATATAATCTGAGGAAGTTAGGGTTTTTGCAAGCTCCAGAATTCCATCTCAAACAGGTCATCGTGGAATTTTTGCTATAAGTTTTTTTCTACGAAGGTTCAGACTCTGAAATTAAAACCCATTTGAGCCAAAACCTCGGTGAAGCTTGGACCCGAACTTCAAATCTTGTTTTTCTATATTTTCAGAGATATGCTCCAAGACATTTAGGGTTTTTGTAGGATCTTGAATTACATCCTAAATCGATAACCTTGAGAAAATCGTCATATCATTCTCTTTGAGAATCAGATTGAAATTTCGTAACAAATTACAGAAGGAGGATAGACTGTACTCTTTTTTGTATTGTTTTCAGGTATGAAGGTCAAAACAATAACATGTTTCAATTCCTACAAGCTCGCTCTATTAAAAAATTATATAATCAAGTCATCTTGGGAGATTGGGCATAACTCTTTCTTGGAGAATCCAATTTCGATCAGACTGGTGGTATTGGAAAGAGGATGCAGAGGGCTACTGTAGGCCGCAATTTCAGACTTTGGAGATCTAAAAACTCAAAGCTACAACAAATTCAAAATCAAGCTACTAAAATCAAGAAAAAGAATGACTCGAATCAAGAAAATAGAAACACCTAGTAAGGAAAATTGGATGGATGATTTGAAGAATGTGATCAAAGATAAGATAAATAGTTTTGTATGTGCCATGGAAGCTAATATCGATGGTAGGGAAGCTTATTTGAAGAAAGAAATGGAAGGTTTGAACGAAGGTGGGAAAAAGCTGCTATAAGAAAGGCCTCCTAATGATGAAAAGGTAGTAGAGGAAACTCATGATGAGAAACAAATAAATGTTAATCATATTTTCATAGAATCTAACATTGGATTGAAGACCCGTCATATTCCAAAGATCGATATGAGGAAGTTTGAAGGCAAGGATCCCATAACATGGATACTATAGATGGAGAAATATTTTGATCTACATGATGTGCAACTATTACAAAAGGTATGTATTGCATCTTTATATTTAGAACCGAACCAATTTTTATGGTATAAGGGGTTTTGTTCTCGTAAACCACTTTTCACCTGGTCAATTTTCATGGAGGAAATGATAGCACATTACGAGGATACAAAGAGAAACACCTTCTTTAGCCAATTGATAAATACCAAACAAAAGGGTTCAATGGTAGAGCACAATGAGGACTTCCAAAAATTGAATATAAGGCTAAATGATATCCCAGAGAAGTGTAGGATTGAAGTCTTCATAGGGACTTTAATTGATAACATCCAACATGAGGTTCGCCTTTGGGAACCTGATTCATTAGAGAAGGCATACAGGTTGGCAAGAAAAAATGAAAGAAAAATTATGGAAACAAGGAAGCCTACCACTCATAACTATAAAGGTGGAAGTGTTGTTTCTCCTAGTCTTTCACCACCTATAAGGTTGACACCATAACAATTGGAAGAAAAAAGAGCAAAAGGGCTTTGTTACAATTGTGATAGAAAATACACTAAAGGTCATAAGTGTGCTGAAAATAAATTAATTTACATGTATGGGGAAGAAGAGCAAGAAAAGGAACAAGAAACATAAAAATAAGAGGATATACACCAGGAACCAATCTTTTAATGCACTGACAGGAATTGCCACTCCTCAAACTCTCAAGATAGAAGGGCATATCAAGAAGAAAAATGTAATAGTGTTGATTGCTTCAGGTAGTACCCATAATTTTATTAATTGTAAGATCACCAAGGAATTGAATTGCTTCCTATATCTAGCATCAAAGTGTCAAGTAATGGTTGCAAATGGAGGAACCATAAATTTCTCTAGAAAGTGCCATAATATCAAGCTATCCATGGGAGAATATGTCTTGAATAGTTCAATTCTTTCCATTCCAATGGGTGGTGTAGATGTTGTACTAGGAGTCTAATGGCTACAATCTTTGGGTACGATAGCAAGCTTTTAATTTTCAAGAACTTTTCTTGAAATTTTTTTTGGAAGGAAAGGAAGTTGAATTAAGGGGTATTGCAGGGAAAATTGGAAAGATAATCAGCTCTAGCAACACATGAAAAAGCTTCTAAAGAAAGAAAAATGGGGCATAATTGCACAATTATGTTCACTAGAGGTTCCCACATTGAAATCATCTATTTCTCCAGATCTCCAAAATGTTTTGGACAATCATTCCAAGGTATTTGAGACTCCCACCTATTCATGATCATTATCATGCTATTCATTTGATTCCAGGAAGTGTTCCCCCAAACATCAGGGCTTACAGATATCCATATACCCAAAAGAGTGAAATTGAACGTATGGTTGCAGAAATGCTAGAGGTTGGTATAATTCAACGTAGTCAAAGTTATTTCTCCGTTCTAGTGGTATTGGTATACAAGAAGGATGGATCATGGCGCATGTGTCTAAATTATAGGGAGATCAACAAGCTTACTATTACAGATAAATTTCCCATTCTTGTCATTGATGAATTATTGGATGAATTACATGGAGAAATTTACTTCACCAAGTTGGATCCTCGTTCAGGATATCATGAAATCAGAATGAAGACTGAAGACATTCCAAAAACAACATTTAGAACTCATGAGGGTCATTATGAATTTTTGGTCATGCCTTTTGTTATGGAAACAATTCAAAATGTACATGGAAACCCAAAGATTACAGAGATCCCATATTCACTAGAAATTTTTGGAAAGAATTATTTTCTTGTCTGGGCACTCAGTTAGCTCATAGCTCATCTTATCATCCTCAATATGATGCAAAAACTGAAATAGTGAAAAAATGTTTGGAAGGATATCTTTGTTTCTTTGTATCTGATAAATAGACACAATGGGTCAAGTGGTTGCCTCTAGCTAAATGGTGGAATAACACTTCCTTCCATACTGCAGCAGAAATGACCCCATTTATGGCACTTTATGGATATCATCCATTGTCCATCACATCATCTTGAAAAGAAAATTCTAAGGTTCAAGAAGTGGAATATAATAGCTAGCATCAACAACAAGTTCTCAAACTCTTATAGGATAACCTCACTTTGGCGTAGAATAGAATGAAACAACAGGTAGATCAACATTGCAGTGAAAGAAATTTTGATGTAGGTGACTGGTTATTTCTACGACTACAACCGTACAAACAAATGTCCCTCAGTAAAGCTAAGAAGGGCAATAAATTATCACCAAATTATTATGGTCCGTTACAAAAGATTGGTACTATGGCATACAAATTGGAGCTTCCTGCATCTTCCCGAGTACCCCCAGTTTTCCATGTTTCATACTTAAAGAAGGTTATAGGTGACAAGCTCCCAGTTTAAACAATATTGTCGGAACTTGACGAAGAAGGAAAAATCATATTGGAACCTAAAGCAGACACGGAAACAGGAACTTGACAGCTACGAAATTGATCAATTTCAGAGTATCTCATCAAGTGGAAGAACTTACTAGCTAAAGATTCCACATGGGAGGACGAGAATTTTATACAGAATCATCAAGAACTACTCAAGTGTTGAGGACAACACTTTTTGAAGGAGAGGGGCATGTTAGGCCCCTATACTACTAGTGTAACCCCTTATTGTTATTATTTCAACCCCCTTATTATATTGTTGTGGCCATGTAGTCCCCATATTGTTATCATTGTGCCCCATAGAAGTCTACTATTGTTATTGTTGTGCCCTTACATTATTATTGTTATGTCAACTCTGATTATATTATGACCCCTTATACTCCTATATATAGAAAGGAGGTGTTGTCATTTGTATCATCCAAGGATTGTTCATTTATGTAATGTAAAGGAAGTTTCCCCCTCGAAGAGGTTACGTTTTAAGTCGTTGATCTATCTGTTTCTTATATTTTGTGAGATGGTTGCATAACATCCTATCATACCAAGGATTAATAATAACAAAATGAAATCTTATTAACTATTAATTAAATTAAAATGTAACTTAATTATTTTACAACAATAAGAAATTCATGCATCCATGCACAACTAATAAACCACAGAATATGAGATGTAAATCTGAGTCGTTTAATTAATATCAGTATTGGAACTGAGTATAAATAGAGTGGAATGATGGAATCTGGGCTTGCTTCTACAAGCATGCGAACCTGAAAATGGCTCCAATGGGTAGCTCGCACTGCCTAGAAATTTTGTTGCTACTGTGGGAGGTGAAATCTAGTTTATTCCCTCAAACATGCTTCAAAATTTTTTCAAAATTAACTTGAGGCTTCTCTCACCCAAATTTACCAAACCTAGAAAAATCTTGAGCTAATTCTAGCTGATCTGGAAAGCCCCAAAAAGTGTGAATTACGTAGAAAATACTATTGTTGCTACTGAAGAAGAATTGGAATTTCTGCCCTCAAAACTACTCAAAAACTTATGAAACTTTAACCATTGTCTCTCCACGAAATACCCACAAAACCCCAAAAAAATATTAGGCTAATTCTAGTTGATCCAGAAAGCCCCAATTTAGTGGGAATTACACAAAAAATACTATTTCTATTGTTGAAGAAGAACTGAAATTTCTGCCCTTGAAACTGCTCAGAAAATTATGAAACTTTAATCATGGCTGCTCCTCCAAATACTTGGAAAAAACCAGAAAATATTGGGCCAATTCTAGGTCATTTCAAAAGCCCCAATTTAGTGTGAAAATATGAGACTACCAAGCCCTGCGTCCAACAAGAAACCACATAAAATATGATCCATAAATAGTTGAAAATCTCTTGCAAAATATCCTTCGGAAATAGATCCAATTCTCAACCAAACTCCAACTAAATTTCCATCCCCAAACCTCTATGCAAATTCTACCTAATAACCCCAACATAGGCTCAGAAAAGGTATAATTAAACCCAACAATATATTATTGGCTTAGCCCTATAATGTTTTGTCAATCTCCTCCTCCTCCCAAGAGAAACATTCCTGAAAATTCTCAGAACCTGCGAACAAAGAGAGTTGCTCCAAATGATCATTGTAATTCTCCTTCTACACCCAGGTAGAGTTAATGGCTAAGGGAATTATTTGTAATTATATCCAATGGAAGTCCTGAAGTAGACTCCCCAAGGCCTCACTAGGGAGACACTCGAAGTTCTCTGAAATGAGGGTGGAATTCCCACTTGGAATTCCTGTACTAAACAACACTTTTCTTTTTGTGCTAAACAATCTCAAGAGAAGATGAAGGGTGAAATGTAATACATAAAAGATTATCAACAAGTGATTCCATCTTCCTTTTATAATTTATCCTCGTGCTTCTAGATTCCATTTTGAATTATTATATTATTGGTGGGGGGGAATTTTCCACTAAGTGATTTTTTCTTCCATTTTAATAAAATAATAATTTGCCATCAATATCCTTTAAAATAATATTTTTCCTCCCTTCCCTTAATAAAATATTATTTACCACCATTCCATTAAAGGAATAACTTTTACCTTTTCTCACAAAATAATATTTTCTCCCTTTTTTAATATTATGAAAAAATAGCAAAACTCCTTAGTGATTTTAGCATGCACAAAAATGGGGACGTGACAGTCCTCCCCACTAAAAATTGCTTGTCCGCAAGCAATATCACTACATGTTGTTTATCCATAGGTTGGTTAAGCTAATGTCAAGGTCCAAAATGTGCCACTGAACCACTCTTCATTGTCATGCCACCATCACATGAATAAATCCTATGTCACGGGGTCCCAAACCAACCTTACCTCATGTTGCACAACATTTTGCCATACTGGTGAAGTCCCCCATGTCATTAGTGGATCACTAAAACATAATGGAAAATTTGAATGATGTTTCCCTATAGAAACTAGCTCATCCATATGGGTAATTGAATTTATAAATCCTATGATGCCCAAATCTCATTCTAGTCTCAAAAGGGTACCATCATGTTGTCGCTATGCCACTTTGATCATGACTTTATTCCCATCATGCGCAAGATGTGCCCTCCTCTCTGGTAACTTTATAGAAAAATATATATGGAGTTCTACACATCTAGACCAGGCATCTCCATGATGTCAAGGCCTACCCATCCAACACTAACCTTGATCGGGAGAAATGAGAAGGCAAACCATCCCTACCATGTAGTTCTTAGCGCTCCACCATATGTAAAACCAAGAGTGAGTTGGGTCACTTTTTTCCCTAATCCTGCTCATTGTGAAGTAAAGTGACCAATCAACCAACTGAAACCCCAGATCCCATAGCCATATAGGTTGCAACATAGCCTTGACAATTATTGTCACCAACCCATACCCTACCTTGGGTCCCATCATGCAATCATTATATGGACTCCATACATCACGAACCAACCTGATGCATGCAAGATTATCCTGTGTTTTTCATACCACACTACGAGATCTATTATCATGTCTCCTATATGCGTTGTCCAATAATTCCTAGAGTCTAAACATATTCCTACAAGAAGGGCCCGCCAACTGTTGTATATTCTCCTGCGATATCTCATAATGTTCGCCCAAATGGTGTCATGCATCTCTATAAGTGTGGGCTCAAAGGTGGAACATGTGTTACCTCTACAAAATATCAGAAAATCGTCAATCCTGCACCTTCCAACTCACACCGTAACCATATGCCACAGCTAGAAAGTCTCTCTCCTGATGCACTATGTCTTGTCCATTTGTCTTAGATGAACCTCTCGGGTCCTATTTATCATGATGAGAGCTTTGAGTGATAATACCCAAGTTCCCTGTATTAGTGTGAAATGTTGGACAGTGATAAATGTGTGGTCTCTAATAGGTATATGCAATAACACGTATGGAAGTTCATGTTTAGCTCTATGACCAACCCTCTCTCCAAACGTGGGAGTGCCAAACACAAGGGTATGAAATTTGTCCCTCTCAGGAGATCCCTTTGGAGGTAATTCTCCAACAATCTATTATGCATCATCATACTCTGTTATACACCAACATGTGCCCCCTCACTCCACTACATAGCACTGAACTATGTGGTACAACTCCCTACACCACTGGATAGCAACACTCATACTCTATACCATCTAGTATCTGACATGTGTCAATGCATCCACCACTTTGTTATTAAACCCTCCATGAAGTGAGCTACAATTCCTCATATACCTCGATATCCTTGAGTGGCCTAACTCCTCACATGCTAACGAAAATTACACTATTGTGCCTATCCTTAGTAGTTATTCACAACTTTTCATAATCAACCAATCACATAGTAATGAATCATAACCATAAGCATCATATCATCACATAGAACAATGTATCATCAAGAAATCATCATATTAATAACACATCAAGAGGCCATCACATCACAAAGAGTCATGAGCTTTTAACATAGAAACCCATACAAGAGAAAACCACAAATCTTCTTCTTCTTGATCTTGAATTATTTACATAGATTTTCAAGTTATGACCTCCCAGAAGTAGCTACCCCTAATATATTCAAGCTTCCAATTGTAGTGGTCTACAACCTGATTGAGGCACCAAACTTGAAATAATGCAAGCAGATACTCCCTGTAGTCTATGACCTTATTAAGGCATAAATATCAATGATGACTAGGCTTCAACCTACTATAGGCTACTGTAACACACCCTCCCATCTCGTTGGATTACTTCCAGATAGTAGATGGTGTTACATCAAGCTAACCTGATCTCCAAGGTCTTTTTATGGAAATGGGGTCACAAAAACCCTCAAATTTCAACTCAACTAGAATCCAAACTAAACACCACCATTGTGACTAGCTCATCAAACTATTCGACTCGTATAAATTTTATCTCAATCTGATACTCAAATAAAAAGTTATGATCTTTTAAATTTCACTATATAATACTTGACAGATAGGAAAAGTTCTACCACGTGGCACCCACATGGTACCCACGTGGTGCCTATGTGGCACCCACATGGTACACTTGTCATGCTTACATCATATCCTATTTTCATTTGGGCCATTCAATCCTTCATGCCATTCAGGCCATTCGATCCTTTGGTGTAGAAATTTGAATAATATAACACTTATTCACAGAGATTATCCTGATTATACACTATTTGGCATAATACATAACCTCCTCTGCCATTGATCATCAATTTGCGGAATTAAAAAAAACAATCGCAGGCACACATTGAAACATCAATCACACATATCAACACAGTATGTAATGGGGAAAGCATACAGCTGAAAACCCCCAACTATCTGTATATTATAATGATAGAGAACATGTAACAATACATAGTACAATACTCCTCACAAGTACTCAGTACTGTCTCCACATACTGCACACAAACTAGCTCAGATCTAAACAAGTCACGGGTTCAAATCTCCTCCACTGTTTTCTTGCCTCTACTGCACAATCTGAGTTGAGAATAGATCAGATCCAAGTTCGAATTCCCTTGGCTTGTACTGCGCAATCCTCATTGGCAATCTCAATCAATGATTGTGCAAATCTCATGCACAGTTATAGTCACAACTGATAGTAGTCTCACCCTTTCACCCACCTCTAACACTTGTCTCCACTGAACTGTCCATGCACTGAGTTAACTGATGTACTCTTTAGTTGATCTATGAGTTAATAATTAGTGAAATAATTAATAATTAATTCACATCACTCATCACTAGTGTATTTGGCAGTTAGACTAAATACAACTAGTTCAACTAAGTCAAACTGAACACAACTCCATCAACTCCTCAATCAACTCCACCAAACTCAATAACTTGAGTTCTAACTGAAGTCCATCATGCAATAGCTCAACTAACCCCTAGGAAAAGCGTATTTCCTTCTGGCAGTTGCATGTGCCACATCCGTAGCTCGAACTGAAGTGTTGCAAGAGGATAAGATAATGTTTATAGTCCAAATATTATTAAGAGCTAATAATATTTGACTGTTCTATTCTTTGACTGGCAGTCTAAAAATAGACTCCGCCCATATGTCTAAAAATAGAGGTCCATCTATTTTTACCAACATGACCAATCATCCATAAATAGCATCCTGCAACTCATAGACCATGATCCATATGTCTAAAAATAGACATAGTCTAAAAATAGACTTTCTGCCAAAAATAGCCTGCGGCCCCACTGAGTGAAGGCGACTTCTTTTCACTAAGCTCCATCATCTTGTTGCATTTTCAACACTCCCTCTCAGCAAGATATGGATTATCTGCAACCCCTATCCTGCCTCTGTGGTATTCGAATTTTCTCTTGGTGAGCACCTTCGTCAAGATATCAGCATCCTGATCCTCTGTGGGAATGTATGAAAGTAACATGATTCTTCGTTGCACACAATCTCTGATATGATGGTACTTGATGTCGATGTACTTGGATCTATCATGAAATATTGGATTAGCCGAGAGTTTAATGCAACTCTAGTTGTCACAATAAATCACAGTAGGCTTCAAGTGTGACCCGAACAACCCGACCAGGATCTTCCTCATCCATATAGCCTCACATGCAGCCAAACTTGCTGCCATATACTCGGCCTCTACTAAACTAAGTGCCACATATCTCTACTTCCTGTTGTACCAAGAAACTGCTGTCGACCCGATACTGAAGATCCCTCCAGATGTGCTCTTTCTTTCCGTTTGGCTCCCTACCCAATCTGCATCCATGAAGCCACATAGCTTCACCTCATCCTCCTGTTTGTACCACAATCGATATCCTGATGTGCCTCTGAGATAACGCAATACATGCTTTCCTGCCTTCCAGAAGAGCTTGGTTGGCTTAACCATAGCTTGTGAAAGCTGGTTAACAGCATATCATATATCGGGTCGTGTATTGACCAGATACATAAGCGACCCCACCAACTGTCGATAAACAGTGGCATCCACTACCTCCACTGAAGTAGCATCCTCCTTCCTCCAACCTCCAGAAAGAGGAGTATCAACAAGCTTGCAGCCATGCATGTTGAACTTCTCCAGTATCTCTCAGGCATACTTACCCTGAGAAACAAATATTCCATCACTACGCTGCCAAATTTTCAATCCCAGGAAATAATGAAGGAAGCCCAAGTCCTTCATCTAAAACTCTCTAGCAAGATCCTCCTTGGATGAAAGTATCAACAGCTCATCTCCCGTCAAAATCAAATCATCTACATAAAGTACAATGATCAGAAACTTACCCTCCACCACAATCTGGTATAGGTTAGGATCCGCCTCATTCTTGGAGAATCCAAGTCCAGTGAATAACTGTCTATCCGTGTGTACCAAGCACGAGGTGCTTGTTTTAACCCATACAACGCTCTCTTGAGCCTGCACACATGTGACTCGGTGCTGAAGATCTCGAAACCTTCAGGCTGCTCTATGTACACCTCCTCCTCAATGACTCCATCGAGGAACGTAGTCTTCACATCCATCTGATGGATGTGCCACCCCGTCTGCGCTGAGAGAGCAAGAATCGCCCGTATGGAAGAATACCTTGCGACAGGTGAAAAGGTCTCCTCATAATCGATCCCATCTATCTGTGAGAAGCCTCGAGCAAAAAATCTTTCCTTGTACTTCTCCACACTCCCGTGAGCTGCCTGCTTCACTTTGTAGATCCATCTCGAACCCACCATTGATTTCCCTTCCGGTATTGGGACAATCTCCCATGCACTATTTTTGACAATCGAATCATACTCTTCCACCATGGCATCTACCCATGCGGGATCCTCCACAGCTTCCTCGAAAGAGGATGGCTCGGTCACGACACATTTTTTCACAAGAGCCATGTATCCATTGTACCGATCATGTGACTATCTTTGTCTGCGCTGTGTTGTAGGTGGTCCTACAACCTTCTCTGCATCTTGAGCCAGTCGCTCAGCTTCTGTAGTGCGCTTTCGCCCTCTGATGGTTGGCGCTGCATGAGTGGTCTCTTCCACTCCATGAACTTCATCTTGTGGCTGATCCACATCCTGAAGCTCATCCCTAGGAACTAATAGCTTCTCATCTGCATGCAAGTGTGGCTCCCTCTCAAGCGAACACTTCATGGCTTTCTCCTCCTGAAATTTGATATCCATCGCACAACAGTCTTGCGACTGTCTGGCAAATACACATGATAGTTGTGGGATGTATCAGTGTACCCCACAAATATCCCAACCTCTGTGGTTGGCTCCAGCTTCTTCCTGGCATCCTTCATCACATGCATGTAAACATGAGAACCAAAAATCCTCAAATGGGAAATATCAGGCCTCTTACCAGAATAAGCCTCCTCGGGTGTACTCATGTCAAGTATCTTGTGAGGACAACGGTTCTGCACATATATTGCAGTATTGCATGCCTCTACCCACAAGTGAAGGGATATGACCTGATCATGCAACATCGCCCGTGCAGCACCCACGATCATTCTGTTCTTCCGCTCAGCAACCTCGTTCTGCTGTGGGTTATGGGGAGCTATGAGCTCTCTTCGAATCCCTTCTGTGCTGCAGAATTCCTTGAACTCACCAGAGATGAATTCACCACCATTGTCGCTCCTAAGATCCTTCACCTTCTTCCCCGATTCCTTCTCGACCAGTGCTTTGAACTCACAAAAATTTGAGTATGTCTTGCTCTTCTTCTGCATGAAGAAGATCCAACACTTTCGAGAGAAATCATCAACAAAGATCACATAGTACTTGTGCTTTGCTGTCGAAGCTAATGAGAAAGGTCCACACATGTCTGTGTGAATTCTCTCAAGGATCGTCGTGGCACGACTATCCTTCTCATGAAACGTGGCTTTCACAAATTTTCCCAAAGTACACCCCTTGCACTAATCTGACTACGCAAGAGTGCCTTTAGGAAGCCCAGTAGAAATCTGTTGTAGTATCTTCAAGGCTCCATGGTGAAGGTGGCCCAATCTCCGGTGCCATAGCTCGCCATCATCCCGACTCACCAAACATTCTACCTTGCATGCCATTACTGCGCAGCCATCTACATGCAATTGATAAAGGTTCTTGACTCGAACCCCTATCTTCCGAGTTTCTCCAGTTGTCTTACTGCGCATGAAAGCCTTTCCCTCGCTGAAGACAACATCATATCCCTTGTCTTCTAACATCGCCACAGAGATAAGATTCTTCTTCAATCCTGGAACATGCATCACTTCCTTCAATACGAAGGGTTTACCAGATTCCCTCTCAAAGGAAATGTTACCGATACCGGTCGCACTGTATCTACCATCATTGCCCATCTCGATGTGCACTCCAAGATCTTTCTCATACAGATCAGAAAACAAATCTCGATCTCCTGTCATGTGAAAGGATGCACCACTATCCAAAAACCATACTGATCCCATCACACTTGATACCAAGCATGTGATCAGCGAAAAATCTAGCTCAAACTGCGAGGCTAAGGCCTCTCCCGCTACAGATCCAGCAGCTTGCTTATTTTTCTTCTTATGCGAACAATTTGTGGCATAATGTCTATGCTAGTGACAGTGAAAGCACTTCACCATGGACATGTCCTACTTCTTGCCTTTCGCACCGGAATGAGAAGCTTTCTTGTTCTTCCCCTTCTTTGCTTTGGCAGCCAAAGTGCAATTTTCTTCATCAGATTCCTTTGAAGAAGATCCGTCCCTAGTATTCTGCCTGATCTCCTCTTGCACAAGATCAGACCAAAGTCTCTCCCATCCTGGCAATTTCTCCCAACCATTGATAGAGTCCTGATAGGAATGCCAACTCTTTTGAAGACCAAGGAGAGCCAAGCTCACCAAGTCCTCATCATCGACATTCACCCCCACACTTCCCAGCTCATCCTGGCATTGGGTGAACTTCGTGAGATACTTGGGCATACTGTCTCCTTTCTCACACTTAATGTTTCTGAGTTTATCCTTGAGCGCCAACTTCCTCTGGTCGCTCTTGCTTTGGAATAAATTTGTCAATACTTTCCACATCAAGTATGGAGAAGCCTTTCCATGCAGGCTGGATACAATGTGATCCTTTACGCCCTCCAATAGAATCCTTCGACACTTTGTTGTATTCTTTTGCCAAGCCTCAACTTGAGCAGCATCAGTAGGCTTTGGGACCTCAGCATCTATGAACTCCTTCAACCCATTGTCATCTAACACTGCCTCCATTCTGTCTTTCCATGAAATATAAATCGAGCTACCTTCAAGGGCATACTCTAATCGCAATCCGTTGAAAGACATTTCAACTTCGACACCAAGAAAACAGTACTGCAATTCGAATTCCACCAGCTCAAAAATCAACCACTTCTGATCTAAAATTCGTGAGAACAAAGTATTTCACGTACAGAGATTTTCTGTATGGGCATTTACCGAATATCTCACCTTCCGAAAGAAGGATGAATCCAGAGGCTACCTGGCCTGATTACAGACTTCGCCTGAAGAAATAAAAATGTAATCACTTTCTGAATAATAGATCTGATGATCAACTTTTCTCTAATACCATGTAGAAATTTGAATAATATAACACTTATTCACAGATATTATCCTGATTATACACTATTTTCAGAATGCATGCATAATACATAACCTCCTTTACCATTGATCATCAATTTGCGGAATTAAAAAAACAATCGCATGTGCACATTGAAACATCAATCGCACATATCAACACAGTATGTAATGGGGAAATCATACAGCTGAAAACCCCCAACTATCTGTATATTATAATGATAGAGAACATGTAACAATACATAGTACAATACTCCTCACAAGTACTCAGTACTATCTCCACATGCTACACACAAACTAGCTCATATCTGAACAAGTCACGGGTTCAAATCTCCTCCACTGTTTGACTGCCTCTACTGCGCAATCCAATTTGAGAATAGATCAGATCCAGGTTCGAATTCCCTTGGCTTGTACTGCGCAATCCTCATTGGCAACCTCAATCAATGATTGTGAAAATCTTATGCACAGCTATAGTCACAACTAATAGTAGTCTCACCCTTTCACCCACCTCTAACACTTGTCTCCATTGAACTATCCATGCACTGAGTTAACTGATGTATTCTTTAGTTTATTTATGAGTTAATAATTAGTGAATTAATTCATAATTAATTCACATCACTCATCACTAGTGTATTTGGCAATTAGACTAAATACAACTAGTTCAATTAAGTCAAACTAAACACAACTCCATCAACTCCTCAATCAACTCCACCAAACTCAATCACTTGAGTTCTAACTAAAGTCCATCATGCAATAGCTCAACTAACCCATGAGAAAAGCGTATTTCCTTCTGGCAGTTGCATGTGCCACATCCGTAGCTCGAACTGAAGTGCTGCAAGGGGATAAGATAATGTTTATAGTCTAAATATTATTAAGAGCTAATAATATTCGACTGTTCTATTTTTTGACTGGCAGTCTAAAAATAGACTCCGCCCATATGTCTAAAAATAGAGGTCCATCTATTTTTACCAACATGACCAATCATCCATAAATAACATCCTGTAACTCATAGACCATGATCCATATGTCTAAAAATAGACTTTGCGCCAAAAATAGCCTGCGGCCCCACTTAGTGAAGGTGACTTCTTTTCACTAAGCTCCATCATCTTGTTGCATTTTCAAAATTTGGGTCATTTGATCTTTCATCATTTGGGCTCAAACTCTAAGAACCCCGATCTGGCTAGGTCTTGAGATTATAGAAATTATTTCATATATATAACTTACAAGTCGACATAATGGATCCCCATTTGGATTCTAACTCCATTGTGATTTCATCCTTGCAATCTCTCCAAAATTCTCATACCTCTATACCTTCCTAAACTTAAGTTTGGCCTTGATAAAAAATAGCCATTTTTGCCATGTACATAGATTTAACTTGTAGGCCTTCTACATCCAATTCTAGCAATTGACCATGAATTCCTCTAAGATCTTGGTCATGCTGCACTTCACTTAGACTCATGTTACTCTTTTTTCTAGCCAAACGATCGATATTTCAAGAATACATCAATATAGATTGAATATCTTACTACACAAAACTCATCCTATTTCCAAGGAAATTGCACAACCATTTCTATGTCAGACCAAACATGCATGCACTACTATAAGATTACAAGACATACATAGATTAATAAATTAATACACCATAGCAGCATAAATAGAAGTCTTCAATAATCTAGAAGATAGGAAGTGAATAAAGCATGACAAGGATCCACATTTCCTTCTTCTCTTGACAACTATTAGATAGCTTATTTCACTAAAGCAATGAAAATACCTGTAATATAAATTCAAGGCACCACCAACCTGTACACAAACAACATTTTTTTGTAGTATTATACAAGACCACAAGTCTTCAAATTTGGTAAGAAAACCAAACCTCAAGATGTTTAAATAATTATGCCCTGCTTGTCCACATGTAGCAAGATTCCTTTTCATATAAAATCAAGATATCATTCTCAATCGCTTCGAATAAATATAATTATATCAATATGCATATATCATATTAGATTAGAAAAAACTATGAACTAAAACAGGTTAGAAGAAGCATATTGAGTAATCATGCATATAAGGAATTCCTTAATTATAAGCATATTGACAACCATATGAGTTCATAAGCATTTGATGTAATCATCTAAAAATCACAAAGAACTTCCAAAAATAGGATTAATCCATTCACTTATCATGTAGAGTGCACTCCTAAGGTAGCCCTCCAACATAGTTGTGGCTATGAGGTGCCAAACTTATAAACATATATAGATAATATAGATTCATAACATTACAGATCTCTCTTGAATCCTATGGGATCGTTGATATGGGTCAATCAAACCAACCATAATTAATTAACACTACATCCACATAGTTCAAACACCTCAAAAACCCATATCTATACTAGTTAGTTATTTGGTCCAATACTAAGTATTCAATTAGATGTTCATAGATATAAGACACAAGGTCCACCATAATTCATAACTGCATAAAATAATCTATATCCTATCATGCATAATAAATAATCACATATCTAAATACTTAAAAGTGACTTGAACTGAAGGGAGTGTTGCAACTCTCCATCCAACCATAAACCAATTGTATCCTAACCTTTCTTTCATTTGTAACCCCTCAAGCCAAATCCACAATCCAAGGTGATTTCTCAAGTAGAATCATTTAGGGGTTAAGATCATCTTTAGGAGAATAAGAATTTCCCTTGCAAGACTTCTTTAATCTTGGACACACCAGTCCACAACTTGAGCATGACAAAACAGGGTAACTCCATTCCCTCAATCTCCACAAGTTATAATAACAATTAATATGTACTTAGGTTGTTCTCTTTTCTAGCATTTTTCTCACACACAGTTTATAATATGTCTCCTCACTTGTTGCTTGTTGCACGAATTCCCCTTATCTCCATTCCAATCCCTCACTTTCTAACTCCATAATTCTCCTTTGTAAATTTCCCTTCATGTTCCTCATGGAATGTTCTTTTGTTTTTCAGGAGCATGGAGATCATGGGACCTTTCTTCTATATCCTTCTTGTCAACTTCTCATTTTTTTAAGACATCATTCTAGCTAACTTCACTCAATTTCTTCTTCCCTTATCCACCTCAAATTGTAGATCTGTGTCCCATTATTTAGTACATCAAAATGAAATGTACTTGTATATTAAAATTACAAGTACATTACAAAATCAAGGGGATTATACCATGGGTGTTACAACTCCAACCTTAGTAATGAGTAGGCTCTAACTTGCTCTATGCTCCAACTTGATTAAGGATCCAACCTTACTGATGAGTAGACTCCAGTTTTCTCTAGGCTCCAACTTGATTAAGACTCCAACCTCAGTAATGAATGAGATCTCACCTACTCTAGGCTCCAACCTCATTGAGGCTCCACGTTCCTTCTCCAACTCCTTATGGAACTCTATTTCATGTCATTTTCAAAATTGATCCACAATCATCATAAATATTTATCTATTTATAAAGAGAAATGATCACAGCCTATAATCATCATTTTCAACATCACAATATGTACCATCATCTCAACCTACACACATTATCACTATTATCACTGCCACTACAACCTCCAAATATTGTCACTGCAACACTCATTTCCATACCCTACAAATATTGCTACCACTCTGAATGAAATCATATGAACCTGTCACTCAATATCGTGTTGTTGTTCATACTTTGCTTCAACTCATTCATCAATTTGGGAACTAAAACTTGTTCTTGGAACTAGTTTTCATTAATTTTACCATTTCACAACTTTTCATAATCAACCAATCACATAGTAATGAATCATAATCATAAGTATCATATCATCACATACAAAAATCCATTGTCAAGAAATCGTCATATTAATAACACATCAAGAGGCCATCACATAAAAGAGATTCATGAGCCTTTTACATAGAAACCTATACAGGAGAAAACCACAAATATTCTTCTTCTTGATCTTCAATTATTTACATAGATTTTCAAGTTATGACCTCCTAGAAGTAGCTACTCCCAATATATTAAAGCTTCCAATTGCAGTGGGCTACAACCTAATTGAGGCACCAAACTTGAAAGAATGCAAGCAACTACTTCCTTTAGGCTATCACCTTATTAAGGCACAAACCTCAATGATGACTAGCCTCCAACTTACTATAGGCTCCTGTAAAACACCCTCCCACCCCCTTTCATTATTTCCGAAAAGTGGATGGTGTTACATCAAGCTAACCCAATCTCCAAGGTCTTGTTATGGAAATGCAGTCACAAAAACCCTAAAATTTCAACTCAATTTGAATCCAAACTAAACACCACCATTGTAACTAGATCATTCAGATATTCTAGTGATATAAATTTTATCTCAATCCGATACTCAAATAAAAAGTAATGATGTTTTAAATTTCACCATTTAATACTTGACACATAGGCAAAGTCCTTCCACCTGGTACCCACATGGTACACCTGTCATGCTTACATCATATCCTATTTTATTTGGGCCATTTGGTCTTTGTGCCATTCAGGTCATTCAAACTTTAACCATTCTGGCTCAAACTCCCCGAACCCTGATCTGGCTAGGTCCCGCGACTATAAAAATTATTTCATATATATAACTTACAAGTCGACATAGTGCATCCCCATTTGGAATCTAACTCCATTGTGAGTCAACCCTTGCAATCTCTCCTAAATTCTCGTACCTCTATACCTACCTAAACTTAAGTCTGGCCTTGATAAAAAATATATTCATTTCTACCATATACATATATTTAACCTACAGGCCTTCTACATCCAATTCTAGCAACTGACCATGAATTCTTCTAAGATCCTAGTCATACTCCACTTCACTTAGACTCAGGTTACTCATTTTTCTAGCCAAAGGCTCGATATTTCAAGAATACATCAATAGAGATTGAATATATTACTACACAAAACTCATCCTATTACTCAAGAAATTGCACAACCATTTCTATGGCAAACCAAACATGCATGCACTCCTATAGGATTACAAGACATGCATATATTAATAACTAAAACACTATAGAAACATAAATAGAAGTCTTCAATAATCTAGAAGTTAGGAAGTGAAAAAATCATTACAATGATCCACATTTCCTTCATATTTTTATAACTATTAGATAACTTATTTCACTAAGGAAATGGATATATATTTAATAGAAATTCAAGGCACCACTAACTTGTACACAAAAAAACATTTCTTTGTAGTATTATACAATACCACAAGTCTTCAAATTTGTTAAGAAAACCAAACCTCAAAATGTTTAAATAATTGTGCCATACCTGTCCACATCTAGCAAGATTCCTTTTCATATAAAATCAAGATATCATCCTTAGTAGCTTCGAATAAAGATAATTATATCAATATTGTACCATATTAGATTAGAATAACTATGAACTAAAACAGGTTAGAAGAATCATATTGAGTAATCATGTATATATGAAATTCCTTAATTATAAGAATATTGACAACCATGTGATTTCATAAGCATTCGATGTAATCATGTATAAATCAGAAAGAACATCCAAAAATAGGGTTAATCCATGCACTTATGATGTAGTGTGCACTCCTAAGGTAGCCCTCCAACATAGTTATGGCTATGAGTTGTCAAACTTATAAACATATATAGATAACATAGATTCATGACTTTACAGATCTCTCTTGAATCCTATGGGATCATGGATATGGGTCAATCAAACCACTGATAATTAATTAACACTACATCCACATAGTTCGAACACCTCAGAAACCCATATCTATAATATTTATCTATTTGATTCAATACAAAATATTCAATCATATGTTCATATATATAAGACATGGGGTTCATCATAAATCATAAGTGCATAAAATAATCTATATCCTATCATGCATCATAAGAAATTACATATCTAAGTACTTAAAAGTGACTTGTATTGAAGTGGTACCACAACTCTCCATCCAACCATAGACCAATTCTAGCCTAACCTTTCTTGCATATGTCTTCTCCTGAGCCAAATCCACAATCCAAGGTGATTTCTCAAGTAGAATCATTTAGTGGTTAAGCTCATCTCTAGGAGAATAGGAATTTTCCATGCAAGGCTTCTTTAAGCTTGGACACACCTGTCCACAATTTTAGCATGACAACACAGGGTAACTTCATTCCCTCAACCTCCACAAGCTACAATAGAAGTTAGTATGTACTTAGGTTGTTCTCTTTTCCAACATTTTTCTCACACACAATTTATAATATGCCTTCTCACTTGTTGCTTCTTGAACGAATTTCCCTCATCTCCATTCCAAACCCTATCTTTCTAACTCCGTAATTCTCCTTTTTACATGGCCCTTCATGTTCCTCATGGAATGTTCTTTTGTTTTTCAGGAGCATGGAGATCATGGGAACTTTCTTCTAGATCCTTCTTGTAAACTTCTCATTTTTTTAAGACGTTGTTCTAGCTAACACCACTCAAGTTATTCTTCCCTTTTCCACCTCAAATCGTGGATCTATGTCCCATTATTTAGTACATAAAAATGAAATATAAGTTTATAGTAAAATTACAAGTACATTATAAAATCAAGGGGTTATACCATGGGTGTTACAACTCCAACCTTAGTGATGCACAAGTTCTAACCTTCTCTATGCTCCAACTTGATTAAGGATCCAACCTTAGTGATGAGTAGACTCCAACATGCTCTAGGCTCCAACTTGATTGAGGCTCCAACCTCAGTAATGAATGAGATCTCACCTAATCTAGGCTCCAACCTCATTAAGCCTCCATGTTCCTTCTCCAACTCCTTGTGGAACTCTCTTTCATACCATTTTCTGTAACACTCTTCTCACACATCTACCCAAGCAACCGGCCAGTCAGTGTCAACATGTTATGGGCAAGGGAGTTACCAACAACCTAAAGTCACTCTCACAAGCTTGCCTTCTAGTGACTGTGGACCAAAATTGTCATTTTTGTGCCAACAACTTCGAGGTTTGAGCTGCTTTTTCAAGCCCAGAACCCAGGAAACTGCCCATAATTGATCCATCTCTTCAAATCAGTAGAGTAACATGGAAATCAAAGTAGTAAATCAAATATTTGTTCAACACCTTGACTAGATCCCTACTAGCCATGAAAGGGATTTCATTAAATATATCATTGACATGTAACCTACAGGTGTAAACAACATAATTAAGTGTAGTGATCTCATACTTATCTAAGAATAGTTATGAACCCTTGTTCCCTCATGTCATTTGTTTCATTATTATCTATTAGTTCATAGGTACATTATCCATTCACATACAAGTAAAAACATGCTAAGAGCCATACATAGTTGTTGTCATAAAATGTGCATATAACTTGCATAATAGGAACATAAATACAATAAACATATCAGGCATGAAATCCATAAATACATCATTACCTTTACACATAAAAATCAATGGAATGGATTCCTCATTAATGAATGAAATGAACCAACTGGAGACGGGACTACCATGTTCCACCTGCCCGTAGAATGGATGAGCAAAATCTCTCTTTAGCCATTCACCCATGTGCCAGATTCCAAGCATGAATGTGGGATCTCATAGAACACATCAATAAAAACTCATCTAGGGCTTCCTAAGGCCATCCACCTCAACCCAAAAAATAGTGATTCCACCTCACGGTTATACATCACCAAAACCTTCACCAGATCTGTCTCCATCCTAGCCATTTAGGGCTCCAGAGAATTTGTTCCAACCAAGGCTCCAGGACTAGTAACTCAACCCATAGTTGTCGTCGGGCTCCAGAGCATTTGTCCAACCAAGGCTCCAAGACTAGTAACTCAACCCAATATATTACAGGGCTCTAGAGAATTTGTCCAACCAAGGCTCTAGGAACTAATAATTCAACCCAAGCTAAGGAAACATGAGAACCAACAAAAACAACACAATGAAAATAAACCCACAATCACCATAAATATCCATGAAATGGAAAGGCTAGGCAATTTACTGCCAATCTAGGAAATCCTTCATCCCAATGAAAGATCATGACCAAGAATCCACATGCATATGCCATGCATTACCAAACTAGTGAAGAAATCACACATGAAACTCGATACTTGCAAGAAAATTTGATGTACCTGCTGATGTTGATGGCTTCCTGCACTTTCTTTCTCTTCCTTTGCTTTCTTATTCCAAAAATCCAAGTATGCCACACCCTCCAAGAGTGCTCCAAGAAAACTCTAATTATCGAAGAGTATGAGAGAGAGAGAGAGAAAATGAGATAGCTCCAACACTGCACTGACAAAAGGTTACCAACTGATCCTTATAATCCTTTTTATGAATGAGGCCTCTATTTTCTTCATTTTCCATTATTTTTCTTCAATTTCCTCCTCACATCCAACGTGTGACCTTTCACCTTCCTTTTCTCCTAATTTTCTTTATTTCATAAATAAATTTGTCAAAATATTGTTTTGCCTCTTTAATGCCTTAGCCATTTCCTTTGCCAATTTTGTTAGCCATAAACAACCAAATGAACACCCACTAGGATGTCATTCCCACCATTCTACTTGGAATGTATGTTCTATCATTGTGGCCTTTTATATTTTTACATGAGTTTTTAACCAGGGTTGTTACAGAACCCTCCCCCTTGGGGGGACACTGTGCTTGGTGTTCAATGACACCTATAACCAATAAGACCACTGAAAACAAAACATATTGCCCATGGAGATTTATAACATATCTTTTTGAAGTATTTACAATGGCCATCTACTAAAAAAAACATCATGACAACATACCGCATAGTGGAGCTTTATAACACAACTCATTACGGTATTTACAATAATCACGTATACACATATAGACATATGCTAAATAAACAAATAAGATAATATGATGCCTATATCAATCAACAAGGGAATCCACAGGCTAACCCTCCACCCTCAAAGTAGTACTAGGATTCACCTCCTTCCCAGGAAGTCCAAAATCTACTGCCATAGCCAAAGTTACATCCGATGTCTTGCCATATAATCCCACGCCACTTGTTATCTCAGTGAACAGTTATCGGCTCATTGTTCCAGGGCGGACTCCCAATGTGCATTTGATTCCATCTAGAAATGCTAATGACAAAAACAATTCCATCATCAACTTTCCCTTCTCTACTACACAGTCCCTCGACACTCTGATCGTCCTTTTTGTGCAGTCACTCACCTTCCAAGTAGATGAACCCCGGAAATGGGTAGCTAAATAGACTCATTTTGCCTATTATTCTCATTTAATCCACTATTCTCCATACTTTTATGCACGCTTTTGAATATATTTATGTTAATTGTGTGAATGGGAATAGTCACTTTAGCACAAGGTCTAATACATGTTTATTGCAGATTTTTGGACATTTTTGGACCAAGATCAGGCATTTATGAGCAAATTGGCAGCCAAATATGAAGAAACAAGGTTGAGGATTTGTAGGAGGGGTGTCTCCTGCACTAAATGACCCCTTCCTCGAGTTATCCACCATCAGCGTGGAGTTCAACAGCCCACCAAAGATGATTTCAAGGGGCAGCCGAGCAGGTCTAGTGAAGTGGCTGATTAACTACAGTTTTGGGCAGCCAAGCTCCTAAAGTTAAGGAGGACTGTTGGGAGTCCTCGTTTGCATAAGTAGGAAGGCTTCAAGCCTTATTAGTTTAGTCATTTGTTAGTCCATTTTTGCACTTTAGTGCAGCCATGTATTAGCGCATTTTCGAGCTTCTTCTTGTAGACAGTTTTTGTGATGTAACTATTATTTTTTTATCCATGAAGATGAATCCAGCTTTGAACCAGCTCGGATCTTTCTTAGGAGGCTGTAGCCCTCGGGGTTAGGCCCAACCCAAGTGCCTAGTACCTCCTTTGTGTACTTTTATGTGTTTTTCTTGCATTCATAGAATAATTTCTGTTACTTAGGTTAAAATCTTTCTTTATTACTTAGGTTTTTTTTTATGATAGATAGTTGTTCATGTGTCAGGTTGATTTGACAGTTTGGTAACAGAAAAGATCCACAAAAAGACTACCAAGCAGTCCTTGATCTCATTTCTCCCTCCTTGGGACCATGAATTGAGACCAAGGCACACTTGCTGCCATAAAAACACTGTTTTTTCCTTCCAATGCAATTGCTAGTGTTAGAATTGGAAAAGTTGATATCAGTTGTGTTTTCATACTTAGATCAGTTCTTACTCAGTTTCCATAGCTCTCTTGCATGATTTTCTGTTTATAAACTTATGTTCATCACATTTCTGGTTTTTAGGGTAGATTAGGTCAAAATAGATAAACCTCTGTTTTTTTTAGCCTTTGTTTAGATCAGTTTTGGTAAGTAGTGTGTAGAGCACCTGTAAGACATTCCTACCTAGCCTTCCTCCATCATACAACCTAATCCAGCCCCTCATTCAAGATTTCTTTCCTTCATTCGCCACACTTTCCCAACCTGCCCTAATTTCTACATTTGTGTGCAACATTGCTTTTTTCATCCTTGAACAAATCCAACCATCTTCATCACTCTTGAGCTTCATTTACTAGGTCTTGTACCTCTTAACACCCTTATCCACCCTTCATTTCCACTTTCGCACCTTTTTTCCACCATCAATCCTCTAAAAACCACTTTCGGCATGTTCTTGTAGAACTTCCTGTAGATCCCCTGCAGCCTCCTATAGAAGATAACGCGAACGATTTTTCGAGATCTGAGCACGGTGGAAATCTCCAGAAGGGTGCTAGGGACCCCTTAGGTCCTCTACACACCTTCCCAACCTCCTACAAACGGCCACTCCATTTCCTTTCACCAATAAACCTCTGCACAGTCAAAAATAGTTAAAACACATGCATAATAATTCTGCATAAAATTGCTCAAGAATACAAAAAGATGATTTTTCCATGTTTACCTTCAGAAGTAGCTTAAACACATGCATTTTACCTTTTCAATAGTCAATGGCATCCAGTTCAGTAGCTTTACATCTCTTTTCTTGCACAAGTAGGATTAGTTGGTAAAACTAGGGTTTGCTAGGGTTTGCGTTTCCTTTCAGCTTTCATCTTCTTTTTGCAAGTAGAATAGCCTCTTTCGAGTTAGCTTTCATCCATCATAGTTAAAAGCTTCTTCTAAGAACTCATAGAAGTTGGCTTAAGCTCCTAGCGAACTTGTGCCAGCTGATCAAGTGACAGCCTGCAGTAAGATCTAGTACTTATGCATATAGCACCGTCGCTTCCAAGTTTGTTACGAACTACCGGGTAGATAAAAGTAAAGTAAGGAGTCCCAGGAGTTGCAGCATCATTGCTGCAATACTGGAGCTCACCATATTTTTGGCGTCGTTGCTGGGGAAGCGTCAGAGTATTTTATGATTACTACTTTTCTTCTATTTTCTACTGCAACCTTCTGCTAAGTAGTTTATTTTAGCAAGAGTAGAGTAGTTGTTTCATTTCAATTCTACAAAAGTAGATTAGACCATTTTCTGTTTCCATTTCAATTCCGCAATTTCATTTTAGCGAGTTAGATTAGTCCTTTCCTGCTTTCATTTTAATTCTGCAATTTCATTTCAACAAAATAGATTAGTCCTTTCTTGCTTTCATTTCAATTCTGCAATTTCATTTAAGTTAAATAGATTAGTCCTTTCCTGCTTTCATTTCAATTCTACATTTTCATTTCAGCAAGATAGATTTTAGTTAGTTGCAGTTCAATCTATTTCAGTTTTTGCAGGTACAAGTAGAGAAATAAAAAAAATAAAAAAATGACAAAACCACCCAAAAAAAAAGAGATTTCATTTCATGCTTCCCAGGAACAGAGACAATTTAGGGAAATTCCTATCCAACACCCCCACCACATCACTGAGTCACCCTTCTCTCTTCTTTGGTGGTAGTGATCCTGAAGAGCCTATAGGTGAACCTCCAGAGATATACGAAGATCCTATAACAAAAGAAGATCAAGAAACCATTCCTCCTGAGACCATGGCTGAAAACAGAAACGGTAGAGGAAATGGGGAGAGATTAGAAGGTACCTTTCCCATCCGAGAGACCAATGGGGACACAAAAATGAAAAACATAATTCCCTCAGCTTTACCTCACTTCCATGGATTGACTACTGAAGACCCTGATACCTTCTTGTTTGAGTTTGTTGTCCTTTGTCGAACTTATGACTATGCAGAAGACGAGCAAAAGTTGAAACTCTTTCCTTCTACCCTCAAGGATGCAGCACTCTGTTGGTTCATGGGGCTACCTGGAAACAGTATCACAACTTGGGCTCAAATGCAGCAAGCCTTTAACAAAAAGTATCGGGACTACTTTAGGTCAAAGGATACAAAAGAAGAAATATTTTGAATGACCATGGGAAGTGATGAATCTTTAGAAGACTATGAAGAGAGGTTTCAACTCAGTTATAAAAGGGCCAGGTGTACACTTGACCCCGAATCTCTGAAGTTCGTTCTGCTCAGAGGAGTCCCTGAAGACCTTTTAGATACTCTCCATTTACTAGCCGGGGGAGACATCTACCAGCTACCTTATGATGACATAAAGACTATGTTTAGAAACCATTCTAGGGCAGCCATAAAGAGAGGTAGGGGAAGTCAACTCTTAGCTAGTACCCCCTCATCTAGTTCATTCCTTAAAAATTGGTTTGCAAATCAGATGGAAGATTTCAAAAGCGAGATGAGACAGACCATTGCCATGAAAATGGATACCTTGCGAATCCAAAAGAAGCAAGAGGAAGCCGAGAGGGCTTTGGCCATCTTTTGTCCCAGGTGGACCAGAAAGCATCCTAGGAATGAATTTCCATTGCACTCTGTAGAAATGTGTTTTGTCTGTGAAGAAGACCATCCTACAAATCAGTGCCCTTCCTTTCCTGGATTTAAAGCTATGTACCAAGGGGCTAAAGCAGCCACTGAACCACTCTACTTCATGAACCAAAGGAGGCCACATGGACCCAGACCTTACCAGTAGGGAATGCAAGAGACAACCCAGACTTATTACAACCCCAATCAAGCCACTTCCATGCCTTCTTAGGGTCCCCCTGCTCATCCTTCCTAGTCCACACCCCCTCCTTGGTCGTATCCTCCTCAATACCATATTCAACTAGCTGCTCACTCATTTCATTCTCACATTTAGCCACAACCTCAGTGGAATGCACCTCATCAGGGGTGGAGGCCCCAATACAACTCTCCTCCCACTCTTTTGCCTCCACCACCTACTCAACCACAACCATTACCTCCTGCTCCTCCAAGACAACCCCAGATACCTGCTCAACTGAACCTGAACCCCAATAACAGATAGGCCCAGCAGGTATATACTAGAGAAACCACATGCCCTACCTATGCTGTGGAGATTCACGAGATCAACCTACGGTCTGGGAAGGTCCTCCCAAATAGCCAACCTCCTCCTAAGGAGGATGAGGAAAAGAGACAATAAAGTGAACCCAAAGCCATTCCACCCTTTCCCGAGAGACTAACTGGAACCACAACCAAACCCATAAGAAACTAAACTTCTGGGAGAACTTAAACAGTTATGTGTGAAAATACTACTTCTCCATGCCATAAAATATGTACCAATCTACAATAAGTTGATCAAAGGGAAGTGTTTCAGGCACCCAGGCAGGCGCAAGAGAGATTCCCCAACTATCAATATCATAGGAAAATTGTCTAACCTGATGTTGGGATAGGTAATATATCCAAAATATCTGGACCCTGGGAGTCCTATAGTCGATGTCCACATCAATGGCACCATAATCCCCCACACTTTGATTTATCTAGGGGCTGCGATTAACGTAATGACCAGGGACACTATGCTCAAACTCAACCTTCAGAGTTCCCTAAGAAAGACCTCAATAGTACTGCAGTTGGCAGACCGCTCCACTGTGACTCCTGAGGGGATTTTGGAAGATGTCATGGTCTCCATTAATGCCTGCGAGTACCTTGCCAACTTCTTGGTCCTTCAGCCAAAGGCAAAACTCACTGGGTATCCCCTCATCTTGGGGAGGCCTTGGTTAGCTACTGTAGATGCTTACATCAGTTGTCGAGCTAGGAGCATGACCATCAAGAATGGCCATATGTCCAAACAGCTAGTCCTATATCCTCCTACCCAACCTCTGCTAGAACATGACTTACCTCTCTGGTTGGAGGAGGAAGATGAGGATGAAGCCTACTCTGCCCCATTGCACACAGTGGAAGCCACTAGGGGAGGTCCTCAAACCGAGGATGATCTTAGTGAGAATTTGATTCAAAATCCACCCCCCAGTGTACTGCCATTAGAAGAGTTGGTGGAAGAAACCCAAGCCAATGCTTTAGTTGATCTCTATGCGGCTGATCTGACCTCTCTTTGAGTTAAGAATGTGGAATTTGGCCCTGAAAGAGCCTTGAAGATCAACTCATCCCTATCCACCTCTCAGGAGAAAGAGCTCTGTAGCTTATTGAACAACCATTTGGATGCTTTTGCTTGGAGCTATAAGGAGATGAAAGGAGTCCACCCTTCAGTCTGCACCCATCGCATCTACATTAAAGAGGATTGTAAACCAGTCAGGCAGCCTTAAAGGAGGATGAATCCAGCCCTTAAGGACATTGTCAAAGAAGAACTGCAAAAGTTGCTGGATGCAAGATTCATCTATTCCATCTCTGACAGCTAGTGGGTTTCTCCTTTGTTGTTTGTACCCAAGAAAAATGGGAAGTGGAGAATCTGTGTAGATTATCGAGAACTTAACAAAGCCACCAAGAAGGACCACTTCCCTTTGCCTTTCACAGATCAAGTGTTATATGGCTTGGGACGGAAGAAGTTCTTTTCCTTCCTAGATGGGTTTAGCGAGTACAATCAGATCCAAATCAGCCCTCAAGACCAAGATAAGACCACTTTCACTTGTCCATGGGGTACCTTTGCCTACCGGGTCCTTCCCTTTGGGTTGTGAAATGCTCCTGCCACTTTCCAAAGAGCAGTACTGAGTATATTCGCTGAGCTGGTTCATGATTCAGTGGAAATCTATATGGATGACTTTACCCCTTATGGTTCTAACTTCCAAGACACTCTGACTAACCTGAGGAAAGTTTTAGCCAAGTGTATTGAGATGAACCTGTCCCTCAGTCCTGATAAATGTGAATTCCTAATGACTAAAGGGACCGTGCTAGGTCATACAATTTCTCAGCAAGGTTTACAGGTGGATCCCAACAAATTTTTTTTCATCCAAAGGGTCCCACCTCCTCAAAAAGTAAGATATGTTTGGAGTTTTCTAGGCTTAGCAGGATATTATAAAAGATTCATTAAAGGTTTCAGTAAGCTAGTCTCTCCATTGTTTGGTCTTTTGGGAAAAGATGTTGAGTTCATATGGACTGAAATTTGTCAAGAGTATCTGGATGCTTTGAAAGGTAAGCTGATAACTACCCCAATCTTGAGAGGTCCAAACTAGGCCCTACCTTTCCACATTCAAACAGATACCTCGAACAAAGCCATAGGAGCATCCTTAGGACAAGTTGAAGAGAAGTTACCATATGCCATCTATTTTGTCAGTAAAAACCTGTCCAAGTCATAATTAAACTATATTGTAACCAAGAAAGAGCTCCAGACTATAGTCCATTCCCTAAACAAGTTCAGACACTACATCATTGGCTATCAAACATTCGTGCATATTGATCATGCTGCAATTAGGTATTTGATGAAAAAACCTGATGTAAACACTCGTATCATTAGATGGTTACTTTTATTGCAGCAATTTGATTTGACCATTGTTGATAAGCCAGGTAAGGAATATGTTGTTGTTGATTTTCTATCTAGACTAGATTTGCTTGCAGGTAAAGAAGGGATGGTGGATGATCAAATGCCAGATGAACACCTGTTTGCTATTTCAGTACTCTCTCCATGGTTTGCTGATATAGCAAATTATTTGGTTTCAGCACAGATTCCGCCATACCTGTCCTCAAAAGGGAAGAGCAATATCATGAGGAAAAGTGACCCATTCACTTGAATTGGGGGCAATCTTTTTAAACTTGGACCAAATTAGATTTTGAGGTGGTGTGTCAGGGAGGAGGAAGGTTTTGACATCCTCCTAACCTGTCATGATGGGACCTATGGAAGCCACTTTGCAACAAAGAGAACCGCCTTCAAAATTCTACATGCAGGATACTATTGGCCCACTCTTCATCAAGATGTCAGGAGACACATCAGCTAATGTGACAGATGTCAAAGGATGGGGAAACCTACTCCAAAGGATGAGATGCCCTTGCAGCCTCAGGTGACTTTCGAGCTATTTGAGAAGTGGGGCATGGAATTTGTGGGTCCTATCAACCCTCCTTCAAAACAGAAATCCTACATCATTGTGTGCAAAAATTACTTGACAAAGTGGGTGGAAACAAAGGCAATCAAAGCAGCAACAGAAGAAAAGGTAGTTGATTTTTTGAGGGAAAATATCTTCTACAAGTTTGGCTACCCAAGAGAATTAGTCACAGATCAAGGAAGTCAGTTTACCTCTAACCTGATTGAAGACCTGTTCACTCATTACAATATTAAGCACAAAACTTCCACCCCTTATCATCCGCAAGAAAATGGACAGGTGGAAGTTACTAACAGAGATTTGGAAGAGATTTTGACTAAGGTAGTGAGCAGCAACAGAAAATATTGGGCAGATCACTTGGTTGAGGCCACTTGGGCCTATAACACTACTTGGAAAACTACAACAGGTTTCACACCCTATGAGCTAGTCTACGGGAAGAAGCCTTTGTTGTCCATAGAATTTGAATATAACACATTAAGGTTGGCAGCTCAGCTGGACCTAGATCTCAGCCATGCACAACAGGAAAGATTGCTTCAGCTGAATGGATTAGAGGAACAAAGAATGTAGGCCCTTATCCACTTAGAAGTAGTCCAACTTCAAAGAAAGATATGGGATGACCGGCACCTGAAAGAAAGCAATTTCAGCCAGAGGATTGGGCGCTGCTATATGATTCAAGATACAAGGATTTCAAGGACAAGCTGAGGACAAGATGGCTGGGACCATATATAGTGGAAACATGCAATGACAATGGTTCAGTCCTTATTCGGACCATTGGTGAAGAATCCATCCCAATGCTCATCAATGGGAATATATTGAAAATATACAGGAAGCCCCTTTCCAAGTAGGAGTTCATTGAGACTCTTGGAAAATCAGTATTGGTAATGGAGCAGGTCCCTGTCTCCACTCCACCTACACCATGAAGAAAAAAAAAACACAGAAAAAAAAGGAAAAAGAATAAAAGATCCTTGGGTGAAAACCTCTTGGAGGTGCCCAGAGAAGACAGTGAGGGTGAAAACCTCCTATAGGCACCCTAGCTATCTCAAAAAAAAAAAGAAAAAAAAAAAAAGAGAAAAATAAACCTAATTATGTTGAATAAATTGCAGGTTTCAGGAAGGTCATTGCAAGTTTTAGGAGGATCACACAAGAAAAATACAGAGGACATGACCAGGATGCATGCATCCCTCACAATCCATTCCTCCATCATCATTACCCTTTCCCAAGATCTGGTCTCATTTGGTCCAAAATTCCACATCCTACAAGAAGCTTTGTATCTTCTACAGGAGGATCCTGTAGAAGCTATAGACAAGCCAAAATCGATCTCAGAAAAGGACCCGAGGGTTTGAAATCTGTCTATGAGGCCTATGAACCTCCCTACCTCCATCCCTCACCATATGTCACCATTTTCCATCTCTTTACACCTCCATTACACTCGTTTTTATGTCCTTGCACAGTCACACACAAAATCTTGTTTTTCATGTTGCAAACAAAATTTTAATGACAAATCAAAGAAGTAGTTTTTTTCCACTCACCATACCTAATACCCTCCATCGGTGATTCCTTGTCAGCCAAGACCCTCGTCAGTAGTTGTATCCCTACTCATTTTAGCTTGAATTTCAGAAGGAGAAGCAGCTACAGGAAATCCTACAGGATTCCTGTAGCAGCTGATCCCTCTGAAAAACATACTACAAAGATAGGGACAGCAAAGTATAGCATATGAAACAAGCATGGAGCTCAGTTTGAATGTGTGAAAATCAACAACATCCTAAGGCCGAGAATGCAGAGCGCAAGAAGCAACAACAATGAAGAAATGGGTTCCAAAATCTGAAATGTGCATAACACGGCCACGACTTTACAGGTAAGTGCCTAAACCTATTCTGCAATTACATGAATCATATTTCAAGGTTGTGTGACTATGGGAATGGTTCGGATTGAATGGAATCAGTGGTCAGTTAACTGGCCACCCTCGGTCAATTACACATCCTCGTGGAATCCAAACGAGCCCTGTCAAATTCAAAACTGCCAATCAGATACGCAGCCAACACGTGTGGAATGTCCATTCAGGAAGAAATATTCAGGACTGGTAGTGGTGGCACCGGATAACGGGAGTAAGGGAGGTGATGGCAGTCAGACGGCATGTAGAAACATTATTACCATGATGTAGGATCAATGATCTGGTCTGGCCACCTCATCTCCTCACCACGAATCACGCTTGTAGATAAAAAAAAAGCTCAATTAAGACATTCACCACCCTTTTTTCATTCCGCACTCACGACGTTCTCGACTGGAGTACGCATCTACCACTTCCAGAGCAGCTAACCAGTCATCCTCCACCATATTTTTTCCTATTTTTTGAAAAATATCTGGCCTATCAGACTCTACAGGAAGCACAGTTTCATGCTACAGGAGCCGGGTGACTTCTACAGGAAGGGTTCTACAGGAAAGGCAGAGAACAGCTCTGCAGAAAGAAAACCCGAGATTTTCGTCGAATTTCAAGCTCAAAATAAGGTAGGCTCAAGAAAACTTCTCTGTGCATGATTTGTGTGTGTAAGGTGGTGAATTGAACATGACATTAGATTGAAAAATGAGATTGAAAGTTTGCCTGTGCATTGAGAAAAAAGTGAAAGTCTGCCTACATATTTCACTGAGTTTATCCAGTTTTTTTTTCTCTGCATCCGAAATCTCCTCATCATTTTTTTAAATTCTTTTGTTAGGAAGATAGATTCAACAATAGAGGCCAGCCTGTGTGTGTGTGAAAAAAAAATGAATTTGCATATCTATCTATGTGCTGAGAAAAGAACTTGTGTCCTTATCCTTTGTTCTATAGAAAAAAAATTCTTTTCATAAACAGACAGTCAAATTCTGGGTGACAGCAGTTTTAAAACAGGGGAATCATTGCCATTTAATGTTGTAAGAAGCACATGAGAAATTCCTTCTTTGATCTCAAAAAAAAGAACTGAATTCAGCTATCCTTTGTTTCAGTGATTGATTTTTTTCCCACCTGAGCATTTTCTTTTTTGGTTAAAACACAAACTCAACACCATGTCAGGAGGATTCATGAGGAAAGAACCCTTAAACTCTAGCAAATTGTATGAGCACCCTGAGGTAGTGGACCTTTTCACCAGGGCAAATTGGATCTCCTTCTTTGACAAGATTCAGGGTTATGATGAGGAGGTGACTGAAGAGTTTTTGATGTTCCTGAGACCACATTCGAAGACACATGCCACAGTTAGTTTTAGGGGTTTGACCCTAGAACTTACTCCTGATTTCATCAGTAGAATTACCGATCTACCATTGGGGCTCCCTTGGAGCAAAGAGGAGAAATCATTGGGACAAGTGGCTAAGAAAATATTTTTTCTGCCTGAGGAGCATCCTGTATAAGATAAAAATGGTGTCAGAAGGACAAGATTGCCTGCTCTCTGGAGTGAAGTTAGTTATCAAATAATGAAGTATATCACATGTGAAGGGAGGTTTAGCATCATCTCTGGTTATCATTTCAGGTTGCTACATAAATTGAGGTATGGAATGGACTTGCCTCCAACTAAAAAACTAAGCATCCCATATTTCCTCCTTCAGTCTTTAATTGAATGTGGTACAAAGCTAAATGCAGGTGTCCCAGATCAATTAGCCCACCATGGACTTATCAAATTGTTGGTGGAAGATGCTTTACACACCTATACTGTCCCCATAGCTTGGGAAATATTCAAAAAAATGTCCAGGGATGATAACATTAGAATTTTGGCTGAGAACATCAGCCCATCTAGCAGTGATGAGGGGGAGAAAACTGAAGAAATTGAGAAGAAAATTGATGAGGGAGAACATGACATTCAAGCAGAGGGAAAAATAGAGGAAGAACAGAAGGAAAAAGAGGAATTTCACAAGACTATTGAGCCTAAGACAGAAAAGGAGAAAACAGAAAAAGCAGAGAAGGGAAAAAGGACAAAGATTGGAAAGAAAAAGGCTAAGAAGGCCCAAAAGAAGGCTACCACAGCCAAGGTAGGCACCCAGAAAGAGAAAGAAAAGACACACCCTGAGATATGAGTGACACAAGCAGAAATAGGGGGCATAGAGATTTCTACAGGAAGTGAAGGAAAAGAACAGCAAAAAGAGAAATCCCCTGAAATGTTGGCAAGGGAAGCAACAACTGTACTTGTTGCATTAAGCACACCTACAAAACAAAAAGGAAAAGGAAAAAGGCAAACCTCCATGTACTTTAAAGCTAGAAAAAGCACAAGGATCAAAGTGGGCAAACCCCAGCCACCATCCAAGGAACCAATTGTCATTGAGGACTCGCCAACTAAAAAGAAGAAAGAGTCTCCTTCCAGGATATCTATCACCTATGAAAGAGGAAGCCCAAAAACCTCCACATGGAAAGAGAGAATTAAGTCGATGGACTCAAAGGCAGTTCTACAGGAAGCTGAAACATCTCTACAAGAAACTCTAGCCAAGTTAAAAGAGACTGAGAAATTGGAGGAGAAGGCAGCTAAACAGTCATAGGTGGAGAGCAAGGCTAAATTAATACTTGAACCTACCCCTCAGCCTAATTTGGGCTCATATTACAATCTGTTAGAGGGTGGGAAAATCATCCCACAGAAATTTGTTGTACCGTTATTTTTCGAATTAGAGAAAGAGAGGGTCAGAACACAGACATGGATGAAAATCGCCAAATCTAAAGGAGTTGAGGACATAGGATACATGGAGGATAAGATAAAAGAATTAAGAAGGGAATTGGCCATGGTGAGACACATAGAAAGATGCAAAAGAGACCAACTATAGGAGGAATGAGCTACTGAAAAATCAGTTGCAGCTACAGGAAGTCCATAAGGATGATACGCTGTCCATTTTGGGAGGGCAACAGCAACAAGAAGGACCTCCAGCAGACAAGGAAACAACTAAGAAACAACAGAAAGAGGGAGAGCTACAAGCTAATGTGGAGATGCTAACAAAACTGCTGCAAGAACAGGAGTCTCAGGAAGCAAAAGAAATACAAGTTTTAAAACAGCAGTTGCAAGAAAAAGAAGCCCAAATGGCCTGCATGGCCAGTTGGGCAATAGAAGCCTTACAATGTAGGAAACCTGCTAAATCCTATGCATTATATCTTAAAGACCAATGGTTGCAATTTCAAATTAACACATTGGCCCAAAGGGGCACCACTCCATTTCAGAATTACAATCAGTTTCTGCAATTGTGTGACAGTAGCTCAGCTGAAGATAAGGCCAAGTTAGCAGAATTCTATTTACACAACTTGGCGCTTCCTAACATGAATATATGGGACCCAAACACTGTATTAGGAGATCTCCAACTCATAGCCATGGCTTATTGGTTAAGCCATGAGGAAAAGAGGGCAGCAGAGATTCAGAAGATTATGGCTAGGGAACTAAGTGAGCCACTCATGATCACGACAGAACCAGAAGATCCCTCAAGTCTTATATATTCCCATCGGTACCTTGCATACAACCCTCACATCACATCTGACTATGTTGAAAGGCAAGCTCAGGCCATTGCTCACTTTGAAGACATGGAAAGATTGTTTGGTGATAATTGCATTCATGCTTGCATAAGGAGATGGAACACATTGTCCAATAGTCTGAAAATAAAAGAGTACCACTCCCCAACCAGAATGAGGGAGGCTATGAAAAGAGTATCCCTATACAAAAAATCAATGCAGAACTTGAAAGCCAATTGGATTGGCCTTAATTTCAGCTCTCCACTACTACTAAGGCTGTTAGAAGGGGTCAAGGAAGAAGAGGAGCAAAGACAATGTGAGGAAGTAGACAGAAAGGCAGGTTTTCATGATAGAGAAGAGGACATCACCTCATAGGCATGGGATGTCAGAGAGGCAGTCAAAGTGATCAAAGATAATGGACTGGATTAGTTGCTCAGAGGATGAACAACACATTCAACAGGGGGGTGATGATGAGCCCCGGAAATGGGTAACTATATGGGCTCATTTTGCCTATTATTCTCATTTAATCCACCATTCTCCATAGTTTTATGCATGCTTTTGAATATATTTATGTTAATTGTGTGAATGGGAATAGTCACTTTACCACAAGGTCTAATACGTGTTTATTGCAGATTTTTGGACATTTTTGGACCAAGATCAGGCATTTATGAGCATATTGGCAGCCAAATACGAAGAAACAAGGTTGAGGATTTGTAGGAGGGGTGTCTCCTGCACTAAATGACCCCTTCCTTGAGTTCTCCACCATCAGCTCAGAGTTCAACACCAAAGATGATTTCAAGGGGCAACTGAGCAGGTCTAGTGAAGTGGCTGATTAACTGCAGTTTTGGGCAACCAAGCTCCTAAATTTAAGGAGGACTGTTGGGAGTTCTCATTTGCATAAGTACAAAGGCTTCAAGCCTTAGTAGTTTAGTAATTTGTTAGTCTATTTTTGCACATTAGTGCAGCCCCGTATCAGCACATTTTCAAGCTTCTTCTTGGAGACAGTTTTTGTGATGTAACTATTATTTTTTTATCAATGAAGATGAATCCAGCTTTGAACCAACTCTGATATTTCTTAGGAGGCTGTAGCCCTTGGGGTTGGGCCCAAACCAAGTGCCCAGTACCTCCTTTCTGTACTTTTAAGTGTTTTTCTTGCATTCATAGAATAATTTATGTTATTTAGGTTAAAATCTTGCTTTATTACTTAGGTTGTTTTTGATGATTAAGATAGTTGTTCATGCTTCAGGTTGATTTGAAAGTTTGGTAACAGAAAATATCCACAAAAAGGCTACCAAGCAGTCCTTGATCTCATTTCTCCCTCCTTGGGACCATGAATTGAGACCAAGGCACACTTACTGCCACAAAAACATTGTTTTTGCCTTCCAATGCAATTGCTAGTGTTAGATATTGAATTGGAAAAGTTGATATCAGTTGTTTTTTCATGCTTAGATCTATTCTTGCTCAATTTCCATAGCTCTCTTGCATGATTTTCTGTTTATAAACTTTTTTTCATCACATTTTTGGTTTTTAGGGCAGATTAGGTCAAAATAGATAAATCTCTGTTTTTTTAGTCTTTGTTTGGATAAGTTTTGGAAAGTAGTGTGCAAAGCACCTGTAAGAAATTCCTACCTACCCTTCCTCCATCATACAACCTGCTCCATCCCCTCACTCAATATTTCTTTCCTTCATTCGCCACACTTTCCCAACTTGCCCTAATTTCTACATTTTTGTGCAACATTGCTTTCTTCATCCTTGAACAAATCCAACCATCTTCATCACTCCTGAGCTTCATTTACTAGGTCCTACACCTCTTAACACCCTTATCCACCCTTCATTTCCACTTTCCCACCGTTTTTCCACCATCAATCCTCTAAAAACCACTTTTGGCCTGTTCCTATAGAACTTCCTGTAGATCCCCTGCAGCCTCCTATAGAAGATAACGTGAGCGGTTTTTCGAGATCTGAGCAAGGTGGAAATCTCCAAAAGGGTGCTAGGGACCCCTTAGGTCCTCTCCATACCTTCCCAACCTCTTGCAAATGGCCACTCCATTTCCTTTTTCCAATAAACCTCTGCACAGTAAAAAATAGTTAAAACACATGCATAATAATTCTGCATAAAATTGCTCAAGAATACAAAAAGACGATTTTTCCATTTTTACCTTCAGAAGTAGCTTAAACACATGCATTTTACCTTTTCAATAGTCAATGGAATCTAGTTCAGTAGCTTTACATCTCTTTTCTTGCACAAGTAGGGTTAATCGGTAAAACTAGGGTTTGCTAGGGTTTGCATTTCCTTTCAGCTTTAATCTTCTTTCTGCAAGTAGAATAGCCTCTTTCGAGTTAGCTTTCATCCATCACAGTTAAAATCTTCTTCTAAGAACTCATATAAGTTGGCTTAAGGTCCTGGCGAACTTGTGCCAGCTGATCAAGTGACAGCCTGTAGTAAGAGCTAGTACTTGTGCATATAGCATCGTCTCTTCCAAGTTTGTTACGAACTACCGGGTTGATAAAAGTAAATTAGGGAGTCCCAGGAGTTGCAGCATCATTGCTACAACACTGGAGCTCACCACCAATTCCGCTGGAACCCCCATCCCGAGCAATCCATCCCTTGGTAAGGCTTCCTCGCATCGGAAGACATAAAAACCAAGGAATATACCTACATCAAAACCATCATACCAGTCATAGCATGCTCATGGCAATCAATGGACACAATTGGATACTAGTGTCCAACAATGGCCCTATTCCTAAAGTGATTTACAGACATACTACTACATATTCCAATTTTTTCACTGCTGCTGCTGATTCTTGCAATTGATTTTAACCACCCATCTAGGCATTTCATGGATTCCTATACCAAGCACATAACTTCCATTATATTTAAAATAAATTGAAATAAATTCACATCATACCTCATTGGTAGCTCATCAATAAGGTACACTTGCAATCTTGTTTACTTCCTGTCACGACAAGTCAAACTAGCATCATGTATAAAAACATCACATCAAGTTAGCTCAAAACATAACTATCATAGATCAAAATCATCAATCAGATGTAACCATCATAAACCAGAATCATAGATCACATCTAATCGTTATAAACTAGAATCATAAATAATATGCACAGTAAAACTTAAATACAATATCGATACTTATCCTTCATTGATCCTTAGTTTTTCCTTTGTTCTTATTTCGTACGCACATCGGATCGGTTGCCACACCCAACAAAAACCCAGTGCCTTCTCCTCAACCAGGTGCACATATACATAGTTTGTATCACACACATAAAACCAAACATAACATACAACTCCATGCAATGCATGCACCTATACTTGACATACAACACATACACCTACACCTAGTGTACGTAAGTATATGTGCACAATGTACATCAGAAGATATTCATCCGCACACAACATGGGACACCACAAAATGCATACATGTACACCCGATATACAACACAACTCATACACCTATACCCGATGTACAACATAACACAATACATACGCCTACATCTGGTGTACAACATAATACATGCACCTACACCTAATGTACAATGTAACACAAATATGTGTCTAGAGTGAAACACAATAAATGCATATGTCCCGATACCATGACTACACAATTCATATACAAAGTACTTCATGCCTGCAACACAACATGTACGACATCCACTCAATCCCACACGTACACCAGTACCACATGAACCAAGCACCACCTACATGTGCACAACATCACATGTACACGGCACCACCTGCACAACATGAACATGATGCCATATGTACACTGAAACATTGTACAATGTGTACACAACACCACATGTACATAGTACCACATGCACGTGTTAGAAAATTATATATTACAGAGCAGTGGAATACATAAAATATATTACAGAAATATAAACATAGAAAACACATAAAACAAGAGAGACACCCAATTTGGGCCACGTCCACGAAGAAACAGCCAATCCTTCCTTTTATATTATCCAGCAAAATGAAGAGATACAACCTACAACAGATCTATTGTAATTCCCTCTTCGCTCTCACACAATCTCCTTTTTCTTTCTCGCTCAGAGTACAGATCTACATAGACGCAATACAATTCCCTCATATATAACAAGGGGTTGCTTTCTATGGAGAAAAAACCCTAAATTAAGCATAACTTCTACCATCAGATCTCTGCCTAATGAACGACTTAGATTGGCTACGAAATTACAACATTTTACAAGGCAATTTTACATCTATTTTTAGCTTCAGGGGCGCTGCCCCCGATCCCCCGCTCGGGGGGGGGGCTCCCAAAGATTGTAGCCCCCTCGTGGACCCCCCTTGCAGCGTAAATATTACAAGCAGTGTTGCCACCACATTATGAATTGGGGTCCAATGCGGTGATACCTTTGAATAAAGAAGGTAATCAGGCTCCACACCCAACAATCTCCCACTTGGAGACTGATTATAGCAACTCCAATGCTGCTTCATTTTCTGGACAATGACTCCACTTTGGACCTGGTTGTTTCCCATCTTCTTCATCATACTTGAAGACCAATTGAAACTACGCAGAATCTCAGTTTCTCCCTGGTTACAACTTTTGTTAACATATCTATAGGATTCTGGCTAGTGTGTACCTTTTCCAGCTTCAACTATCCATCTTCCAACACTAGCCATATGAAATTATACTTGAGAAGTATATGTTTCGTCTTGGAATGAAATGCAGAGTTCTTTGCACTCTGGTTGTCATTATATAACCTGCCCAACTCCTGCTTCTTACCCAATTCATCCAGAAACCTTTGTAACCAAATCATTTCTTTACTAGCGTCTGTAGCAGCAACATACTCTCCTTCCATTGTTAAGAGTGCAACAACACTTTGCAGTTTTGAAACCCAACTGACAGTCGTCCCACCTATAGTAAACACGTACCCTTTTGTGTTCCTCATGTTATCCCTATCACCCACCATATATGCATCAACATATCCTTGTAGAGCAATGTTTGAACCACCAAAGCATAATGCTTTATTGTGGTACCTCTTAAATACCTGAGAATCCACTTCTCCGCCATCCAATGTTCTTTTCCTAGATTGTTCATGAACATGCTTACAACTCTCACTGCCTGTGCAATATCAGGCCTTGTGCAAACCATTGCATGCATTAAGATTTCAACTTCTGATGCATATGGAAATTTATACATATAAGCCATTTCTTCCTGAGTCTTGGGACACACCTCCTTACTTAGTTTGAAATGGCTAGCCAAAGGCATACTAACTGGTTTTTCATTTTGCATATTAAATATTTTCAACACCTTCTATATGTACTCACTCTGAGACAATGTTAATTTTTTATTCTTCCTGTCTCTAGTTATTCTCATACCAAGGATTTGTTTTGTAACACCCAAATCCTTCACTGCAAATGAGTTTGCCAATTTTCATTTGAGCACATTTATTTCCTACATGTTAGAACCTTCAACAAGCATGCCATCTACATACAATAACAATATAATATAGCTACCATCATTTTGCCTTTTGAGATAAAAACAATGATCAGAATGACATCTAGTATAACCTTGTTAAGACATAAACCTGTCAAATTTTAAATACCACTGCCTTGGAGCCTGTTTTAATCCATGCAAGCTCTTCTTCAACCTGCACACTAGTTTCTCCTTCCCTTTTACCTCATATCCTTATGGCTGCTGCATATATATCTCTTCCTCCAAATCCCCATGGAGAAATGTTTTCTTTACATCTAACTGCTTAAGGTGAAAATCTTCAGCCACTAATAGACTTAAAATAGTTCTGATTGAAGTCATTTTAAAAACAGAAGAAAATATCTCATCAAAATATATACCCTTTTTTTGTTCAAACCCCTTCACCACAAGTCTAGCTTTATACCCTTTTCTACCTCCATCTTCTTCCTTCAACTTGTAAACCCATTTATTATGCAATGTTGTTTTACTTGCAGGCAACCTGAATAAGTCCCAAGTCTGGTTATATGCTAAGGATTCCATCTCTTCTTTCATGGCTTGCTCCCACTTCTTCCTGGTTTCTACCTGCACTACTTCTTCATAACATTCTGGTTCACCAAAATTAGTCAACAATACATAATATGATGAAGGAGAGTATCATTCAGGGAGTCTGCTTATCCTGGTAGATCTTCTAACACCACTTTCAGGTGTTTGAGGTGCTTGTTGTCATTGTGGTTGTTGTTGTTGCTCAGGTTGTTGATCATTATGATTTTCAGGCACCATCACTTTTTCTGTGATCTCATCAAGCACTGTGTATTCTCTGTTTTCTTTTTCCTATTTCTTTTCCTATAGTTGATCATTATATAAAACCTTTTCATTGAATATGACATCTCTTCTTCTAATGATTTTGTGTTTTTCGTAATCATAAAAGTGATAACCAAAATCATTAACACCATATCCAATAAAGGTACATTTCTTTTATTTTGCCTCAAGCTTTGCTCTATTTTCTTTATTAATGTGGACAAAGGCTTCACAACCAAAAGTCTTTAAAAATGAGTCATTTACCTTTTTACCTATCCATGCCTCCTTTCGAATACCACCATCCAAGGAACTTGAAGGCCCTTTTTTTATTAGATAAACAATAGTATCTAAAGCATCTGCCCAAAATTGTAAAG
This sequence comes from Pinus tabuliformis, assembly GCA_031772625.1. NCBI lineage: Eukaryota > Viridiplantae > Streptophyta > Pinopsida > Pinales > Pinaceae > Pinus > Pinus tabuliformis. Next base: position 375,230,200 of record CM062816.1, on the reverse strand, counting down.
GCAATCCTGCATGCAATCTCATGCACCTTGAACACTCCATTATTGTCATGTTCGTCCTTTCTGACACACCATTTTCTTTTGGTGTTCCTGGAACGATCTTCTCTCTACGAATTCCATTATTTGAACAGTACCTATCAAACTCTTTTTTGCAATACTCACCTCCATTGTCTGATCTGAGACACTTCAACCTTTTTCCTATCTCATTTTCAACCAAAGCTTTCCATTTCTTGAAAGTATCAAATTCATCAGATTTATTTTGAATACAATAAATCCAGGTTTTTCTGATTGCATCATCAATAAAAGTAACATAATAATGAGAGCTGCTGAGAGATGATACCTGAGAAGGTCCGCATACATCTGCATGCACAAGCTCTAATTTTTTGCTCTTCTTTTCTTTCCCAAATCTGAGGAATCTCACTCTCTTCTGTTTTCCATAAACAAAATTCTCATAGAATTTTAAATCAACATGCTTCAAACCTGGCAACAAATTTCTTGAGTGAAGAATCTACATCCCCTTCTCACTCGTGCCCAAGCGTATGATCCCATAATGCCATATCTTCTCCTGTAAAGGTTAAAGCATTAACAATATTAGAAATACCATTGCATAAATACAATGTACCAACCATTTTCTCCTTTTGTTATTACTAGGGATCCTTAAGTGACCTTCCAGGTTTTATCTGTAAAAGTAGTCACATAGCCTTCACCTCCAAACTACCCTCTTGAAAATTAGAATTTTCTTCAGATCTAGAACATGCCTTACCTCCTTCAATAGCCCTTGATTTCCATTTCGATGTTTTGTGAAAATTCTACCCATTCCAATGATTTTACAGGGTTTATCTTCACCCAATTGAACCTGTCCAAAATCTCCTTGAACATAATCATGAAAATGTTTCCTATCAGGTGTGGCATGGAATGAGGTCCCTAAATCTACCACCCAGGCATCAATAATATTTTCTAATGAAATAATCATAGTGTCTTGCAACACATCACCTATCACATTTGCTTCATGATTTTTTTCTTGTTGCGCGTCTCCTTCTTTTCCCTTTCGAGACTTGTAGTCTTTCTTTAGGTGTCCTTTCTTCTTGCATTTCCAGCACACTATCCCCAATCTAGACTTGGATCTACCTTTCCTTGACTTACTGCGATATCCTGGGCTCTTTCCTCTTTCCATTTTTCTTCCCCTAGTCTCTACAGTCAAAGCATTACCTAATGTCTCACCGAAGCTTTTTTGTCGCATTTCCTCGCTAAGGATTGCACCGACAACGTCATTAAACTTTAAAGTACTAGATCTAGCTACAGAGTTACTAATGGCCATAACTAAACCATTCCAACTTTCTGGCAATGAGCACAGAAATAATAGAGCCCTAACTTCATCATCAAAAGTTATCCCTACCGAACTTAACTGACTGGTAACTGTATTAAATTCATTCAAATGATCAATAATAGATCCACCTTCTGACATATTCATTAAAAATGAGTCATTTACCTTTTTACCTATCCATGCCTCCTTTCGAATACCACCATCCAAGGAACTTGAAGGCCCTTTTTTTATTAGATAAACAATAGTATCTAAAGCATCTGCCCAAAATTGTAAAGGCAATCCTGCATGCAATCTCATGCACCTTGAACACTCCATTATTGTCATGTTCGTCCTTTCTGACACACCATTTTCTTTTGGTGTTCCTGGAACGATCTTCTCTCTACGAATTCCATTATTTGAACAGTACCTATCAAACTCTTTTTTGCAATACTCACCTCCATTGTCTGATCTGAGACACTTCAACCTTTTTCCTATCTCATTTTCAACCAAAGCTTTCCATTTCTTGAAAGTATCAAATTCATCAGATTTATTTTGAATACAATAAATCCAGGTTTTTCTGATTGCATCATCAATAAAAGTAACATAATAATGAGAGCCGCTGAGAGATGATACCTGAGAAGGTTCGCATACATCTGCATGCACAAGCTCTAATTTTTTGCTCTTCTTTTCTTTCCCAAATCTGAGGAATCTCACTCTCTTCTGTTTTCCATAAACAAAATTCTCATAGAATTTTAAATCAACATGCTTCAAACCTGGCAACAAATTTCTTGAGTGAAGAATCTACATCCCCTTCTCACTCGTGCCCAAGCGTATGATCCCATAATGCCATATCTTCTCCTGTAAAGGTTAAAGCATTAACAATATTAGAAATACCATTGCATAAATACAATGTACCAACCATTTTCTCCTTTTGTTATTACTAGGGATCCTTAAGTGACCTTCCAGGTTTTATCTGTAAAAGTAGTCACATAGCCTTCACCTCCAAACTACCCTCTTGAAAATTAGAATTTTCTTCAGATCTAGAACATGCCTTACCTCCTTCAATAGCCCTTGATTTCCATTTCGATGTTTTGTGAAAATTCTACCCATTCCAATGATTTTACAGGGTTTATCTTCACCCAATTGAACCTGTCCAAAATCTCCTTGAACATAATCATGAAAATGTTTCCTATCAGGTGTGGCATGGAATGAGGCCCCTAAATCTACCACCCAGGCATCAATAATATTTTCTAATGAAATAATCACAGTGTCTTGCAACACATCACCTATCACATTTGCTTCATGATTTTTTTCTTGTTGCGCGTCTCCTTCTTTTCCCTTTCGAGACTTGTAGTCTTTCTTTAAGTGTCCTTTCTTCTTGCATTTCCAGCACACTATCCCCAATCTAGACTTGGATCTACCTTTCCTTGACTTACTGCGATATCCTGGGCTCTTTCCTCTTTCCATTTTTCTTCCCCTAGTCTCTACAGTCAAAGCATTACCTAATGTCTCACCGAAGCTTTTTTGTTGCATTTCCTCGCTAAGGATTGCACCGACAACGTCATTAAACTTTAAAGTACTAGATCTAGCTACAGAGTTACTAATGGCCATAACTAAACCATTCCAACTTTCTGGCAATGAGCACAGAAATAATAGAGCCCTAACTTCATCATCAAAAGTTATCCCTACCGAACTTAACTGACTGGTAACTGTATTAAATTCATTCAAATGATCAATAATAGATCCACCTTCTGACATATTCATATTAAATAAATGCTTCATAAGAAATACCTTATTTGAGGCCGAGGGTTTTTCATATAGTTTGGCTAATGCCGTCATTAAACCCTTTGTTTTTGTTTCCTTCGAAATCTTAAAGGCTACCGACGCCACTAGACACAACTCTTTTGTTCCAAGTGCCTTTCTGTCGAGAATATCCCCTTTTGTGTCTGTCATACTTGTTGGCTTCTTTGTCTTTCCGCTCAATGGTAGATATAGATCTCTCCAATATAGATAATCTTCCATCTGCATCTTCCATAGCTGGTAGTTTTGGCCATACAAGTCTATGCATTTTTATAGCATCATCTATGTCTTGCATTACCTGTTGAGTACCACACAGCTCTCCCTAAGCTCCATTAACTTTCCTGTTTCCCGAACAATTCCCAAGACACTCAAAACATAAAAGGAAAGACAAGAAACAACCAAGAAGGAAACCATGAAACCAATAACGACACCACAACTCAAGTGCCATGACCATGCACAAGAAGCAAACAAAACTGCAATCAAGCACAATAAAGCACCAAAAGACCAAAAGCACAAGACTAACAACAAACACCATGACTCAATCCCCATGGTTCCCAAGGAAAGCTCAATTAGAGCCTTCTTCAAGATTTCATGGCAACCTCTCTTTGTCATGCAGTCCCCTACATCATATTTCCATAAACACATAACTATCAGTGTGTAAAATAAACATAACAATACATCAGTTACCTTATCTTGTGCCAAGCACGTTGCCTTATAGCTGAAAACGTCTATGCCATCTCTTAAGGGACTGCAATCCTTCGAAAAATCTACCTGTAACTAAAGACTAGCTAATATACCTGTCAAGTACTTTTTCATGAATCTAGCACATATCCACATAATGTTAAACAAAATCAACTTTAATAAAACTCATTGTACGCAAAGCACTCGTTCATTTGGAATTAAAGTTTTCAAACATAGCCAAAGGAATTCTTACCCAAATCCTTTCGTTTACCTTTACCTTGCTGCAAATGAGTCTTAATATATATTGTCACGTCATCCGACTGTGAATTATATAAAAACATCATTTATTAGATCATCACGCTAATACCAAGCATGTTCCCTGCAACTGCTCACACATGTCAACCACATGTTCCAAATATCAAGACAATCATATCTATCAATTTGAAATAAACTTTTACAAAATGTTATGTCATAATCCATAGTCAAATCATAGTCATTCAACATAATGCTACAACTATCACCTAATACACTCAAGTACATATCAACTGTCTCAACACATATGTGTTAGTAAAACCATCTTACAGAAAGATCATTGGAATGCATACTCATATTATGAAATTCATCAAACATTAAACCAACTTGCAAACATACCACATTAAATAAATAAACTAGGAACCAAACATTCAAATACCAAATAGACGTCATAATCAAACAACCAAGCACCATATATACAACATAAGAAAACTCATACCTTAGTGTATATCAGGGAAGGCTATCTTGTCTACACAATAAAGCTAGGTTAGCACAATACAACTTCAAAACATATCAACTCAAACATAAATCATGATATCCATAACAGTAACTACCTAAAATGTTCACATCATAGGTTCATAATAATTTGTCATTCATTCCTAACAATCATATATGTAGAATCAGTAGATATTAGTACAACGCCATATCACAATTATGTCGTCTCATACCTGAATAGTGCAATCATAACCATCTGCATAGGTCAAACCAAGTTAATAGAGTACATAAAGCATCAAGATCTTGAATGCAATGAACAAAACCATCACGCATATGACCAATCCAAATTACAACATCAAGATCTCATTGAAATAGCCCTAATTATCAAGTTTACTAACATATAACAACAATCAGTTAAACATGCTCATCAACAACATATGACCTAATCATCAAGCTAACTATCATATAACAACAACAAGTTAACCTATAACGTACTCATCAAGAACATATAACATAATCATCAAGTTATCTAACATAAAACAAAAATAGCAATCCCTACAACGATAGGTTACTACCATTCTTGACTATCTGACACATGTGCATATAACTACACTAATAAACTAACATCTATCATGAATGTAACCATAACATCAAAATACGTACATAAACCTAATGCATATGAAAATTATTAACTTACATAACTTCATGACAAACATATAATACTTGTATGGTGGTCTATTCTTACCCCAAAGTCTAATGTTGCAACCCCACTTTGGTAGTCTTCATCTCCTGCTCTATCTCAGCCAACACATTAGCATCATAACAACCAATAGCATCATGATGACCTAAATTGCATACAATGACTTCAAAACACATATTTGACCTATTATTCATGCATAACTATAACCAATACCATACATGCATAACAACTGCATATATACATATAACACATAAGCACAAAACCATATACACACTAGCTAGAGTCTAGTCATCAATGCATGACCATATCAACTATGAAAACCATGACCTCATGCATGACAACAACAACCAACTCACATTCATTTGATAAAATGTGAATAGTCATGTACATAAAAATGCATAATCAACCATACACAGATGAAGACATACTCCACGACAACACCTTCAACCTTCACATGGCAACATCACTACAACCATGATCAACACCATGAAAATGAAACAAACACATGGACTACATGCATAAGGAACACATATGTAACCAACATGAAATCATTATCAACACACAAACCAAGGAGAGCACAACCATGCTCTGATACCGCTCTATAACACCCTCCTCCCATATCTACCCAAGAAACTGGCCAACCAGGGTAAACATGCAATCAGACATCACTATGATATGATTTGACCTCCTAAATCATCTTAAGGAAGTGGAACTGATGGAAACACACCATACAGACATCCAGCATCATCAACAGAACCCTCATAAGACAAGCCATCCACTCATACAACATGTCCCTGGGTCCCACTACGATTTTAGTTATCTTCTACAATAATCTCTCTCATGCTATGGGCAAGGGAGAGACCAACAACCTAAAGTTTCTCTCATAGGCCTACCTGCCAATGACTGTGGACCAAAATTGTCAGTGTTGTGCCAGTGACTCTAGGATTTCAGCCACGTTTTCAAGCCCAGAGCCCAGGACACTGCCTAGAACTGATCCATCTCTTTAAATCAGTAGAGTAACATGGAAATGAAAGTACTAAAGCGAATACTTGTTCAAGACCTTGACTGGATCCCTACTAGCCATGACATGCTTTTCATTAAACATATCATCGACATGTAACCTACAGGTGCAAACAATAGAATTAAGTGTAGGGATCTCATACTTATCTGACAATTGCTATGAACCCTTGTTCCCTCATGCCATTTGCTGCATTATCATCTTTTAGGTCATAGACACATTATCCATTAACATACGCGTAAAAACATGATGAGAGAAATACATAGTTGTTGTCATAAAATATGCATATAACCAACATAATCATAATAGAAATACAATAAACATATCAGTCATCAAATACATAAATACATCAGTACCTTTACACATGAAAATCAAGGGAATGGATTTCTCATTAATGAATGCAATGAACCAACCATAGATGGGACTACCCTATTCCACCCAACCATAGAATGACTTAACCAAATCTATATTCAGACATTCACCTTCATGCCATATTCCAAGTATGAATGTGGGATTCCATAGAACACATCAATCAAAACTCATCTAGGGCTTCCAGAGGCCATCCACCTCAACCCATCAAACAGTGATTCCACCTCACGGTCAAACATTACCAAAACCGTCACTAGATCAGCCTCCATCCTAGCCATCTAGGGCTATAGAGCGTTTGTTCCAACCAACTCTCTAGGACTAGTAACTCAACCCGCAGGTTTCATCGGGATCTAGAGCAGTTGTCCAACCAAGGCTCTAAGGCTAGTAACTCAACCCACCAAGGGCTCCTGAGCGTTTATCAAACCAAGACTCCATGACTAGTAATTCAACCCAAGTTGTTACAGGGCTCTACAGCGGTTGTCCAACCAAGGCTCAAGGACTAGTAACTCAACCCACCAAGGGCTCTAGAGCATTTGTCCAACCAAGGTTCTAGGACTAGTAACTCAACCCAAGTTGTTATAGGTCTCTAGAGTATTTTTCCAACTAAGGCTCCAGGAACTAATAACTCAACCCATGCTAAGGAAACATGAGTACCAACCAAAAATAAATAATGAAAATAAACCCAAAATCACCATGGCTATCCAGGAAATGGCAAGGCTAGGATATCCACTGTCAATCTAGGCAATCCTCCATGCCAATTACATATCATGACCAAGAATCCACATGCATATGCCATGCAAGTCCAAACTAGTGAAGAAATTATACATGCAACTCGGTACCTGCAAGAAAATTTGATTAGTTGTTGATTCTGGTGCCTTCTTGTGCTTTCCTACCCTTCCTTTACCTTCTTGCTCCAAATATCCAAGTATTTGGCACCCTCCAAGAGTGTTCCAAGAAAACTCTAAGTATCCAAGAGTATGAGAGAGAGAGATAGAGAAAATGAGAGAGTTCCAACACTAAACTGAAAAAAGGTTAGTAATTGATCCTCATAAGCCTTTTTATGAACGAGGCCTCTATTTTCTTCATTTTCCATTATTTTCCTTCAATTTCATCCTCACATGCAACCTATGACCTTTCACCTTCCTTTTCTCCTAATTTCCTTTATTTCATAAATAAATGTGCCAAAAAACATTTTTGCCTCTTTAATGCCTTAGTCATTGCCTTTCAGAATTTCCTTAGCCATAAAAAACCAAATGAACACCCACTATGATGTCCTACCCACCATTTAGCTTGGAATGTGTCCCATCATCGTGGCCTTTTACATTTTTACATGAGTTTTTAACTAGGGATGTTACATTTTCAAAATTGATCCACAATCATCTTAAATATTTATCTATTTATAAAGAGAAATGATCACAATCTATTATCATAGTTCTCAACATCAAAATCTGTACCATCATTTCAACCTGCACACATTATCATTGTTATCACTTCCACTGAAACCTCCAAATATTGTCACTACAACACTCATTATCATACCCTACAAATACGGCTACCATTGTGAATGAAATCATATCAATCTTTTTCACTCACTATCTTGTTGTTGTCCATATTTTTCTTCAACTCATTCATCAATTTGGGAACTAAAACTTGTTCTTAGAACTGGTTTGCATTAATTTCACCACTTCACAACTTCTCATAATCAACAAATCACATAGTAATGAATCATAACCATAAGCATAATTCATCACATAAAACAATGCATCATCAAGAAATCGTCATATAAATAACACATTAAGAGGCCATCACATCACAAGGAGTCATGAGCTTTTTACATATAAACTCATACAGGAGAAAACCACAAATCTTACTCTTCTTGATCTTCGATTATTTGCATAGATTTTCAAGTTATGACCTCCTGGAAGTAGATATCCCCAATATATTTCAGCTTCCAATTGCGGTGGACTACAACCTTATTGAGGCACCAAACTTGAAAGAATGCAAATAGCGACTCCCTATAGGCTATGACCTTAATAAGGCATAAACCTCAATGATGACTAGGCTCCAACCTACTATAGGCTACTGTAATACACCCTCCCACCCCCTTGGATTATTTCCGGAAAGTGGATGGTGTGACGTCAACCTAATCCGATCTCCAAGGTCTTGTTATGGAAATGGGGTCAAAAAAACCCTAAAATTTCAACTCAATTGGTATCCAAACTAAAAACCAGCATTGTGACTAGCTCATTAAGATATTCTAGTGATATAAATCTTATCTCAATGCGATACACAAATCAAAAGTTATTATCTTTTAAAGTTCACCATTTAATACTTGACACATAGGTAAAGTCCTACCATGTGGTGCCGACATGGTACCCACGTGGTGCCTGCATGGCACCCACATGGTACACTTTTCATGCTTACATCATGTCCTATTGTCATTTGGGCCATTCAGTCCTTCGTGACATTTAGGCCATTCAATTCTTTGGGAAATTCAAGCTTTTGTCATTCGGGCTCAAACTCCCCAAACCCTAATGTAGCTGGGTCGTGCGACTATAAAAATTATTTCATATATATAACTTACTTGTAAACATCCTACATCCTCATTTGGGATCTAATTCCATTGTGAGTTAATCCTTGAAATCTCTCCTAAACTCTCGTACCTCTATACCTACCTAAACTTAAGTTTGGCCTTGATAAAAAATAGGCATTTCTGCCATATACATAGATTTATCCTACAGGCCTTATGCATCCAATTCTAGAAACTGATCATGCATTCCTCTAAGATCCTGGTCATACTCCACTTCACTTAGACTCAGGTTACTCATTTTGCTAGCCAAAGGCCTGATATTTCCAGAATAAATCAATAGAGATTGAATATCTTACTACACAAAACTCATCCTATTACCCAGGAAATTGCACAACCATTTCTATGGCCAACCAAACATGCATGCACTGCTATAGGATTACAATACATACATTGATTAATAAATTAATACACCATAGCAGCATAAATATAAGTCTTCAATAATCTAGAAGTCAGGAAGTGAATAAAGCATGACAGGGATCCACATTTCCTTCATCTTTTGATAACTATTAGATGGCTTATTACGCTAAGGAAATGAATATACCTTTAATAGAATATCAAGCCACCACCAACGTGTACACAAAAAACATTTATTTTTAGTGTTATACAAGACCATAAGTCTTCAAATGTGTTAAAAAACAAAACTTATAGATGTTTAAATAATTGTGTCCTGCCTATCCACATGTAGCAAGATTATTTTTCATATAAAATCAAGATATCATTCTCAGCAGCTTTGAATAAAGATAATTATATCAATATTCTTCTATCATATTATATTAGAAAAACTATGAACTAAAATTAGGTTAGAAGAAGCATATTGATTAATCATGCATATAAGGAGCTCCTTAAATATAAGCATATTGACAACCACATGAGTTCATAAGCATTTGATGTAATCATGTATAAATCAGATATAACTTCCAAAAATAGGGTTAATCCATGCACTTATCATGTAGAGTGCACTCCTAAGGTAGCCCTCCAACATAGTTATGGCTATGAGGTGCTAAACTTATAAACATATATAAATAACATAGATTCATGACTTTACATATCTCTCTTGAATCCTATGGGATCATTGATATGGGTCAATCAAACCACCCATAATTAATTAACACTACATCCACATAGTTCAAACACCATAGAAACCCATATCTATACTAGTTATCTATTTGATCCAATACTAAGTATTCAATCAAATGTGCATATATATAAGACACAAGGTTCATCATAATTCATAAGTGCATAAAATAATCTATAGCCTATCATGCATAATAAAGAATTACATATCTAAAAACTTAAAAGTGACTTAAACTGAAGGTGGTGCTAGAACTCTCCATCCAACTATAGACCAATTGTAGCCTAAACTTTCTTACAGTTGCCATCCCCATAGCCAAATTCACAATCCAAGGTGATATCTCAAGTAGAATCATTTAGAATTTATGCTCGTCTCTAGGAGAATAGGAATTTCCCCTTGCAAGATTTCTTTAAGCTTGGACACACCAGTCCACAAATTTAGCATGACAACACATGGTAACTCCATTCCCTCAGCATCCATAGGCTACAATAGTAATTAGTATATACTTAGGTTGTTCTCTTTTCCAACGTTTTTCTCACACATAGTTTATAATATGTATGCTCACTTGTTGCTTGTTGCACAAATTCCCCTCATCTCCATTGCAACCCCTCGCTTTCTAACTCCATAGTTCTCCTTTTTACATGGCACTTCATGTTCCTCATGGAATGTTCTTTTGTTGTTTAGGAGCATGTAGATCATGGGAAAGTTCTTTTAGGTCCTTCTTGCCAACTTCTCATTTGTTTAAGACATGATTCTAGCTAACACCACTCAATTTCTTCTTCCCTTTTCAACCTCAAATCGTGGATCTATGTCCCATTATTTAATACATCAAAATGAAATATATTTTTTTTACTAAAAGTACAAGTACATTACAAGATCAGGGGGATTATACCATGGGTGTTACAACTCCAACCTTAGTGATGAGAAGGTTCTAACCTACTCTATGCTCCAACTTGATTAAGTATCCAACCTTAGTGATAAGTAGACTCCAACCTGCTCTAGGCTCCAACTTGAGTAATGAATGAGATGTGACCTGCTCTAGGCTCTAACCTCATTGAGGCTCCATGTTCCTTCTCCAACTCCTTGTGGAAATCTATTTCATATCATTTACAAAATTGATCCACAATCATCATAAATATTTATCTATTTATAAATAAAAATGATCACAACCTATAATCATAGTTGTCAACATCACAATATGTACCATCATATCAACATGCACACATTATCATTGTTATCACTGCTGCTACAACCTCCAAATATTTTCACTGCCACACTCATTGTCATATCCTACAAATACTGCTATGACTATGAATGAAATCATTTCAATCTTTGTCACTCACTATCATGTTGTTGTCCATACTTTCTTCAACTCATTAATCAATTTGGGCACTAAAACTTGTTCTTGGAACTAGTTTTGTCCTTACTTCCAAAACCACTGCAATTAACTCATAAACCCTTAAAACATATAAAATATGATTTTGGTCATAAATAAATGTCAATAAGTCATTTCTTTCCATTGGTTACATCCATCTCTAAGCCTTAATTGCCTACCCTCTTCTGGAATCTGCCTCTAATCCTTAAATTGGTTGTGCCACATGGTTAAAAAACTTATTATATGTATGTATATATATATATATATATATATATATATATATATATATATATATATATATATATGTATGTGTATGTATATATATATATATATATATATATATATATATATATATATATATAACTTAAGTGATGTGTGACCTTGGAAAAAAAACAAGCATTTCTGCCTTATATATAAATTTATCTTTTAGGCCAATTGTAGTCGATTCTAGCAACTAACCATGAATTCCTTTGACATCCTAGTCATACTCCAATTTACTTAGACTTAGGGAAAACTTGAATCTCTTTCTACACAGAACTTAGCTTGTTACCCAAGAAATTCCACAACCATTTCCATGGCAACCCACACTTGCATGCATTGTTACAAGATTATAAGACATAAAAATAAAGATATTAATACACCACAAAAACATAAATAGAATTCTTCAATAATCAGTAGGTTAGGAAGTGAAAAAACCACGACATGGATCTGCATGTCCTTCATATTCCGAGAATTATTACAGATTATTTCAATTATCCATCACATATCCCTGTAATAGTAATTCAAGGCACCATCATCTTGTACACAAAAAGCATTTCTTTGCAGCATTAAACAAGACCACGAGTCTTCAAATTTGTTAAGCCAAGCATCAATAGTTTTGAAATAATAATGCCATACATGTCAACAAGAAACAAGATGCCATTGCATATAAAGTCAAGATATTATTCTTAGTAGCTTCCAATCAAGACAATTAGGTCAATATTCTTGTAACATATTAGAGTAGAAAATTCATCTTCTAAAACATGTTAGAAGAAGCATATTGAGTAATCATGCATATAATAAATTCCTTAATTATAAGCATATTAACAATTGCATGCCTTCATAAGAATTCAATGTAATCATGTAGAAATCTCAAAGAACTTCCTAACAAGGTTAATCCATGCACTTATCATGTAGAGTGCACTCCTAATGAGGTAGCCTACTATCATTGTTATGGGCATGACCTACCAAACTTAAAAAAAAATATAGGTAACAAAGATTCATGACTTTAGAAATCTCTCCTGAATCCTATGGGATCATCACTATGGGTCATATCAAACAACATTTAATTAATTAAGGTTTCATCAACATAGTTCAAATATCTCATAATCTCATAGTTGTACCAATTAGTTATTCAATCATAGATTAAGTATTCAATTAATATTCCCGCATATAATACAAAAGGTTAATCATAAATCATAAGTGCACAACATAATTTTTAGTTTATCATGTACAATCAAGAATTTCTCATCTGAATAGTTAAAAGTGACCTGAACTGAAGTCGAGACTTCAACTCTCCACCCGATCATAGAGTATTTGTAGCCTAACCTTTCTTTTAGTTGTCACCCCCAAGAGAAATCCACAATCTAAAGAGATTTCTCAAGTAGAAACATTCATAGGTTAAGCTCATCTCCAAGAGAATGGGAATTTTCTTTGTCAGAATCCTCCAATATTGGACACACAAGTCCACAGCTTCAACATGACAATGCAGGTAAACCCCATTCCCTCAACCTTTGCAAGATATACTAAAGCTTAGCATGCACTCTGGTTGTTCACTTCTCCATCATTTTTCTTCCACGTTTTCTATACTATGTGTGCCCACTTTCTAATTTCAAGCTACTTGAATTCCCACCATCTCCATTCAAACCACTACCTTGATTTTTAAGTCTATATTTCTCCTTTTTGCATGGTGCTCCATGTTCCTCATGGGCCATTCTTTTGTTTTTCAGGAACATGGAGATCATGGGAACTTTTTCTAGATCTTTCTTGCCAATTAGTCATTTGTTTAAGTAGTGATGCTATCTAACGCCACTCATGTTATTCTTCCTTCCCCTCCTTAGATCATGGATCTATGTCTCGCTTTTTCAGGCCATCAAAATGAAAAATATTTTTATAATCGTATTACAATTATATTACAAAGTCAAGGAGATTATACCAAGGGTTTCACAAACCCTACCTTTTATGGGGAACATCATCTTTGATGTTCTCTGTAATAGAAAACCAAAACCAAAAACTAAGCCTTATACATAGCTCATTTACATTTGCATTTATAGTTTCTTACTCAACAAACAAAATGGGTATAGCATCCCAATCAAATCAACAATTTTCTCAAAGTATTTTTTCTAGTTCATATTATTTTTAATGCACCTCATCTCACTTTATTACTTAGTTTCTGAAGTGTTTTCTTCCTCCACTATCCATCTATGCTATCCACTATGCTCAGTGCCTCTTTAGGGAACAATTTCATATCACTATTTCCTAGGACACACCCAATGTAACTTTGTTCCCAAAGAGTATGCACTTGATTCTTGTTAAGTTATGGTATGCTCTATGCTTATAACAGTTTACTTCTTTTTCTAATTATATTCCACGGATTAGCACACATGTTCATAAAGTAAAGTGCAGATAGAACATTAAACAATCAACAGAAAACAAGCTAAGACAAGAGGCACAAGATGTGGCGGCTAGGCAGGGACAAACCCCACAATGTGTGGGGAAACCCTTTGATCAAATCTTCTTTTATCTTAAATAATTCAGCAGAGATAAATAGTACAATAAATCTGATTTATATCAGCAGTAGCAAACCCTAGATCAGCAGCGTCAGCATTAGCGGCTTCATCATCAAACTAGGGCAAATGATATCTCACAAACCGACCATCAGATCGGCTTGATTCCACCACCAAAAGTTGCGGCTTCTAGAGGAGGTTCAGATGAACCTGAAGCGTAGTTCAGATGAGGAGATATTCTAGTCCACGTAGGTCAAACTTCACTTCTGCAGTTACAACTTCAGTTTCAGCAGCTTCCTTCAAACTAGGGCAGACGATATCTCACAAACCAACCATCGGATCGGCTTGATTCCACCACCAAAAGTTGTGGCTTTCAGAGGAGGTTCAGATGAATCTACATCATAGTTTAGATTAGGAGATATTCTAGTCCACGCAGGTCAAACTTTACTTCTATAGTTGCAGCTTCAGTTTTAGCAGCTTCCTTCAAACTAGGGCAGTCGATATCTTGCAAACCGTCCATCAGATTGACTTGATTCCACCACCAAAAGTTTCGGCTTTCAGAGGAGGTTCAGATGAACCTACATTGTAGTTCAGATGAGGAGATATTCTAGTCCACGTAGGTCGATCTTTACTTCTGCAGTTGCAGCTTCAGTTTCAGTAGTTTTCGACTTTACATGTGTGAGGGAGAGACCCTTTTCTACGCAGTAGAGAGAGAGAGATGTGATGAGATGAGTGAGTCCAAATGAGGAAAATTCCTCCTGTATTTATACACAATGTTGGTGTTTGAATAGATGCGACTGTTGGGCTTCTGAGCCTACATGAGTTGTAGGTCAGCTTGATAATAATTCCATAATCAAAATAAATTCATATCTCCATGAATACTTATCGGAATCGGATGATCTTTATATCAATCCTACACCTCTCAACGAGAGCAATCTAATAAAAATATTATCAGCCATGAATAAGATTACCCACATGAATTTTTTCCCTAGTTTCCAATTTTAACGCTCCCTCTCAACTAGGGAGAACTTCATCTGCAATTTGTCTATTGATCGTTACTATTCATCCATCAAATGCACTTCCCTATACAGCCTGACCCTTGCCCTACTCTGCTCTATTCTACCTGTTTTTCTTTGTTTTTTTCTGTACTGTACTAATCTGTACGGCTCTACTCTATTATGTGCTACTCTGCTTTGTTCTATTCTACTCTGCTTTTGTCCGAATTATGAAGAAGAAGAAATGATTGAGGATGTATCATACTGACTCAAAGTCAGTCTCAGAGTATGTACCACTGGTCGCAGACCAATCTCAACCAACCCGAAGTCAACATCATAGTGAGTGCAACTCCACTAGTCCCATACCAGTATCATCCTCCACTAACTCAAAGTCAGTCTCAGAGTGCATACCACTGGTCCCAGACCAGTCTCAACTGACCCGAAGTCAGCTTCATAGTAAGTACCACTCCTACCACTGGTCCCAAACCAATATCGCAGTCTCAGAGAGTGTACCACTAGTCCTAGACCAGTCTCAACCGACCCGAAGTCAGCGTCATAGTATGTACCACTCTCACTGGTCCCAGACCGATACTGCACTGACACGAAGTCAGTCTCAGAGTATGTACCACTAGTCCCAGACCAGTCTCAACCAACCCGAAGTCAGTGTCATAGTATGTACCACTCTCACTGGTCCCAGACCAATACTGCATTGACACGAAGTCAGTCTCAGAGTATGTACCACTGGTTCCAAACCAGTCTCAACCAACTCAAAGTCAGTGTCATAGTATGGTACAACTCCTACCACTGGTCCCAAACCAGTATCATTGATCCCAGATCAGTGGAGGTCATCCTAGCGTAGGGAGTATGGTAGATACAATGATGCGTCCATCGTACTACTATGGTCCCTAAATTCATTTACCTGCTCATTGATCAGATGAGAGGTACTTCCCATAACTCCCAGATTGCATGGGTAGGATGCCTCAACAGGAGAACTAATCAATCTTGTCCTCACAAAAGATCACATCAATCCTGCTACAATCGCCATGGAGAACACATCAATCCAGGCCGCCATGGAGAACAAATCATTCCATGCCTCATAAGAGAACACATCAATCCTGCTACAATCACCATAGAGAACACATCAATCCAGGCCTCACGAGAGAACACATAAATCTTGCTACAATTGCCATGGAGAACACATCAATCCAGGCCTCACAAGAGAACTAATCATCCTGCTACATAGGAGAGCGAATCATCCTGTTCCACAAGAGAGCGAATCATCTTATCCCACAAGAGAGCGAATCATCTTGTTCCAGTGCACACCACCAGGGGAGGGTGAGTCACCCTATGGTCGTATGTTTCTCCAGTAAGAACTGTAAGCCCTCAAATATCCCAGAGCTCAATGTATGCAACATGCAGGACCCTTGTACAAGGGTTTCTTGATGACTCCAAGTCATTTTGGAAAATCAAAGATTAGATCTTTCCTCGGGGCTTTGACAAGGTGTATCGACTTGTACATCATCTTAATGCGATGGAGCCTCCTTGCTCATCGACTTACCATATCCCAAATGATGTCTATCTGCTGGAGCAATCGACGAATATGGGATTCCTCAATAATCGAATCCCACCTCTGGTTGTTATAGAGAATCACAGTGGTATCCAATGTAAATCCAAACAGCTCACTGAAGAGCTTTCGCAACCATACTACCTCACAGGAGGCCATGCTAGCAGCAATATATTCTACTTCGGTGGTGCTCAAAGCCACCGACTTCTGCTTCCTACTCATCTAGATATCGAAGCAGATCCCAAGGTGAAACAGCACCCAGAAGTGCTCTTACGGTCCACCACATTGCCTGTCCAATTAGCATCAGTATATCCAAGTAGTCTCACATCTCCGGCGGTGTATCTTAACCCATTAGTTATTGTGCCACAAAGATATCTCAGAAGATTCTTGGCATCAATACAATGAGGCTCAACCAAATATGAGCTCATAATGCTAACTGCAAAACATATGTTCGGACAGAGGTTCACCAAGAACATCAATGCGAATGAGTTTGTGAAACTCAGAGGCATTTCCCAAATCTGGTTCGACATCACTACCATATAACTTCTAAAAGTTAAGATCCTCGAGTTAGTCATAGGCTTGCAGTCCATCATACTGAATCTTTCCAATATCTTTACCACATATTTTCATTGAGATAGGAAAATTTCCCCTGGCTTCTGCCACACTTCAAGTCCTTGGTCCTTTATTTCAAATTCAGAGGCCAACTCCCTCTTACATTTGTGAATGAGAGGGTTTGCACTTGTTAGAAACAAGTCATCCACATACAACACCAGTATGAGAGGCTTGTCATCTTCAACCTTAAGGTAAAGGCTAGAATCGGCTTCACTCCTAGTGAATCCCAGCTTCATTAAGTAGCTATCGATCCTCTCATACCATGCTCGGGGTGCTCGCTTCAACCCATAGAGAGCCTTCTTCAACCTACATACATGATATTTTCAATCCTAAATCTCAAATCCTTTGGGTTGCTCCACATAGACCTCTTCTTTGATCGAACCGTGCAAGAACACGGTCTTGACATCCATCTGATGTAGGTTCCATCCTTGTGAAGCCACAAGGGCTATGATCAAGCAAATGGTCGTATACCTGGCAACATGTGAAAATATCACATCATAGTCTATACCTTCCTTCTGGGAGAAACCACAAGCAACAAAACGAGCCTCATACTATTCTGTTATAGCTTTATCTTGTAAAGCCATTTTGAAGTAACAATTGTCTTGTCCTGGGGTCTGGGAACTACTTCCCAGACATCATTCTCCATAATGGTCATAGCATCCTTCCATACTTGATGCTTGACGTCATTTGAGAATGATGGAGGCTCATTTTGTATGATCATGCTCATGATGGTCAGGTATCCCTGATACCTGTTAGGTTTCTTTCACAGAAGGTTCCTCGGCGTGCAGCATGTCCTTCAGCATCATTGAGTATCCTACTAATCCATGAAGGCCTCTTCCTATAATAGGGAGGCTCAGGTGGATAAATAAGATCCATGGGTTCCTCCACATCAGGCCTTGTTACATCATCTATCCATAGAGACAACTTCAACAATCATATGGTTCTTCCTTTCCGCCACACCATTTTGCTTAGGAGTATGTGATGTAGTAGTCTCCCTCTTAATGTCAGCCTCAGATATGCTTGAGTGAGTCAACTGTATTATATTGGAGATCTTTCTTAGGCTTGAGGGGAATGGTCCCCTTTTGAGCTTTCCTTCAGCACATCCTAGACATACACCTCCTTTCTCTACTCGAAATTTGGGCATCCCTGTCACCATTTGTCTTACACTGAGTGGAGCTTTATAATGAAGGGGGTCAAACCTCCGATGCCAAAGTTTGGACTGAAGAGATGTGTCATAAGACATGACACCTAGCTTACTTCCACCGATTTGATATAAAGAATCAACTCGAAACCTAAGAGTGAAATCATCTTTAACATTATTTTTCCATATACGTACCTTGCCATCACTGAAGGTTACCTTGTAGCCTTTGTCTTCCATTGCGGAGATGGACACCAGGTTCTTTTTGAGGTCAGGTGCATTTAATACATCCTGGAATTTCTAACCTTCTTGAATGGTTTTCCTCTTCCTTGATTCCCAGCTCTCCTCTTACCTTTACTATTGAATTTGTCATTCCTTTGATTGCCATCAGAGGGATTTTGATCATCGTCCCGGTGTGAGTCTTTTCTATCAGGGAACTCCCTTGCATAGTGACCTACTTTATTGCAGATGTAACATCGTCCTTTTCTTCCATCCTTAGGTCCAGCCTTTCCTTTTGATTTAGTCCCAGAATTATTTATTTTCTTAGCATGAGAAGAAAAGGCAGCAGGAGGACCTTTAGGCATGGGCATTTCTTGCTCTTCTACCCTTGTTTCTTCTTGAATGCATCTAGCCATTAATTCCTCGAAACCAGGAATTACATTATTGTTCAGAAGAGTAGTCCTGAACACGTACCATTCAGATGGTGATCCTCTAAGAGTTGTGAGTGCCATTTCTCTGTCAGTAATAGTCTCTCCAATAGATAGGAGATCGTTCAGGTCAGAGATGTAGGCCACCAAGTGCTTGTCGATAGAGTCCTGGATGATCTTCTTTTTTTTTACTTCTCTGTTTTTCCATTTCTTCCAGGCAACAACAGACACATTTGATGGAGGCTCAACAATATTGCCTCTTACATGGTCCAACACTCCTAGATCTTCTAGGGTTAGATCGATAGATATCTTCCATCCGTGATAGTTAGCTTTCTCACGGAGCTTATCTTTGGCAGGAAAGAGTGTTGAGGACCCCATAGTTATTTTAGGATAGCCTTGTCTATCTTCTCTTTGGTGATTACTCTTGCTCTTGCTTGGGCTTTGTCTTCACCTCAGCTTTGATACCATGTTAAGTTATGGTATGTTCTATGCTTATAACAGTTTACTTATTTTTCTAATTATATTCCACATATTAGCAATCACATGTTCATAAAGTAAGTGTAGATAGAACATTAAACGATCGACAGAAAACAAGCCAAGACAAGAGACACAAGATGTGGCAGCTAGCCAGGGACAAACCCCACAATGTGTGGGGAAACCCTTTGATCAAATCTTCTTTTATCTTAAATAATTCAGCATAGAGAAATAGTACAATAAATCTGATTTATATCAGCAGTAGCAAACCCTAGATCAGTAGCATCAGCATTAGCGGCTTCATCATCAAACTAGGGCAAACGATATCTCACAAACCGACAGTCGAATCGGCTTGATTCCACCACCAAAAGTTGTAGCTTCTAGAGGAGGTTCAGATGAACCTACAGTGTAGTTTAGATGAGGATATCTTCTAGTCCATGTAGGTCAAACTTCACTTCTGTAGTTGCAGCTTCATTTTCAATAGCTTCCTTCAAACTAGGGCAGAAGATATCTCACAAACCGACCGTCGGATCGGCTTGATTCCACCACCAAAAGTTGTAGCTTTCGGAGGAGGTTCAGATGAATCTACATCATAGTTCAGATGAGGAGATCATCTAGTCCACGCAAGTCAAATTTTACTTATGTAGTTGCAGCTTCCTTCAAACTAGGGCAGTCAATATCTTGCAAACCGTCCATCGGATTGATTTGATTCCACCACCAAAATTTGTGGCTTTCAGAGGAGGTTCAAATGAACCTACAACATAGTTTAGATGAGAAGATCTT